>CM024760.1:53103147-53698138 GCA_014218235.1 Colocasia esculenta | reverse complement strand
CCTGGTCTGCTGGCGACCCCCGTACGCGCAATGCCGTCAGCTCCCTCGTCGCCTCCACAACATGTGCCTCAACTGCCTCCGCTCGGATGCGCAGCCGATCCCTCTCTCCCACCACGGAGTCTACCTGCCCCTGTAGCTCGGTAGCTCGGTCGGTGGCGGTCCGCAGTGCTGTCTCCTGCAGTCAAGAATTCAAGTTAATGCCATAAATAAAGAATTCTTTAAATTAAAATCAATGTTGTGCTTACCCTCTCGGCCAGCTCAGCATGCGCCTCCTCGGCCCGTCTAACTGCTGCCTCCAGTTGGTCCTCCAGGTCCGACTGGGAGCTCTCCTGCTGCCCTCGAGGAAGAAGCACCAGCTGCTGCGGCACTCCTCACCCTCTCCAAATCTCTCCGCTGCACATGAAAACACATGTCAAATCTCTAAATCAGCATTGAAAATGGTTAAGTACTGAACTCTGAGTAAGTACTTACCAGCTGCTCTGCTTCCTTCTGCGCCACTTCGCGATCCTGCATTGCCAAGTAGAGCAGGGCCCGAAGTGATGCAATCTCGCCAGCCACATCCACCTACAATTCATGTCCTAATTATTAGCTCAATTCCATAAAATCAAATTCAAAGAGTTTTTGGTTTAGGGGTTTTACCTGGTGTCGAGTGCTCTTGTATACCTTTCCTCCGTACTTCAAGGCGTATGCCTGGAGGTACGCGTCGTCGATGGTCACGCTGGACTTGACGGCCTTTCCCCGGTGCTCCCAGTTGAGGATCTGTTCCTTTGCCCACTCACGCCAGTCGGTCGTGTCATGGAGTCCCCGAAAGCTCTGACCGGGTCTGCGGAACCGGTCATGAGTAGGGAACTCCGCTGCACTCTGCCGAAGTCCTAGCGAGTGCTGGCACAGGAACATATGAAGAGGTAGCACGAGGTTGAGTGCATGCACCCACACCGACCTACCGAAGTAGGGGCGGGCCTGCACCAACCAGGTTTGTCCCTCATCGCTCTCACCCAGGTACGGCTGCCACACCACCTGCACACCAAAGCACAATTAGTCACCAGGCAGTTATATCAAGTATTTAATTCATGAAGAGAAAGGTTAGAGCGCTTACATCCAAGTGTGGGTAGCTGTCAATGGCCTCCTGGAGGCGCGCTAGCTGATCGCCTAGGTTGCGCGTGTCCCGGAGAGAATCCCAACAGCGTGCAATGGGCACGAGGCCCGGCCGCACAAGGAACCCTCTCCTAGGGCTGGGAAGTGAAGGTAAGTCCAGACCTGCAAAATGACAAAGAGGATTAGATCACGGTTTAAAGCAAAATGCAGTTAAATTCAAGGTTAGGGAGAAGAAGTGTACCTGGAGGAAAGGGAAGAATTCGCTCGTCGAGGTCTGCCGCTCGGAGGCGCCCAAGCTGTCAAACTGGTGCGCCAGGAACGCCGCTCCCCAGGCATAGTCTCCCACCTCGCTCAAATCCTCCAGCAGAGGCAGGAAGCGGCAATGGACTGTGTCACCCCTCGTGGCAAACAAAAGTCTACCAAGAAAGAGGACGAGGAAGCGACGCAAGTCCAAGTCCGCCTCCGCCCCTGGCTCGCTCGCCAGCTCCCTCCTACTCACCCGGACTAGCCTCTGGAAGTGCTCATCTGCTGTCTCCCCTGCCTTCTTCCCCGCCTCGAACAACCCCAGACTCTCCTGTAGTGCTACCTTGGGAACTAGGGAGGACCTATGGTCTATAGGCAGCCCTAGGAGCCGCTCGGCAAGATCATGGTAGAAAGGGTAAGTGAATCCACTCACCGGCCTCCCATACACTCGGAGCCCCGTGATCTGGCTCACATCCTCAAGGCTGGAGATCATGTGTCCCATGGAAATACGAAGGCAGTCGCCTCCGTATCCCACCTGCTCCGCAGAGCCTGGGTGAGCGCGGGGTCCTGCCTCATTCTCTCTATTCTCAAAATCTTCCCAGACCCCTCCTCAACTCTCTCTCTCTGGAAGGGTGGAAATGCTAGGAAGACAACCAACACTAGGGTCCAAGACACTCGGGCCCTCATCTCACCCTGCCCTGCAGGCGCGAAAGTTTTGTTAAAACAGTCAGTGTTTTGGTTCGGTTCAAGTTGCGACACCCATAGAGGTCGTGACCTTGTCACGACAGTGCGGGGCACCGCGACCATATCACGTCACCTTTCTAGGCTGTGATAAGGTCACGTAGGCTTGAATCACCGCGACATGGTCGCGGCGCCCATTACCGTTGCGACAACCTGTCGCGATGGGTCATGCTGACGCGTTCTCAGGACCGGACCGGCCGGAGCCTCCCTTGTCCGATCCTCTTTCCCATGGGCGTCATGCCCTACATCCGCCCTCTAGGGGCTCCGTCTACCATTCCTACACATGCATTCAATGATTAGGGTCGATTTTACTTACCGATTTCATCGCCTTGGCCCTCTTCATCCTTGCCTCTTCTACGTTCATCACCGGGGCCTCTGCCTCTTCCTCCACCTCCATTTCGACGTCAGCCTCCTCCTCCTCGACCGGGGGCGCCTCAGCCCGGTGCCGGGAGCTCCGCCGCTCCGCGTGGCATTTCGCCCGTGAGGATCCTTCACCGGCGTTTCCTCCTTCCATGTCGATTCTGGGGTGATTAGGTCGAATTAGGAAGAAGTTGGAGCAAGGGAGCAAGAAAAAGGAGCAAAGATTGCACAAGGGGTTTAGAAGATTCAAGCTTGGAGTTTGAAAAGCAAAGAAAGGGGGGAAAGGAGGGCACCCTTTACATTTTGAACTGATCGGTTTGAGTCGCGACAGTGCGGGAGGTCGCGTCTATGTTGCGTAGGTTATGATGGCCTCGACATGATCGCGACTGCCCGCCGTGACGCATTCTTAAGGCGGTCCTAAGGGTTGTCGCGACATAAACAGAGCCCATTGTGCATGCAGGAAATTTTGTTTTATTCATTCAAATCAAGTCAATACATGCACTAATTCTTTCTACAATTAAATAAATGCCAAAATCCTACCCTAACTATCATCTGATGTCCTCCCTACAATCAATCCAATCATTCTCGAATGTCCACCGCTGCTGGCTGAATCCTCTTCAATGCTTCAAGGTATTCCTGGGTCACGTCCTCATCTTCCACTACCTCAGCTTGAAGGAGACCCAATGCACATCCTTCCCAATGGACAATGGCACTACGCACGTCGCGCTCGTCCTGCTCGTCGCCCCTCTTCCTCTCTTGAACGGGCGGGTAATGCGATAAGAGAGGAACAACCGTGTGAACCGCACCGCATTGGAGGTAGCAGCGATCCGGGTTGTAGAGAACCAGTGCTTCATTGTTCAGCAGTCCCAAGGCCAGTCCGGTACCATGAGGAAGATGGATCATCCGGTTGTGCAGGAAACGCGGGCGCATGTCAAATTCGGCCACGGTCATCCTTTTGAAGTAATCACGCCATGCCTTCAGCCCTTTTATTTGAGCGGTCTTGCACCAGGCTTGGGTAGTCATGCGAAGAGGCCCGCCCACGAATGCCAGCGGATGATGAAGCATTGTCATACACTCCGGGGCCAAATTCTCCATCGCCCGAAACTGAATGTGCATGCCCATCCAAAGCTCGAGGGCGATGACTGAGCCATAGAAGGGGCCCCCGGTAGCTGCAGAAGTAAGCCCAACGTAGAGATATCCCAGAACCGCCTGACCAATGCTCATACCTTCTGAAACTGAGGGAATGATGCTGAGATTGGCGAAGGAGATAGCTCCATCCAACGTTGGGAAGAGAGTAACCCCGCAAATGCAGATCGCAGCCGCCTTAACAATAGCGATATGATTCTCGGTCTTGCGCTTGCATTGAGAGATGATCCACTGCGCAATAGGGAGGAGGTGAACGTGCATCCCGTTGGTCATGGAACGCAGATGTAACACCCTAGAAATTTAGCAATTTAAAAATTTCAGAAATATAGAGGGATAAAAATAAATAATCGTATTGGAGACTTCCAACACCATGTAATTATGAACCATCAACAAGAATGGGCCTATAGAACACATTTGGCCCAAGGATATGAATGAACTGGACAGGGAATTACCCAGAAATTCGTGTAGGTAATTATACCATAATTAAAAAGGGCAATTTAGAGTTAAAAGATGGTTGATTAGTCATGTAAGGTAAGCCAAAATCGAACTCAATCCCAATTGGTGGTTTCCTAAACCTTTGCTACCTCTTTTGGATAAGAGAATCCCAGATTTCCTGGAAACTAGGAAAACAGAGCTGGTAGCCCCTTTCCTAGTATCGTTAGGACTCTTAACAACATCCTAAAACCATAAGAACTCGTCCCTAAACTCTTGGGGAAGGTTTAATAATGAAGTTTGGGTCGTTTGGAGGCAAGCAAGAACTTCTGAGGAGCAGGAGAAAGGCTGGGAGTCCGTAGCTTCATCCCCTGCATCTTCTGTTGCATCCAGAACATCAACGGGTTTTAGATCTTCCTAAAGGTAGGTGTTCTCGGGCCAAGATTAAAGAAAAACAATGCAAACATGTAGTTTCTTGAGTCTAGGATCATTTGCACTTGATTTGCCCAATTTTCATGGAGTATTCATCGTGTATTAGTGATTTTCCCGAAGTCTTGCACAGTTAGGGCTTTTCTTGTTCGTCATATTGTGCACACGATTCAAGACCGAATTTGACTAAACTTTCTTTATGAAAGTTCTTCCAATTGAAGTCAAGATCATCTTCTATTTTGGAAGTTTTGTCCAAAAATCCTTCGTTAGAGAGTTATGAGCATGATAAGAGAGTCTCTGCATGATACTGCGATTTCGGGCTACTATTGACTTTTTGTTCTTCATATGTTTTCTCGGGATTAGAGACCGAATTAGATCAAACCCTCAACATCAAAGTTCTTCTACTAGTTGTCCTCTTCATCTTTTATGTTGAATGTTTTGTCCAAATGTCATTCCTTAGAGAGTTATAAGTTAATCTCTGCATGAGACATGTTTTTCGGCATACACCTGACCATGTGTTTTGTTCTAGAAGGGCCACTAGTGTCGACACTGCCTGTGCTAGTGTCGACCTGCTGTCCCAAAACAGCCCAGAAAGTGTTCTGGGAAGCCCTCTAGTGTCGACACCACCCCATCTAGTGTCGACACACTCCCCCAGTTTGACCCAGAAAGCTTCTGGGAGCTGATCTAGTGTCGACACTACCTAACCTAGTGTCGACACACTGTCCCATATTGGCCAGAAGGTTTTCTGGAAGCTGTATCTAGTGTCGACACTACTTGAACTAGTGTCGACACTACTTGACATTTTTGCCTTGTATTTGATGCACTGTGTCGACACTACCTGAACTAGTGTCGACACTACCTGACCAGTTTTGCCTGATTTTGTCTTGTGTTTGGAGCATGGTGGCGACACCACTTGATCTAGTGTCGACACCACCTTACAAGAAATTTGCATAATTTTGGTCTAATCATCTCATGATGTCTACTAGCTTGTGCATGATGTTATATAGTATGCATGGACCTAAAATAAATCAATCCATTGAAGATAATGGTCATGATACGAATATGATTCTAATGTGTAATTTTGATTATCCTTATGTTCATTGGATTATCTTGTGATCTTGCTTATTGTCAATTGATAAGATAAGGATATGATATGAATGTGGGAATAAATACATGTTAGTATGGACATGTTAGTGGCGTTAATGTCATGATTTGCATATGAGTTCCAATAGTTACATGTTTTCCGGTGTTCAATTAATTATTTGTCATACGCATACATGCTAGGAAAGATCCATGATTCATCACTTACACTTTTGCACGAATAGGCACACCCTTCTGGGGAAATTGAGAGCACATGTTCTGCGTATGATTTGTCTTTCGAAACACCCTCATGTCAAGACATTAAAGAATTATGAAACATAAGATACGTCGTTATCCTGCCTTGTTCTTTTGAGCTGTTTGTCATTCCTTGACTCTATGAATGATCATGTTCTTTTACTATGAGCTTGTCATTGAAACTCTGTGGCCATAATATGAATCTGTTTGTTCGGCACAACGTGGGACTCCGGTCCAAAACTTGATCCAATGCCTGTGCAATAGGGGCCATGTCCGGTCCTGGGGAGGAGCGCCCCAACGTACTTGTTAACCGCGGGAGTATGGACTCTTGGTGCTTGGCATAGCACACTGACATGCAAGATTGTGAAAATGTGCCTTCTGTTTGACATGATAAATTTGACTTGACATGATATGATACGTTTGTTCTTGTGAACACATGAACTCTGCTTGAAAATGGCCAATCTCTTCTGACATGATTCTATTCTTGAAACATCTGTTCATTGTATATGCAATTCGACATTTTGATCTGACACGATATCCGTTCTATTCTGCTATTCAATCTGTTAGTATTACATACATTGTCATCATATTCATATGCATATCTACCTACTTAAAATGTTAATCATGTATACTAGTGCCCGCACGTTATTGAGATGTAAATCCTACTGAGCTAGTTCGCTCACCCCTATCATCCTGTCCTTTTCAGGTAGTGATGAAGAACCGGTGGAGTCAGATGGGACTGGACAAGAGTGACGAGCACCCGTCCTAGAATAGATGACAGTTTAGAAATAGAAATTGAGTAGTCTATGTAATAGTGAACCTTTTCTGGAAGTTATTTGAATAATGGACTCTTTGGTTAATTCTTTCTTGTAAGGTTGTATCTAGTTGAATGAAATGAAATAAAGAGTAACTTTGAGGATATTATTATGATTTGAAAAGTGTTATTATATTCAATTGTGACTCTGCGCTATTCAACTGTGATACGTTTGTTTGTATCGTTCACGTCCCCCGGTATTTATTCCGCTGCTAAATATCGGGCGTGACAGTTGGTATCAGAGAGTTAAACTTTAGGGTCCAAGGGATAAGAACATAGAATGAAACTAGATTACACGAGTCAAATGTCGTACCTAATGTGAGCTTGGGTAGAGCCATGGGAATAGAAGTCACATGTGATATATTTAGATGACTAACTCACATTATTATCTTGAAGGTACTTATTACCTCAATGGCCGCTGAACGTGCCCAGGCTAGGGACATGCAACGAACTATACAGAACTTGACTCAGGCTATCTTATAAGCCACCCAAGGTGGAGGTAACCGTGGAGCCGGTGAGCTCCATCGGAATTTCCGGAACATGGATCCGCCTAGGTTTGAGGGGAGTACTAACCCAGACGTTGCTGAACACTGGGTTAAGGAGATTGAAAGGATATTCAGGGTCATGCAATGCACAGACCAGAACAAAGTACTACTGGCGACTTTCCAATTGGAAAAGGATGCCAGAGCATGGTGGGAGTCGGTAGAAGCAACCCTAAATGGACAACAACCAACATGGGCTCAGTTCATTGAGCGTTTCAACGCCAAGTACTTTTCTGAGAGGGTCCAAGAACAGAAAGCAGCCGAATTTGCGGCTTTGAAGCAGAGAGGACTCGATGTGGCTGAATATGAGGCCCAATTCTCTCGGCTGTCCCGATACGATGTTCACTTAATTGGGACAGAAAGGATGAAGGCGAAACGCTTTCTGAATGGCTTGAGGCCCCAGTTCATCACCCAACTGGCGCCAATGGACATTCAAACTTATGCCGAAATGGTTAAGAAGGCTCAGCTATGGAAGATGCCATGGAGACTGCCGAAAGGATCAAGGGAAAATCCGGGAAACGAGAACAAGTGTCTTCTGCTGGAAGTATCAGCCGACTATTGGGAAGAAAAGGCCCAGTGGTGGGGTAAATGAACCAGCGGATAAAAATCCGAAGGAGTTAGGTAAGCAAGTAATGGTGATAACGAGAGAAAGGTGTAAACATTGTGATAGGGCTGGTCATCGGACTGAAGAATGCTGGAGAGCGCAAGGGAGATGCCTTCGCCGTGGAAGTCATGACCATAGGATTTCGGACTGCCCAATGCTGAAAGAACAAGCCCCTCAGGACAAACGTCCGAATGGACAGAAGAGGCAAGGCCGACTGCAAGCTGTCCAGGAACCAGAAACTGCTGAAGAAGGAGGTATCGTGGAAGGTACACTTACTATTCTTTCCCGACCCGCATATGTTCTCTTTGATACGGGAGCTACGCATTCCTTCATATCTCAAACATTTGTTGATACCCTACCTGTGAAACCGTCCCAATGGAATCCGGAATAGTTGTGTCAACCCCGATTGGTCCTGGCACCAATCTTACAAACCATATACCATCCAGTGAGGTGTTGATTGAAACCCAAAACCTACCAGCAAATTTAATATGTATGGACATGGCGGGGTATGATGTGATACTGGGAGCAGACTGGATGTCTGAACATGGGGCTAGTATCAATTGTAGGAGAAGTCGGGTAACTTTTAGCCAGTACCCAAAACTAGTGTTCACCGGGGATAGAAACCGCAGGAGATTGTCAATTATCTCTGCATTACAAGCCAAAAGGATGATGAGGAAAAGGTTGTATGGCCTTTCTTGCTGCTGTTGTCATCGCAAAGAAGGAAGTCAAAGTAGAGGACATCCATGTTGTCAGCGAATACGCTGATGTTTTTCCCGAGGACTTGCCAGGAATTCCTCCTGAGCGAGAGGTCAATTTTACCATCGAGTTGGTCCCTGGAGCAGCACCGGTATCTAGGGCACCATATAGAATGTCCCCCGCAGAACTGAAAGAATTAAAAGAGCAACTGATGGAACTGTTAGAGAAGGGTTTCATCCGACCAAGCACATCGCCATGGGGTGCACTGTCCTCTTCGTCAAGAAGAAAGATGGGTCGATGAGGCTATGCATAGATTACAAACAATGAATCAGTTAACCATCAAGAACAAATACCCTCTGCCGAGAATTGATAAGTTGTTTGATCAATTATCTGGAGCTAGATACTTCTCTAAAATAGATCTCCGATCCGGTTATCATCAATTGAGGATCAAAGGAGAAGACATTCACAAGACTGCCTTCCGAAGCAGGTATGGGCATTATGAATTTATTGTTATGCCTTTTGGACTAACAAATGCCCCTGCAGTTTTCATGCAGTTGATGAATAGCATTTATCGCCCATATCTTGATAAGTTTGTGGGGGTATTCATCGATGATATATTGATCTATTCCAAGACAAAGGAAGAGCATGAGGAGCATTTGAGGATTGCATTGCAGATTTTAAGAGAGAACAAACTATATGCCAAGTTAAGTAAATGTGAATTCTGGATTGAGGAGGTATCCTTTCTAGGGCATGTGGTAACCAAAGATGGTATCGCTGTTGATCCATCAAAGGTTGAGGCTGTGTTGAAATGGGAAAGACCGACAAGTGTCACAGAGATCCGGAGTTTTCTGGGATTAGCTGGGTATTATCGAAGGTTTATAAAGGATTTCTCAAAGATTGCAGTGCCATTGACCAAGCTGACCCGGAAGGAAAATCCGTTTGTGTGGACCAATGAATGTGAGGAAAGTTTCAACAACTTGAAGAAGTGTCTGACTACTGCTCCTGTCCTCGCCTTACCCACTGAAGAGGGAGGATTTGAAATTTATTCAGATGCTTCTGGTACTGGACTGGGATGTGTCTTAATGCAACAAGGGAAGGTAATAGCATATGCTTCCAGACAGTTGAAGGTCCACGAAGTGAACTATCCAGTTCATGACCTGGAGTTGGCAGCTGTAGTATTCGCCTTGAAATTTTAGAGGCATTATATCTATGGTGAGCAATTTAAGGTCTTTTCTGACCACAAGAGTTTGAAATACCTGTTCTCACAGAAGGAGCTGAACATGAGACAAAGGAGGTGGTTAGAGTACCTTAAGGACTTTGACTTTTCCATTCAGTATCACCCCGGGAAAGCCAATGTAGTGGCAGACGCTCTAAGTAGACAACCAGGAGCTATGCTAGCTAGTTTGATGTTGGGCGAATGGAAGTTACTGGAGCAATTTGCAAGTCTGAACATAGACGTGGGAAAGAAGGAAAAGCAAATAATGATTTCAAACCTCCAGATACAATCTGACCTACTGACTGAAATCAAGGAGAAACAAGAAGAGGATCCATTCTTAGTTCAGATCAAGGAGAAGCTAGAACAAAGACCTGACTTTACTCTATCAGCAGAAGGAAGATTATTATTCCGAGGTAGAACATGTGTCCCTGATCATGGAGAACTCAAGAAGAGGTTACTAAATGAAGCTCATCAGTCCAAGTACACGATTCACCCTGGATCAACAAAGATGTACCAAGACTTAAAGAGGTCGTACTGGTGGCCGAACATGAAGAGGGATGTGGCCAATCATGTGGCATACTGTTTAACTTGTATGAAAGTCAAGGCCGAGCATTTTCGTACGGCTGGTGGACTGCTACCACTGGAAATCCCAGAATGGAAGTGGGATAGCATCGGTATGGACTTTATCATGGGATTGCCCAAGACTAGAAGTGGTATGGATGCAATTTGGGTAATTGTGGATCGATTGACT
Organism: Colocasia esculenta; assembly: GCA_014218235.1. Taxonomy (NCBI): domain Eukaryota; kingdom Viridiplantae; phylum Streptophyta; class Magnoliopsida; order Alismatales; family Araceae; genus Colocasia; species Colocasia esculenta. Next base: position 53,687,734 of record CM024760.1, on the reverse strand, counting down.
AAGTCGGCTCACTTCTTGCCGATTAAGAGTACATGGTCAGTGGATGTGTTGGCTGCTCTATATGTTAAGGAAGTAGTTAGACTACATGGGGTTCCATCTAGCATAATATCAGATCGGGACCCTAGATTTACTTCACACTTCTGGAAGGGTTTGCAAGCAGCAATGGGTACTAAACTAAACTTTAGTACTGCCTTCCATCCTCAGACTGATGGACAAACTGAAAGGACCAATCAAATTGTGGAGGATATGCTTCGTGCTCTGGTGCTAGATTTCAGAGGGCGATGGGATGATCAGTTGTACCTGATGGAGTTCGCATATAACAACAGTTATCAGGCCAGTATCAAGATGGCTCCATTTGAAGCCTTATATGGCAGGAGTTGCAGATCACCCCTTTGTTGGGAAGAGGTTGGGGAGAACCAATGGGTTGGACCCGACTTAATAGAGGCAACTGTCAGGAAGGTTCAGATTGTCTGGGAACGTCTGAAGATAGCACAATCCAGACAGAAGAGTTATGCAGACAAGAGAAGGAGAGAACTGGAATTTCAGGTTGGCGAACATGTGTTCTTGAAGGTCTCACCTTCAAGGGGAATACAAAGATTTGGGATCAAAGGAAAACTAAGTCCCAGATTCATAGGGCCATTTGAAATTCTGGAAAGAATTGGTCAGGTGGCGTATAGACTTGCATTACCACCGCAACTGGCAAACGTGCATAATGTGTTCCACATATCCATGCTGCGGAGGTACCTATTCAATGCCGACCATGTAATTGACCACAAGGACCTGACTTATGAAGAGAAGCCGATCAAACTGTTGGATCGGAAGATTCAGCGACTCAGGAATCGTACCATACCTATGGTGAAGGTTCAATGGAGTCGAGACGGAGTTACTAATGCTACCTGGCAAACAGAGGAGAGAATGAAGAAAAATCACTCGGAGCTATTCTCAGGTACGAACTACACCATTACGCGTAAATTTGGGGACCAAATTTCTTAAGTGGGGGAGGATGTAACACCCCGGAAATTTAGCAATTTAAAATTTTCAGAAATATAGAGGGATAAAAATAAATAATCGTATTGGAGACTTCCAACACCATGTAATTATGAACCATCAACAAGAATGGGCCTATAGAACACATTTGGCCCAAGGATATAAATGAACTGGACAAGGAATTACCCAGAAATTCGTGTAGGTAATTATACCATAATTAGAAAGGGCAATTTAGAGTTAAAAGATGGTTGATTAGTCATGTAAGGTAAGCCGAAACCGAACTCAATCCCAATTGGTGGTTTCCTAAACCTTTGCTACTTTTTTGGGTAAGAGAATCCCAGATTTCTTGGAAACTAGGAAAACAGAGCTGGTAGCCCCTTTCCTAGTATCGTTAGGACTCTTAAAAACATCCTAAAACTATAAGAACTCGTCCCTAAACTCTTGGGGAAGGTTTAACAACGATGTTTGGGTCGTTTGGAGGCAAGCAAGAACTTCTGAGGAGCAGGAGAAAGGCTGGGAGTCCGTAGCTTCATCCCCTGCATCTTCTGTTGCATCCAGAACATCAACGGGTTTTAGATCTTCCTAAAGGTCGGTGTTCTCGGGCCAATATTAAAGAAAAACAATGCCAACATGTAGTTTCTTGAGTCTAGGATCATTTGCACTTGATTTGCCCAATTTTCATGGAGTATTCATTGTGTATTGGTGATTTTCCCGAAGTCTTGCACAGTTAGGGCTTTTCTCGTTTGTCATATTGTGCACACGATTCAAGACCGACTTTGACTAAACTTTATTCATGAAAGTTCTTCCAATTGAAGTCAAGATCATCTTATATGTTGGACGTTTTGTCCAAAAATCCTTCGTTAGAGAGTTATGAGCATGATAAGAGAGTCTCTGCATGATACTGCGATTTCGGGCTACTATTGACTTTTTATTCTTCATATGTTTTCTCGGGATTCGAGACCGAATTAGACCAAACCCTCAACATAAAAGTTCTTCTACTAGTTGTCCTATTCACCTTTTGTGTTGAACGTTTTGTCCAAATGTCATTCGTTAGAGAGTTATAAGAGTTAGAAGTGAATCTCTGCATGAGACATGTTTTTCGGGTTACACCTGACCATGTGTTTTGTTCTGGAAGAGCCACTAGTGTCGACACTGCCTGTGCTAGTGTCGACCTGCTGTCCCAAAACAGCCAAGAAAGTGTTCTAGGAAGCCCTCTAGTGTCGACACCACCCCATCTAGTGTCGACACACTCCCCCAGTTTGACCCAGAAAGCTTCTGGGAGCTGATCTAGTGTCGACACTACCTAACCTAGTGTCGACACATTGTCCCATATTGGCCAGAAGGTTTTCTGGAAGCTGTCTCTAGTGTCGACACTACTTGAACTAGTGTCGACACTACTTGACCTTTTTTGCCTTGTATTTGATGCACTGTGTCGACACTACCTGAACTAGTGGCAACACTACCTGACCAGTTTTGCCTGATTTTGTCTTGTGTTTGGAGCATGGTGTCGACACCACTTGATCTAGTGTCGACACTACCTTACAAGAAATTTGCATAATTTTGGTCTAATCATCTCATGATGTCTACTAGCTTGTGCATGATGTTATATAGTATGCATGGACCTAAAATAAATCAATCCATTGAAGAAAATGGTAATGATACGAATATGATTCTAATGTGTAATTTTGATTATCCTTATGTTCATTGGATTATCTTGTGATCTTGCTTATTGTCAATTGATAAGATAAGGATATGATATGAATGTGGGAATAAATACATGTTAGTATGGACATGTTAGTGGCGTTAGTCATGATTTGCATATGAGTTCCAATAGTTACATGTTTTCCCGTATTCAATTAATTATTTGTCATACGCATACATGCTAGGAAAGATCCGTGATTCATCACTTACACTTTTGCACGAATAGGCACACCCTTCTTGGGAAATTTAGATCACATGTTCTGCGAATGATTTGTCTTTCGAAACACCCTCATGTCAAGACATTAAAGAATTATGAAACATAAGATACGTCGTTATCCTGCCTTGTTCTTTTGAGCTGTTTGTCATTCCTTGACTCTATGAATGATCATGTTTCTTTTACTATGAGCTTGTCATTGAAACTCTGTGGCCATAATATGAATTGTTTGTTCGGCACAACGTGGGACTCCGGTCCAAAACTTGATCCAATGCCTGTGCAATAGGGGCCCTGTCCGGTCCTGGGGAGGAGCGCCCCAACGTACTTGTTAACCGCGGGAGTATGGACTCTTGGTGCTTGGCATAGCACACTGACATGCAAGATTGTGAAAATGTGCCTTCTGTTTGACATGATAAGTTTGACTTGATATGATATGATACGTTTGTTCTTGTGAACACATGAACTCTGCTTGAATATGGCCAATCTCTTCTGCATGATTCTATTCTTGAAACATCTGTTCATTGTATATGCAATTCGACATTTTGATCTGACACGATATCCGTTCTATTCTGCTATTCAATCTGTTAGTATTACATACATTGTCATCATATTCATATGCATATCTACCTACTTAAAATGTTAATCATGTATACTAGTGCCCGCACGTTATTGAGATGTAAATCCTACTGAGCTAGTTCGCTCACCCCTATCATCCTGCCCTTTTCAGGTAGTGATGAAGAACCGGTGGAGTTGGATGGGACTGGGCAAGAGTGACGAGCACCCGTCCTAGAATAGATGACAGTTTAGAAATAGAAATTGGGTAGTCTATGTAATAGTGAACCTTTTCTGGAAGTTATTTGAATAATGGACCCTTTGGTTAATTCTTTCTTGTAAGGTTGTATCTAGTTGAATGAAATGAAATAAAGAGTAACTTTGAGGATATTATTATGATTTGAAAAGTGTTATTATATTCAATTGTGACTCTGCGCTATTCAACTGTGATACGTTTGTTTGTATCGTTCACGTCCCCCGGTATTTATTCCGCTGCTAAATATCGGGGCGTGACAGTTGGTATCAGAGAGTTAAATTTTAGGGTCCAAGGGATAAGAACATAGAATGAAACTAGATTACACGAGTCAAATCTGTCGTACCTAATGTGAGCTTGGGTAGAGCCATGGGAATAGAAGTCACATGTGATATATTTAGATGAGTAACTCACATTATTATCTTGAAGGTACTTATTACCTCAATGGCACCTCTAAACACATATTTATAAGACTCTAAGGGGGTGCAATCCTAGTCTAACCTCGCAACTAGGTGATGGGATAAGATTAGGAGAAGTTTAGGAGTCCTAGTGGTAATCTAGAAGTCTTAGGATAGAGATAAACTTGAATCGTCTGTGTTTTCTGAGTTCGGCCATGGCGTCGCCTCTCTATCTGTTGTGATATTTCTATGTCTATGCTTAGTATATTTGTTTGTTTGATTATGTTTGTGCATATATTGTCATTTTTTGTGCTTATTATGTCTGTTTATTGTCAAAAAAAAAAAAAATACAAAAAATCAAAAAATCAGAAAATCACAAAGAGATCGTCACAGGTAAGTCAGGTAAACATTTCTTCCCTTATTCCCCCGCATTACTATATGGTATTCTAGCTATTATACCATTCCAAGGACCGGCTGGTTCTCAATGTGCTCCGGGATTTGAGTTCCCCTTTACCAAAAACAGTGATAATCTAAGTGCACATTGTTAATCGTTGGATTGGCCGTTGAGTTAGGTAAGTTCGGGAATGATGGATTCGGGCCTGCACTGCAGTTGTGGGTAGTCTCTTGACCCGTTCCTATTTTTATTAACAATATTATCCTTGAAATATTTTCTCCTTTTCTTTGCATTTGTTTTGATGATTTTTTTATTTAGCCCAGCATGCATCATGTAGGACTTTGAGCTTTCCTGACTCATTCCTAACTATTGATGAGCCCTTGTTGAGTGCCCAATCATCCTTCATATTCCCAAACAAGAAATCGAATTCCACTCCGAATCGGAAGGTTTGCCTCCGAGTGAGTTGTTCCCGCCAATTTGACAAGAATTTCCATGTCTGGATTCTCTATCAAATTTTCATCATATTCCTTTGATCTGTTTTGATTGCAAACCGCTCCCAGGACAGAGTCATGAGTTACCTACCTGGCACGCACATGTCCTTCCAAAACGAAACTTGCAGGCCAATCGGCTAGGGTACCTCTCAATCGAGGGGTTGATCGTCCTCTTCTTTTCTCCTTCTCATCCAGACTTGTGCTTTTCTTTGCATTTTGCTCGAGCAACTAACTCGGGGTTTTCACGAAGATTCCAATTGCTTGTTAGTTAGATCGGGTGTCTCTTTACCTTGGCTCCCACTTTTCAGTCCACTCTACATCATTTCCGTTTCACCGTCGCTTCGTGACACCTCCATTACACTTCCGCTTTGTTTCCTTGCAAAGTGGAAGCCAAGGAGGGGCAATCTGTAGACACCCGATTCTGACTAATAAGTTGAACTATATTTTTTGCTATCCTAGTAAGCCCCTAGTTGGTCACTCACCTTGAGCCCATCATTAGCCTTGTTTCGAACCCATTAGCAACTCAAATTGTCTTGAAATCCCGCCCATTATCATTTGAAGAAAGTCCTTGGACCTAAATAACTCTTATCCTTTCATATAATTGGCTGATAATTTGCAGATAATTGACTTCCTTGACGCGTTGTATCATAGCGCCGCGTCTCAATGTCGCGACGCCACGGGCCACCGCGACAGCCCATGCATATTCATGCACGTGGGCATACTGTCGCGATGTCCCGCCCCGTCGCATTAGCATGTCGCGGCCCTACGATACGTCGCGACAGCAGCTACGCACGTTGGTGTCACGCACCGATATTTAGCAGCGGAATAAATACCGGGAGACGTGAACGATACAAATAGACGTATCACAGTTGAATAGCGCAGAGTCACAACTGAACAAACAACACATTTGAGACTATAATATGGTCACCAAAAATATACTTTATTCCATTTCATTCAACTAGTTACAACCTTACATAAGAAGAACCAACTAAAGGGTCCCTTATTCAAATGAAAATGTTTCACTAATACATAGACTACTCAAATATCTATTCTTAACACTTCATCTCCTCGATGTCGGGTACTCATCACTCTCGCCCTGCCCCATCGGACTCCACGGGTTCCTCATCACTATCTGAAAAGGACAGGATGATAGGGTGAAAGAACTAGCTCAGTAGGATTTACATCTCAATATTGTGCGGGCACTAATATACATGATTTAACATTTTAAATAGGCAGATATGCACATGAACATGATGACAATGCATGCTTTTCTAACAAGTGGATAGTGGAATAGAACGGATGTCATATCGTATCAAATGTCGAGTTGCATATATAATGGACAGATATTTCAAGAGTAGAATCATATCAAAATGAACTGGCCATATTCGTATAGATATCATGTATTCGCATGGTCAGACGTATCTTATCAAATCTTATCACATCATATCAAATCAAACTTATCATATCAAACAAAGGCACATTCTCACAAATCTTGCATATCGTATCAGTGCCATGCCAAGCACCACAGGTCCATACTCCCGCGGTTAATAAATACGTTGGGGCGCTCTTCCCCAGGACCAGACAGGGCCCCTATTGCACAGGCATTAGTCAAATGGACCGAAGTCCCATATTGTGCAGAACAACATATTCATATTATGGCCACAGAGTTTCAATGACAAGCTCATAGTAAGAAAGACATGATCATTCATAGAGTCAAGTTATGACAAAAGCTCAAGAGAACAAAAGGGCAGTATAACGACGTATCTTATGTTTCATAATTCATTAATGTCTTGACATGAGGATGACTAATGACAGATCATATGCAGAACAGGTGCTCTCTATCTCCAGGGTACTTCATGGTACAACAAGCTCGGCCTCTGTGTGGGAATCCATAGAGAGCGGAGACTTACAGAGGTCTTAAGGAAAAGATCGCTAGTCTTGCCGATTCGGAATGACCGACAGAGAGCTCTCGATTCCCCAAGAAGGGTGTGCCTATTTGTGCAAAGGTGTAAGTGACGTGTCACGGATCTTTCCTAACATGTATGCGATTGACAAATAATTAATTGAACATCGGAAAAGATATAGCTATTGAAACTCATATGCAAATCATGATATTGACTCCACTAACAAGTCCATACTAACATGTATTCATCCCCACATTCATATCATGTTCTTATCATATCAATTGACAATCACCAGATAATCCAATGAACATAAGGTCAATCACAATTACACATTAGAATCATATTCATATCATTACTATTTTTCAATGGGTTGATTTCTTTTAGGTCCATGCATACTATATGACATCATGCACATGTTAGTAGACATCATGTAACGATCAGACCCAAGACATGCAATCTTTTGCAAGAGTAGTGTCGACACACCCCTTACTGGTGTCGACCCAATGCTTCAACCACAAGGCCAAATGATGAAGAAATGGTCAAGTAGTGTCGACACAGAATCAAGTAGTGTCGACACAATGCTTCAAACATAAGGCAAAACGATGAAGAAATGGTCAAGTGGTGTCGACACAGAATCAAGTAGTGTCGAAACTAGACCCAGCTCCCAGAGAACCCAGTCAACAGGTCTGTACAGGGTGTCGACATAGGATCAAGTAGTGTCGACACAGGATCAAGTCGTGTCGACACAGGATCAAGTAGTGTCGACACAGGATCAAGTAGTGTCGACACAGGATCAAGTAGTGTCGACACTAGAGGCCCTTCCCAGAAATCTTTTGTGCCAGTTTGGGACAGTGTGTCGACACACCCCATGGGAAGGTCGACACACTCCGGGAACTTTTCCACCATTAGTCGCATCTGGACACGTGGCACTCTAGGAATCTTGTGAATCGGCCTTGGATCATGTGCCCACGCACCCCTAGGGTACTTTTGGCCATGTTGGGCTACAAATTTCTCCAATCCTTGTACTCCAAAGAGTATCCCATGAAAGATCAATTAGAAATCTCCAGAAATATATGAAAACAAAAAAGTCATGTGTAACCTGAAAACACATCTCATGCAGTGATTTACTTACCATGCTTATAGGTCTCTAACGAAAGACATTTAGACAAAACATTAAACATAAAGGATGATCATAACGACTAGTGGAAGAACTTTTATGTTGGCAACCTGACCTAATTCGGTGTTAAATCTCATGAAAAAATAGGAAGAACATAAAGCTAAGTGCAGCCCGAAATCGCAGTATCATGCAGCGACTCTCTTACCACGCTTATAACTCTCTAACTAAGAACTTTTAGACAAAATGTCCAACATAAAAGATGATAGTGACTATAAGTAGAAGAATGTTGATGTTGGGTATTTAGTCTAATTCGGTCTTGAATCACGTGCATGATAAGAAGAACGGAAAAAAACCCTAACTGTGTGCGACTTAGGGAAAACTACTAATACACAATGTATGCTCAATGAAAATTAGTCAAATCAAGTGCAAATGAACCTAGACTCGAAGATCTATATGATGGTGTTGGTTTTCTTTACACTTGGCCCGAGAACACCTACCTTTGAATGCTAAGAATTCCTTGCAGGTTCTGGGTCGATGCAGAGCGAGGTTGAGGAAGAACTCAGTTTTTCCCCAGCCGTTCTTCTTCCTCCTGCGCCCTAGGCTTGTTGCTCACGACCCCAACTCGTTTCTAAACTTACCCTAATAGTTTTTTAATGAGTTCTTATACATCTAGGGTTTAATTCATGTCCAAATGGGACTGGGAAAGGTGGCCTGCGGGTTCAGCATGGTACCTTCCAAAAATTGGGATTTCTCTTCCCAAAGGAGGTAGCCACACCATGGGAAGGTGTCAAGTATGGTTGGCCATGATTTGGCTTGCTAAGCTTGGCTATTACCACTAGTTTTAACCCTACTTTGTCCTTCCCAATTACCCTTTAATTACAAGTGCGAATTTCTGAGTATTTCTTGCTCCAATTTTGTTATTAGGCTAAAAGTGATTCATTGGCCCAATTTCATTAATGGATCATTAATACTTCATGTTGGAAGTCTCTCCAACCCATTTATTTAATTTATAGTTCTGTTATATTTCCGCGTTAACTGTGTTCTGACTTTGTTTCCTAATTTGAATATTTAGTCACATTGTGACGTACACTTGGCCAATCGGATTTTTCGTTGCACGAATTCCTTCGTGAAACACTCAGATATAATGTTTGGGGTTGATTTATAATTTGTACGGAATTTTTGATGTGCTTTCTCTCGTACGATAATAGTACGTAAGTTTTATCATTCCGATAATTGCGGAATTTATTTATTCCCTTTTATTTCAAAAAAATTTTAAATCACTAAATTTCTGGGGTGTTACATCCTCCCCCACTTAAGAAATTGGGTCCCCAAATTTACACAAAATGGTGTAGTTCGTACGTGAGAATAGTTCTGGGTGGTTTTTCTTCATTCTTTCCTCTGTTTCCCAGGTAGCATTAGTAACTCCGTCTCGACTCCATTGGACCTTCACCATAGGTATGGTACGATTCCTAAGTCATTGAATCTTCCAATCCAACAATTTGATCGGCTTCTCTTCATAAGTCAGGTCCTCCCGAATTTCCAAGTCCTCATGGTTGATTACATGGTCGACATTGAATAAGTACTTCCTCAGCATGGATATGTGGAACACATTATGCACGTTCGTCAGCTGTGGAGGTAGTTCAAGTCTATACGCCACCTGACCAATCCTTTCCAGAATTTCAAATGGTCCGATGAATCTGGGACTCAACTTTCCTTTGATCCCAAATCTTTGAATTCCCCTTGAAGGTGAGACCTTTAAGAAAACATGTTCGCCAACCTGAAATTCTAGTTCCCTCCTTCTCTTATCTGCATAACTCTTCTACCTAGATTGTGCTATCTTTAGACGTTCCCTGACAATTTGAACCTTTCTGACAGCCGCCTCAATTAAGTCGGGTCCAACCCATTGGTTCTCCCCAACCTCTTCCCAACAAAGGGGTCATCTGCAACTCCTGCCATATAAGGCTTCAAACGGTGCCATCTTGATACTTGCCTGATAGCTATGGTTATATGCAAACTCCATCAGGTATAACTGATCATCCCATCGACCTTTAAAATCTAGCACCAGAGCACGAAGCATATCTTCCACAATTTGATTGGTCCTTTCGGTTTGTCCATCAATCTGAGGATGGAAGGCAGTACTAAAGTTTAGTTTAGTACCCATTGCTTCTTGTAAACCCTTTCAGAAGTGTGAAGTAAATCTAGGGTCCCGATCTGATATTATGTTAGATGGAACCCCATGCAATCTAACTACTTCCTTAACATATAGTGCAACCAATACATCCACTGACCAGGTACTCTTAATCGGAAAGAAGTGAGCCGACTTAGTCAATCGATCAACTACTACCCACATTGCATCCGTACCACCTCTAGTCTTGAGCAATCCCATGATAAAGTCCATACAGATGCTATCCCATTTCTATTCCGGGATTTCTAGTGGTAGCAGTCCACCAGCTGTACGGAAATGCTCGGCCTTGACTTTCATGCATGTTAAACAGTATGACCCATGATCGGCCACATCCCTCTTCATGTTTGGCCACCAGTACGACCTAAAAAGGTCTTGGTACATCTTTGTTGATCCAGGATGAATCGTGTACTTGGACTGGTGAGGTTCATTTAGTAACCTCTTCTTGAGTTCTCCATGATCAGGGACACATGTTCTACCTCGGAATAGTAATCTTCTCTCAGCTGATGGAGTAAAGTCAGGTCTTTGTTCTAGCGTCTCCCTGATCTCAACTAAGAATGGATCATCTCTCTGTTTCTCCTTGATTTCGGTCAGTAGATCTGATTGTATCTGGAGATTGGAAATCATTACTTGTTTTTCCTTCTCTCCCATGTCTATGTTCAAACTTGCAAATTGCTCCAGTAACTTCCATTCGCCCAGCATCATACTAGCCAGTATAGCTCCTAGTTGCCTACTTAGAGCGTATGCCACTACATTGGCTTTCCCAGGGTGATATTGAATGGAAAAGTCAAAGTCCTTAAGGTACTCTAACCACCTTCTTTGTCTCATGTTAAGCTCCTTCTGTGAGAATAAGTATTTCAAACTCTTGTGGTCAGAAAAGACTTTAAATTGCTCACCATAGATATAATGCCTCCAAATTTTCAAGGCGAATACTACAGCTGCTAACTCCAGGTCATGAACCGGGTAGTTCACTTCGTGGATCTTCAACTATCTTGAGGCATATGCTATTACTTTCCCTTGTTGCATTAAGACGCATCCCAGACCTGTTCCAGAAGCATCTGAATAAATTTCAAATCCTCCCTCTTCAGTGGGTAAGGCGAGGACAGGAGCAGTAGTCAGACACTTCTTCAAGTTGTTAAAGCTTTCTTCACATTCATCGGTCCACACAAACGGATTTTCCTTCCGGGTCAGCTTGGTTAATGGCACTGCAATCTTTGAGAAATCCTTTATAAACCTTCGATAATATCCTGCTAATCCTAGAAAGCTCCTGATCTCTGTGACGCTTCTCGGTCTTTCCCATTTCAGTACAGCCTCAACCTTTGATGGATCAACAACGATACCATCCTTGGTTACCACATGCCCTAAAAAGGATACCTCCTCAAGCCAGAATTCACATTTACTTAGCTTGGCATATAATTTATTCTCCTTTAAAATCTGTAATGAAGTCCTCAAATGCTCCTCATGCTCTTCCTTTGTCTTGGAATAGATCAATATATCATCAATGAATACCACCACAAATTTATCAAGATATGGGCGATAAATTCTATTCATCAACTGCATGAAAACTGCAGGGGCATTTGTTAGTCCGAAAGGCATAACAATAAATTCATAATGCCCATACTTGCTTCGAAAGGCTGTCTTGTGAATGTCTTCTCCTTTGATCCTCAATTGGTGATAGCCAGATCTGAGATCTATTTTAGAGAAGTATTTAGCTCCAAATAATTGATCAAACAACTCATCAATTCTTGGCAAGGGATATTTGTTCTTGATGGTTAACTGGTTTAGTTGCCTGTAGTCTATACACATCCTCATTGACCCATCTTTCTTCTTAACAAAGAGGACAGGTGCACCCCATGGTGATGTACTTGGTCGGATGAATCCCTTCTCTAACAGTTCCATCAATTGCTCTTTTAATTCCTTCAGTTCTGCGGGGGACATTCTATATGGTGCCCTAGATACTGGTGCTGCTCTAGGGACCAATTTGATGGTAAAATTGACCTCTCGCTCAGGAGGAATTCCTGGCAAGTCTTCAGGAAAAACATCAGCATATTCGCTGACAACATGGATGTCCTCAACTTTGACTTCCTTCTTTATGATGACAACAACAGCAAGAAAGGTCATACAACCTTTCCTCATCATCCTTTTGGCTTGTAGTGCAGAGATAAGTGACAATCTCCTGCGGTTTCTATCCCTTGTGAACACTAGTTTTGGGTAATGGCTAAAGGTTACCCAACTTCTCCTGCAGTTGATACTAGCCCCATGTTCAGACAACCAGTCTACTCCTAGTATTACATCATACCCCTCCATATCCATACATATTAAATTTGCTGGTAGGTTTTGGGTTTCAATCAACACTTCACTAGATGGCATATGGTTTGTAAGATCGGTGCCAGGACCAATCGGGGTTGACACAACTATTCCGGATTTCATTTGGACGGGTTTCACAGGTAGGGTATCAACAAATATTTGAGATATAAAGGAATGCGTAGCTCCCATATCAAAGAGAACATATGCGGGTCGGGAAAGAATAGTAAGTGTACCTTCCACGATACCTCCTTCTTCAGCAGCTTCAGGTTCTTGAATAGCTTGCAAGCGGCCTTGCCTCTTCTGTCCATTCGGATGCCTGTCCTGAGGGGCTTGTTCTTTCAACATTGGGCAATCCGAGATCCTGTGGTCCCGATTACTATAGCGCAGGCATCTCCCTTGCGCTCTCCAGCATTGTTCAGACCGGTGACTAGCTTTGTCACATTGTTTGCACCTTTCTCCCATTGTCACCACTATCTGCTTACCTAACTCCTTTGACTTTTTATCAGGTGGTTCATTTACTCCGCCATTGGGCCTTTTCTTCCCAATGGTCCACTGATACCTTCCTGTAGAAGACACTTGCTCCCTTTTCACAGATTTTCCCTTAATTCTTTCTACAGTCTCCATGGCATCTTCAAGTAACTGAGCCTTCCTTACCATGTCGGCATAGGTTTGAATATCCATTGGCGCCAGTTGAGTGATGAACTGGGGCCTCAAGCCATTCAGAAAGCATTTTGCCTTCATCCTTTCTGTCCCAATCAAGTGAACAACATATCGGGACATACGAGTGAATTGGGCCTCATACTCGGCCACATTGAGTCCTCTCTGCTTCAAAGCCACAAATTCGGCTGCTTTCCGTTCCTGGACCCTCTCAGAAAAGTACTTGGTGTTGAATTTCTCAAGGAACTGAGCCCATGTTAGTTGTTGGCCATTCAGCATTGCTTCTACCGACTCCCACCATGCCCTGGCATCCTTTTCCAATTGGAAAGTCGCCAGTAGTACTTTGTTCTAGTCCGTGCATTGCATGACCCTGAATATCCTTTCAATTTCCTTAACCCAGTGTTCAGCAACATCTGGGTCAGTACTCCCTTCAAACCTAGGCGGATCCATATTCCGAAAAATCCGATGGAGATCACCGGCTCTGCGGTTACCTCCACCCTGGGTGGCTTGCACGATAGCCTAAGTCAAGTTATGTATTGTTTGTTGCATGTTCCTAGCCTGGGCACGTTCATCGGCCATTTAGGTAATAAGTACCTTCAAGATAATAATATAAGTCAGTCATCTAACTATATCACATATCGTATCAAATGTCGAGTTGCATATATAATGGACAGATATTTCAAGAGTAGAATCGTATCAAAATGAACTAGCCATATTCGTACAGATATCATGTATTCGCATGGTCAGACGTATCTTATCAAATCTTATCACATCATATCAAATCAAACTTATCATATCAAACAAAGGCACATTCTCACAAATCATGCATATCGTATCAGTGCCATGCCAAGCACCACAAGTCCATACTCCCACAGTTAATAAGTACGTTGGGGCGCTCTTCCCCAGGACTAGACAGGGCCCCTATTGAACAGGCATTAGTCAAATGGACCAAAGTCCCATATTGTGCCGAACAATATATTCATATTATGGCCATAGAGTTTCAATGACAAGCTCATAGTAAGAAAGACATGATCATTCATAGAGTCAAGTTATGACAAAAGCTCAAGAGAACAAAAGGGCAGTATAACGACGTATATTATGTTTCATAATTCATTAATGTCTTGACATGAGGATGACTAAAGACAGATCGTATGCAGAACAGGTGCTCTCTATCTCCAGGGTACTTCATGGTACAACCAGCTCGGCCTCTATGTGGCAATCCATAGAGAGCGAAGACTTATGGAGGTCTTAAGGAAAAGATCGCTAGTCTTGTCGATTCGGAATGACCAGCAGAGAGCTCTCGATTCCCCAAGAAGGGTGTGCCTATTCGTGCAAAGGTGTAAGTGACGTGTCACGGATCTTTCCTAACATGTATGTGATTGACAAATAATTAATTGAACATCGGAAAACATATAGCTATTGAAACTCGTATGCAAATCATGATATTGACTCCACTAACAAGTCCATACTAACATGTATTCATCCCCACATTCATATCATATTCTTATCATATCAATTGACAATAAGTAAGATCACCAGATAATCCAATGAACATAAGGTCAATCACAATTACACATTAGAATCATATTCATATCATTACTATTTTTCAATGGGTTGATTTCTTTTAGGTCCATGCATACTATATGACATCATGCACATGCTAGTAGACATCATGTAATGATCAGACCCAAGACATGCAATCTTTTGCAAGAGTAGTGTCGACACACCCCCTACTGGTGTCGACCCAATGCTTCAACCACAAGGCCAAATGATGAAGAAATGGTCAAGTAGTGTCAACACAGAATCAAGTAGTGTCGACACAAGGAAAAACGATGAAGAAATGGTCAAGTGGTGTCGACACAGAATCCAGTAGTGTCGACACTAGACCCAGCTCCCAGAGAACCCAGTCAACAGGTCTGTATAGGGTGTCGACACAGGATCAAGTAGTGTCGACACAGGATCAAGTCGTGTCGACACATGATCGAGTAGTCTCGACACAAGATCAAGTAGTGTCGACACAGGATCAAGTAGTGTCGACACTAGAGGCCCTTCCCAGAAATCTTTTGTGCCAGTTTGGGACAGTGTGTCGACACACCCCATGGGCAGGTCGACACACTCCGGGAACTTTTCCACCATTAGTCACATCTGGACACGTGGCACTCTAGGGATCTTGTGAATCGGCCTTGGATCATGTGCCCACGCAACCCTAGGGTACCTTTGGCCATGTTGGGCTACAAATTTCCCCAATCCTTGTACTCCAAAGGGTATCCCATGAAAAGATCAATTAGAAATCTCCAGAAATATATGAAAACATAAAAGTCATGTGTAACCCGAAAACACATCTCATGCAGCGATTTACTTACCACGCTTATAGATCTCTAACAAAAGACATTTAGATAAAACGTTAAACATAAAGGATGATCATAACGACTAGTGGAAGAACATTTATGTTGGGAACCTGACCTAATTCGGTCTTGAATCTCATGAAAAAATAGGACGAACATAAACCTAAGTGTAGCCCGAAATCGCAGTATCATGCAGCGACTCTCTTACCACACTTATAACTCTCTAACTAAGGACTTTTAGATAAAATGTCCAACATAAAAGATGATCGTGACTACAAGTAGAAGAACATTGATGTTGGGTATTTAGTCTAATTCGGTCTTGAATCATGTGCATGATAAGAAGAACGGAAAAACACCCTAACTGTTCGTGACCTAGGAAAAACTACTAATACACAATGTATATTCAATGAAAATTAGTCAAATCAAGTGCAAATGAACCTAGACTCTAAGATCTATATGATGGTGTTGGTTTTCTTTAATCTTGGCTCGAGAACACTTACCTTTGAATGCTAAGAATTCCTTGCAGGTTCTGGGTCGATGCAGAGCGAGGTTGAGGAAGAACTCGGTTTTTCCCCAGCCGTTCTTCTTCCTCCTGCGCCCTAGGCTTGCTGCTCACGACCCCAACTCGTTTCTAAACTTACCCTAAGAGTTTCTTCACGAGTTCTTATACATCTAGGGTTTAATTCATGTCCAAATGGGACTGGGAAAGGTGGCCTGCGGGTTCAGCATGGCACCTTCCAAAAATTGGGATTTCTCTTCCCAAAGGAGGTAGTCACACCATGGGAAGGTGTCATGTCACGTCCCGAGAATTTCGCAGCGGATATTAGTTCGAAGAATTCGAGTCGATTTTTCGAGACGTGAACAGTCGGCAAATAAGCCTCTAGCTAGCACGTACTAAATGGGTATCAACACAACATCATAATTGGGCCCAAATGTTGAACTCAATATAAATTGTAATCAAATTGAAACTAGTACAGGACTAAGACTCAATAAAAAGGAAAGTACATAATACCTCACTTCCTACTACAGTGTTCTAACACTCAAATGATCTAATTATAGACAGACTCATAATTGGAACGCTCATCACTCGGATGCATTCCCATCCTCGACTTGCACTTCCTTTTGAACTTCATAGTCACCTAAATCGGAGAAAAGTAGGGGAATGAGCAAACTAGCCCAGTAGGATTTATATCTCAATGTGCGGGCAATGATATAAGTGATTAACATTTTAGAACTAGGTAAGCATGATGAATGTCATGATATGCGTGTACGAATAAAACATATTTAAAACATGATGCATGAAACAAACTAGATAGAGTGATCAAGATAGAATAAGATCTGGAATGATATAACAAGAGAGAACTAGCAATAGATCACTTTGTACAAGCACGCAAGATTTCACTTGATGTCAATAGTTTAAAGGAACGCAATATATCACTAGTTGCAATAAATGCAGGATGGCCATATCACGCAAGTAAGCAAGCAAGATTGCACAAGCACGATCAAGTAACACTAACTAGGCACGTAAACACTAATGTACACCAAGGAAAGATCCACTAGGAGTGCACACAGGTCACGTGTATGTGGTTATGTATCTAACATTCAACAAGCAAGAAAGTACTCCCAGCGCAGATGCAACGCCAGTAATCATTATACCCTATGGTTAACAGTATATCTATGACTCGCCGTCATTGGGGCTAGATTGGAGCCCTTGGACACACACCGTGCCCTGTCAACATCTCAAGTAAAATTTTAAACGTAGATACCCACAGTCATTAATAATGTCCAATGAGAGTTTCAATAAGTAAGCATGTGTAATGTCATGTTCATAATGATGATGAGAAACAAGTAATAAACAATTGAACATGATTTCATGAGAACAATGGGCAAGAGATAAATTTGGTAGTTGAACGGTAAGATTTATAATTTAATTCAATCTCTACATTAATGGCTTTAGTCTAGATTGTAATTCATGCTCACGAGAACAAGAAGAGAAAGGAAGTGCACTATAGAGATGTATAAGTGTGTAGTGATGTACGCGTGTCAATTCACAATCCGTCAGTCTCAAACTATCGGAAAACACTTAACATGATGGCATGCAAAGATCAATGTATTAAACTACATATGGGTTTACCAGATTTTAAGATAATATTTATCATATAAATCAAGCTAGATTGGTAACAAGAGCAAATCACAAGCTTCATGTATGATCATATCAGTAAGAAAGCAATTAGAATAATATTCATGTAATCAAGGATTTTTCAATGGGTTAAACACTTTTAAGCCATTAAATAGACATCATGTAATGATCAGGCCCAAGACAGGCAATATTTTGCAAAGGTATTGTCGACACACCCCTTACTGGTGTCGACACTATGCTCCAAACACAAGGCAAAATGATGAAGAATTGGTCAAGTAGTGTCGACACTGGTCCAGCTAGTGTCGACACAGTGCTTCAAATACAAGGCAAAAAGGTCAAGTAGTGTCGACACTAGTTCAGGTGGTGTCGACACTAGAGACAGCTCCCAGAACACCTTCTGGCCCATCTGGGACAGTGTGTCGACACTAGTTCAAGTAGTGTCGACACTAGCAGCCTTCCAGAACACCTTTTGGACAAAACTGGTCAGGTAGTGTCGACACTAGATCAGGTAGTGTCGACACTAGAGACTTTCCCAGAACACTTTCTGGGCTGTGCTGGGATAGTGTGTCGACACTAGCCCAAGTAGTGTCGACACTAGTGCCCTTCCAGAACAAAAACCTATAGGTCATGTGCAACCTGAAAACAAATCTGATGTAGGATTTACTTACCCTGCTAATAACTCTCTAACGAATGACATTTAGACAAAATATTCAACACAAAAGATGACGAGGTCAACTCGTAGAAGAACTTTGATGTTGAGGGTTTGATCTAATTCAGTCCTGAATCTCGAGAAAATATATGAAGAACAAAAGTCAAGTGTAGCCCGAAATTGCAGTTTCGTGCAGAGACTCTCTTAACATACTTATAACTCTCTAACAAAAGACTTTTAGACAAAACGTCCAACATGAAAGATGATCGTAACTTCAATTAGAAGGACTTTACTGAAGGACGTTTAGTCTAATTTGGTCTTGAAGCACATGCATGATAAGAAGTACGGGAAAAACCCTAACAGTGCGCGACTTTGGCAAAAAGCTTGTAATTCAAAATCTACTTGGTGAAATTCGATGAAACCAGAGGTCAAGGAAAGCTAACTTGATGCTCTACACATTGGTATAAGATATGTTAAGATTTAGCCCAAGAAAACCTACCTTCTGGGTTGAAGAAGTCTCATTTTTCCAGAAAACCCGTGTTCAGACCACTTGAAGGAGAACGCTTACCGCTTCGTGTATACTGCATGGAATTTTGGCATTCCACTTGGGTAAGAATGTAGACTTGACCCTATTTCCAGGGGTATAAGCCTTGCAAGATTTGGTTTAGGTTTGACTCACCTTTGGTCGACTTCAAGATGATGGTCTGTGCAGGTCGCAGCAGACACAACGGGGAAGAAGAACGGCTTGGTGTGGGGATCTCCTGCTTCCCCAGTTGCCAAGAACTCCTCCACACGACCCTAGCAAGTTCTAAAACTTGTTCATAATGTTTGGTGATGAGTATTTAAGCAACCATGGTGTTTTAGGAGTCCTATTATGACTAGGAAAGCCAGGTTGCGGTTTTGTCATGTTAGTTTCCTACTTAGGGAGGATTTCTTCCTCCCATAGAGTGTGTGAGGCTTTAGGAAACCTCCTTCCACAGATAGGCATGAATTTGGGTTGCCAAGAATGCATGATTGCATCCCTATTTAACTCAAATTGTCTTTTTCTAATTTCAGCCTATTTAGAGTTACGAATTTTTCCTGCATTTTCTAGCTTTATTTGATTATTGGGCTACATGATGTCCATTGACCCAATTATGATTTGGGTCATGAATATATAATGTTGGAAGTCCCTCCAACCCTTTTTATTTAAATTCTTGATTGCGTCATATTTCCGTGTTAACGGTTTTCCGACTTGTTATAGCACGTACGATAATGATGCGTATGCTTTACATACTTGGAAATTATTTATTTCCATTTATTTGAATTATTTATATAGCTAAAATTTCTGGGGTGCTACATGTCAACTATGGTTGGCCACGATTTGGCTTGCTAAGCTTGGCTATTACCACTAGTTTTAACCCTACTTTGTCCTTCCCAATTACCCTTTCATTACAAGTGCGAATTTATGAGTATTTCTTGCTCCAATTTTGTTATTGGGCTAAAAGTGATTCATTGGCCCAATTTCATTAATGGATCATTAATACTTCATGTTGGAAGTCTCTCCAACCCATTTATTTAATTTATAGTTGTGTTATATTTCCGCGTTAACTATTTTCTGACTTTGTTTCCTAATTTGAATATTTAGTTACATTGTGACGTACACTTGGCCAATCGGATTTTTCGTTGCATGAATTCCTTCGTGAGACACTCAGATATAATGTTTGGGGTTGATTTATAGTTTTTACGGAATTTTCCGATGTGTTTTCTCTCGTACGATAATAGTACGTAAGTTTTATCATTTTGATAATTGCGGAATTTATTTATTCCCTTTTATTTCTAAAAATTTTTAAATTACTAAATTTCCGGGGTGTTACAGTTGGCCTCCACAACCACCTCCTATTTATCTTCCTATGGCTTTATCCCTATCTCCAAGCAATATCTCAGTCTCTTGGGGCGAGGTTTGAGGCTTGGGGACTCTCTTGGAGCTCCCTTGGACTCTCCCACACGAATTTTAATGGGATTTATTTCTCATGTGGATGATTAATCATTTTAAGGGGATATTCTCTCTCTAAAATCTATATAAGCAAGGCCTTCTCCTCAAGGACGAAGGGAGCTCCCATTTTTCACCCCGAAGGGCTGTCGAAATCTCCTCTCTCCAACACTTAGCCTTGCAGCCACCTATTTTCACCATTTCCTTCACATTCCCCTCCACCAAAACACCCTCATTTCACCATTTATGGAGCACGAAATGTGAGAAGGACGACTCCTGCTACCTCCTGAAGCTTTTGCACACTCATTGGAACTGCATTCACGCTAGGGAGTCGCCCTAATGGGACTCATCCTCTCCCCCTCTCTTCCTCCTTCATTTCTACATGAATTTTTATGTTGATTCTAGTTAGATCACACTCACCACATACCCACGTTTTTTCACACACCCAAAGGGGTTTAAAACCACCCCAGGTGTGTTCCTACCATGATTCTCCATTTCCTCTCATTTTTAGAATAGATACTATGCTCAACATGTTCTAATAGGGCTTTTTCTTGTTTCTTCTTTGTTTTGGAAGGCACCCAAGCTTTTTCCACGAGGAGATCTTGTTCTCCAGCCGGCTGGAGGACGGGAAGAAGGTCCACACACGACATCTCGCGCACACAAAGAACGTGACAACGGAGGACGACGCGACAAGAGACGCGTCAGGCTGCAGCGACGCGTTACCAGCGTCGTCGCGGCAAGTAAGACTGTCGTGACACCAGGTCCGCCTCCTTTCTCTTTCCATTTCCTAGTTAAGTTAGCCCGTGTCATTTTCTACTCGTTAGGCAACTTACTAGGTGGCGATCACATTCCTACTTTCTATACTACTAGTTTTAGTACATGTTCATATTGAGGGGGGCACAATCCCCGTGATTATAAGAATACCATCCGCAGTCAGATGGACAGTCAGAGAGGATGATCTAGACCTTGGAAGATATGCTGAGAGCGTGTTGCTTGGACTGGAGTGGCATTTGGGAGTCCCACCATTCGATGGTAGAGTTCGCCTACAAGAACAACTATCACTCGAGCATCGGAATGGCACCATACGAGGCTTTGTATGGTCGCCCATGCAGGACACCCCTTCACTGATTCGAGGTTGGAGAGAGGCAGCTTTTGGGACCAGAGTTTGTGCAGTAGTGTGCAGACACGGTCAGTCTTGTCAGGCAGAGGCTTCGAGCAGCACAGAGCAAGCAGAAGAGCTACGCAGACGTCCGCCGGAGGCCGTTACAGTTCAGTGTAGGTGACCTTGTTTTCTTGCGGGCCTCGCCGACCAAGGGTGTTATGAGGTTTGGTAAGAAGTGAAAGCTCAATCCCAGGTACATTGGGCCTTTCCCTATCTCAGAAAGGGTCGGCGAGGTGGCTTATAGATTGAGTCTTCCGGCAGAGCTGGCTGGTGTGCACAGTGTTTTCCACGTTTCACAGCTCAGGAGGTACGTGGCAGACCCTTCGCACATGTTGGACTACTCGCAGCTTGAGGTAGCGCCAGAATTGCCAGTGCCAGAGTACACGGTCAGATTCGTCGACCACAAAGTGTAGAAGTTGCGTCGGAAGCAGATTCTGCTAGAAAAGGTTGTTTGGCAGAACCGCGTCAGGGGCGAGGCCACCTGGGAGCGCGAGGATGAGATGCTGGAGCAGTTTCCCTATATGTTTGATTGATTGGTATGTTATTTCTCCCTGTACTGCTTTCTGGTTTGAGACCAAGTTGTTTCTTATTTCGAGGGTGAAATGTCTTAAGGTGGGAGGGATGTAAGACCCGGCCCCCCTTGGGCCTCTGGCCCCATCCTTAGGCTCGCGACTGAAAGATGTAAGGAATTATCTAATATGGTAATCTAGAAGGGGGGGTTGAATAGATTACAACTGGCTTTAACCAAGATTGACTTCTTTTCTATGATAACACAAACTTATCAAAATCTTAAACAGATTCAAGTTTGATTTGACTTGTAGTTAGTGTGCTTGTGGTGAATAGAATATGAACAGCCTATCTAACGTGTGTAGAACCAACGTGCCTACCAATCAACTACCGTGAAAATGCGTAAACCATAGGACACAAGGATTTAAGGTGGTTCAGAGTACACAACTTGTGTATCCTATGTCCACCGTCCCCACACACACGCAGAAACGACTGCTTATGAGCAAGTTTCACTCTACAACACACACACTCATGTTGTCTGATGTAAACACACGATCAGAACAACGTAACCCACGTGAATCAAGCACAAGAGTCGCTTGACCCAACAACACACACACAAGATATGAAAAACAGAGACAGAGAAGAGTTCTTTGTAGAAGTATCAAATCCTGATATGGAACTCTTCATGATGGTCGTCCAGATGCAGTTCAAACTTCGTCTTGACAAGTATGAATTGATGTAGAAACTTGAATCGCAGACGAACTGGATCCAATCCCGCTCAGAAGATAGTTCTTCTTCGCTCTTGACGGAGGGTTGAAGCAGAGCAGAAGAAAGATCTTTTCTCTTGAGAGTATACTAGGGTTTTATATGGTGGCTGCTTCTATGCGAAAATACCTTCAAAAGGTTCCTTATATATGGGTGTTCAAGTATGGAGAGTCGTGGTAAAAGGAAACACCCACATAGGAAACATATAGAAATCTCGGAACTGAAGTTTCTCTTCGTCTGTCGACAACAGAATGTTCATCAGTTGACATATGGTGACAGATTTAAAGAATCCAGAAGACTGGACTTCCGAGAGGCAGTTTCCTGTGTTCATTTGTCGACAGGAGATCTGAGTCTGTCGACAGGTACTCCTGTCCTGAAGTCTGTTTTCACCTCCCTGTGCTTGGCTATCGACAGGCACCTGTGAAGCTGTCACACTTCACACTGAGATTTCTGAAGCTATCTGTGTCTAGTTGTCGACAGGCCTCTTTGGGGCTATCGACAGACACTTGCCTTTTGTGTTTCTCTTGATCTTTTGCTCTTGACTTTGGTGCTTTGACTTGCACACTTTCTCACCTATATTTGAGAACATTGTTAGTGAAATATGATGGACAATTAGACAATCAATTGAGACATGTTCACACATTCACTTGCCATGTTTACATAACATCAATTTGTATTGTGCATCATCAAAAATATAACACATAATACATGAAAACCCAACATTCTCCCCCTTTTTGATGATGACAAAATTTTCAATTGATGCATGATTAATTTGATTGATGTTCTCCCCTTTTGGCAATATCCAAAAAGACATAAGCAGAAAGGCACGGCATGCACACATGAGAAGTGCAAGGGAAGGAAACAACATTAGTGTGATAGCAAATGACGAGAACAGTGACAAGACCCTGACCAAAGCAAAGTAAAGACCACATAACTGACGCTTAGACTCTCTAGACATTGTCATTCCCCAGTGGCGCAGAGGCCTGACAGAGACCATGAAGCTCTGTGGAGAGTCTGGTAAGCCGTATCTGAAGCTAGACTTGGGTGTCAGCCAGTGCATCCAAGCTGGTATCAACATTATCCAATCAAGCATTTAGATGGTCGAAACCAGTGGTCATATGGAGCTGCATTTTCGCCATTTGAGCAGTGATGAAATCTCGAAGAGAGGGCTCATCAGGCGCTTGTTCATCAGCAGCATCATCAGCTTCAGCTCCCGGAGCATCTATGGGCTCCGACTGTGATTCTTCACCAGCATCATCTTCATCAAATTCATCTTCATCATCTGCATGTGCCTTACCCTTGAGGTCCCTTGTGACAACCCCGTCAAGCAGCTTATAGCCCATCCGATGAGCAACAGTAAGATCAAAGGAACTCCGAGATTTGAGATCAGTCATCTCTTCTTGTGGAATGTAAATGCCAATGAACAAGAGAAGAGAAGTGATGGTACAAGCATAGGACATAGACCTTTTGGAGCTGGTAAGGCATAGTCGGATATGAGAAACCATAAGGAGAGGCATGTTGACTAGATCACCATTAAGAACGGAGTGAAAAAGCGATTTGTGAATGGCAATCACAAGTTCCCGACTACCATCTTTTGGGACTATGATGGTGGTGAAAATATGGTGTATGAGACGATGAAGAGGAGGAAAGGAGTTGGCATTCCACTGCACACGATCTTTGGAGGAATCGTATGGCTGCAAGGTGATAAGAGTATAGTACTCAGAGGCCAACAGATGATGGTGCATGATGTCAATGCCAGAGTTTGGAATTTGAAGAGCACGAGAAAGAAGATTAGGAGTGAGTTGAAAAGATTTGTCCGTCACCTTGGTGTAGAGATCACCAGTCGTGGTGATCCTCAAGTTGTTGTAAAAGTCCGTCACAGCGGCTGGAGAATAGCGCTTGTGGGAATAACAGAAGGGAGACAAGCCCTGGACATCAAAAAGAGGCTGCAAATCTGGGAACATGTCCTCCAGTGAGACAAAGTCAACGTAGCGAGGTTGAACAAACTTGGTGAAGGTGCCATGAGCACTTAGGAACTGTAGATTTGGAGGGATAAGGAGTTCCAGCAGACGATCATCCCAATGCTTGCTCCGGCGCTCCGTAAGACTCCTTGGCTTTGGCGGGCATCCATTGCCGACGAACAGGTTGTACCATCAATACCTATTTTGCCCTTAGGGATCAGCATGATCCAACACCTTAGTTTGTTCTCTCTTACCTTGAGATCACGTCGGACCTCTGGCTTGTGTTCATAGCATGACTATTGGACGGTTGTGACTTCTACTGGACTGTCGACATATGACCGTGTGTGTTGTGCAATTGTTATTATCGCCTGTTTAATGATGATGTACAAATGTAACCCTCAATCTCATCTACTATCCTATTTCCCTCATCTTATCACATTCTCTCTGTACTCTCATCTATTATTCAATTACTCTTATCTATTCTTGGTACTCTATTTGGCCATCCATTTGATTGTCTAAGATAACAAACATAATCATACTAGACAACATTATAAAGGGCCCGATCTGGTCCTAGGAGGTGCGCCTGAAAGGCTATAACTCACGGGGGTTCAATGATCAGGGTGTACGACATAACATCCAAGCGCCATACTATCAAGATTTAATATAAGACAATCAATCACTATACTATGTTCTCTCGGTTGACAAGAAGTTCGACCAAACATGCTATCTCGACTAGTGCACTTTTGTGCAAACGTTACATGCTATTTCGTTATATGGCCAATCCGTTATCTTGCTTGTTGTGCTATTTTCATGTGAAAGTGATATCATTCTCTTGCAATCATTACATTACTCTCTTGACTATACTTGATCGTTCTCTATAGTTATCCTACTTGACAAGACATTAATCACTTAAAGCATGCCTGTTTACACGAGATATTAAGTCCTACTTCGCGATTATTGCTCATCCTGTGCTATTTCTTTCATGTGTTTCAGGTGAATCTAATGGAGACTACCACACGCACGAGGATGGGGATGAGCAAGACCAGGAGTGACCAGTCATTTCAACAACCAAAGTTTTTTAGTAGTTAGTCAAATGGAAAGTTAGTTGTAGTTGTTTTGATTGGAATAAAGTACTATAGGCCTATAGTTTTGGCTCTGAATTAGTGATTGTAATAGATGACTAGTGGAATTATTAATAAAGTTGGATCGTTTGGCGTTATTCCAATTTGTGAAATTGTTTAATGTTTATTTCTCGCTCTATACTATTTAAATAACTGTATTATTGCTCCGATATTCCGCGTCGGGGCGTTACAGAAAGAATATAGTTGTCTGTCATGGCGTCAACCTCTAAGATCATTGGCTTGCTTGTGACTTTGACGATCCATCCCTTGTATGGAAATTTCGTACATTGATGTATGGTAGAGGTGACGGCGCCAAGTGCTTGAATATATGGCCTACCCAGTATCATTCAGAAGCTTTGGTCTATGTCTAGAATGTGGAAATCAACTTCAACCATGGATGGACCCAAACCCACTTTCAGTGTAACTATCTCTTTTGGCGGCCTACTGGTATTGTCGTAGGCAATGACTATAATTAATGAAGGTCTAATCAGTTCTAGTGCGACCCCACACAAGTTCAATGTGTCTAAAGAGACCACATTGATGGAAGCTCTAGTGTCCACTAAGCATTGGGACACGTGGGTCCCATGACTTTGACCGTTAAGCATAAGGCATACCTTTGGGCCTCCACAGGTGCTAGTTCATGTTCATGGAATTCCATGGCCGGATGCCCACCTGTGGGGGTTAGAATGGAGGTGATTTGGTTCATTGGCAGATCCTCATTCACCATCACCTTTTGGAGATATTGCATTAGGGCTTCTTGATGTACCAACGACCTTTTAATCAATTCTAATATGGAGATCCTGGCCGACATCTTGTCTAAATGTTTCAACAGATCATATTGAGTCCCTGGAATGGACTCCTAAACTTGGACTTCTTCTTCTAATTGTTGGGGTGCTTGGTGCTGATTATGTGGGAACAACCTGTTGAATATTCGCCCACTCCGGAGCACCATGGTCTCCTCAAGCTCATCTCCCGCTATATGTACTGCCCATAGAGACGGCTTACTTGGCATATTGGAAGTTGGGTGATTGGTGGAGTGTTCTGTGTTCAACATCTGGTGCGGTGGTTTGATGTTCACCACATTTGGGGGTGGTACAGAGAAGGTGGATGGTATGGGGTTTGGTGTGGCAGGAATGGTAAGTAGGAAAGGGGCTTGTGGTGTGGGCGCAACGATGGGGATAGATGGTGGTGTACAGAGGAAGGGGGGATTAGATGGTGGCAGTTGTGATGTGGAGGTAGTAAGTGGTTGGCGGAGGAGCGAGCGATCAGGTTGTGGTGGTATGGAGGTTGTAATAGTAGTGCAGAGAAAAGGGGCTTGTGGGGTGGGCGTGATGATGAGGATGGAAGGTAGTATACGGAGCGAGGAGGGATTAGATGGTGGCGGCTGTGATATGGAGGCGGTGGATGGTTGGTGGATGAGCGGGATACTTGGTTGGGAGAATTGTGATGCAGGGATTGGTGCGAGGATGCGGAGGAATGGAGGGAGTCGGTCTAGGTGGTTGGTCATGGTGGGTGTTTTCGTATGCGAGGCTTGTCTTCTGTTTACTTCAGGAGATGATATGAATGCATTTATTTGTTGATTTGGAGCAGGATGCTCCGAGAGTGGGTTTTGTACGATGCCCATATTGAGTTGCTGCTGGAGAACTTAGGGTTGTTGGGGCTGTTGTTGTTGCTACTGCTGGTTCTGCCTGGGTGGCCTTCTTGCCTTCATCTCAACTATATAATTCCTCATCTCCTCCCAGTCAATTCCTCCCTGGTCATTCAGATCATAGATATAATCTTTGAAATGGAAGCATGCCTCTAATGTGTGACTAGGTCCCCTGTGGAATGCACAGTAACGAGAGGTATCAACATTGGGAGGCCATTGTAGCCATTCCCTTGGCAGAGTGAGTGCATTGGCGACCATAAGAGAATTGAATATGTCGGGGAGAGTTTCCAGCAACAGAGGGTGCTGTGCTCTTCTTGGGCCAGGGGGCCTTATGGGCTACTGGGGATCATAATTTCTAGAGGGTGGCACTTGGTTGTACTGCTGGGGTCGTTGAGGAGGTGGTTGTTGTTGCTGGTACTGTGGATGAGGTTGTTGATATTGTGGTGGTGGAGGGGGCTGTTGAGGCTGTTGAGTTGGTGTGCACAACATTGGAGGGTTATTGGGCCTGAATTGTGGTTGTTGTTGCTGCTGTTGGGGTTGTTGAGGCCTTTGGTTTGAGTTTGTGCAATATTGGGTTGAGTTAGTGATGCCCATTGCACTTACTTGTTCATTGTTGATAACCCCCTCAGTTGTGGGACCACCAGCTTGAGGATTGCCACTGTTCTTCTTGAAAACTCTTGCCTTTGGCTCAAACATAGACATTATGGGAGAATCTTTCAGCTGTGTTTGGATGTATCTAGCCCTATCATACAATTCCTCCATAGTTGTTAATTTGTTCATAGCCAAAATGTGTCTGAACTATGGTGTGGCATTTGCCGTTATAATCTTTACTTGCTCAGACTCAGACAAGGGATCCCTTAATTTTTCAGCCATAGCTCTCCACCTATCGACATAGTGCAAGAAATCCTCATCCACGATCAGTAATAGACGAAGGACCAACCTGGTCTCTATATTTTTGTAGAAACTTTCTTTAGACCATGGTAAAATCCTCAGCCTCAATTGGTTCTAAGGAGTAGAACCATTCCAAGACAGATCTTCTAAACAGAAATGCCAAAGCCTTGTTATCATTTTGCCAAAAGGAGGACTCGTACATGAACTCTTTTAGGTGTACGAATGGGTTGCCGGTGCCATTATAATGGCGATAGATGAGCAACTCTGAGGGGGGGGGGGGGGGGAGATGAAAGACTGGCATGGAGGGAAGAGCCAGTTCAAGAAAATCTTTGGGTGTGAACACCCTTTTCAAATCTTGTTCCAATCGATTCACCTTAGCTAGAAGCGCTTGGGTGAGTTGATCAGAAGGTTGCTTGTGAAGCGCACTAACCTAAGCGGAGGGGTAAGGATGAGTCACACTCACATGGGCAAAGGAGAAGAGGGGAGGTGCGCCAGCGGGCGTAGAAGATCCGACAGCAGCTCGAAGAGAATAAACATGCCTTGCCTCAGAGGGGACTGGCCGAATGAGTGAAGGCCGCCCAAGAAGACTTTGGGGTGAGAGTGGATGATAGAATTGGTTTACAAGGGGGCAGGGGAGACATGGACCGCCGGGTCCTGAGTGGTTTCAATGTGAACGGCGCCTAAGTTTGGGTGAAGAGATTAAGGGGGATTGGGGATCACTTTTCCCTTCAAAGCATTTTGAACCTCCCAGAATTAGGAGGGTTGGAGATTGTTAAGGAGGTCCACTAATTGGGACAAATAAAGAGAGGCGGAGGCTGTCTTAGAGACATGCCTCGGAGAATACTCATGGAACTCAACTTGGTTGGAGTTCACTGCATATACTTGAGAATTTGGTTGTGGAAGAGGGAGTTGTGTTGATTGTTCATCATTGAAGGAATTAGGATTGTACGCCTCATCATACAACTCATCTTGGTATCCCACATCTTCGTACTCGGCCATACCCAGAGATTTTCCTGGACGTAGCATGATGATATTAAGCACACAAAGTTTACTAACAAACAACTACTCAAACAAGCTTGAGAGAAGTTAATAGCTTTTACACAAACACTTGGGAGATGCTTATGTCTAATTCAATTATTTCAATATAGTTCAATGTGGATTTTATTTGAAATTGTTCTCTCCAATGTGGGTATGAACCAAGATGGGTATGAGAATGACTTCAGATTCACTAAGCACACTCCTTCACAATGATGGGATTTTCTAACATGGGTCTCCGGGATAGTACAACCTATTTGGTCCACCGTGAGGGAATCCACGGGGTACGAAGACTTATGGAGGTCCCGATAAGGATTTTCTAGTTCAAGGAGATGGAATGCCCAATGGAGAGACTGTCCTCACTGGGAAGGGTGTTTGGATCCTAGGAAATTGAGGGAAGGAGATCCCTTAGCCGAGCATGCCCTGCAAATGTAATAAAAATGCAATTTTGATAGGAAAAGTGGTGCTCTGTGGCCAGACAGAAACGCGATGGGTTCAGTCGCTTGGATCAAACTAAATCACGACCGTTCAATCGGTCACGAATCTGAAAGCTCACAGAAGCTGTCAGAGCTGTGACAACTCCGTCCGGCACTCTAGTGCAAATCGAGACCACTCTATCAATCGCACAACAAATGGCAAAGGCCGACGCTTGAACTCATTGTGAATCAAACAGAAATCGAGACTTCAAAATTTGCACAATAACCCAAGCAAACAGGGATATATTACCAACCAATTAGGGAAATAAAAGTCAAATGATGGTGATTTCTTCAAGTGAAAGCAAGTAAAGGGGGTAGGGGGCAAGATGATGATTTTTTTTTCAATTAAACTTTATGGAAAACAAAAACAACTCACAACTTGGCGATCTTGATGGTTTTAAAAGGAGTACTGCATGGGGTACGACGGAAGGGAAATTGTACCGTGTGGGGTACGAAGAGAGGGGCACACGTGGGTGCCAAAGGAGGTGCACACGTGGGTGCAAAAGGAGTGGTAACCGATATCAAAATAAAAAGAATCTCACTGTGATCACCAATTTGTGGATGTGCTTTTGAAACCACAAAGAGAAATTGAAAAAAAAGAGACGAGGGAATTAAACAATATAAAAATGAATAAGGAAGGCGGGATGATATAGAGAGGGAAGGAGTGTGTGTGTGCACTAGAGATGGAGTGTGATCGTCAGACACATGTGGGTGTCGAAGGAGTGAGTGAAGGATGGATACTTACCTTCACTCGAAGATCGCGGAAGAGTGTGGGTTGACTCTTACTTCTTCAATCGGTCGGCCGATGAAGAAGACTTTCATGTTTGGTTACCTTGCAATGAATAAAGAAAACAAACAATGAAGAAAAGCATTAGACCAAGTTGTGCAGGATCAATTCAAAGGTGGTAAAGAAAAGACTTGCATGGGAATGAACACACCTTGTGGTGGTTTTTAAAACCCCTAAGAAAATAGGTATGTGTATGATGATGATGATATGAAGAATACAAATAAAAGACTAAAGGAGGAATCAATGCATGCACTAAAGGAAAGAGAGAAGAATTAAAGTAAATGAACGAAGTAAAGAGAACGGAGAAAATATGTTTGTTGTAGAGGACAGTTGATGGCTTTATGGAGAAGCTTCAATCCATCTCTAATGGAAGAATGCCCATCTTGAGAGACCGGCAGCACCGCTGCTCAAATTGGAGAACATTTCAAGTAAACTCGAAGGGCTCTCTCCAGCTCTAGAACGCAGCAAGGCTTCGCCAACACTTGGATTGTCTCTTTTTAAAATTATGGCTGTAGGGGCCCTTTTATAAGAAAAAATTCTTAAATCGCGACAGGTTCACTGGACGCCTTTCACTTGAATCGCGACCAGTCAAACCGCCACATTTAAAAGACTTCCATACTTCGACTGACTCTTTCCATACTTGACCAACAATTAAAATATAGCAATTTTAAATCACGACCACCAAGGTAGTCACAGTTATGAATTTCCAATATTAATCGGATTCTAACCATATTTTGTTCATGGAAAGTTTGAATAGTGACGACTAATGACGTCGGCCTTAGGAGAGGAATATGTATTTAATTGAGATTTGATTCTTGTCAAATAAAGGAAATTCATAATCACGACCACTTGATATGACGTAGATACATTTGGCAAGAAAAAGCTTTCTAAAAATATTTCAGAAATTGCCAAAAGTTGAATATGAAAATCTTTAAATCGTGACAACTTGATAGGATGCTATTCTTATAAGATCAATCGGAACAAGATTGGGAATAGGAACAAAAAACATGTCTGTTTGACCAGTCGCGTTTCATATCAATCAATGTTCATGTCATCAATTGATACAAGCTCCAATCGGAACAAGCATCAATCGGGAACAGATAAACGCGTCAACTTGACCAATCGCTAATATGCTTATTTAGCAATCGATGTTTAAGCTCAATCGATTCAATCTTCATCAATTGATTGTATGAAATGAGACGGATTGAACCGATGCAGATTTGGCAGTCGATGTTCTAGTTGAAACGATTTACTCTTAACCAGTCGATTTGAAATGCGACCACTTGTCCCCTTGGAAATTAACTTTTAGATAGGACTCCTAATAGCACATTAGAAAAATACCTAAAAATATATTTAAAAAATCATAAAAATAGGAAAATTACTCAGATAATTAAATAGGGAGAGCCACTTTGAGGCATTACATTACAACATGAAATTTACTTAGTATGCTATCAAATTTGGCGTGTCTACACAGTTGAAGTCCCACTTCGACTCATGACCTGTCAAAGTCCAACTCCGACTGATGTATAAGGTCTCAGCAATCAAAGTCCCACTCCGACTGCTATCAATATATAAGAGTTGCAGTTATTATATATCCATATATTTCTTTATTTTCGACTCATAATAATATCTTTTATGACCTTGAACTTATTGTTTATGAAGTGAAGCACTTAGCATGTTTTTATTATCAAATCCATCTCATTTTATTATCCTTTTGAGAAATGCTTTTGTATCATGCATATTGTCATTAAGATAAAAGCCTAAAGAGAACATTTTGATTTACCGCAGTTAAATAATTTTGTTATTTCAGAATCTCAATTTTTTAAATAAAAAGAATTGTGCAAACATCTTTTAACCTGACAAAACTGTAATATCTTTAACAAAGACTTCTGTAGCTACCCTTTGCAAGCCGAGCAGCCATCCATTCTACTCAACGTTCACCAACTCTTACCCGTTTTATGTAAATGTACCTTCTCTAGTAAACAGAAAGGATTCTTTAATGCATTACCTTTTTTGAACATATTATTTGCTATTTTTCTAACATAGGATATCTCCTGAATGTCTTTGCATGTTTTCATACATGTAGGTATTTAATGTGATGTATCTCAGGAACGTGCATGCCATACTTCAACAGTAAACCAACCGATCGTTAGGAAGAAGACTTGAAGATGTTACACTCAAGAAGTCACTTCCAGTCTAAACGTTCAAATTCAAACAATCAGATTCAAAATGGATGGTTGAAGACTCTGAAGACTATATAAAGTAGTCGAAGCCTTTGAAGTCGGATAGACAATATTTGTAGACATATATAGATACACAGAGAGACACACATACAATGCATGTGATGATAACAAGAAAACTTGTTAAAGTGTTCAAGCCTTTGAGAAGTCTTCAGCCATGTGGACAAACCTCGTCAGATCATTCATTCTGTCCACTTAGAGTCAGAAAGCGAATAGTGCATTCAGTCTTCATCAATGCTTGTAACTAGCAGGGGGTTTGTTCCCTGTGTGTTCCCCATTTTGAAAAAGGGAGGGCCTACTGGAAGTAGGAGGTGTATTGCCCCTCAGTGAAGGGAAGACTTACTTATGAGCAAGTGGTGTATGCCCCTCTTTGAAGGGAAGACCAAGGTTTGCTTGGTGGTTAGTGAAAAATCCCAAGA
The DNA here is from genome assembly GCA_014218235.1 of Colocasia esculenta. Lineage (NCBI taxonomy): Eukaryota > Viridiplantae > Streptophyta > Magnoliopsida > Alismatales > Araceae > Colocasia > Colocasia esculenta. The sequence goes on along the minus strand of CM024760.1, from coordinate 53,654,459 downwards.
GTTACTTGGGGACTACATGTAGGACTCCTGATTGGAAGGAGATCCAAACCAGGATAAAGTTTTTGTTTCTTGTATGTGTTTGCTTCCACTTGCTCATATTTATTTCACTCATTGCACTAACTGCTAACAACATTTTTAGTGATTTTCAGATCTAACTATTCTTAGCAGAAAGATTAAAAGGAAGTCCTATTCACCCCCCTCTAGGACATCTTAGCTCCATTTCGATCCAACAATTAGCTTACTCTGGCCATGCCTAACCTCAAGGGGTAGCCTTTAGCTCACCTGACCTTGAAGCTTTAAATCATTTGGGAGTAGCACTTAGCATGCCTAACTGTAAGGGGGTAGCTTTCGGCTCACCCGACCTCGAAGCTTTAAATGTTTTGGGGGCAACACTTAGCATGCCTAATCTTGGGGGGTAGTTCTTGGCTAGCCCAACCTCAAAGCTTTGAATCTTTTCAGCACAACATTTAGCTTACCCTAGCCATGCCTAACCTCGGAGGATTGCTTTTAGCTCACTTGACCTTGAATCTTTGAATCTTTTGGGGGCAGTGCTTAGCTTACCCTCGCCATGACTAACCTCGAGGGGCAGCTTTTAGCTCATCTGACCTTGAGTTTTTGAATTAAGTCCTGAGTATAAAATTTGGAGATCAAGAGTTGGAATTTTATTGAAAAGGCGATGACCTCACATATGGTACCTCCTTAGGTTACTGACATTCCACATCCTCAGGACTGCCTTCCTTGAGGTGGTTTCAAGCTTGTAAACTCTATGTTGTAGAACTTCAATGACCTTGTACGAGCCCTCCTAGGTTTGGGTGAGCTTGTTGATGGAGTTGGTTGGGTCTGAGACTTCCACTTTCCTCAGGACAAGGTCATCGACATGAAATTGCCTTCCTCAGACCCACTGGTTGTATGCTTCCTATTTAATGACTTCCATGCATATCAAGGCATAGTCCTGGATCTCATCGACAAGATCTATGTTCCCCAACATCTGTTCATCATTGAGGTCAGGCTCGTAAGCCTCGACTCAAGAAGAAGGCTATCCGATCTCCTCTGGTAGGACTACCTCAACTTTGAAGGTGAGGTTGAATAGTGATTCTCCCATTGCCGACCTAGGAGTCATCTTGTATGGCCACAGGATTGAGGGAGCTCATCAGCCCATCAGCCGTTTGGTTGACTGAGGCAAGTTTTAAGCCCCTATAGTATAGTCCGATTGGTGACCTCTATTAACCCATTTTCTTGTGGGTGAGCAACCTAGGTGAAGTGTTGCACAATCCCATGATCTCCGCACTGAGCACCAGTAAAGTACATGCCATTATTGCTGACGAGGATCTGGGGTAGCGCGAACCAAGTGATGACTAACATTCAGACGAAGTCTCATGCGACCTGATAGCCCACAAATACGTCGTTAAACATGTGGATATCAATATTAAATTAATCGACCTACACTAAATACTTTGACAATAAGTGGTGAGAGCCGAGTCGAATCCACAGAGAAATAGATTTTAGAATTGAAAACCTTGGGTTTTTATTTAAGAAAATAACATGGTGATATTAAAATTAAGTTGCATGAAATAAATTTAATCTATGCGAAATAGATAAAGAGAGAGAGATAAAGAGTGGATTAGAGAACATGAGATGAGATTTAAAATTACAATCCACTAAATAATAAAAGGGATTAACAACAGAATGTTTTAAACTAAGAATAAATCAACAATTATAGCAAGGAAGCATGAGAAATTGGGAGAGAAATGAGATAGAAGAGGATGAGAAAATAGAGAGAGAGAGAGGAGATAGAGAGAGAAGAGGATGAGAAAAGAGAGAGAGAGAGAGAGCGATAAAGAAGAGAGAGACGAGAGAGGAGAGAGAGGGCGAGAGAGAGAGGAGAGAGAAGCGAGTGGAGAGAGAGAGAGGAGGCCTCCTCTACGTGCATGCAAAAGCATGCACGTGGAGGAGGGCGGGGCACACAGGCGGAGGCGGGCTCGGACGCGGGCAGTCGGGGATGCGGGCGGGCGCTAGCGCGAGTGCTAGCGGGCGCGGGCAGGCAGACGCGCGTGGGCGCTAGTGCGGGTACTGGCGACCGTGGGCAGATGCTCGCGATGCAGGCCCTGGTGTGCAGCAGACCGAGCCAAAGAGAAATAAGAAGAGGAGGAGGGGGGAAGAAGAGATCGGAGAAGAGGGGAAGGAGAGAGAGAGAAAGAAGGCCGGTGGAAGGGAATGAGAGAGGTTGAGAGATAGAGAGTCTTTAAAGTATAGATAGAAAGAAGAGAGGAAAGAGGAGAGAATTAAGGGGAAGGGTTTTGAAAATAGAGAGGGATTTTAAAATGAGAGAGAGTTTTGAAAATTGAAAAGAAAGAGAGAGAGGGAAAGGCAAAATTGTTTTAAAATTAGAATCTCTCCTCATTATCTCTTAATCCATCTTGGTCCATTAGAAAATCCTTGTTGAGTGGCCCATTATCCTGCAAACAAAGCACATACAAAGATTTAATCAAATTATCATTTTGTAATAAAATAGTAATGGATTATTGTAAAACTAAGGACCATTAGATAATAAAATATCATGATTATCTTCAATAATTATGCAATTATCACGACCTTCTTGTTGATGTGTGGTAGTGGCTCGACCTCCACCCACTTTCTGAAGTAGCCATGACTACAATTAGAAATATCTTATGCCTAGCGGCCATGAGGAATGGGTAGAGGAGGTCAATCCCCCATCGATCAAAGGGGCGTGGCTCGACAGTGGTGAAAAGCTCAATGGTCAGGACGTGATGGAGCTTGGCAAAGGCCTGACACTTTTTGCACTTCTTGGTCAAGTCGATTACATCTTGAATCAGTGTTGGCCACCAATATCCATAGTAGACGAGCTTTCAAACCATGGCTCTTCCACCGACATGGCTTCCACATATACCTTGATAGACCTCCCTAAGGGCATAGTCGGCCTCGATCAGACCAAGGCATTTGAGATATGGGAGGCCATATGACCTCTTGTACAGTTCTCCCCATATCATGGTGAACTTGGTGGCCTGCCTTTTGACTTCTTAGCCCACCTTGTCATCCTTAGGGAAATTCCCATGCCGTAAGGAATCCCCAAGGAGAGGTCTTCCATGTTTGTGTTCCTTCTCTGCTTCTAATGAGGACCTCTCCCCCTTTGAAATTGGGCAATACGATTTCCGCGACCAGTATAGCTCATCATTGCCCTAGCTCTGAGGATGAGATTAACTAGGTAAAGGCATCCTTCTTAGCATTTTTTGATCTCAATAGCCAGGTCATTTCAAAATGTCAGAGCAGAGATATGAATTTATTGACAATAAAGAGATGTTTCACCATGATGGGGTCTTTGGCTTCATACTCTCTTGTTATTTGTCCGACCTCGAGCTATGAATCACTAGATGCCTTGACCTCCGTTATGCTGAGGTGGATGGAGGTCCATGGATAAGCCCAAGATGAGGGCCTCGTACTCTATCACATTATTCGATGCTGAGAAGGTAAACTTGAGGGCATATTCGAGCAACACCCAGGGGGGGGTGGGGCAGTGTGAAACCATCCCTGCTTCTAGCTGTTTGGTTATCCTCTAGATCCCCTACTGGGAATGAGGTCTTGGTGATGAAGCTAATGTCGAATTCACCCAACTCCACTGCCCACTTCAACAGTTGACCCGAGACATTAGGCTTCTGATGTACTTTGCATATGGTGGTCAGTCTAGATGTTGATCGCATGAGCTTGGAAGTATGGCTGCAACTTCAGGGCTATCATTAGCAGTGTTAGGAAGACCTTATCTACCTGAGGGTAGTTGAGCCATGATCCCTAAAAAACTCTGCTAACAAAGTATATGTGTTTATGGACCCGATTTTCCTCGTGCACTAGAAAAAATTAATTGTTAGCTATGTAGCAGATAAATGTAAATATAACTTCTGACCAAGTTGTGGCTTCAACACCATTAGCACTGAAGATAGGTAAGTCTTCAACTCCTCGAATGCTCTCCAGCATTCCTCGGTCCATTTGAAAGCTTGTCCCTACTTCAATGCCATGAAAATGGGAGGCAGCGATAGGCCCCCTTTGAAAGAATTGGCTGAGGGCAGCTAGCTAAGCTTTAAGGCACCACACCTCTTTGATGTTCGTTAGTTCATGCATTTCAATGATGGCTCTAACCTTCTCGGGGTTTGCATCGACTCCCCGCTAGCTGACAAGAAAGCTAAGAAATTTTCTTGATGTGGCGCCAAATTTGCACTTCTCAAGATTGAGCTTCATCTTGTACTTCCTCAGTACTGAGAAAGTCTATCGGAGGTCAGTTAGGTGGTCCTCCATGCGTTGACTCTTCACCATCATATCATCTACATGGACCTCCATGTTCTTTCCAATTTGGGCTTCAAACATCTGATTGACCAGTCGCTGGTAGGTTTCCCTTGCGTTCTTTAGTGTGAAGGGCAACATGGTGTAGCAGAGGACGTCGAGGTCAGTGATGATGTAACAGTACGGTCGTTCGGATCCGGGTTTATCGGGTCTATCTGGGGTGCTCTTGACCAAGAGAGGGTCAATGGGCTGTTTGTGTGGTTTCTGTGCATAGGGTGGGCAGTGTGGGCCGGATATGCCAGCCCATTTGCACTTTGGTTCACTGTTTTGAAACGCAGCGGAGTCAGGTGATGCGATTTGAAAGCGTCGGCCGTGCCCGACGTGATTTAGCGAACTGACTCTGTGATGTGTGTCGCGCGGTTGCTTTGTGGCGTCGGCTTGGGTGGACGCGTTTAAAGAGGTTAAATGTGGCATCTTCCCCAGACGCAATTTTGATCAAAGTTTTAAGTGTGTCATTTTGGCCAGACAGAGCAGAGGAGGCTCTGTCCGGCGCGGGGGCGGGGGGGGGGGGGGGCTGCTGCGCGCTTCTCCGGTGGATTTACGGTGGCTTTTGACTCCGATTGGCTCGTGCGACGTGGGAACCACACGAGGACGACATTCGGAGCATGGGCGTTCCATTGGTGAGGAGGTTTTGGGGCGTTCTTTGGCGTCTTCTTCTAGTAGGGAGACTTCCTACCTTGTTTTGAGTTTAAGAGCATCATTTGATTGGGTTTAAGAGATATGCATGTGTTGGTGGTTTGAGAGAATAGCATATCACCTGTTTATAGTTTTGGTTTGTCATTTATGGTTTGTTGTGTGTGGCTTTTCTCCCGTGTGGGAGTGTGGATTCGGCTTATGAGTTGAGCTCACAGACGAGCTGGAATCGCATCGGGGTTACCTGCCGCGATTCTGTTGAACGTGTCGCATCGCGTCGACGCGTTTTGTTTTCCATCATTTCTGTTAAGGCAGTTGCTTAGTCGCGACCATGTGGGCTCTCACGTTAAGGTTAAACGCGGCGACATGGTCTGCCACGATTTAGAGAATTGTTTAATATTGTTATTTGCGTCGTATGTGATGGACGCGGTTGTAACCGTTGATGGTCAATGTTGACCACCTGGTTTAAAGGCGTAAAGTCGGGCCGACGCGACTTGGTCGCATCAGTGTGCCCTGTCGCGTTAATTTGGAGTCGCGTCATGTATGTTCGACGCGATTCAGTTAAGTGGCGTCGTATGTGTCAGACGCGTTTTAATGTGAAAGGCGCGCTGTTTGTGTCGGACGTGTTTCAGGTTCCGTGGCTGAGTTGTACTGGCTGGGCAGTGAGCTGCTGATGTGAACTTAGCCCAGGCCTTGTGGTTACTGTTAAGTATGGTTTATTACGATTGATCTGCTCAGTATTTGTATGTTGTTAGTATGCTTATGATTTACGTTAAGCATGCTTATGTATTAAGATGTGTGTTTAGTGATTAATGAGTATAGTATGATGTGTGGTCTTGACGGTCATGTGATGACTCAGTAGACTATGTTATATTGTGATTTGTGAACAGTTGCGTGTAGGATGGCTTGAGGGTCACAGGGTGACCGATGAAAAGCTATTCCTTACACTTGTGTTCTATGAGTTGTACATAAAGATTGTATTAAGTATGTATACTGTGGTTTGTGTGCTTACCGAGTCTGGTGGCGCGTCGCCTATTTCGGAATACCTCTTCAGTCGGGTACCCCAGGTTCCTAGGAGAGCCAGGCACGTGTGTTGTGCTCAGGGCGTGTTCTGGTACGTCTGTACCTTTGAGGTTTGAATCGTCTTCCTGGACACCCTCATTCCATAGTTTGAGTTGTACGTCCGGCTGAGGGAAAGATGACTGAGGGGCAGCGACTTGTGTTTGTGGGTGTGCAGTTTCTTGTAGCGCGCTCGTGGCTGGGGGACGAACACTAGTAGACGTCACTGGTCCCCAGCTAGTCTTGTGTTCCAGTGCCTCACTTTAGGGAGCTCAAGCCAGAGTCCCTAAAGGTGCCAGGCATGGACCTGCAGCTGTCTGGTCTGCAAGTGTGGTGTTAGTTGGACTCCACTGTTCTTGTCTTGTTGTGGTGGAGCAGTAGTTGGACCTTCCGTCCATGACTGTGAGACTAAGAGGTAGTTCTTGTGCTTTGTTGTCTGGGTTGGATACTGGCGTCATGAACCAGTAGTCCATTCCCGTGTGGTGGCATCATTTCCGTTTCAACTCGTGTTTGGCCACTGGTTGTGGTTTGTGTGTAACTCACTGGTTAAGGTTGTAACTGTTGTGGTGTGCCCTGAAAGTGGCACGGTTCTGTGGTTTAGTGTTGTACCTCGTGGTAGTAGGTACATGTACCCCTCGTGGGTAGAGTTGTGTTGTGGTACGTGTGTCTCGTCCTCAGCTGGTGATGAGGTGAGACCGTGTGTACTGTGGAGATCTTGTGGTGTGACTCTCCACGTGTTAAATAGATTGGTTTTTGATAATGGTTTGGTATACGGGTGTTGGCTGGTTGACATCAATCCCGATACTCTGTGCGGCTGGTTTGCCTGTGAGACTGTAGCCTAGGCAGTGGTTTGCCGGTGAGGCTTGTGGTCGAGGTGTTTCGGCTGAAGGGTGGACTAGCAGTGCTAAGCTAGTCTTGTGTTTCCCTTTATTTTCCAAGGACTGGGTTTAGCATGTATGTTTGTGATTAGTTGTTGTTTAACATGCTTGTGTGTGCAAGTTATGCTTCGGTTTCCGGTGTTACCAATGAGACCCTTTGGGGTTGAGGTCTCTTCGTATGGTTGTTGTTTCTTTATGGGAGGTCCCTACTGAGCCGATGACTTGTCGAGGCTCACTCCCTTACAGTTTGTTTCAGGTGTTGGCCGACTCTGACAGGTGTTGGTCGACTTTGGTGTGGTTTACGTAGGAGTAGTGCAGACTTGTACCACCAGCAGTAGAGTAGTTGAGTCGTGTGAGCTTGTGCTCCCTCAGGGTATGCCCCAAGTAGTTGTACTCTTTCAATGGACATGTAATATTATAGTGGGACTTTTGTACATTGTTGTTTACAGTTATGAGCACTTGTACTTTCTTGTGTCTTATATTGTACTTGTGGTCTTTTCTATTCGTACTGGACACATGTTAGAGATATCCCTTGCGAGACTTCGGTCCATTCGCGGGAGACGGATCTGGATATGGACACTTATTGGGTATAAATATCCAGGGCTGTTACAGTTGGTATCAGAGTAATGGTCCAGTTTGAATATGAAAAGACATTGAAGGTACAATGTCCCAATACATGGATTAATGTCCACTGCTGGTAGTAAGTTTGTGGTTTTACGTGATTTAAAATGGTTTTCACGTAAGGTTTTGGTTTAGTGAATTGTGTGTTTGTTTTATATAAGTGTGGAAGTTACTATTAATGCCTAAGAGAAGATGTGGTTAGAAGAAACCCAGTTTGTGAGATGGATATGATTGTTTGCACACCTGACAGTTGTTAGACATGGCAGAAAAATGGCAACATTAGAGATATAAAGTTAGTGTGTCAAAGGCAGTGGAAGTGAGGTTGTGTAAAGAATTCACAGTCATGAAATTGGAAAGATTAGGGATTTCCGATATGAAATCTAGGAAGAATGTTTTAGTGAGATATAGAATTGGCAGAGACATGTAGAAAGTAAGATATAATGAAATAGGAGAGGAAATAGAATTATAATGAGGAATAGAGTAGTATGTGATAAAGATGATTAAGTGTGCATTAGTGGTTGAGAACCTTAGTAGAGGTGACCATTGTGTTGGAGGTTTGAGCCAGTTGATGATAAGGAACAGTTTGGCGAATAGTGTGATTGGTGTTAAGGAATGATTTGTCATAAATGTATAAAGTGGATTAGCCCCAGATGAGAAAATGGTAAGCAGAGGCACAAGAATTGTGGCAGCTATACTACATCAGTGTGTGAGTAGCAATGGTTGCATCCGCGAGTTCGGGAATAAAGAGTTGTTATGAATAGTGATGGAGTGAACAAATTGAGATGATAGAGATTTGTGTAAGGATGTGCCGAGGTGAATAGTTGAGCAAAGAAAGAGTAAACAGAGATCAGTACATAGTAGGGTTTTTCTGAGAATTTTAAAAGAAAGATATATGCTTGGCAGATGATCATTTGTGGAGGTTCTGCAAAAGATTTTATTGAAGACTGCAAAATTAGTGATGGTTAAACGTTGTGCTCAGTTATGAAATAATGAGATTAGGCAGAACTATGGTGGAAAGATGATTAAATAGTAGCAAGAATTACAGTGTGAAGGGTGCATTGAGATTAGTCAGATGGTAGAGTGATTCAGAGAAATATTTTGCAGAAATAATATTGTGTATAAGGCAGTTGGCAGGATATTGACTAGAGGAAGAAAGAGTAAAGCAAACTATGAAAAGAATGGAAACAGACGAGTTAGAAAGTGATCAGAAACGATTTGCAGGTCAGTGTACAACAAATAAATTTTAAATTGAGTAGAGATATTTGTGAAAGATATTTCTGAGGTAATGTAAAAGAAAGAAGCAGATCAGCAAATTTCAGTGTGCCAGTCTAGTGTTAGTTGGTTGAGCAGGATAAATTGAGAAGTAAGTGAAATGAGAATTGAGTTCAGCTGGGATTCGAGAAAAAAGTGAAAGTGGAAAGCAAGTAAAAGTAGTAACGACAACAAAATTTATGAAAAATTATGCCAAGGGTGCAGCATAATCAGAGTAGCGCAGTGGAAGTGTGGGAAGTTCATAACCCACAAGTTTGTTTGTTGAAAAGAAATTTACAGATCTTAGCACAGTTGAGCAAAAGGCAAGAGCAGCAAAGAATATATCCTACTTGCTCTGTATAAGGTTTAAATTATTTTTTGGTGATAGTCAGATTTACCGTGGCTTTGCTTTGAATGTCGAGGACAACATTCCTTTTTAGGTGATAGTAATGTAACAGTACGGTCGTTCGGATTTGGGTTTATCGGGTCTATGTATGGTGCTCTTAACCAAGAGAGGGTCAATGGGCTGTTTGTGTGGTTTCTGTGCACAGGGTGAGCAGTGTGGGCCAGATATGCCAGCCCATTTGCACTGCTAGTTCACTATTTTGAAATGCGGCGGAGCCAAGCAATGTGATTGTAGATACCGCCGAGAGACGACGCGACGCGTAGTCCACAAAGAGGGATATGGGGTGAGATGAAAAGAACGTGATCGCCAGGTACGCGAGGGTACCGAATGGAGAATGCACGCGCGAAGGGGTGGGAATGGAAGAAGTGATCGTGTGGAATACCTATTGGAGAGTGGGAGGTTGCGCGGGGGTGTGGGTTCCTCTTCTTCTACGAGCACGGTCGGCCGTGGTAGAAGGCGTTTTCCATTTGATTACCCTGAAAAATAATACAAAAAAGAGAAAGGGATTAGCCACATGTGTAGTATACAATCCTAGATAAATTAAATGGAAAGATTGAATGGCATGGGGAACGACTTACCGTGTGGTGGCTTTTAAACCCCTAAAAATGTGGTGTGTGTAATGCATGCATGTGTGTGTGTGTGTGAAAAGGTAAAAAAGGAGCCATGTGGGGCTCGAAGGAGATGATGTAAACAAGAAAAGGAGAGGAAGGGGGTGCTTCCCCAAATGTTGGATGGCGCGGCGGCGCGCCTTGGAATAGACAGACAAAGGGGTCAAAGTCCACGCTCCTCCACCTTGCGCCAATTGGATGGACGGGATAGCTCGAACGGTGTGGCGGGCCTCCTAGGTCTGGAGTCAAGGCGCCGATCCGGCAGGGCTCCGCCGCTATGAATGGGCCCCCTCCTAGTCTGGAGTCGAGGTGGGAATCCGGTAGGGCTTCGCCGTGTCTGAGGGCCCCCCTGAACAACTGACCCTCGGGTCTGTATTTATAGTCAACATAGACTCAAATTGCGTCGGCTACAGCGGACGCGTCTCTGATTGAAGACGTGTCTGCCATGGCCGCCGTGATTAAAAAGAGCCACATTTCCCGCTTGATTTGACAATCATAGGGTACAGCTATGGTTCAGAGTCGCATCGGGGATGACCACCGCATTATTGAAACGTGTCGACCCACCCAGACGCGACTTCATTTTGACACGTGGGGCTCATAAATGCGGCGACTTCCGAGGGTCTAGGCTTCAGGCCTAGGATCTAATCGCGGCGGCTTAGGCGGACGTGATTCAAAGAATCTTCGGGATTCGAGGTAAGGGCGCTTGAGTGCGACGTCTTTTAGGGCCTAGGACCTAATCGTGTCGGCACGGTCCGACATGTCTCTGATTTGAAATGCGTCGGCACGACATGACGCTTTATAGTATTTCCATATTTTATTTATAAAACCTACCAAATACATAATCATAATCACGTCATCCATAGAGGACGGATTCATAAACTGGAAATTTGGGCATATTTCGTAAATAAAATAAGTAAATTCCTTGTTGCGTCGCAGAAGGCCGTCGCGATAAGGACCATTTGGCCTAGTCGTGTCCAACATGCCTGGAATGACAATGGGAATCAATGGAATCGCGTCCACCATGCCGGATGCTTTTCAGCTACCTTCATGAACGCGTCCCGCAGACCCGTCGCGACTTGAAAGAACGTGCTCACCAGACCCGTCGCGACTTGAAAACATTGCCTATATCAGCCGACGTGCCTTGGAAATGGAGGGGAAGCACCGGGGAAGAATGGGTGAGATCCTTAAATATTTGTAAAACACTCTTGCAAGGCAAAATGAGGGCCATTTATGGCGTTATGGCGCAATATGAAATTTGCCTGTGGTGGAGTCGAATTCGCGTGTCTACAGCTGCCACACCTTAGCGTCTGCTTTGCAGGGGAGCGAAGCCGAGGGACACGAAGTAGAATGTTATGGAGTGAATGGAATGAAAGAAATGAAGTGTATCGAAGTGGAGTGAAGTGGAGCGGACTAAAAAGTAGACGCCAAGGTGAAAAATAGACCCGCATAATCATTGGTGACTGCCACCTGATAAGAGTCTTTCACCAACACCCAAGGAAGTCATCACCAGGAAGAAGACCTAAAGGAACAAATGTTTGGATCAGAAGGAAACAAAGTGTGCGCACGAGGGGTACGACAGGAGGTGTGTACGTGGTACACGAAGGAAAGGTGCCACGTGGGGCACAAAGGAGAGATCAACTTCCAGCGTAGGGGAAGTACCTAAGGATATAATATGTTAGGTTGCACCATCGGGGGTCTACCACTGCCTCAGTGGATCTCTGGGAGTTAAGACGAAATGAAGAGGGATAAATCCAAACAAGAGTTCTTTAAGGAAATTAGCTCGGAGGCAACAACAAAGGGAGTTGGGTAATCGACCCGGAATGGAATATTTCAAATTGCATTAGAGTTGGAACGCGAATGGCTCTCAGATTGCATTGGAAGAGTGATTTTCCACAGTGATTTCAATATGCATGTATGCTAGGCTAAAAGAAAAATAAGGATAAAAGGAGTAGAAAATAATCAAGGATAAGCGTAACGGCCTATCCATGTGGCTAAGGATGCTCTGGATAATCATTGTTTTTTATAAAGGGGAACTCAAATCCCAGATTCCTCAGAGCCACAAGGTCCTTGATATGCTCTAGAGGTATACATATAGATAACTTGATGGTAGAGGCAGCACGTTGCAGCGTGATGTAGCGCCAGATGAAGTAACTCGAATCCTGCACTCAAAAAACATTAGCCAAACAAATATCATGGAAAAAAACATCATTTATTCATAGCATGGAGCATGGATAAAGTAGTCAACAACAGGTATAGCTCACTCAATTTGTTTGTTTTAAACCATGAGGATGAATGACCTTTTGGCCAAGGGAGTTTGGAGTCCAAGGTAGGAGGAACCAATTGATGGGAAGGATTGAAATGATCTGGCATAATGAGAGGCAATGTGCTTGCCATGTGCAATACCATTATGATTTTTTTGATTTTGGAGATATTTGAATTTTTGGATTATTTTTAAGATATTTGATTTTTTATGGATTTTGAAAATATTTGATTTTTTGTGATTTTAGAAATATTCGATTTTTGGAGTTTTGAAAATATTTGTTTTTTTTTGTTGAGATTTTGGAAAGTATTGATTTTTGTGGGATTTTGGAAATATTTGAAAAAAAAATTTGGATTTTAAATATTTGATTTTTTGTGATTTTGAAAAGTATTTGACTTTTTTTAGTTTTGGAAATATTCATTTTTTGGGGGTTTTGGAGATTTTTTTTTTTTTTAGATTTTGGAACATTGCCATGCCATAATAGCATTAAGGTTGTGAAAACTGGCTGGTAAGGGGTCCTCATTACCTCTCATTCCATTAAATGGTGCCCAGAGTAAGGTGTGCATTTAAGGTGGTGCCCAGGGGCTGATTGCTCATGGTTAACAGCGCAATCCCAAAGCCATACCTAAAAAGGCGACTAGGTCTGGCAGGGAGAAGGGAAGAAATTTTGGGGATAATCTTGATATGATTATTTGAAGAGTTTGGGTTTGACTTCCTCCCACGGCACAACCGCCAGAAGATTCAGTCTCTCTTGAAAGTTTGGGACTTTTGGAATTAATTTTGATGACCATTCATTTGTAGGGACATGCGTACGACTGGGTCCATTTGGATCTCCGCAGAGACTTTGCCGCTCTTTGCCATGCCCTATTATGATTGGTTGGTTTGATTTTTTTCATGATTTTGCATGCATACGACCAGGTCCATTTGGATCTCTGCGGAGACTTTGCTGCTCTTGACATGCTTTTGTCTTTAATGTTCATTGGTCATTTAATTGAATGCCCTTTTCTGAGACGTCCTCTTATGAAGGAGTGCTTCAGGTTGGTTGCCTTGCCCAGACTACCTTACTACCCATACTTTGGCCGAGTGAGAAGAGAAATAGATTTTCGTGCCTTTTAGGCATGGCTGTGACAGTGACGGTGTCTTCGAAGAAAATCGGCTTAGGGTGGCGTGAAGTGTGTGTAAGGTGCCCAAGATAGGGGCAAACCTTAATGACCCGGGAGGGAATTTTGGACTCCTGGCGCGGAGCTCTCATAACAGAAGTGCTGCGATAGCATGGCAATATTGGATATTCATTTTTTTTTGGATTTTTGATGTTGCTAAATATAGTAACTTTCCACAATAAGAGTTTGGATGGTAAAAGGAGGACGAATGCCCTGCGTTGGGGCGAGACTCAGAGACTATGAAGAATGTATAGAATTATTCAAAATTTAAAAGGACACATGGGGACTAAAACCCCGAAAATAGTGAGAGAAGGTTGGATGACCTGATTGAAAATGGCAAGGAGGGAATTGCTGAAAGATTTTGGAGACTTCGGAGGGGCCGGAGGGGGTAGAAGAAGAAGGAGGGCGCAGTGCCCTGAGAAAGGAAAATAATCCGAATGGTCCGGAGGGGGGAAAAGAAAAAGCGGGCCACGAGGGGCCAAAAGGAAAGGTGAGCCACGTGGGGCGCAAAAGGGAAAGGTGCCGCGTGGGGCACAAGAAGGAGATGTGCCGCATGGGGCACAGGATGGAGATGTGCCTCGTGGGGCACCGGATGGAGATGTGTCACGTGGGGCATAGGAGGGAAATGTGCCACGTGGGGCACAGGAGGGAGATGTGCCACGTGAGGCACTGAAGGGAGATGTGCCATGTGGGGCACAATGAGGAGGGTGAAAATAATGGGTTGTGCCACGTGGGGCACGTAGTAGAGGATGGCGGGAACATAATGATGTGCCAGGAGGGGCACTAGGCGGAGAATAAGGGGTACAAAATGGGACGCGATGCCCAGTGCAAGAGGATGAATCATAAAAAAGGTGAAAATAAAATGCCTCCCGTGGGGAGGGAATGTGGAGAACCCACGGAAGGGTGCTGAGAAGCACAAAAGATGATTGAAACAGAAGTGGAAAATATGGAGGCCCCCTGGTTTCTTGCCTTGCCCGGTGTTTGATGTTCCACTTGGGAATTGGCATTTTGACCTTCAAGTACTTCCTCACACATTTTGCCCAGCGGGCAGAAGGTCTTGCTCTTCTCGGAGAGTTTGAACAGCACTCAATGGGAGGGTTGTCGACTTCCGTCGGAGTTTCAATCAACAGTGGCAACTCCCTTGGAATATAGTTGAAGGAAATAGTGGGGAGTTCCACTGGTAAATTTGGAAGCAACAAAGAGGGGACCGTGCCCGAGGATTGTATAGCGTTGGTTATGGAAAGGGGAACGACCTCTTTTGTAATTGATTGTGCCAAAGATTTGGCCTTGGAGCGTGTGAGCACAAGTTGTATGGTTGACCCCTTCAATAGAGTGGGAAGGTTCACAACAACAGTGTGAGGGGTCATGAGAGCTTGAAGGGGGAGATTCCCTATGAGTATTTCGAAATGTGCCCGATTGGCAACTAGAATGATTGGCATTTGATTAGAAGGCCTCTTGACGGCCATGGATGGAGGGGAGGACTTCCGCTCGGTAAATGTGCCTAATATGAAAACAATGACCGGCATGTGAGGGATCGAATCTTGGATTTTGAATAGCATGCCCGGTCCCGGGACTTCCTTCTTCTGCTGCTCCATTGGATGGGGGTAGATGTGGAGGTAGTGGAAGGCGGTGTAGCCGATGGAGGTGTAATGGGCATGATGGGGAGATTTTGCTCGGGTTCGGTTGCCAAAGGTGTTGGCGCAGTGGGGGGTATAATGGTCGGTGGAGGTTTGATGGTAGAGGGTTTAATAGCGGAGGGATTGGCAATAGTGGATGGTAATGTAGGAGGTGTAGGTAAATGGCATACGAACATGACCTCGGAAGGTTCATCGTCATAACACCAAGTGGTTTCACGGATGGGTTGGCTGTTGGCAACCTCAACCCGAGCAACAGGCTGTGATGGAGGTGGAGGTTGTTGTGGAGGCATGGGAGCCGAAGTAGGTGCAACATTGGGCACGAGAGCTTCTTCATTTATGGGGGCATTGTATGGCCCAGTTGGAGGTTGTTGGGTCCGAGGAGGACGAATCAGTGGACGCCTGGGTGGAGGCATGTTGTGGTAAATGGGGGTTTGCGGAGGTGCATATGATGTGGATGTTGTAGGGTGGCGAGGTGGATGGTGGACGGCGTCCACTGATCCGTTCTTTCTCAGATTAATTTGATTGAATAGTTCTACGATCGGGGAGTCCATTAAATGGGCTTGAATGTAACGTCCCCACTCGTAGAGCTCTTCCATGGTTTCAATCATATTCTTGGCCAGAATGTGCTTGAACCTCGGAGTGGAGTTGGAAATAATGATTTTGATTTGCTCTGACTCCGAGAGCACATGCTGCATTCTTGTGGCCATTGACCTCCAATGGTCAGCAAATTGTACAAATTCCTCGCTAGCCCCCATCTTCTCGGATGCTAGATCCACGATAGAGAGATAAGGACTAACGCGATCTTTGTACTTTTGAAGGAATTTTTTATGTAATGGGTAGAAGTCTCCTACCTCACTTGGCTCTAGAGAGTAGAACCATTCGAGTGCAAGGCCGTCAAGAGATTTTCTAAATAAATATACCAGAGTGATGGGATCTCGCTGCCAACGAGAAGACTCATAGAGAAATTCCTTGATATGAATGTAGGGATTGCCCGTGCCATTGTACAATCGGTACGTTGGCATCTCCGAAGGATGTATAAAAATTTGAGGGACAGCCGACATGGCAGCGACGGGGTCACCCATGGGATTGGACAGCTTATTTATTTGATTCTCCAGATTGTTCAATTTCTAGAGAAGAGCATTCTGGAGTGGAGTGGGTTGCTGCTGGGCATATGAGGGAGTACATGGGGGCGGCCTTGAATTAGTGGGCCCTCCCAAGGGATGGTCTGTACGGACCAGAGCACGGGGGCTCAAATGGCTAGGGGGACAAGGTGATGAAGAATGTACAGGAGTATGTGGCGAAGTCGCCGGAATATACAAAGGCGGGTGCCTATGAGAAGGAGAGGGAGGAGGAGTCACACTCTCAACCAAAGATTGTATCAGGTTGAGTTGTTGAGGGGTGAGCTAATCAAGTGTAAGTCGTCAGAATATACAAAGGCGGGTGCCTAGGAGAAGGAGAGGGAGGAGGAGTCACACTCTCAACCAAAGATTGTATCAGGTTGAGTTGTTGAGGGGTGAGCTAATCAAGTGTATGCAGGACAATTTGGACTTTGGAGTCTTGGTGGGGGGAAGGCTCTCGCCGGGTTTTGATTGGAGGTATATGTGAGGGGACATCAAATTGGTTAGTGTGCGGTGTGCACACATAACCATAGGAAGTAGAAGGCTGTCCCTCATGGTGGGGAGATGGACGGACTTGGGATTGAAAGGATGGGGATTTAACACTATCCTCATAGTCCATATTAAAATTACCATGACGGTGTGAGTCCATTCTTAACAAGACAAGCAAACACAAGGTTGAACAAAGTTATTAATCAATCAATATGGTTCAAACAAGTTGTAATTTGTACGCTTGTTTTAGGAGTTTCACAATTAATTAATGGATTGGAAAATATTGTGTCACTCCATATGAGACCTTAGTTGGATAGAAGATGGATACTTTGGGGTACAACTAAGCTCACCTCTCACCACGCAATAGGATAACTAACCCTGGTCAACGGAGGGGTACAACCAGCTCGGTCCACCGTGAGGGAATCCATGGGGTACGAAGACTTACGGCGTTCCGGGAGAAGGTTCACTAGTCCAAAGGGACGGAATGCCCAATGAAGAGCTTGCCTTCACCGGAAGGGTGTGTGAAGCGTAGGATATGAGGGAAGGAGGTCCCCTGACCGATGCAAAATGCCTTGTATGCAGCAGTTTATAGCAGAGATGGTAGCAAAGGGGCGTGTTTCTGTCAGTCAGTCAAATCACATCCGGTACAACGGCCGCTATTTGACTTAATCACGTCCAGTCACCTGGCTGCGGATTTGAAAGCCCCAGAAGGCTGTCAAAGCCGCTCCTGGTCCCTGTGGACGGTCTTTCAGACAGAAACGCGTCGGCTTTAGCCACCGTGACAAGAAAGTGAAACGCGTCTAGTTAGGCGGATGCGTTACTAAACACTAAATCACGTCCTCTGCATGGGACGTGATTCCAAACAGGCACCCGAGAACAAAAAGAAAGCAAGAAACAGGGAAGATGTGCAAAAAATAAAAATTAAGAAATATAGATACGCTGTTGAGCAACTACCCCTAAGAAAATCTAAGATTTTGAAGATATAGTATATATCATGTTTTTGTTATAACAAAATCTTTAAATAGACTATCTACAAAATAAATGTATATCAAAATATATATGCATACAACTGTGTGATAAACTTCATCGCCAAAAAATTTCTAAGTCCATAGACTCTCAGTACATCATACTGTATCCGACTTCAGACTCCGACTGTTGACTCCAACTCCTTAAGAATCGAAGTCAAAACCATCCTGAAATTTTTCTAAGTCCATACAGCTATACATGATCCGACTGTTCACTTCGACTCTTACAGTCGAATGTTTTAAAAATCAATCTCCATAGTATCCGACTGCTAAATTCGAATTGTCTTATTACCTCAGAAGTCGAATCATTCTATTTCCACTCTGACTTCTATAGTCGAATTGTAATCTTCTTCTGCAGTTGAATTACTCTGTTTGTAACTTCAACTCCTACAGTCAAATTACTATCTTTTTGTAAAGTCGAATCATTCTTCAACTTCTACAGTCGAATTGCATGTTCTTATGAATTCAACTTCTTTGTCAGTTCTGTGCTTAATACTTTTCTGATCTTTTGAAGCGTAAACACTTAATGTAAGATTATCTCCTAATCTTTTCTTACAACATTTCAAAGGAACTATTAATTTCTTATTAGTTCATCAAAAATATTATTCTTTTATTATTTTCTATGACAAGACCAGTCATATTATATTCATCTAAATCCTGTGCATGTTATTTCTTAAATATTTTAACTAATCTTTGAGTTATTCTTCATGTCCTTGTTCCGAATTTTCCTGGATACAATAGATATAGTGTATTTATGTATTCTCAGGTGCATGGCATCTGACAAGACTCACCTACCACTGACAAGACCCATGCTTTACCTTTTTAGCATATCTACATGTCTATTCTTTTTATCTGAAAGCTTGTGCATATGAGGTTTCCATACCTTCTGTCTGTACTTATCTGACTTACCTACCTCAAAGGTATGAAGTTGCCTTTTCTTTTTATCTTGTCTTTGTTGCAGTCATTTATTGGAGCATGTTTCTAGCATGTCTCCTTCACAGTCCACTCCTAGAAAGAAAGAGCTAATCTTCTAGCTGTGAAGACTGCACCTCTTCTGAAGACCTTGGAAAGAAGCAAAACTGAAGAACTCCTGGATAATAAGCTCATCAAGATCCAAAGGATCCTAGAGTTCTCTTCAAAATGGTCAGATTGCAAACGGCCACAAATTCCAACAGCTATCTTCCAAACGACTATTTTCTGATGTGTATAAAAGAAGCTCAAGTTTGAAAAGAAGAAGACATGGAGATACATAGAGCTTTTGAAAATTCTGTGAGCTACACACCTCGAATTTCTTGCAAGCCAAGTCTGAGAGCTTCCCTCTTTTGAAAACACCCTCTCTGAAGCTCTCCAAGAAGTCTTGTGTAGGGTGGCAATTATCATTGCTTATTTTCTCTAAGTCCACCCTTGTTTTTCAGATAGGATTCGAGTTAAATCCTTCTGAAGTCTGTGTTTGTTCTCAGTCCTGAGGCAAACACACAAATCTTTTTACTCTCTTGTGTATTTTGTGCAGAAGACTGTTTCTGCATTTTCCCCTCTGCGAAGGGAAGGCCTTGTGAAGGCAGTTTTGTACCCCTGTTCAGGGAAGACTTCCTTGGGAGCAAGTGGGTTTGTAATTCCTCTCAAGGGTGAGAGAAGGCCAATTTATTGGCAGATAGTGAAAATCTCAAGTGGTTGACTTGAGGACTGGACGTAGGACTTCCTAGTTGGAAGGGCCGAACCAGGATAAATTCTTGTGCATATTTGTGTGATTGTTTCTGCCTAGTTCACACTTGAATCACACACAACACACTAAGTACTAATGAATCTATTTAGTGTTGTGCATTTCAGAGGAAACTTTTTTAAAGCCAAGAAGTCCTATTCACCGCCCTCTAGGACATCTAGTGTGCCATTTCGATCCAACACACGCATCGGACTTAGCCACCGCGACACAAACACGAAACGCATCGGCTTTAGCCAACGCGACAACAAAGTGAAACGCATCCGGTGAAGTGGACGCATTATAAACGTGTCCTCTGTGTTGGACGCGACTTCAGAAAGCCACCCAAGAACAACAAAAAAAGTAGGAAACAACAGGATAGATGTATATAAAAAAAACAAACGAAAAATAAAATCAAACATACAGCATGCTTGTAGGGTATAAAGCAACTATAAAAGAAGGAGAGTGCCACGTGGGGCACGATGGAGAGAGGTAATCAAAAGGAAAACGCAAAAAGAGGTCCCACCGTGATCGCCAATTTGTAGATACCGCCGAGAGACGACGTGAAGCGTAGTCCACAAAGAGGGATATGGGGTGAAATGAAAAGAACGTGATCGCCAGGTACACGAGGGTACCGAATGGAGAATGCACGCGCGAAGGGGTGCAAATGGAAGAAGTGATCGCGTGGAATACCTGTTGGAGCGTGGGAGGTTGCGTGGGGGTGTGGGTTCCTCTTCTTCTATGAGCACGACTGGCCGTGGTAGAAGGCATTTTCTGTTTGATTACCCTGAAAAATAATACAAAAAAGAGAACGGGATTAGCCACATGTGTAGTATACAATCCTAGATAAATTAAATGGAAAGAATGAATGGCATGGGGAACGATTTACCATGTGGTGGCTTTTAAACCCCTAAAAATATGGTGTGTGTAATGCGTGCATGCGTGTGTGTGTGAAAAGGTAAAGAAGGAGCCACGTGGGGCTCGGAGGAGATGATGTAAACAAGAAAAGGAGAGGAAGAGGGTGCTTCCCCAAATGTTGGATGGCGCGGCGGCGCGGCTTGGAATGGACAGACAAAGGGGACGAAGACCGCGCTCCTCTGCCTTGCGTCGATTGGATGGACGGGATAGCTCGGACGGCGTGGCGGGCCTCCTAGGTCTAGAGTCAACGTGCCGATCCGGTAGGGCTCTGCCGCTATGAATGGGCCCCCTACTTGTCCAAAGTCGAGGTGGCAATATGGAAAGGCTTCACCGTGTCTAAGGGCCCCCCTGAACAACTGACCCTCGGGTCTATATTTATAGGCAATACAGACTCAAATTGCGTCGGCTACAGCGGACGCGTCTCTGATTGAAGACACGTCTGCCACGGCCGCCGCGATTAAGAAGCGCCGCATTTCCCGCTTGATTTGACAATCATAGGGTACAGCTATGGTTCAGAGTTGCGTCGGGGACGACCACCGCGTTATTGAAACGCGTCGACCTGCCCGAACGCGACTTCATTTTGACACATGGGGCTCATAAATGTGGCGACTTTCGGGGGTCTAGGCTTCAGGCCTAGGATCTAATCGCGACGGCTCAGGCGGACAAGATTCAGAGATTCCCCAGGATTCGAGGTACGGGCACTTGAGTGCGACGACTTTTGGGGCCTAGGGCCTAATCGCATAGGCCCAGTCCGACATGTCTCTGATTCGAAACGCGTCGGCACGACACGACGTGATAAAGTATTTCCATATTTTATTTATAAAATCTGCCAAAAGCAAAATCATAATCACGTCGCCCATAGCGAACGCGTTCATAAACTGGCAATTTGGGCATATTTCGTAAATAAAATAAGTAAATTCATTGTTGCGTCGCAGAAGGCCGTCGCGATAAGGACCATTTGGCCTAGTCGCGTCCAACATGCCTGGCGTGACAATGGGAATCAATGGAATCGCGTCCACCATGCCGGACGCGTTTCCGCTACCTTCATGAACGCGTCCCGCAGACATGTCGCGACTTGAAAGAACGCACCCACCAGACCCGTCGCGACTTGAAAACATTGCCTATATTAGTCGGCGAGCCTTGGAAATGGAGGGGAAGCACCGGGGAAGAATGGGTGAGATCCGTAAATATTGGGAAAACACTCTTGCAAGGCAAAATGAGGGCCATTTGTGGCATTATGGCGCAATATGAAATTTGCCCGCGGTGGAGTCGAATTTGTGTGTCTACAGCGATTTGAAAGCGTCGGCCTTGCCCTACGCAATTTAGCGAACCGACTCTGTGACGTGTGTCACGCAGTTGCTTTGTGGCGTCGGCTTGGGTGGACGCATTTAAAGAGGTTAAATGCGGCGTCTACCCCGGATGCGATTTTGATCAAAGTTTTAAGTGTGTCATTTTGGCCAGACAGAGCAGAGGAGGCTCTGTCCGTCGTGGGGGGGGGGGGGGGGGGGGGGGGGAAGCTGTTGTGAGCTTCTCCGACAGATTTACGATGGCTTGCGACTCCGGTTGGCTCGTGCAACGTGGGAACCACGCGAGGATGGCGTTCAGAGCGAGGGCGTGCCGTCGGCGAGGAGGTTTTGGGGCGTTCTTCAGCGTCTTCTTCTGGTAGGGAGACTTCCTACATTGTTTTGAGTTTAAGAGCATGATTTCATTGGGTTTAAGGGATATGCATGTGTGGGTGGTTTGAGAGAATAGCATATCACCTGTTTATAGTTTTGGTTTACTGTTTATGGTTTGTTGTGTGTGGCTTTTCTCCCGTGTGGGAGTGTGGGTTCGGCCTGTGAGTTGAGCTCATAGACGAGCTGGAATCAGGTCGGAGTTACCCGCTGCGATTTGTTGAACGCATCGCATCGCATCAACACGTTTTGCTTTCCATCGTTTCTGTTAAGGCGATTTCCTAGTCGCGACCATGTGGGCTGTCGCGTTAAGGTTAAATGCGGCGACATGGTTTACCGCGATTTAGAGAATTGTTTAATATTGTTATTTGCATCGTATGTGATGGACGCGGTTGTAACCGTTGACGGTAGATGTTGACTGACTGGTTTAAAGGCGTTGAGTCAGGCCGACGTAACTTGGTCGCGTTAGTGTGCCCTGTCGTGTTAATTTGGAGTCGCATCGTGTATGTTCGACGCGATTCAGTTATGTGGCGTCGTATGTGTCGGACGCGTTTTAATGTGAAAGGTGTGGCGTCTGTGTCGGACGCGTTTCAGGTTCCGTGGCTGAGTTGTGCTAGCTGCGCAGTGAGGTTCTGATGTGAACTTAGCCTAGGCCTTGTGGTTACTGTTAAGTATGGTTTATTACGGTTTATCTGCTCAGTATTTGTATGTTGTTAGTATGCTTATTATTTACGTTAAGCATGCTTATGAATTAAGATGTGTGTTTAGTGATTAATGAGTATAGTATGATGTGTGGTCTTGACGGTCATGTGATGACTCAGTAGACTGTGTTATATTGTGATTTGTGAACGGTTGCGTGTAGGATGGCTTAAGGGTCACAGGGTGATTGATGAAAAGCTATTCCTTACACTTGTCTACTGTGAGTTGTACATAAAGATTGTATAAGTATGTATACCGTGGTTTGTGTGCTTACTGAGTCTGGTGGTCCGGCACCTATTCTGGAATACCTCTTCAGTCGGGTACCCCAGTTCCTAGGAGAGCCAGGCACGTGTGTTGTGCTTGGGGTGTTTCTTTGTATATGTGTACCTTTGAGGTCTGAGTCGTCTTCCTAGACACCCTCACTCCAGAGTTTGAGTTGTACGTTCGGCTAAGGGAAATATGACTGAGGGGCAGCGACTTATGTTTGTGGGTGTGCAGTCGCTTGTGGCACGCTCGTGGCTGTGGAACGGACACTAGTAGACGTCACTGGTCCCCAGCTAGTCCTGTGTTCCAGTGCCTCACTTTAGGGAGCTCGGACCGGAGTCCCTAAAGGTGCCATGCATAAATCTGCAGCTGTGTGGTCTGTAGGTGTGGTGTTAGTTGGACTCCACTATTCTTGGTTTGTTGTGGTGGAGCGGCAGTTGGACCTTCCATCCGTGACTGCGAGACTAAGAGGTAGTTCTTGTGCTTTGTTGTCCGGGTTGGATACTGGCATCATGAACCAGTAGTCCATTCCCATTTGGTGGCATCGTTTCCATTCCGACTCGTGTTTGGCCACTAGTTGTGGTTTGTGTGTAACTCATTAGTTAAGGTTGTAACCATTGTGGTGTGCCCTGAAAGTGGCACGGTTCTGTGGTTTAGTGTTGTACCTCGTGGTAGTAGGTACATGTACCCCTCGTGGGTAGAGTTGTGTTGTGGTACGTGTGTCTCGTCCTCAGCTGGTGATGAGGTGAGACTGTGCGTACTATGGAGATCTTGTGGTGTGACTCTCCACGTGTTAAATAGATTGGTTTTCGAATATGGTTTGGTAAATGGGTGTTGGCTTGTTGACGTCAATCTCGATACTCTGTGCGGCTGGTTTGCCTGTGAGACTGTATCCTAGGCAGTGGTTTTTCGGTGAAGTTTGTGGTCGAGGTGTTTCGGTTGAAGGGTGGACTAGCAGTGCTAAGCTAGTCTTGTGTTTCCCTTTACCTTCCGAGGACTGGGTTTAGCCTGTATGTTTATGATTAGTTGTTGTTTAACATGCTTGTGTGTGCATGTTATGCTTCGGTTGCCGTTGTTTCCAGTGAGACCCTTTGGGGTTGAGGTCTCTTCGTGTGGTTGTTGTTTCTTTGTGGGAGGTCCCTACTGAGCCGGTGACTTGTCGAGGCTCACTCCCTTATAGTTTGTTTCAGGTGTTGGCCGACTCTGACGGGTGTTGGTCGAATTTGGCATGGTTTACGCAAGAGTAGTGCAGACTTGTACCACCAGCAATAGAGTAGTTGAGTCGTGTGAGCTTGTGCTCCCTCGGGGTATGCCCCAGGTAGTTGTCCTCTTTCATTTGACATGTAATATTGTAGTGGGACTTTTGTACATTGTTGTTTACAGTTATAAGCACTTGTACTTTCCTGTGTCTTATAATGTACTTGTGGTCTTTTCTATTCGTACTAGACACGTGTTAGAGATATCCCTTGCGAGACTTCGGTCCGTTCGTGGGAGACGGATCTGGATATGGACCCTTATTGGGTATAAATATCCAGGGCCATTACAGATGAAGGTAGTATTCTCCTCATCATCCAGGTGCATCCTAATCTAGGGATAGCATGAATAGGTGTCTAGGAAGTTTAACATCTCATGGCCCAAGTTGGCATCCATGAGTTGGTCCACTCGAGCTAGGGGATAGTTGTCCATGGGGAAAGCTTTATTAAGGTTAGTGAAATCAACACACATGCACCACTTACCTGGGGATTTTTTTCACTAGAACGACATTGGCTATTCATGTTGTAACGACCCTCCTCATACCGGTACGATTATACCAATCCCCATCGGTACAAAGAGCGCCATTACAGTGGGATAGTAACTCAACACTAAACGATAAGGTTGATATGTCCATGAATAATAAAAGAGTACAGCGGAATTAAAAGAGATATTATACTTCATTCCATCATCACCACACATTCCACAGTCTATATAGTAAAAGAAAGCACTAGAGTCCACATTATTACAACTTGAAAAGAACTACATTGTCCGTACATTGTCCATATGAATAACATTATTCAACTATAAATTAAAGCAACTACCAAAAATAAAATCTCCTCAAGTGCTACTCCTTGTATTCGGTATCAATCTTCACTATTCTCTCCTCAGCTACTGGATAACCTGTCACACCTGTACGCCGAAGAAAGTATGAGTCTTACAAGACTCAGCAAGTAATCTAAACATCAAACTTATACATATCACATACACATTATACTACCAACCATAATGAGACACATGCTATCGTACTAATTACAATAATTCATATAGCACAAACTTTAATGATTAACAACACATAGGTCTCTCAAACACATTCCAAATTAACACATGCTCATATTAAATTATAAAATAACAGACATCTACACAAGTTCTCTACACATGATATATTCTATAATACATAGTTCAAATCCTTATCATATCATTGCACAATTTAATCAAATTTGAACACAAGGTTATGTACAAGATGACGAATACTTTTAACATAGTATTTAGTCAATTTCACATGCATTCATATCACTTTATCATATAACTAACTTGCTGTTTTAAGGTAAGATTTATCATACACTCATGACACTTGCACATGGTTTCTAGTAAACTACATAATATGATAATAATCTTTCTATCATAGCTAAGCATAATCCAATTAATACATACATGACATGAACATATGCACTCTTAAACACCTAACATATAACATGATTTATTAATCTAAACATTTTCCTTATTGAGGAATAACTCTACCAATTAAAACATGCAATTATGCATAAAGTAGATAGCAATCTAAC
This sequence comes from Colocasia esculenta, assembly GCA_014218235.1. NCBI lineage: Eukaryota > Viridiplantae > Streptophyta > Magnoliopsida > Alismatales > Araceae > Colocasia > Colocasia esculenta. The sequence continues at coordinate 53,628,898 of CM024760.1, read as the reverse complement.
ATGATCTCTATTTATTTTTCACATGCACTTTTCCTTATTTATTTACACATTTCATTTGCTGTTTTAATACGAAAAATTTACCATGATATCACCCTTAATAAACATGAATTGAAGATTTAATATACATTCAAATCGGATGGCGATCATCTACAATTTAAGCATGAAACTACATACTAAATGAATAGCAATTCTATCATGGAACTTAGACATTATTTTGTGTGTTTATCAAGAACAAAATCTCATTTAGCTTGCTGTTTTGACATGAATTAAACTTAATTACATGGATTTACACTTATTTTCATGCCATCTTATTCATTGCCAAATTTACCTACTCATTCTTCCACATTGCATTTCTTTACATGTTTACATGCACATATTCATACATACCACCATATGGAGATTATTAAACTATATCACATAACCTTAAACATGGTACTAAACATGATATTATAAATATGATAGTAACACATGAATGACATAAATAAATAAACATGTAATGATACATTGGTTTTAACATACACTTGTACTTTTGATAGCTTTTACTCTTCCTTACATATAAATTTTCATTCCTTCCATTGCACTTACTCTTGCCTTCACATTTATCACTTTACACTATGTTCACATTTAATCTCTTAAGTTGCCGTGACACAGTCCTAACTACCAAGTAGAGGAAAACAATCACTTTAGCACTTAGCGCTTATCACTTAGCACTTAACACTCACTTTCACATATTCATCACCTAGGCAATGCGGTGACAAATCTAGGTAACTGCGCAGAACCGGGAGAAGCCCTCTCCACCCTAACCAGTGGTACTTGTCCACCTCCAGGATTTTATCCTAATGCCCTTAGGATTTATCTCATAACGTTGAGCCTTCCATAGGGACTTTTCTATGGTACAACTCTCAAACCCCTATGGTAGCAGTGTCATTCTTGGCACACATTTTACCTTAACCACATTCTCATTCTCATCACATTATTACTCATGCTTATACACAACTTTCATTCAAATTCTACGTTCGCCTCGCTTAATACTCACATTCCCTTTTACAGAAATTCACATTGTTGTTTAACAGTGATAAATCACTCAAGGTAAGGCATTAACATGCTGCTAACTTTCCATTTATACTATATTACTCTAACATGCACAACATGGTTATTTTCACATTTAAAACCCTAAAAATACCTACTGTCATTAGAACTTCACGAACATTTTATCATAAGTTAAAGACAGTAAACAAAACACATGCTCAATTTTTCGAATTTTTATGAACATAAATGTAATTATAACAATTAATCAAAGCTACAGGTGCATTTCTCACAAATTTCTTAAAACAGAGTTTTCCAATAAAATAGTCTAATTTGACAGTGTCAATGTGTTTATACTATAATCATATCATTACAGAAAATTCACCATGCTCGAACTCACAACCGTCCTAATTATACAGATTAAACATGCTCATCTTATGGTCATAATTCAAACTCCAGAATTTTAATAAATAACATAAATCATGAAAATTCACGAAAACCTCATTATATGACCTATTAATCACCCTTGAGCCGTCATAAAAATTTCAGCAGGAAAACATACCCAGAAATCATTTAAATATATTAAACAGTATTTTTCAGAACACTGACGAACTTAACTGCATGGTCCTGGCCGCCAACTGGGTTAACTGCGACATTTCTTGCTGTCAACTGATGAACCTAACAGCAAGGGATGTTGCCGTCAACTTCCATACAGCAATCTGCACAGACATATTCACATGTACGGGGAAGTTTGAGGGTCCAGGACGCGAGGAAAAATCCGTAAAAATCATAGGACCTAGGGGACATGTATAGGGAAGATGTACATAGGTTACTTGCCTCAAATAAAATCCTAGAAGATCAAATCATTGTTGTTGAAGCCCTCCTCGGCCACAGCAAGAGGGTGCTTAGAAACTCCTTGAATCTTGTTCTCCCGTCAACGTAGATCGTTCCTCGGGGTTGGGGATGCCTCCTTGATACTTAGACTACGCTCCAGTCGTCGTAGATCTCCTAGAAAATCCTCCAGTCGTCGGATCAGAGCTTGGGAAGTTCAGCTTTTCTCACAGGGAAAACTAGGGTTTCACAATGACCAAAAAGGCTTTGTGCGGCCAGAAAATGGGTTTTTATAAAGTTGGATAGGATGGGTACGCATTGGGGTAGGTTACTCAAGGTTTAGGAAGGGTTTCCTAAACTGGAACCGGCCATAAAGCGAGCATTAACAAATCTGGAACCGTTACGCAGGATGATATAGACGTCAACATCGGTTGTAGTCAACTGCACAGTTGACGTCAAGGGTATGGCGCCAACTTGAGGTTGGCGTCCATGGGGTGGTCGCCTACCTGGGGTTGGCGTCCATGGATGTGGACGCCAACAACTGTGGCGTCCAGGCCTTGGCCGCCAACTCCCCAGTGCAATCAAGACCCTGATAAACTCCGAAATAAATCCGTAAAAACACTAAAATAATTTAATATATATAAAAATAATCACATATACCCTTACCACATGAAGTACACTCATTCCATAATTTTTATTTAAATATAGCTTATACTAATCATAATTAAGGATAATAGACATCAATAACATGCACATAAGCACATATACATTAACATTACATGACTACATACATCGCATGTATTTATAATGAAATGCGTTCATCATTATTCAAATTCTACATATACATTATCATTCAAGCGTCTTACACATCATAAATAATTTAACATGCTTAAAGTAATTAAGTATCATTTAAACAAGATTAGCATATATATGTACACCTATATACGCCATGGTTACTTACAACATGCTTAAAATAACTAAATGCCATAGATACATTAATAATTAAATAATGCCTACATTGATAACTAGATAATGCATGCACACTCATGTTTATATTTATACTTGTATAGAAATAGCTCTCATGATCCTACATGGCCTATATCATTATTTACTTATCACATGCATAATATTACTTAACTATTTTATGCCTCAGATTTTTGGTATACACCTTATACATAAATTTAACTAATTGCCTATTCTTACCTAACTATCCTGTATATACATGCATGAACTAATGAGAAAGCATATAAATGATAATATGCACAATTGAATACACACGCTACTCACACGACAAGTTAAGACATATGCATCATATAAAAGAAAGAAAATTTCGGGTATCACACATGTGGTGTATTAGACCTCACGGAATAGTCAAGTTTTCTTGTCGATGGTGACTTGGTCTTGTACGACTGCCTGTTGTTCAATGCCTAACACTCTATTCTTCTACTTTATGGACCAAGCTTCAGGGTCAATGTTTAGCCACTGGGTGACAACATCGGGGTTGATTCTTGGTAGCTCATCCTCTAACCATGCAAATACATCCACATGTTCTTCTAGGAAGGCTTGGATAAGTCTACATGCCTCTTTAAACAAGGTTTTGCCGACCTTCACACATCGATCTGGGCTTCCATGTCGCAATATGGTGGCCATCTCCATAGCAAGTTTGGGCTGAGGTGGGGCTTCTGGATTTAGGTTCTCTGTGACTGTCATGGTCTCTAACTTCTAAGTCTAAAGTGCCTTATGATAACACTTCTGGGACTCGGCTTGATCTCCTCATACTTCCCCAACTTCATCTTTTGGTGCACTTTTGAAGGGATTCCTCTAATCTGAGCCAAGATTCCTCAGCCAATTATGGCATTGTAGGTCAAGGTGACCCTTGTGACTATGAAGTTGGCCTCTATAGCGATTCTCCTAGGTGCGGAACCGAAGGAGATGGGAAGGGAGACAACCCCTTCTACCTTCACCGAGGTGTCATTAAACCCATAGATCAGGGTCTTCACGGGCTTAATCCATCTAGAGGGAATGGCTAATTTCTAGAAGCAGTAATAAAATAACACATTGGGTGCACTTCCATTATCAACTAATACTCTTTTTACATCACTAGCACGTCAACACTCGTATCTTTCACACCTTGGAGATCTTCAACTAAGAAGGTGATGGAATTGCCAGTCTGAGATCTCTTCTACTCGTCCACCTAATAGATTTAACACAACTCCACCTTCCTTTTATTTGAGCCCTCTACAGTCAATCGGGTTCCACCTTATGATCATCATAACCACACCCTTGACTGGGTTACCCATATCTGGCTTAAGGCTGGGGTCATGCTTTTCCTCTTCTCAGTGTCAACACCTCTCGGGTTGTTGCAAAGAATGCCCCTCTTGATGAGGGACTGGATCTCAAACCATAAATGACGACACTCATTGGTGGTATGTCTGTGATTAGGATGGAACTTGTAATATTTTTTCTTGTCACAGTTGTTGAGTTTGGACTTCAATGTCTCCGGCCACTTAAGGTAGGGCTACTGCTTGATCTCCATGAGGATCTGCGAGGAGGGTACCATGAAATATGGAATCTAAGTTTGGCACGAGCGGAACCCCTCTCGTTGATCATCCCTTCTCGCCTTCTTCTCATCCAGAGAGTACATCTCGATAATCTTCCTCTTCTCTTCTGGCAGAGTGTGGTCCTTCAAAAATGCCTCCCAATTGGAATATCGGTTGGCTTTATTCATCAGGTTGGCAAATGTCAATGGAGGCTTCTTCGCAAGGGAACCTCGTTGGTCGATGTCTGTGGTGCCACCCATCAGAGCCGAGATGGCTGTGGTGATGGCCAAGCTTGTTATCTACAAGAGCCGATAAAGGGATTGTTGGCTTGGCTGAGCCATAAGGGAATACTATTTTAATAGAGTATTCGCCAGATCTGGAAGCACTAATAATCCCTTTAAGGCCTCCCTGAGGTTAACGACCTGACATGAGTGACAGGTTACTAGTCTCAGCTCCAGAGTTGATGTCTTGATCTTGGGTTTATAACTCATCAAAGCGGACGATCTCCTTGTTTCTCATAGGTGCCATGGCTTGTTGGTTCATTCCCATAGATGGCACCAATGATGAGGCCAGTTCTAACTAGCAAAATCCTTCTTGGATTGACCTCAAGAGGATATGAGATTAAGACCTCAGATCTGTTGATGAGGAAGGAAAGCAAAGTTGCTGATAGGCCATCATTGACGTCGCCCATCCTACAAGAAGTCAAACCAGGGAATGGATCACAAGGTCGACCTTCCGACGCTCAAGTCAAGCCCTAGCTCTAGTATGTAAACAGAGTGTGTAGCGAGAAAGAGAGAGTGGGTGCTAAGGTGAGCCGAGATCTCTTGTGTGGATCTAAAGCCTCTTCTCTTTACCTGTGGCTAGAGGGTCCTTTTATAGGTGATCCTAGATAGTTCCATTGGGTTGCCTTGTTATGAAAAGGCTGTAAACCTTCCCTAAAATGCCTAGTCCCCAAAGGAAGGCTATAGTTGAAATTTGTTTTTTAGAAACTACCTTGGAGGGAAAGTCGTATGCAAGATCAAAGTCATCTTGGCCTCTTGATTGCAGCTTGGTTTTTGGTCTTCAATCAAATCCCATTTCGAATCAAACTCGCATTGGGCATTCCTTTCTAGGCCGCTAATGTTTAATGGGCCGATGATTCAGGGCCAAGGGAGTGTTGTCACATCCTAGAAAATCGAGATTTATCGAAAAGTGATAGTCGTTCAAACTAAAAACAAAAATTGCAGCGGAATTTACATAACATCATTCACACATGTAGTTCACTGGGTGATGGGGTAATATTTACAACTAAAACAAACTATCCAGCCAAAAAGGAACTATCAAGTTATTTAGGTGCAGTGACACTCAGCACACATCTTCCCTTAGAAGCTTGTCCCTTTATGATCACCTGAAAGGGAGTAGGAACAAATGAGTTGTCGTGCCTAGTAGGATTTACCCTCTACTTATAAAGAAAGAAAAGAAACTTATGGTGGCAAGAGAAGAACAGAATAATCACATCTACCATGAGTCAAAATAACCTATAACAAGTGCAATGAGAGTATAGAGACATGCGTACAATAACTGCAAGAGAGTAATGGATTAAGGAAAGTACTTAAAGAGATCTATCTTGCACCATTCATCAAGCAAGCAATAACACATTCAAGTCATACCATTATTCATGAAAATCTCAACTAATCTAGCATATAATGGCTCTATGCAGATACTAAACGAATTCGAGTGCTCCTCTTGGGACTGGATTGGCCCCCGCACAAGCATTAGTCTAAGAGAGTCCAAAGACCAAACCATATGTCATCCCATTTTCATTCTTGTCAAACATACAATTATGGTTCTTGGGCAGTCACTGCAAATGATGGAGTTCCATAAGGAAAGAGTTACTTTGAGATTGGAATTTCAAGGAATGTATTATGGACAAGTATTGAGCGTTTAAGATAAACTATTCCAAGTAAGTGTGTGTTGGATCGATGGCGGTAGAGCTTTTCACCTAGAGGGAGGTGAATAGGTGTTTTTTGTTGCGGAAGCTAATTTAATACAACTCACTAACGCATGTTAGTTATGTTAGTATAAGAAAACTATAAAAGGATAAGGAAATTTTATCCTAGTTCGGATCTTCCTTCCAATGGAAGTCCTACGTCTAGTCCCTAAACCAATAGCTTAGGATTTCACTATCTTTCTCAAAAATACAACACCCCGATTTTCACCGGTCTTCCTTTCAACACAAGGGGAAAGACAAGCTACTAGCTACAACTAGCCTTCCCTTTTCAAAAGGGGAACCAACTGCCAGAACTACTTTGGCTTTCCCTCCTTTAGAGGGGTAAACACCCTTCTCAGCAGGTGTTCCCTTCAAGAAGGGGTATACTTACTTATTATGAGATTGTGTATGGAGTACAAGACTCAGTAGGATTATAGACTAGAAGAATATAACAGAAGAATTCTAGTCTGAAAAATGACTCCTAAGTCTGAGGAGAGAACCTTCAGTAAGCGAGATTCCAATAGTTGCATCAAGGCATTGAAAGGCAAATCTTTAGCACAACAACCTTTCTAGAATCTATGGAGAGGAAGCTGTGTTGCACACTTGCACTCTTTCACTTTTATTTTCATGTATGTGTTTATCTCTCACTTGCTTTCTTGTATCTCACTACTTGCCTCCTTGTGTTTTGCATTTCAAATGTCTTCCTTTTATAGGCTTTATTTTTGCAGCCGTTACTTCGGTCCGTTTGAATATATCCATTGGAAGGATAATCATTACATGACTTCTTTCGAGGGTGACGTGCATGTCTTTTATGTTCACACGATTAGACGATCTTGCAATTGATCATTTTTATTTTTTTCTGAAATGAGACAAGTTCCAAGAGATATACTAGACTGGGTCTAGTACATTAGCTATGGGAATGATCATAGGTATTTGTGAGATATTTCAAATATTAGCATCCAATCTTTACGTGCTATCAATTAATGTTCTGCAGAAAAAGTTCCACACAAGTTCACATACATATCATAGAATATGTAGTAGGTAGAGAACATGTTGTGATGTTCTGACAGAAAACAAAGTGGATGTTTGCGGAAAATGTCAGAAGACTTTTTTGCAGAGTTTGACTAAAGAGTCAAGATACAAATATTTCTAGATTTTTAAGGCACATCAATATGATATTTTATTTATGAGAGATTTGAAAAAGAGTGAACATAATATTTTTGTATAATAGTTTGATTTTAAGCAATTATGTATCTATATGAAAACTTGTTCTTTAAGGTATCTTTAGAACAACATTTATATCATGAGCATAACTTCAATCATGAATTACATTATAAGTTAATATTATATTTTCAATTATGAAAAATGTCATGAAGTGATGAACAAATGTTAATGATATGAAGGTAACAAGAATATCCATATAGATTGTGTGTGCACTTACAACTGGTCAAGATATAATGTTGTCAGTCGAAATGGTACTTCGGATATGATGAAGTGGTACTTCGAATATGACGAACTGGACTTCGGATTTGACGAAGTGGACTTCGAATAGAATGATTATAACGTGATCAGTTAAAGTGAGATTTCGTGTTTAACTTCTCATATGACGAAGTGGAGTTTAGATATGATAAAGTGGACTTCATATATGATGAAGTGGATTTTGTATATGACGAAGTAATCTTCGAATAGAATGATTATAATGTGGTTAGTTGAAGTGAGACTTCATGTTTAACTTCGCATATGACGAAGTGAACTTCGTATATGATGAAGTAACCTTCGAATAGAACGAATATAACGCGGTCAGTTGAAGTGAGTCTTCATGTTTAACTTCGCATATGATGAAGTAAACTTCGAATATGACAAAGTGGATTTCGTATATGACAAAGTAAAGCTTCGACTGTGAAGAAGTGAACTTCATATATATCGTATTCAGTTGAATCTATACTTAGGATATCTGAGAAGAAAAACTTGTATGATGAAGTATGCCTTTGGGATTTTACTATGTGATATGTAAAAGAAAAAATGTAATAATTGACATTATTGTTTTCAATAAATATCTACTTATTTTGTCATCTTCAAAATTAATATATGTCATGGTTTGAATTGTAAGGATGCTAAGTATAATTCAGCAGTAGTTCCACAAACTCCCCCTTTTTGTTGATGACAAAATACCAGATATGAAAATTAAAATAAATGCAATAACACAATAAATTCAATCTCACATAAGAAACATGGAGTTGCATATATGATTTATCTCCCCTTTCATTTATAACTTGTCTCCCCCTTTCACATTACAGAGTTGCATTTACATCTCTCCCCCTTTTTGTCAGTTCAACGAAAAGGAAGTGACAACTCATCATCAATCATGTACAATTTAGAGGGAAAAGACTCATAATAGGGAAGGAGGAATTTGTGAAGGTTAGCTTCAGTGCTTTGCAAGCATCTTTCAAATAGGGAGAAGTCTATATGAGTGTTTGGATTGAGGGTGAGTTTGAGAAATGCGAGATGCCTTTTATAAAGGGATCAGATAGTGGTGTGGGTTTGATTTTGGAGATGAAATCTAATGAACAAAAGTTGTTGATTTTTTCACTGAAGGAAGAAGAAGGTAGAGGTCATAGCCCATAAGAAGCATTCTGCTTGTGCATCATGCTTGGCTTTATAGTATAGGTTAAATCCGTCGGTCCAAATTTGAGTGCGATTGCCACCTAGTATGTCATATCTGTGGGCAAAGAAGGCATCAATGTCACCCACAAAGGAAGTGTATTCAGCAGTAAGTGTAGGATAGCATTGGGACCATTCATATAGTGATAGTCTCTCTACCTGAGCCAAATGAGTTGAATGGAATGAGTAAGAGAGGAATATTTCCTGGCAATAAGAATGAGACATTTGAAAAGGGAGAGAGAGGTTTGGTATTTGACTATCTTTCTGTGTTGAGTTCTAATTGCCAGATTTAGAATCTTAGAAGGATTGGGGCTAGTAGCAATAGCTCCAATAAGGGAGGGATATTTGTCACTCTCAAGAACATGGGAAGTGGAGGGATCAGGATGAGCATGAAATGTCAGAAGACATTCATACTGATAATAGGAGAGTAGTGGTAAGTTAAGATCCAATCGTTGTTTGTTAAACTTGAGCATATGGTCATAGAAGGTTGAAGTTTGATCAAGCAGTTCTGCTCCGACATTTGAAGCTTGTTGCACAAACCAGTCGTCTATACTGAGTAGGTGTCTGCTTGTTCTGACTATGTTGTCATTAGTTTTTAAAAAAGATTTGGCAGCATCAGAATTTTGGTGGAGCCATTGGATGCGAATCAGATGCTCTATGTTGTCCAAAATGTCTTGAAGCTCCTTACCATCAAGCAGTTTTAAATCAACCAATAGAAATAGCCAGTCCTTAAGGTCCAATTGTAGTAGTCCAAGAGTCAGATGATATTTCCAATTTTGAGATACTGTCGGAGAATTTGGTGGCCTAGATAGTGAATAAAGTGGTAGGACAGTGAGGGGTACTTAGGTTCACTATCTTCGGGCTGTTTTATCTTGGATTTGTGCTGCTTTGAGGATGAGGCTTGAGGACCCAGTGGAGCATCAAATAGAATGTCTTCAAGTTTGATTTTGATTTTAGGGAGAGTGGAGGAGGTTGGTTGGGATGATGGCTAAGGAGAAGTTACGGTGATGGAGCTGGTTGGTTTTGAGGTGCAGAGGCTGGTGGTTGTGATGACTTAGTGGCTGGAAGTGGTGATCACTTGTGAGTTTCTGGATCTACAGGGGAAGAGGTATTAGGAGATGGTGTAGATGGCTCACCGTGTTCCCTACTTCTTCTGGCCCTTTTTGTAGTGGATTCCTTTCTGATAAACGGCTTGGGCGCAGGAGGTGAGGGTAGAGTAGAGGAAGAAAGAGCTTCCAAACAAGATTTGTGAGAGTCTTCATGCCAGTTTGTAAGCTGCCCATTTCCTTGTAGAGTTCTGATCTCATGGACTCCATTTGATTTCCAATTCTTTTGACTTCAACTTTGATCTCTACAATATCCTTTTTCCAAAGTTCTGAGGTGTATGACTCATCAGTTCTGATTTGTTCATGTGTGGTGGCTGAGCTTTGTCTGACTTATCAGACCTCAATCCTTCTTTAGTTTCCTAATGTTGCTCCCCCTAAGATGTGGAGGGTTCGTCAAGTGGGTTTCCGTGAGAGCTTTCTGGCTCGTCTTGAGTGGGTGTGTCTGAGGGTATCTACTCCTGATGTCTTCTGGGCACCCCCTTAAGAGTAGAATCCGATGCTAAGTCAGAAAAGGTTTCTAAAATTAGCTGGGATATTTTTTGAAATGTTTGTGAGGGGATGCCTTCCTCAGCAGGGGAGTGAGCAGTTGTGGCTTCAGTTGGGGATTCACTGGGTACTTTAGCTGATGGTTCAACTGGTGCCTCATTATACATGGTAGCTGGAGCTGCAATGTTGTCTTCAGTTGGGGCTTCACTAGGCACTTCAGCCGATGGTTCCATTAGGGCCTCAGTATATACATTGTAGTTGGGGCTGCAATGTTTTCTTCATTTGGGGTATCGACTGAACCTTCGACTGGGGCTTCGACTGGATGTTCTATTTCGATTTGATCCTCAAAGATTTGATGTGAGCATGGGGGAATACTCTCCTTGATCCAGTGCCCATTTACTATTTTGAACTGGCTTCTTCTTAGATTGTAGATCCCTATGGGTTGATTCTAAGGGACAGAGGCCTCAGCATCTAAAGCTATTTCAAAATGTCTAAAAATTGTGCTAATCATTGGACCATAAGGTAGGGATGTAGCTAGTTGTGTTGTGGCTTGCATCTTTTGAATAATAAAGGAGGAAAATTTGACTTGATGCCCTTGTACTACCCAAAACAGTAGACTCCCATCCCTCTGAGTGATTATAGCATGATTGCCTTGTCAGGGGAGTAGGATGTGGCTAATCATTAGGTGAATTAGACGTTTAGAAGCCGTAAGCTGATTAACATCTATTGACCCTCCTTTCATCTGGCACAGAGGACCAATAATACCTAATTTTTAATGCTCTTCTGAGACAACTTCAGAAATGGTGTGACCAATGGTGGAAATAGCAAAGAAATCTTCTAACAAGGACATAGTAATTCTAACTCTAGTCCCCTTGACTTTTCCAATGAGAGTAACTGGGTTGGCAGAATCTACCTTTAGGGTTGTGTAGAAGGCTTTCACAGCATCTGGGTAGAGAGGTTGCTAATTTGAGCAAACAACCAACCATTTCATCTGACGAGTGATGTTTTCAACCTCTTCTAGATGATGCTACCTCAGCTCATCAAATTTTACATACTTGCAGCTGCTATAGTTGACATGAGCTTCTTCAAAGAGTTTATATTGCCGACGTGAGAAGAATCTAGGGTTTGAGGCTTCCGAACTGGCCATCGTTGAGTTCGTAGGAAGGAAGGAATGATTTGAGAGAAGTATTGAGAGAGAGAGATGATGTGAGGATTAAAAAAAATGAGGTGCGTCCTACAAGAGATGTGGGAATGTCCTCGTCGAAGATGCGAAGCACATGGCAAGAGACGAGTACGGGAAGAGGAACAGTAAGGTTTTGAGAGAGATGTGGTAGGGTCTTCGACTTTTAGGTTTATATAAAAGGGTAGAGTAAAATTTAAAGGGGATATTTTATATTCCGAAAAGTGGACTTTGACCATCAACCACAAGACATATCGGATGTCTTGACTGAGATGACGAAGTTGTTAGCTTCGGTTGGGACAAGGAGTGATATCGTATGACGAAGCTAATCATTTGACAAAAGTACTTTGATTAAAATGAAGATTGACTACAGTTGTTCAAGAGAGAGCTTTAACTGTTGTGACAAGGGTAGTGTAATGTTAAATGTTTTAATTATATTACTCATACCATTTTCTCTACGAATTGTTAAAAATATTTCTTCAGTTAAGGGTTTAGTAAAAATATCTGCTAATTGATGTTAAGTGTCAACAAAATTAATAACAATATTGCCAGAACTTACATGATCTCTGATGAAGTGATGTCTAACCTCAATGTGTTTGGTGCGTGAATGCTGAATAGGATTTTTTGTTAAGTTGATGGCACTTGTGTTGTCACACATCAATAGGGTGTTTTTGAGTTAATATTTGTAATCTTCCAGTTGATGTTGTATCCACAATAGTTGTGCACAACAACTTCCTATTGCCACGTACTCAGCTTCTGCTGTGGATAAAGCTATTGAATTTTGCTTTCTGGAAGACCATGAAATTAGACATCCTATAAGAAATTGACATGTTCCACTAGTGCTTTTTTTATCCAACTTGCACCCAGCGTAGTCAGCATTACTATAACCAACCAGATTAAGATCAGAATATTTAGGAAACTAGAGACCCAAGCCACATGTACCAGATAAATATCTAAAAATATGTTTTACTGCATTTAAATGAGATTCTTTGGGATTTGCTTGAAATCTAGCACATTGCATACACTGAATATAATATATGGTCTCCTTGCAGTAAGATAAAGTAGCGACCCAATCATACCTATAAAGGACTTTTGATCAATAAGTTGTCCAAGAGGATCACTATCTATATGTAGCACCCCAGAAATTTAGTGATTTAAAAATAAAAGATAAATTGGAAATAACAACTTAATATTTACCGAAGTTGTTAAAAAATACGCATTATGATCGTATGTGTGAAAGGTGTGCTTAAAATGAAATAAATCTCATTGTTAGTCTTCTAATAAGACTAGACAACTAGTGGATAACTTTTGGGCCAAACAAACACTCTTACTCAAAGAACAAGAACCCAACAAGAAGAAATCCTCAAAATTCGTAACCCTAATTGAGCAGAAATTAGAAAGGAGCAATTGGGGCAAAATCAAAAGCAATTAGACTTACATAGCAACCAAAATTCGTCCCTAACCATACTATGATGTTTCCTTATAGCCCTCACACTCAAATTGGGATGGAATCCTCAAGATTTGGATAGGATCAATCAAAACTCAGAGTTTTCCCTTTCCTAGACACATTAGGAATCCTAAACAACCCTAAACACTTAAATACTCATCATAAACCCCTTGGGGACGAGAGTTACCAACTTGCGGGGGTCATGAGGAGCAGAGCTTGAGCACCAGAGGAGGTGGAGATCGCCCCCAACCGGAGCTCTCTTCCCCAACATGTGTTCTGCATTGATCTGTAGAAGACCTCTTTAGGAATCGACTAAAGGTAGGTGTTCTCGAGCCAAACATGTATAAATCATATACCATGTGAAAGTTCATAGAGTCTAGTTTCATATGCACATGTTTTCCCTAATTTTCATCGAGCATGCATCGAGTATTAAGCGTTTTCCAAACATCACGTATGATTAGGGCTTTTAGTGTTCATGTCATGATTCACGCATCCCAAGACAAAATTGAGTCAATCCAAAAGTGTAGTTCTCTTCTACTCATTGCACTCTTCAACTTTCATGTTCATATTGTTGCCTAAAGAGCCCTAGATGTTGAGTTATAGGTCATACATGCAGGACTGCATTGTTTTCACGTTTTTCGGTTTGAACTCTAAATCGCGACTAGACTAAACGTCACGTTTTAGAGACTGGTATCGCGACGTCCTGACCCGTCGTGATTACCTTTATCGCGACTGCACAAACTGTCGTGTCTCTGACCGATTCTGACTAGGACCGACGCTTCAAATTGTGCGCCTCATGGAATTCAGTGCATGTCTGAATCGCGATAGGAGACTCCGTTGCGATTTGGTCTGTTTTCCCGCCCATGATTTTAGTGTATTTTTATATTCAGGTATTTTGAAAACTGCATGAACGCTACCAGTTATACCGTCGCCTTTTTGAATTGGCTCCTTATAAATGCGTCGTACTTACCCATCGCGATTTGAACGCTATAGGTACCCTTGTCGCGATTTAGATAGCCAACCGTTTACCTGTTTTAACTGTCAACAGCTTTGTAAATAGTGACGACTGAACCCGTCACGATTTCTGTAGCGTACCCAAGACCTATTTACTCAGTTTAAAGTGTAGGTCTTGCATGTTAAGTGTTATAGAGGTATTGATCAGTCTGTCCAGTAGCTTAAAACCTATTAACCCATGAAAAACCCATAATAACCTGAAAGCTTATTCTAATTGTTCTTAATTGCTTGATCTATTCTTGTTTTGATTGACATGTTCATCTTGCTGCTCTAGCTTATTAAAGCGAATGAATATCCTCTTAAAACAGTGCAAATCATGTTCATAAAATTGCATGTTCAACATTGTGTCATCATGTTACTTGCTTTCCACTTTGTTTTAAACTGGTGGTTGTGATATTGAGACACATTCTACACTACACTCTTGCACGTATAGGCAGCCCCTTCTTGGGGGATTGGAAACTCTCTGCTGGTCATTCCGTATTGGCAGACTAGGGACCTTTCCTCTAAGACCTCCGTAATTCTCTGTACTCTATGGATTCCCTCATGGAGACCGAGTTGGTTGTACCATTGAAGTTCCCAGAAGATAGAGTGCACTTCTTCTCTCGTCTCTTTCTCGTGAGTGTGATTTATAAACATGGACTCAAGCCATTAATGTAAAGAATGAACTAAAAGAGTAAATTGCGCCATTATGCTGCCAAAATTCTCTCTCAACTATTGTTATCATGTAATCATGTTCACATGACTTGTATTCTTGAAATCATCATGAACATGATATTCAACCATATACTTCTTGAAACTTGTATTACTGGCCATGAATGACAGTGGGTATCTATATTTGAAATAGTGAGATGCTGATAGGGCACGATGTGTGTCCAAGGGCTCCAGTCTAGCCCCAATGATGGTGAGTCATAAATATACTGTTAACCATGGGGTATAATGATTACTGGCGTTGCATCTGCGCTGTGAGTACTTGCGTGTTGAATGTTAGATACATAAACCACATACACGTGTCTTAGTGTGCATTCCAAGGTGGCATAGATCATTAGTGCACATTAGTGTCTTCGTGCCCGATTACTGTTACATGTTAAAAGTTCTTGCTCGTGCATGCTTGCTTGCTTGCGTGATATGGCCATCCTGCATTCCTACAAAATAATGATATCTTGCGTGCTTGTACATATTGCTCTACTGCTATTTCTTTCTTGTTACATTCTAGATCTTGTTCAATCTATCTTGTTCCTGTATCATGTTTAATTGGATTTATCGTTCATGCATATCTTGATAATCGTGCTTGCCTAGTTCTTAAATTGTTAATGACTTATATCATTGCCCGCACATTGAGATATAAATCCTACTGGGCTAGTTTTCTCATTCCCTACTTTTCAACATCATAGGTGATATTGAAGTGGAAGACGAAGGCCATGACTTGGAAGGGAATGCGTCAGAGTGATGAGCGTGTTCCAATCATAGTGTCTATCATTAGTTTACTTTGAGAGTAGATTGATGTAGTAGGTAGTGATGATACTTGTAATTTTCCCTTTTCTTGATTCGTTATTAGTTTGAAGTCAACGAAGTTGTATTGACATTATGAGTCAATGGAAGAGAGTTATTTGTGTTCATTATATAGGCCCTTATGTTTGTGTTGATACACATTCTAGTGCTTGCTAGCTAGAGGCTTATTTTCCGACTATTCACGTCTTGGAATATCGATTTTAATTCTAAATATTTCCGCTGTATAATTCTCGAGACGTGACACTATCTTAATTGATGAGCTCATGGGTGTGCTTAAGGCCTTATATTTATCAAAACCAAATTTGTTGATTATTTTTTTTGTATATTTGGCTTGACAAATATGCTTTCCATTCTCAGTTTGACTTACTTAAAGTCCAAGGAAGTAGGTGAGTTCACCTATCTTACGCATTTCGAATTCACTTTGCATCAATGTTTCAAAATCTTTGCAAAGGACTTCATCGGTAGCACAAAATATTATGTCATCAACATATATTTGAATGATAATTATATTATTTTTGATACATTTAGTGAATAATGTATTATCTACTTTGCCTCTTACTAATTTTGGCTCTATTTGAGAAACAAGTGCACTATATTTATAAGACTTTAACATACCTCTTGTCCTTACCTTGTTTTCTAGATTCTCTAGAATATTATCTTGAAGATGATCTTTGAGAAATCTCCATTCTTTGGGTAGATCATCAAGAGTTGTCCTTTTCTGTTGTAGATCTTTTAGTTGCATTATTTCTTCATCTTCTAGGGATACTCCTTCGAGTTCTTTGCTTAGATTTTCTACATCACTATCACACTCTTTTTCATCCTTATTAGAGGGGTTAGTTTCATCTAAGACTATATGAGCAGTTTGTTCTATGGTAAGACTTTGTCTATTTAAAACTCTAAAGTCTCTTGGTTTAGATACATATCCTAAGAATATACCTTCACTAATGTGTTCATCAAGTTTATCAAGATTATATTTTCCATTGTTCAGGATATAGCATTTACAGCCAAAAGGTTTAAGTGAGATAAGCTAGGTTTTTACCTTTGAATAGCTCGTATAGAGTTTAATTGAGTATGGGTCTTACCATTGCACGATTGATGATATAACATGCAGTGTTGATAGCTTCAGCCTGGAGGTATTTTGGCAAACAGTAGTCTAATAGCATCGTTCAAGTAATGTTCTATTTTTTCTTTCTACTAATCCATTCTGTTGAGGTGTTCCGGGAGCTGAGAAATTGTGTTGTATTCCATTTTCCTCACAATAATCAGAAAATTCTTTGTTTTCAAATTCTCCACCATGATCTGATCTGATGCTTATAATGTTGTTCTTTTGATCCATTTCTAGTACTCTGTTGAGCTTTAGAAATGTTGTGAATGTATCGCTTTTGGATTGTAAGAAAGAGACCCACGTAAACCTTTAATAATCATCCACTACTACGTATCCGTATGACTTTCCTCCAAGACTAGTTGTTCGCATGGGTCCAAAAAGATCCATATGTATCAGTTCCAAAGATTTGGAGGTTGCCACTACATTCTTTTAGTGAAAAGATGCTTTGACTTGTTTTCTTTTTATGCATGCTTAATAGATTTTTAGATTAGTGGTCATTACCTTGAGAAGGCCTCTAACTAGATCATGCTTTTGAAGTTTCTTTATTACTGAAATACTTGCATGTCACAATCTTCGATGCCAAAGATCAAGGTCTTATGAGCCTTTAGTTGATAGGTAGACATCCTGTCTTTTCAATTCTTCTAAGTGTAGTACATAAAGGTTTTTATGTCTGACTGCTTCAAAAACTTTTTGATTTCCTTTGGTAATGATACATTTATCTTCTAAAAATTGTATTTGATGACCCTTGTCACACAGTTGGCCTATGCTTATTAGGTTGTTCTTCAGGCCTTCTATGCATAATACATCTTCAATCAAAAATCATGATTTAGTTGAAATGTTTTCTTGACCAACCACTTTTCCTTTCTGATTATTTCCAAATATTACTTCCCCCTTATTAGATGTAATTGATGAAAACAATTTCCTATCTCCTGACATGCGCCTTGAGCATCCACTATTTAAAATCCATTTAGATGCTCCAAGGCTTCCCTGAAAAACAAATCAATAAGAATTTTTAGGTACCCAAATTCTTTTGGGTCGTGAAGGGTTAGTCAAACATTGTTTGGGTATCCATAACATGTGCTTAGTGGTGCAAGTATTATTGGTGTGTCCTAGTTTGTTGCAGTGTGAACAACAGTGGATATCTTTTGTTTTACAATTATGGTTGTCTTTCTGTTGTTTTTTAGGTAAGTTTGATTTTTTAGTTAATATTTTTTTATTTCTTAAAAAAAATTAATGAATATTCCTTAGGATTCTTAATTTGTTTTTCATCTTTCTTAGGTATGTATCCAAGACCATATTTTCTTTTCCTTTTCTACATCCTTTTAAGCATAGCATTAGAAATGCTCTTCCATTTGTTAGTTTACTTAGGGACGTTCTTAGATACTCGTTTTCATTTTTAAGAGTTGTTACTGTTTCTCTTTGCAATTTTATATTTCCAATTTGATCTATTTTTTTACGTAAGTCCATGATGTGTTCATGTAAATCTTCATTTTGTTTAACTGTGTCTATTAATTCTACTTTTTATGTTTCATTTTTGTTTCAATTGTTTTTATGTGAATATTTAGTTCTTCACTTTCATCTTCCAATTTTTTAATCTTTTTATCATTAGATAATTTGCCTTCCAATTTTATTTTCTTCTTCTGAATGTTCCAATTTCTTTTTCGTATCTTTCAATTCTTATGAGGTCATTTTGTATTTATCATATAGTTCATTAAAGACATTTTTTAGATCACCATCATCAATTTTTGAACATGAACTATAAGAGGTTTCAGATATTACCTTTTCTTCAAGATGTGCCATTAATGCACAGTTTTCTTTTTATATTTCAGATTTAGAACTTGACGAGCTAGAGCTTGAGTCTTCATTTTTCCATACTGCAGCCATTGCTTTTCTTAAGACTTTCTTGTATTTCTGTCGACTGTGTTTTTTGTCTTTTCTTGAAGTCTTTTCTGAGTCTTTCTTCTTTAGTCTTAGACAATCCATTTTGAAGTGTCCGGGTTTTTTACATTCGTAGTAGATTGGTTCTTTGTTTTGCTTCTATCCTTTTTGTAATCTTGCCTGGGTTGATACTTTTTCTTTCTGGCAAGAATTCTTTGCAGCCTTCTCGACAACAACGCTTCTTCTTCTTCAGTATCCTCAATGGTTGATGAACTTGTCATCACAACTAGACAAGGGTGGTGCTACTTTCAAAGCATTTGTTACCTTTTTCTTGGATGAATTTTCATTTAGCCTTTCCATATTTATTTCATGAGTCATTAAAAATCCTATCAATTTTTCTATTGGCAGTGTTGATAAGCCGTTAGCTTCTTCAATAGCAGTTACCTTAGGTGTCTATTTAATAGTAAGTGATCTTAATATTTTTTTAACTGTTTCACTTTGACTGAGGTTTTTACCTAATGTATTTAACCCATTTATTATATCAGTAAATCTAGTGTACACTTGTGTTATGGTTTCATTATCTTCCATTTTGAACTGTTCATATTTAGTAATAAGTATATCAATTCTTGTTTCGTTGACTTTCTCAGTTCCTTCATAAGTAATTCTTAAAGTATCCAACATTTCTTTAGCAATTTTACAATCAGAAATGCGATTAAATTCCTTTATAGATAGTGCAAAGCATATGATGCTTTTAGCACGATAATTTCAAGATATTAGTTTCTTATTGTCAATAGTTCATTTTGTTCTATCTTTTGTGTTGGAGTTCTTATCACTGTAGACACGTTAAAAATGACACCATCGCGGGTAAATTTCGAATTACGCCATAATGTCACAAATGGCTCCCTTTTTGCCTTCTGAGAGTAGTTTTCCCCATCATTTAGGGTCTCCCCCAATTCTTCCCCCATTCAAGGTGCTTTCCCCATCAATTTATAGGTTGCTGCTGAAATGTCATAAACGCGACGGGCACAGTGGTCGCGATTAAATGTCGTGATCTGTGATGACTAAGATGGATGCTTTTATATCTCAAATGTGCAGCGGCATACTCCGTCGTGATTTAGTTTCCTATCCGACCAGGATTTTGACTTTTATCCGCGTACGGCCAAGTGGTCGCTATTTTCAATTCCATATTTTAACCTTCCACTTTGGCAATTTCCGTTAATGGTTTTTGGAAATATTCCCTAAATGTTTTATTCGCAACCAGTCATCCCGTCGCGATTCAGTTTCATACTATGACTTCGTCTAAACTCCGACTCTCATTGGGTGAAGCGTTGTTGGGAAAGTTCAATACACGACGAGTCCTGTCGTGGCGATTCAGTATTGCCTTCTTTTGATACGCGACCGGCTATATCGTCGTGTTTCTGAACATAATCGATTATATGGCAACCTTCCATAAATCATTTTTGGAAATTCAGTTCCACGTCGGGTCATCCCGTAGTGATTTAGATGCAGATTCCTTCATAATCTGAATCGAAATGAAATCTCCTTATTTGTGTCTGCCAAGGTCGTCGTGATTCAACTTTAAATGTGACCACTATGCCTATCGTGATTTATCAAACCTTGTTACCTCTGGATCCGTGTCCCTCCTCCTATATATACACTCCATGTCTCACCGTCCAAATGGTTGGACACCCCCGAGAGCCCCCACATCCAGTGAGTTGATAGAGCTAATTCCAAGGCAAAGCCCTACCGGACCACTGCCTCAAGCACGTCAACGCCTCTCTTCTCCATAGTTGAACCAGCACTAGCAGCACCATCGCTTCCACTTCTTCCTCCATCCAAGTTCCGGCAGCCACCTGCGCCATCCATCCAAGGGGAAGCATCCATCTCTTCTTTCTCTCTTG
Organism: Colocasia esculenta; assembly: GCA_014218235.1. Lineage (NCBI taxonomy): Eukaryota > Viridiplantae > Streptophyta > Magnoliopsida > Alismatales > Araceae > Colocasia > Colocasia esculenta. Next base: position 53,608,245 of record CM024760.1, on the reverse strand, counting down.
TTGTTTATATTTATTGTTTATTCAACCTCCTCCAAGCCCAACGTGGCCATCCATCTACCTCTTGTTTATTCTCTTTTAATCAACATTTCATCAACACACACACATATTCATGCATGCATACGCACACACACCTATTTTCTATGGGTTTAAAAGCCAACCACAAAAAGGTGTGTTCTTCTCCATGTTCTTTATCTTATTTCATTTATTTTGAGAGTTGAAACTACACGTTCCTTAGCTAATCCATATTTTTGTGTATTTCTTTTCAGGGTAATCATCAAATAAAGTGCCTTCTACCACGGCCGGCCTTGCTCGTAGAAGAAGAAGCGAACCCACTTTCTCCCATGCAATCTCCCCGCTAAAAGGTATTTCGCGATCACTACTTACATTGTTGTTTTCATTCATTTATACTCCTTCGACACCCACGTGTGTCTGGAGATCATGAGCACATCCAGAAGTAGTGCTCCATCTTCCCTTTCTCCATTATCTTCCTCAATATTTTCCTTGTAGCGCTTCGTAATTCGAAGAACGAAAAAGCGACGTCTACAAATTGGCGATCATGGTGGGACCCTTTCCGCCTTTTCTTTTTGATTACCCACTCCATCGTGCCCCACGTGGCACCCTCCCCTTGGCACCCTCGCATGCCTCTCCTTCTTATCCTCCTCTTTCTTGCCCCAAGTGGTTAGCCAATTGTAGATCTCAAAGGAAATTTGAGAAATAAATAAAAAATTAATGATGATGAGTTTATCCATGTTTGAGATTGCATACTTCATGTTTTCCATGCTTATACCCTGAAAATCCCTGCATGTGTGTTGATTTGTATATATATCTCTAATTTTTGCTTTATTTTTTATTCTCGGGCTTCCTTCTGAATCTGCGACCGACATAGTGGTCACAATTCATTGTTTGATACGCGACCGGTTAATCGGTCGCATTTCTTTCCTATTTTGCGATGGACTGAGCCGTCGCATTTTTGTCTACAGTCCATCCACAGGGACCGAACGCGGCTCTGACAGTCTTCTGGGGCTCTCAGATCCACGACTAGGTGACTAGACGCAATTCACATCCTGATACGCAACAACTGTATCTGTCGCGATTCTAACTGCAAACAGAGTGCAGCATCTAGCTGTTCAGAACACTTGTATTTTTAAATTGATACATACAGGGCATATTCATTTGGTCAGAGGATGTCCTTCCCTCACATCCTAGGCTCCACACACCTTTTTGGTAAGGGCGACCTCTCCTTTGGGCATTCCATCTCATTAGACTAGGGGACCTTTACCAAGACCTCTGTAAGTTTTCGTACACCATGGATTCTCTCACGGCGGACCGAGCAGGTTGTACTATACTGTTGACCCGGGTTAGATATCCTATTGCGTGGTGAGAGGTGATTCTAGTTTATCCCGAAGTATCCGATCCACTAGAATTTCACCTGGAGTGACACATTATTCTCCAATCTATTTAATTAATTGTGAAACTCCTAAAGCAAGTCTAAGCATCATAACTTTTTTGAACCATATTGATTGATTCACACTCTTGTTCAACTTGTGTGTTTGTTTGCCTTGTTGAAATGGACTCATATAACCATGTTAATTTCAATTATGAGGACTATGAGGATAGTTTAGATGGACAATCTTTCCAATCCTATGTCTGTCCATCTCACCACCATGAGGGACATGCATCAACTTCCTATGGTTATGTACGCACACCGCGTGCTAACCAATTTGATATCCCCTCATGTTTAACTCCAATCAAAACCCAGAGAGAGCCTTCCCCCCACTATGATTCAAACATACAAAATGTCCTAAATGCACTAGATCAACACACCCATCAACAACTCAACCTCATTCAATCTTTGGTTGAGGGTGTGAATCCTCCTCCCTCTCCTTCTCCTAGGCACCCGGCTTTGTATATTCCAGTGACTTCGCCACCCCCTCCTATACATCCTTCACCTCGGTCCCCTGGCCCTTTTAGTTCCCGAGCTCCAGTCCGCATGGACCAACCCTTGGGAAGGCCCACTCATTCACGGCCTCCCTCATGTACATCCTCTCATGCCCAGTGGTAAACATCAACTCAACAGGCTCTTCTCCATAAATTGAATCAAATGGAGAAAGAAATCAGCAAACTCTCTAACTCCACGGGTGACCCCGTTACCGCCATGTCGGCTCTCCCTAAATTTCATATACATCCCTCGGAGACAGAGACAGATACAGAAATTTTATTCAGTGGGGTCACTTAAATTATTTTTTAATATTTATATAAATAATATATTATATAAATAAATATATTATACATAAAGAGTAACCCTACTGAGACAATTCAGTGGGGTCACCCTTTATATAAAAATTTCTTGAATCTCTATTTTTAATGGCAATTTTAGATTTTTTTTTTTCAATGGGGTCACGTGATCCCACTCAATATGATCTGGGTCTGTCTATGCTCGGAGATGCCGTTGTATCGACTGTACTATGGCACGAGCAATCCCTTTATTCATGTCAAAGAATTTCTCTATGAGTCCTCACGTTGGCAACGTGGCCCCATTATTTTAGCATTCCTCTTTAGAAAATCTCTTGACGGCCCTGCACTTGAATGGTTCTACTGCTTAGAGCCAAGAGAGGCAGAGGATTTCCGTATATTACATAAAAAAATTCATTCAGAGGTATAAAGACCGTGTCAGCCCATCTCTCTCCATCACAGATCTAGCATCCAAGAAGATGAGGTCTGATGAGGAATTCATACAATTCGCTGACTGTTGGAGGTCAATGGCCACCAGACTGCAACATGTGCTCTCAGAGTCAGAGCAAACCAAAATTATTATTTCAAACTCTACTTCAAGGTTCAAGACATACTGGCCATGAATAAACTCAACACTACGGAAGAGCTCTATGAGCGGGGACGTTACATTCAGACACATATGATGGACTCCCCAATTGTGGGTTTATTTGAGTAAAGTTCGAGGTTCAGTGGGTCAGTGGACGCCATTCACCATCCACCTCGCCACTCATCCACTTTATATACACCTCCGCATACGCCCATCTACCACAACATGCCTCCACCCAGGTGTCCATTGATTCATCCTCCTCGAGCCCAACAACCTCCAAATGGGCCATACAACGCCCCAATGAATGAAGAAGCTCCAACAGTCTATATTGCACCTGCTCTGGCACCCGCTGCCATACCTTCACCACAACCACTACCTCCACAGCAACCTCCACCATAGCCTATTGCTCAGGCTAATGCTGTCAATGTACAACCCCTCCATAAAACTACCTGGTGTTATGACAATGAACCTTCCGAGGTCATGTTCGTATGCCATCTACCAACTCCTCCCTCATTACCACCCATTATCACCAAACCCTCCATTATTAAGCCTCCATCAACCATTATTCCCACCATTAAACCAACCATTATACCTCCCGTCACGCCAACACTATTGGCAACCCAACCTGAGCTAGAACTCCCTACCATACCTACTACACCTCCACCAGCCATACGGCCTTCCACTCCATCCACCATATCCACCCCCATCCAACAGAGTGGGTGCAATCAACCAAAGAGCACTGGACAAAGTTAGCAGAAGAAGGAAGACATGGGATCAGGCATGCTTTTTAAGATCAAAGAATATATTCCATGCATGCCGGTCATCGTCAGTATATCAGGTACATTCACTGAGAGGAGATCCTCTCCTTCATTCTTGGCCTTCAAGAAGCCATCTAAAAACATGCCAATTATCCCCTTTGCCATCTATGTTAAGCTCAATATACTCATAGGGAATTTCTCCTCTCAAGCTCTCATGACCCCTCACACAATGGTTGTGAACCTTCCCACTCCAGTGAAGGGGTCAACCATTCAAATTATGCTTACACATTCAAAAGCTAAATCTTTAGCACATTCAATTACCCAAGGGCACGTGCCCCTTTCTCTACAAAACATTATACATCTTTTGCGCATGGTCCCCTCATTGTTTCTTACAACACTACCAGTGGAACTCCCCACTCTTTCCTGTAATTATATTCCAAGGGAGCTACCACTGTCATTTGAAACTCCGATGGAAGTCAACAATCCTCCATTCAATGAGAGATGTTCAAGTTATGTGAGAAGAGCTAAACCATCTGCACATTGGGCAAAATACATGAGGAAATATATGAGGGTTCAAAATCCAATTCCAAAGCAGAAGCTTAAACGCCGGGCAAGGCTAAAGACCAGGGGACCACCTCTGCCTCCCTCATCTCCATTTACATCCTCCTTTGTGCTCATCAGCACCTTCCCGTGGGTTCTCCACATTCCCTCCCTACGGGGGGTATTTTATTTCCACCTTTTTTATGATCCATTATCCTATACTAGGCATTGTGCCTTGTTTTGTATTCCATATTCTCCACCTTGTGCCCCTCGTGGCACATCGTTATGTTTATGCTATTCTCATCTTCATGCCCCACGTGGCACACCCCATTGTTTTCACCCTCCATGTCGTGCCCCTCATGACACACCTCCTTCTTATGCCCCACGCAGCACCTCTCCCCCCTGTGCCCCACGCAGCACATCTCCATCATGTGCCTCACGTGGCACATACTTCCTTTCGGCCCCTCACGGCCCATTTTTACCATTCTCTCCGCTAGACCCTCCGGATTCTTTTCCTTTCATCGAGCCTTGCGCCCCTCTTCTTTTGCTCCCTCCGGTCCCCCAGGATCTCCAAATTCTTCCCATCCCTCTCACCTTTCCTTATTTGATTAGGCATCCGCCCTTTCTCCCACTATTTTCAAGGTTTTAGTCCCCATGTATCGTTTTAATGTTCGTGTAATTATGTATATTCTTCAAATCACCCGAGTCTCGCCCAAACGTAGGGCATTTGTCCTTCTTTTACCCTCCTAATGCTTATTTAAAAGCTATTATATTGCTTATTAGTGTCAAAACTCATAAAAAGATGAATGTTCAATATTGTCATGCTACTGCAGCACTTTATTTTTTAGAGCTCTGCGCCAGGAGTTCAAAATTCCCTCCCTTTTCATTAAAGTTTTCCCTTAGCAATAGGCACCTTCTCACACTCCACGGCACCCTAAGCTGAATGCTTTTGAAGACACCATCACTATCACAGCCATGCCTGAGGGCACGAAAGTCTATTTCTTTTCTTATTCCGCCGAAATATGAGAAGTAGAGTTAGTATGGGCAAGGCAACCCAACCTGAAGCACTCCTTGATGGGAGCACGTCTCAAGAAGGGCAATCAATAAAATGACCAATGATAATCAAAGTTCAATACATGTCAAGAGCGGCAAAGTCCCCGCAGAATTCAAAATGAACCCTAGTTGTATGCATGCAAATCAAAATCAAAATCAATCAATATAACAAGACATGGCAAAGAGCGGCAAAGTCCCCGCGGTATTCAAAATAAACCCGATCGTACGCACGTTCCTACAAATAAATGGTCCATCAACCAATTTCAAAAGCCCTCAATATTTAATGAGACTGGATCTTCTGACGGCTGTGCCAAGGAAGGAAGTTAAACCCAACTTTTCAAAACCTATATCAAGCTTATCTCCAAATTTTCTTCATTTTCCCTATCAGACCATGTCGCCTTTTTAGGTATGGCTTTGATAGTGATGCAGTTAACCGTGAACAATCAACCATTGGGCATGACCACTTGAAATGTATGCTTTACTTTGGGCAATCTTTAATAAAAGGGGAGTTAATAAGGACCCCTTGCCAGTCAGTTGTCATAATTTTGGTGTCGCCATGGCATGACAATATTTTCCTAAACCCACAAAAAGATGAATACTTTTCAAAACCAACAAAAAAAGATGAATATTTTCAAACTCCATAAAAATTTGAAAAAGAAAATCTTGATGGTATTGCACAGGGAAAGCACATTGCACCTCTTTCTGGGTCAGATAAATCCAATTCATCCTTCCATTGAATTCCAATCTCCTCATTTGGCCAATACATTTATCCTCATGGTCTAAAACAAACAATTGAATGTGCTATGAATGCTATTGAATGCTTTATCCATGCTCCATGCTATTTAATGCTATTTATTCCATGATATTATTTTTTCTTGGCTAATGAATTTTGAGTGCAGGTTTGAGTTACCTCATCTGGCACTACCAACAGGCAACCGGCTGCCATTACCGCCTTTATCATCACTTATCTGCATCTACTATATGTTATTACACTTAGAGAATATCAAGGACCTTGTGGCTCTGAGGAATTTGAGATTTTAGTTCCCCTTATCAAAAACAATGATTATTCCAGAGGATCCTTAGTTGCACGAACAGGCCGTTACGCTTTGCATATGAGGATGATGAACCCACGCTTGGAAAACCTGGTGTCTTGACTCAACTCAGCATCGTAACAATATTATCCTTGATTATTTTCTATCATTTTACCCTTATTTTTCCCTTTAGCTTATCATACATGCATTTTAAAATCATAGTGAAAACCACTCTCCCAATGCAACTTGAGAGCCATTCTCACTCCAACTCCAAGTAATTTGAGATATTCCATTCCAGGTCAAGAACCCAACTCCCTTTGTTGCCGCCTCTGGGTTGATTTCCTTGAACTACCTTGTTTGGATTTATCCCTCAACATTTGCCTTTATCTCTTATAGATCCACCTTGGCTACAACACATCCACAAGCTGGTAAACGCTCCCCAATGGTGCAACCTAACGGATTGTGTCCTTAGGCACTTCCCCCACGCAGGAAGTTGATCTCTCCTTCATGCCCCACGTGGCACATCTCCTTCGTATACCACGTACACACCTCCCTTTGTGCCCTCGTGCACACTTTTTCTTCCATCCAAACTTAGTGTCTTCTTGGTCTTCTTCTCCGGAGGTGGCATCCTTGGTAGCTGGTGAAAGACACTCATCAGGTGGTGTCACCACAATCATTGAATGCATGTCTATTTTTCACCTTGGCATCTACTAATCAGTTCACTCCACTACACTATGCTTCATTTCTCTTCATTCCATTACACTTCATTTCACTCCACTTTGTGTCCCTCTGCTTCGCTCCCTTGCAAAGCAGACGCCAAGGCGTGGCAGCTGTAGACACACTAAAAATGACATCATCGCGGGCAAATTTCAAATTACACCATAATGCCACAAATGGCTCCCTTTTTGCCTTCTAAGAGTAGTTTTCCCCATCATTTAGGGTCTCCCCCAATTCTTCCCCCATTCAAGGTGCTTTCCCCATCAATTTATAGGTCGCTGCTGAAATGTCATAAACACAACGGACACAGTGGTCGCGATTAAAGGCCATGATCCGCAATGGCTAAGATGGACGCCTTTATATCTCAAATGTGCGGCGAATTACTCCGTCGTGATTTAGTTTCTTGTTCGACCAGGATTCTAACTTTTATATGGCAACCACAATGGCTATGTCATCACGTTTCTGAACATAATCGATTATATGTCAACCTTCCATAAATCATTTTTGTAAATTCAAATCCGCATCAGGTCATCCTGTTACGATTTAGATGTAGATTACTTCAGAATCCGAATTGGATTGAAATCTCCTTATTGGCGTCCGCCAAGGTCGTCGTGATTCAACTTTAAATGCAACCACTGTGTCCATCGCGATTTATCAAACCTTGTTGCCTCGGGCTCCATGCCCCTCCTCCTATATATACACTACATGTCTCATCATCCAAAAGGTTAGAGACCCTGAGAGTTCCCACTTCCAGTGAGTGGAGAGAGCTAATTCCAAGGCGGAGCCCTGCCGGATCGCCGCCTCGAGCGCGTCAACGCCTCTCTTCCCCATAGTTGAACCAACACCATCGCTTCCTCCTCTTCCTCCATCCAAGTTCCAACAGCCACATGCGCTATCTATCCAAGGGGTGCTGAGTTGCATGTTTTGATGGTGACGTATTATACACAATCTGATGTCATATTGTATATATATGAGAGATTGTTGAGTTGATTGTTGAGTTATGTATTCATTTGGATGATGACTAAAACATGTGGTTGTGGATAATGTCTAAACACTCATACTTTGATTTTGATGATGACATGTTGTACATATTATAATGATGAATAAATAACATGTTTTTGATACTTAATATTTCATATTTTCATGATAATGACATGTTTTAATGGTTCACACTTCATATATACATGTTTACATAATTTTGTGAAAGTAGTGTCGATACAAGTTGAACATCAGGTCGACACTAGTTGAAAATCAGGTCGACACTAGTATCCTTCCAGTGAGCCATATTTGAAGAAATACATAGAAGGTCGACACTAGTTGTTAATCAGGTAGACACTAACTATCAGTCAGGTCGACATAAGTTGCTAATAAGGTCGACACTAGTGTCCTGCCAGTAAGTTGGAACTGATAGTTAGTCAGTAGTGTCGACACACATGGAAACTTATGTCGACACACATTGCATGAAAACTCAGAAACGCAAAGGGTATGATTTCCAAAGGGTGTAACATATCTCTGGAGACTTTTGTGAGATTCACATTGTCACGCCCCGATACGGAATATCAGAACGTGAGGCAGTTGCAAATAAACGAGTACAGAGCATGTAATGGACATCAAACCATTAGACAAAGAATAAATACTAAAGTAAATGCATTTCATTAACAATTCTTCAAAAGCCTAGTTACAACCACTAATATCAGAGCCGATCTATGGGGCCTAATTACATTGAATAAAAGAAAAAGACTAAACTAAGACTCTAACATATATAGTACTAAGACGCTAGGGTACTCTTGACTTCACTCTTGGTCGTTCCCGTCCTCTTGAGTGTAAGTGTCATTCTCGGTCTCACCTGAGAACACATATAACAATAACGCAGGGTGAGCGATAACGTCCAGTAGGACTTAAATCTCATGTAAATAGACATGCTTAAAGTGATTAATGTCTTATCAAGCAGGATAACTAGAGAGAATGACAAGAACAGTCTAGAGAGTAATGTCTCATGATAACGAGAAACAATAGCACAATTGCACGAGAGTATAGCACAACAGGTATGATAACGGATTGAGCATATAACGAGATAACAAGTAAAGTTGCACAACAGCGCACTAGTCACGATAGCAAGTGTAGGTCGATATTCTTTCAACCACGAGTTCAAGTAAATAATAATTGATTGATTGATTGCCATAGATTAAATCTTGAGAGTTCATGCGTTAGGTGCATGCCAAACACCCTGATCATTAAACCCCCGCGAGTTATAGTCTTTCGGGTGCTCTCCCCAAGACCAGATCGGGCCCTTATAATGTTGGCTAGCATAGTCATGTTTGTTATCTTAGACAATAAATTTAATGGCCAAATATAGTACCAAGAATAGATGAGAGTAATTGAAGAATAGACAAGAGTACAGAGAGAATGTGAACAAATGAGAGTATAGAGACAGTGGACGAGACAGGGTCAACATCATAAAACAACGATAAACACGTGATAGTAACAGTTGCACAGCATGCGCGATTGGTGTTGGCAGTCAGGTGGAATTCACTACCCTTCCACTGGCCATGTTATGCATAGGTCCAGAGGTCCGGCATGATTCAAGATAAGAGTGAGATCTTTCTAAGGCCGATTGGATCTTACCGATTCCTAAAAGGGTATCATAGGTGTTAGGGTACAACTAGCTCGTCGACCATGTGGGAACCCATGGACAAAGGAGACTTATGGAGGCCTTGAATAAGGATTCACTAATCTGGCAGAAGGAATATCTGAGGGAGAGTTTGTCTGAGTCAAGAGAATGTGTGTATATAGAAACAAGTGCTCGACGTTCTAGAGGAATTCTAGAACAGTGGAGCACCGGTAACGGTATTCCCAAAACATCGCGAGAAACGAAGACAAGTCAAATTAAAATAAATGAGACAATTTAAATACATCATTGAAATAAATTACCAGATATTTTATGAAATATTTTCATGCCAAATTGAGTCATATTGGATGGTTACAAGTGTGTGCATGTGTCATGGAAAATCATGGATATGAAAGGTCATGTGAATGACTTTTAATTAATTAAAACATATCCAAGTTTAACAACTTCATTTACTGTGTTTAAGATAGTTAATAGGGCATGTAGTTACTGTAGAAAATCAATATTTTGCAGAAATATAGGATTTCCATGCAAAATTCTAGAGGGCGACGTACCCCTGTAAGGGTCGCGATTGGGTACAGTCAGAACGCGACAGGGTCAATCAAGGGTCGCGACGGGTCGGTCAGAACAGGGAGTCAGAACGCTTCGATAGTACCTGTCGCGTCTAGAATGTGACGGGTAGCTCTGTCGCGATCAGCCCTGAGAACGCGACCTATCGGGCCGTTGCGTTCTCAGGTCCTACGCCTGAGTCCGAGCGGGAAAAGGATAGGCCTGGGATTGCAGTCCATGTTGCCTTATTTTAACACAGTTTCGTTCAAAAATCAAGAACTAAATGTACAAATGATGGAAAATTGCAAAATCACTTGCAAACTGATCTTGACATGCGAGGGTATACATGATAAATAGGAATTTGAAATCCGACATGGACTTGATAGGTTTTAACATGAACAAACACAAAGAACACAGACCATGGTACAGTGAAGATAAACGATTTAATTCGAGTAGTATGATGGATGAAAATTAGGGCTTTCAGGGGCAAAAGAATCCTGACATCAATCAGTATCTCCAGTAAAAGTTTCGTAGCACAGGATCAAGTATACAAGGAGATAGAAATTAAACATGTTGGTTCGGGGTCATGGTGATTGTAGAACTTCAAAAATATAGAACAAAAGATTGGCTCAATGAAAAATCATAAAACAAGAGGGCTTTTGTTCCTGAGGTTTGGAACAATCTATAGACGAATTTAATTGTGTTTAGCTTGTGAGAATTCCTACCTTTGAGTCATTTTGTCTTCTAGGGTTTAGAACTCGAAGTGCAGCGGTTGGGGCTTGAGCAATCCTTCTCCTCATGAGTTCTTCCTCTTCTTGGCCTCCTCTCTACGTCCAGCAAGCCCCAGCAACGAGTTAGGGCCAGCCATGGAGAGATTGGGGATTATTTAAGCTCCCTTGGTTTCCCTTTCCTATATTGACTCTAATTTCCCTTTAATTATGAGATTTCCTAATTCCTCTCAACCTTCCAAGCTTTTCACCTCCTATTTAGGTTAGGTTGGGATGCAATTTTGTGGCTAACTAATTCGGGTAGGGCTAGGAATCCAATTCCAACCCAAATTACTTATTTTAATGATTTAATAACTCTTTTCTATTTAGGTAATAATTAAAATACACATTTAGGGTATTTTCCTATTATTCTTCTTTTAAAAAAATCTATATTTTGACCCAATAAAATCTATATGATCCATTTAGCAAAGCCCATCACTCCTTTTCGTTTAATGGTTTTAATTAATCTTTTTTCTTTTAATTTTTTTTCATTTATTTAATTCTTGAAAAATCGGGTTGCTACATCCTCCCCCTCTTAAAAGAATTTGGTCCCCAAATTCATATGACCATAATAGAGAGAATGTCTTGCCGAAAAGATCAGGGTAATTTCGCCTGATGATTCCTTCAGGTTCCCATGTGGCTTCTTCCATTCCACGATTATTCCACATAACTTTAACCACATGGATGGGATGGCTCTTGAGTTGTTGCACCTTTCGTTCAAGTATCTTGACTAGCTTCTCTTTGTATGTCACCAACTTCTCATGGCGAATAATGTGCGTAGGGTCGTACACATATTTTCTTAGCATGGAAACTTGAAAGACATTGGGTACACATGCCAGATCTGGTGGCAATGCCAACTGGTAAGCTACCTCACCAACCCTTTCGAGTACTTCAAAAGGACCGATGAATCTTGGACTGAGCTTTCCTTTAACACCAAATCTTTAGATGCCACGGGTAGGGGATACCTTTAAGAGTACATGGTCTACCACTTGAAATTCTAAAGCTCACCTCCTCTTGTCAGCATAACTCTTTTGTCTGGACTGAGCAATCTTGAGCCGATCTCTAATTACTTGTATATCCCTGGTTGTATTTTGTATCATGTTCGTTTCTAACCATTGTTGTTCTCCAACTTCATTCCAACATGCAGGAGATCTACAGTTTCTAACATAAAGTGCTTCGAATGGTGCCATTTTAATACTCGTCTGGTAACTGTTGTTATAGGCGAACTCGATCAAAGATAAATGCTCATTCCAGTAGCCTCGGAAATCTATGATGCAGGCTCTTAACATATCTTCTACTATCTGGTTGGTTCTCTCAGTTTGTCCATCAGTTTGCGGGTGAAATGCAGTACTAAAATTGAGCTTAGTACCAAGTGCAGTCTGCAGTCCCTTCCAAAAATGAGACGTGAACTTTGGATCTCGATCTGAGACAATGGATGATGGAACTCATGAAGTCTCACGATCTCTTTGACATATAATGCGGCTAGTACCTCTACCGACCACTTACTCTTTATAGGTAGAAAGTGTGCGGATTTAGTTAATCAGTCGATAATGACCCATATGGCATCGAGTCCACTACGAGTCTTGGGTAAACCCATGATGAAGTCCATGCCAATGCTTTCCCATTTCCACTCCAGAATATCTAGTGGTCTAAGTACGCCTGCAGGGCGCATATGTTCGGCCTTTACCTGTTGGCAAGTAAGGCAATGAGCGGCATGCTCGGCTACCTCTCTCTTCATATTCGGCCACCAAAACGTTCTTTTCATGTCTTCATACATTTTGGTACCTCCAGGATGAATAGTATACTTCATCTTGTGAGCTTCATCCATTAACTTCCTCTTCAGTTCTTCATTATCTGGGACACATGTTCTTCCTTGGAATAGGAGCATTCCATCTTTGGTCATAGCAAAGTCAGTTCTTTCAGCTAAGGTTTCTTTGATACGAACCAAGAATGGATAGATGTCTTGTTGAGCTTTGATCTCTTCTAGCATGTCAGATTGAATCTTGATATTGGAAACCAAGACTCGATCATCCCTATGTTCAATATTCAAGTCTAACCTTGCGAATTGTTCTAGTAGTTGCATCTCGCCGAGGACTATACTTGATAGCGATGCCATTGGCTTCTTACTAAGAGCATCAGCCACAGTATTTCCCTTCCCTAGATGGTACTGGATGTTGAAATCAAAATCTTTTAGGTATTCAATCCATCTTCTCTGCCTCATGGTAAGTTCCTTCTGAGAAAATAAGTACTTTAAGCTCTTATGGTCTGAGTAGAGAGTGAATTGCTCACCATACAAATAATATCTTCAGATTTTCAAGGCGAAGACCACGGCAGCCAACTCTAGATCATGCACAGGGTAGTTGACTTCATGCGTCTTCAGTTGTCTTGAAGAATAGGCAATGACTTTCTCCTTCTGCATTAATACACAGCCAAGCCCAATTCCTGAGGCGTCGGTCTAGACAGAGAAACATTCTCCCTCTATTGGAAGAGCGAGAACAGGTGCTGAGGTAAGATAGTCTTTTAGACTTTGGAAACTCGTCTCACATTCTTTACTCCAGGAGTAGGGATTCTCCTTTCATGTTAGACGCATGAGAGGAACGGCGATCTTGGAGAAGTCCTTTATGAACCGCCTGTAGTAACCAGCTAGTCCTAAGAAGCTTCTGATCTCGGTGACATTAGTTGGTCTCTCCCAATTGAGTACAACTTCAACTTTGGAGGGATCAATGGAGATGACATGGCCCAAGAAAGACACTTCTTGCAGCCAGAATTCGCACTTGCTCAGCTTCGCATATAGTTTGTTGTCTCGCAAGACTTGCAGTGCAATCTTAAGATGTTCTTCATGTTCTTCTTTGGTCTTCGAATATATGAGGATGTCATCGATGAAGACGACCATGAACTTGTCAAGGTATGGTCGATATATGCTGTTCATGAGTTGCATAAAGGCTGCAGGAGTATTGATTAGACTAAAAGGCATAACGACGAATTCATAGTGTTCATACCTGCTCCTAAAAGCCGTTTTGAAAATATCGTCATCCTTGATCCTCATTTGATGATAGCCAGATCGAAGATCGATCTTGGAGAAATATTGAGCTCCAGATATCTGGTTGAATAGTTCATCGACTATAGGCAATGGGTACTTGTTCTTGATGGTTAGCTGATTGAGTTGTCGATAGTCTATGCATAGCCTCATCGATCCGTCCTTCTTCTTAACGAATAGCACAGGTTCTTCCCATGGGGAAGTACTTGGTCTGATGAACCCCTTCTCTAGTAGCTCCATCAGTTGTGCTTTCAACTCCTTTAGCTCGGTGGGTGACATCTGGTACGGTTGACGTGATACCGGGGTAGCTCCAGGAATCAACTTGATAGCAAAGTTGACATCACGTTCCAGGGGAATCCCTGGAAGGTCATCGGAAAACACATCAGGGTAGTCCTTGACTATGTGTATGTCTTCTATCTTAGAACCCTTCTTTTCTAATATTACGGCCACAAGGAAAGCAATGCAACCCTTTCTGATCATGTTGTGGGTCTTTATAGCAGAGACTAGAGACATCCGTCTCCTATGTCTAATCCCAGTGAATGACAGCTTAGGGAAATCACTAAAGGTAACCTTCCCTTTCTTACAATCAACACTTGCCCCATAAGCGGACAACCAGTCGGCTCCCAAAATCACATCATAGCCTTCCATGGGCATACACACCAGGTCGGCTTTTAGGTTATGTTCTCCGATCATTACATCGGTAGATGGAAAGTATTTGTTTAATTTCTCCTTCTCTCCCAGTGGTGGTGTGACGGAAAATTCACACCCTATAGATATAGGTTTAGCATTCAGAGTATCAGAAAAGTTTTGAGATATGAATGAATGAGTTGCTCCAGTATCAAATAAAACATATGTTGATAGAGAGAAAACTTGTAGGGTACCTTCCACAACTCCACCCTCCTCGGTGGGCTCCACTTCCTGTATAGCTTGCAGTCGGCCAGGCTTCTTTTGCCCATTCGGGTGTTTCTCTTTCTCCTGCTCCTTCAGCACGGGCACTCAGAAATGCGATGATTGTGATTTCCACAGCGTAGGAAAGCACCTGCTTTCCTCCAGCATTCAGCGGCAGTATGACCAGGTTTGTCACAATGCTCGTAGTTGGTCTTGTTGGTGTTTGGGGGAGTAGGTAACTTGGGCTTCCTTTCTTGATTCGGCCCTCTAGTGATGTTGAACGACCGCTTCTTGTCATTTGTAGGCTTACTTGAGGATCCCGATGTTGGTTCCTTCTTGACCAGCCTACCCTTGATGTGGTCGGTAAGGTCGATCGCATCCTCCACCAGCTGTGCCTTCTTTACCATCTCAGCATAAGTCTGGATGTCGAGTGGTGCAGGTTGTGTAATATATGAAGGCTTAAGCCCATTAAGAAATCACCTCGCCTTCATCTTCTCTGTACTGACAAGATGATTGGCATAGCGTGCCAATCGGGAAAATTACATTTCATACTCAGCGACGATAAGGTGCCTCTGCTTCAGTGCAGCAAATTCAGAGGCCTTCCTCTCTTGGACTCTTTCTGAAAAATATTTGGAGTTAAAGTGCTCCTTGAATTCTTCCAAAGTGAACTATGCGTCGGCCCTGGTGGCCTCCATGGACTCCCACCATGCACGGGCATCTCTTTCTAATTGAAAGATTGCCAGCAATAACTTATCACCACCCGCACATTGCATGACGCGAAAGATGCGTTCTATCTCCCTCGTCGGGATCAGTAGTCCCACTGAAACGAGGTGAGTTCAAGTTCCGGAAATTCCTATGCAGATCCCCAGCTCCACGATTACCACCAGCTCCAGCAGCCTGTAGTAGTGCTTGAGTGAGCTGCTGGATAGTTTGTTGCATGTCATGGAGTTGTGCACACTTCGTTTCCATTGCTACGGTTTAAGTTCCTTCAGAAAGAGAATTTTAATGTAAGATATTGTGATTGCACTAAGTTTGTGCATAGGTGAGTTTATTTTAACTTATTACCCAAGGTTCTACCCATCTCTCACATAGGTATGGAATTAAATTCTAAGTCGAGGCAGGTCAAACCTAGATCATCTTATATTTAAGAATAACCTAGGCTCTGATACCACAAAACTGTCACACGCCGACGCGGAATATCAGAACGTGGGGCAGTTGCAAGTAAATAGGTACAGAGCATGTAATGGACATCAAACCATTGGACAAAGAATAAATACTAAAGCAAATGCATTTCATTAATAATTCTTCAAAAGCCTAGTTATAACCACTAATATCAGAGCCGATCTATAGGGCCCAATTACATTGAATAAAAGCAAAAGACTCTAACATAGTACTAAGACGCTAGGGTACTCTTGACTTCACTCTTGGTCATTCCCGTCCTCTTGAGTGTAAGTGTCATCCTTGATCTCACCTGAGAACACATAGAACAATAATGCAGGGTGAGTGATAACGCCCAGTAGGACTTAAATCTCATGTAAATAAGCATGCTTAAAGTGATTAATGTCTTATCAAGCAGGATAACTAGAGAGAATGACAAGAACAGTCTAGAGAGTAATGTCTCATGATAATGAGAAATAATAGCACAATTGCACGAAAGTATAGCACAACAAGTATGATAACGGATTGACCATATAATAAGATAACAAGTAAAGTTGCACAACAACGCACTCGTCACGATAGCAAGTGTTGGTTGATATTCTTTCAACTACGAGTTCAAGTAAATAATAATTAACTGATTGATTTCCATAGATTAAATCTTGAGAGTTCATGCGTTAGGTGCATGCCAAACGCCCTGATCATTAAACCCCCACGAGTTATAGCCTTTCGGGCGCTCTCCCCAGGACCAGATCGGGCCCTTATAATGTTGCCTAGCAAAGTCATGTTTGTTATCTTAGACAATCAATTTAATGGCTAAATAGAGTACCAAGAATAGATGAGAGTAATTGAAGAATAGACGAGAGTACAAAGAGAATGTGAACAAATGAGAGTATAGAGACAGTGGACGAGACAGGGTCAACATCGTAAAACAACGATAAACACATGATAGTAACAGTTGCACAGCAAGCGCGATTGGTGTTGGCAGTCAGGTGGAATTCACTACCCTTCCACTTGCCATGTTATGCATAGGTCCAGAGGTTCAGCGTGATTCAAAATAAGAGTGAGATCTTCCTAAGGCTGATTGGATCTTACCGATCCCTAAAAGGGTATCATAGGCGTTAGAGTACAACCAGCTCGTCAACCATGTGGGAACTTATGGACAGACGAGACTTATGGAGGTCTTGAACAAGGATTCACTAGTCCGGCAGAAGGAATATCCGACGGAGAGTTCGTCCGAGTCAAGAGAAATTGTGTATATAGAAAAAAGTGCTCGACGTTCTAGAGGAATTGTAGAATAGTGGAGCGTCGGTAACGGTATTCCCAAAACATCACGAGAAACGAAGACAAGTCCAATTAAAATAAATGAGACAATTTAAATACATCATTGAAATAAATTACCAGATATTTTATGAAATATTTTCATGCCAAATTGAGTCATATTTGATGGTTACAAGTGTGTGAATGTGTCATGGAGAATCATGGATATGAAAAGCCATGTGAATGAATTTTAATTAATTAAAACATATCCAAGTTTAACAACTTCATTTACTGTGTTTAAGACAGTTAATAGGGCATGTAGTTACTGTAGAAAATGAAGATTTTACAGAAATATGGGGTTTCCATGCAAAACTCCAGAAGGCGACGCACCCCTGTAAGGGTCGCGATGGGGTACAGTCAGAAAGCGACAGAGTCAATCAAGGGTCGCGACGGGTCGGTCAGAACAGGGAGTCAGAACGTGACGACAATACCTGTCGCGTTCAGAACGCGACCGGCAGCTCTGTCACGATCAGCCCTAAGAACGTGGCCTATCGGGCCGTTGTGTTCTCAGGTCCTGCGCCTAAGTCCGAGCGGCAAAAGGACAGACCTTGGATTGCGGTCCATGTTGCCTTGTTTTAACACAGTTTCGTTCAAAAATCAAGAACTAAATGTACAGACGATGGAAAATTACAAAATCACTTGCAAACTGATCTAGACATGCGGGGGTATACATGATAAATAGGAATTTGATATTCGACATGGTCTTGATAGGTTTTAACATGAACAAACACGAAGAACACAGAGCATGGTACAATGAAGATAAACAACTTAATTCGAGCAGTATGATGGATGAAAATTAGGGCTTTAAGGGACAAAATATTCCTGACATCAATCAGTATCTCCAGCAAAAGTTTCGTAGCATGGGATCAAGTATACCTGGAGATAGAAATTAAACATGATGGTTCGAGGTCATGGTGATTGCAGAACATCAAAAATACAGAATAAAAGATTGGCTCGATGAAAAATTATGAAATAAGAGGGCTTTTGTTCCTGAGGTTTGGAACAATTACAGACAAATTTAATTGCATTTAGCTTGTGAGAATGCCTACCTTTGAGTCGTTTTGTCTTCTAGGGTTTAGAACTCAAAGTGCAGTGGTTGGGGCTTGAGCAATCCTTCTCCCCACAAGTTCTTCCTCTTCTTGGCCTCCTCTCCACGTCCAGCAAGCCTCAGCAACGAGTTAGGGCCGGCCATGGAGAGATTGGGGAGTATTTAAGCTCCCTTGGTTTCCCTTTCCTATATTGACTCTAATTCCCCTTTCCTCTCAACCTTTCAAGCTTTCCACCTCCTATTTGGGTTAGGATGGGATGCAATTTTGTGGCTAACTAATTAGGGTAGGGCTAGGAATCCAATTCCAACCCAAATTACTTATTTTAATGATTTAATAACTATTTTCTATTTAGGCAATAATTAAAATATGAATTTAAGGTATTTTCCTATTATTCTTCTTTTAAAAAAATCCTTATTTTGACCTAATAAAGTTTATATGGTCCATTTAGCAAAGCCCATCACTCCTTTTCGTTTAATGGTTTTAATTAATTCCTTTTTCTTTTAATTTTTTTCAGTTATTTAATTCTTGAAAAATCGGGTTGCTACACTCTTATTACCAAAATGCCCTTTCATCCAAGTGGCAATGAGGAGAAGGACTTTTGGACACGTGGCAACCTTGGCTGAACCCTAAGTTTCTGTGCACATCTCTCCCACATACAAGGGACTGCACAAAGGCTATAAAGGGCCTCTTGTCTCATCTGGAGCAGCCATCTATCACAGAGGATGTGGGGATCAAGGCCAAGTATTGAGAGTAAGTATTAGAGTGCTGAAGGAAGAGTAGATCAAGGAGAAGAGCAGTAGAGGAAGAAGAAGCAATCAGAAGAATCATCAGATCTGAAATACAACATTGTGAATTGAAGAAGGCCTCCATCGAATCTTCTCAAGAATCTTCAATTCAAGCTTCTGCAGATCGTCTTCAACAAAGGAACATCCAATTCATCTCTCTTTTACTTATTTCTATTGGAGTGTTCATCTTAATTTGTTTTTGAGTGCTCGTGAGATATGTACATGTGTTCTGTACAAATTTCCGTGTGCATGTAAGTGTGTGAATCAGATCAGTGCTAGAGGATCTAATTTCTTGTGAATTTGATCTAGCTAGTGTGGTCTGAGCCATCGTGCTCATGTGTGTGGTTTGAGCCGTGAAGCTCTTGTGTGTGTGTGGTTTGAGTCGTCCAACTCAAGTGTTTGTGTTGTACTCAATTTTGAGTAGTGTGGCCTCACTGTGTAAGGGGTGGATGTAGGAGTCACTGGTGTGATTTTCGAACCACCTAAAAATCTCCTGTGCAATGGTTTGTTCTGTTTCTGCGCTAGATGCATGCATAGGAATTTCACTTACACACTACTTGTTTAATTGTCTCACACATCAACTACACACACCTACACATCAAATCAGTAAGATTGTCTGTCTAAATGGATCTATAATTTGAAGTGATTTTTAAATTGCTTAAGCTTCCAATGAGATTTGTGTTAGATCTACTCAATCACCTCTTCTAGATCTATTCATCCTACATATTCGATCCCACAATTGGTGTCAGAGCCTGGTCCCTATTCATCTATTGTGATTTGGCAGATCTGGTTTGTTGTCTGACTCTGATTTGTTTTTTATCTGATTTGATTTGATTACTTCTTTTTTACTCTTCTGAATTGATTTGATTTGACAATCAGAAGTGATCCTTCAGTTGACATCAGAGTCAATACTATGTACATCGAATTTGGTTTAGAAAATCTAGTGCATCTTATGTTTCTAATCATATTTTTGTGATTAATTGTTCTGACCCAACAATTTGGAATCAGAACAGATGCATTATACATTGGTGTTGGTTTGACAGATCTGATATTTGGATATCTTAAGCTTTTGGATCTCTGATTTGATTTTCTAAAACGTCATCTGATCTACTTGTTCTTATTCAAATTTTTAATTGTGATCATTCTGAGTGCTTCATTACTTGTTGATTAGATTTGATTGTCTTTAGATCTGATTATCTAAAGTTAATCTGTTAAAATGGTAAATCTCTTTAACTTGCATGAATTTCCTACTATAATTTCAAAGAAATCTCCAAGCTCATCGCCATCTTCTAAAATGCAAGAATCTTTAGGGAATTTGAAGAGAAGAGAAGGAAGAAAAATGGACAAATGCTTTAGGGCTAAGGAAAGCTCCAATGGTTCGGTAAATTCCGACAATTCTCTCAACTCATGTTCTGATAGTGATAATGAGGAATTGTCTTATGATGATTTGATGGAATGCTATGAACATGTGTGTAAACAATTTAAAAAGGTTAAATCTCAAAACAAGAAGCTAAAAGATAAATTAGAGGTAAATGAGATGAAAATTGTTAATGTTCAAACTTTCTATAAAGAGATTGAAGAACTGAAAATAGAGAATGAAGACTTGAAAAATGAAGTTGAAAGTTAAATTCTGAGAAAGAAAATTTGAAAGATGAAGTCGAAATTTGTGAAAATAAATTAAATGGATTAAAGGAAAACCATGAGCTATTGAGATCTAAAGTCATTAATCTGGAAAATGAAAATGAAAAATTGATTGATCTTAATGAGAACTTCAAATTTGATTATGATCAATTAAACAAACAGATTTAAAATATGGCTCATGATCATCAAATCAATGAGAAATGCAAACAACTTGTTGAAGAAAATCATCATCTAAAAAAGAAGATTGAATGCATGTTGCATAACAAACCATTGGACAATGACTGTAGCAATTTAAGTAAAAAATTACTGATTTGGAAAAATAAATTGCTCAATTTGAAAATGAAAAGATCAAGATGAAAAATAGTTTGGATGTCATGCTAAACAAGTTTCAGATTTCAAAAACAGAAGTTGTTGCATTAAAAGTTGAAAGACAAAAGCTGCAGAATTAACTCAAGAATGCTGAAATTAAAAATCTTAATTCTGTGAAAAAGAAGGAAAATGAAAAGTAAACCAAAATAATATTTGTTAAAGCTACTACGAACAAGAGCTCTGATATCTCTAATGAAAAATCAGTGAAAGTTCTTGTTCAGAAAAATGTTCAGAAACAAAATGATAAAAAGAAGAAAATGTTGCCTTGAAGAAGAATCATGTCTCTATTAAAAATAAGAAAATTGAAACAGAGAAACAGAAGATATTGCACAAGATTCCTCCACCTTCTTCACAAACCAGAAAAGCTCCAAGGCAAGCTCCAACTCCACATCATACCAAGAGCAACCATAGGGTACCACCTTCACCTCAACCCAAGAACAATCAAAGGTACTCTAGAGGGTTTCAAAAGTTCCAGCATACACATCAATGCTATGGTAAGTTCTTGGTAAATACTCAATCCATTTGCTTTAATTGCAATAAACTTGGTCATATTGCCAAGTATTGCTGGAATAAAAATGAAAAGATTCATAAAAATGCCAAATCAGTCCAATGTTTTCATTGTCATAAAATTGGTCATATTTCTAGGGACTGTTGGTACAGAGATGATCTTTTTGTGCATGCTCCCAAGCCTCATGCTCATACACATGCTCATGTACATAGGAATAAAAATCATGTTCATGATGAAAATACTCAGAAATTTCATATACATAAGAATAGAACTGCTACACAAAATAAGTCCTCTACTTTCCATATCAAAAATCCAAAAAACAGAAAATTTCATGAAAACATAGATGCATTGAACAAGACAAAAAGAAAATCTGGAACTAATGCTCCTCATAGTTCTATTAATGAAAGAAATGCATCTATACCAAAAATAAAATTCTTTTGGATTCAGATATCATTGTTGCATTCTAATATTGATTTCATTGTAGGACCCAAGCAAGTGTGGGTCCCAAAGCCAGCTTAATCATCAAGCTGATGAGCCTTGTAGCCATACATTTCATTTGTAAATATATTTAAGACATTGGTTGTGCAAGGCAAGAAATGGTTGGAGAACACAGGTAAAACCTTTGAAAAAGAAATGAAGACTGTTCGGGTAAAATCTCATATCATTTTAGAATTGAATTGCTTAAGTTGGAATAACTTTTTAGATTTTTATCTGAATAATGAAGAGTGTGTTTTGATACTACCCCCAACAATAATTCATCTTAGCAATGGGTATCATGGTTGTATCAGCTTGCTTGTATAAATTTTCCCATGATTTGCAGTGCATGTTACCTCCTTGTGACTTCTTGGTATATCAAATGGTGAAATGTGGAAGGACATGTTTTGTGTGTCTGAAAATTATCACTATGTGTGAGTAAAATACTCCGCCAAGTACCAAAAGTCATGTTATGCATAAAGTTAATTGTGTGCATAATCATGTGTGAATTGCTTGCAAACGTTTTCATTCCATGCACATGTTAAGGGAGAGTAAATTTGAAAAAGTGCAAAAATGTTCTTTCAAAGCTGCTCAATTAAAAGTCAAACTATGTTGAATTATAAAAATCTCAGAAATTGACTTTGATCATAAGCAAGTCGACACACATTTGATCCTATGTCGACATCAATCTCCTTCTGCTACATTCTCAATGATTTTTCAATGTCATGTGTCGACACATTGAAGATCATGTGTTGACACAGGTTCTTTAGATTTGTATTCATAAATGTTATTCTTGAATCTATCTTAAATAATGAATTGAGGACAAATCATCTGAAATTCTGAAATTGTTGTGGTGTTTTGATGATGTTCATATTGCATAAAATAAAATCATGTTCATTCTCTTGAATCTTTCTAATCAACACCTTTATTGAAATTTGATATACAACTTTCATGCATGTCCTCTCAGTTGAAACAAAACTCACATTTATGCTTTGGGTGTTAAGTTTCTCAATTTCTCCAATTTTCTTGGAACCATCTCAGGTTTCAAAAGCTCTTGGCTTGTTGGTTGACATCTTCATGCTTCATGAATCCATTCAAGGTTTCATTGATATTTTTATATGAGAAATAAAATTTTAAATATTTGGAATAGTCGTGCTCTTGGATTAACCATGAAGAAGAAAAATAAGATTATGAGTCATGTGTCTATCTTTATCCTCAAAGCTTATTTTATATTTTTTATTGCAAAACACTTTAAGTTGACACTTGAGTAGTCTTGAGTTTTATATCACAAGAAATACTGAAGTTTTATTTTTAACAATTGCTAAGAATAATATCTTAACAACTCAAGACCATGATCTATTAAGGGAAAAGCTACTTGTCACCTAAAGAAAGATTTTAAGGAAAATTATAGAGCAATGATTAGTACACTGAGTAACCAGGTTATTCCACCTGAGACGTAGTTGTACTTGAGCCAAAAGGTGTTGCTAAGTTATCTCTATTCAAAAAGAAGCAAACAAATTATTAACATGCCTAGTAGTCAAGCACTCTTGCACTAGGTAAGTGTGTGTGTTTGCACAGAAAAGCATGAATTAAATCTTCTTTTCTAAATTTTTTGAAATATCTCAAATGAAAGAAATGGTTAGAAAAAGAAAAAGGTGTATAGTGTGCAGCTAACCTAAAATAAGATTCATGTTGTTCAAGAATGTTAAATTGTTATTCTACATTGTGTTAAGATCAAAACCTTGATTTTCTAATGATATACACTCTTGACAAGTCAATTTAGGTCACAAAAATCATGTCACATTTGTAAATAAAATTTCTGAAGTGATTTATGATGATAAAGAACTGACATAAGAACTCAATCAAAAATCATCTTTATTTTCTTAACCCTTGCTGCACAATATGAAAGGTTCAATTATATTATCTCTCATATACTAAAATCATTGTGTACCTTGATACCTTCATGACCCCTTCAAAATCAAATTGTTTGTGCTCCTTGCAATATAGTCTCTTGTTCAAGGGGAGGAACTTTATTGTGAAAGAATGTTGACATGTTTTCTCATTATCAAGAAGGGGGAGATTGTTTAGTTGTGTGTTTTAATGATGACATATTATACACAATCTGATGTCATATTGTATATATGTGGGAGATTGTTGAGTTGATTGTTGAGTTGTGTATTTATTTGGATGATGACTAAAACATGTGGTTGTGGATGATGTCTAAACACTCATACTTTGATTTTGATGATGACATATTGTACATATTATAATGATGACTAAATAACATGTTTTTGATACTTAATATTTCATATTTTTTATGATAATGATATGTTTTGATGGTTCACACTTCATATATACAGGTTTACATAATTTTATCAAAGTAGTGTCGACACAAGTTGAACATCAGGTCAACACTAGTTAAAAATCAGGTCAACACTAGTTGAAAATCATGTCGACATTAGTATCCTTCCAGTGAGCCATATTTGAAGAAATACACAGAAGGCCGACACTAGTTGTTAATCAGGTCGACACTAACTTTCAGTCAGGTCGACACAAGTTGCTAATCAGGTCGACACTAGTGTCCTGCCAGTAAGCTGGAACTGATACTTAATCAGTAGTGTCGACACACATGGAAACTTACATCGACACACATTGTATGAAAACTCAGAAACGCAAAGGGTATGATTTCCAAAGGGTGTAATTTATCTCTGGAGACTTTTGTGAGATTCCCTTATTATTAAAATGTCATTTCATCCAAGTGGCAATGAGGAGAAGGACTTTTGGACACGTGGCAACCTTGGCTGAACCCTAAGTTTCTATGCACATCTCTCCCACGTACAAGGGACTACACAAAGGCTATAAAGGGCCTTTTGTCTCATATGGAGCAGCCATCCATCACAGAGGGTGTGGGGATCAAGACCAAGCAGTGAGAGAAAGTATTAGAGTGCTGAAAGAAGAGCAGATCAAGGAGAAGAGCAGTAGAGGAAGAAGAAGCAATTGGAAGAATCATCAGATCTGAAACAGAGCATCATGAATTGAAGAAGGCTTCCATCGAATCTTCTCAAGAATCTTTAATTCAAGCTTCTGCAAATCGTCTTCAACAAAGGAACATCCAATTCATCTCTCTTTTACTTATTTCTTTTAGAGTGTTCATCTTAATTTGTTTTTGAGTGCTCGTAAGATCTGTACATGTGTTCTGTGCAGATTTTCGTGTGCATGTAAGTGTGTGAATCAGATCAGTGCTAGAGGATCTGATTTCTTGTGAATTTGATCTAGCTAGTGTGGTTTGAGCCATCGTGCTCATGTGTGTGGTTTGAGCCTCCGTGCTCATGTGTGTGGTTTGAGCCGTCGAGCTCTTGTGTGTGTGTGGTTTGAGCCGTCGAGCTCAAGTGTGTGTGTTGTACTCGATTTTGAGTAGTGTGGCCTCACTGTGTGAGGGGTGGATGTAGGAATCACTGGTGTGATTTTCGAACCACCCAAAAATCTCCTATTTAGTGGTTTGATCTGTTTCTGCACTAGATGCATGCATAAGAATTTCTCTTACACACTACTTGTTTAATTGTCTCACACATCAGCTACACACACCCACACATCAGATCGGTAAGATTGTCTATCTAAATGGATCTATAATATGAAGTGATTTATAATTGCTTAAGCTTCCGCTGAGATTTGTGTTAGATCTATTCAACCCCCCTTCTAGATCTGTTCATCCTACATATTTGATCCCACAAGGGGAAACATCCATCTCCTCTTTCTCTCTTGTTATATCTATTATTTATTCAACCTCCTCCAAGCCCAACGTGGCCATCCATCTACCTCTTGTTTATTCTCTTTTAATCAACATTTCATCAATACACACATATATTCATGCATGCATACACACACACACACCTATTTTCCAGGGGTTTAAAAGCCAACCACAAAAAGGTGCGTTCTTCTC
Source organism: Colocasia esculenta (assembly GCA_014218235.1). Lineage (NCBI taxonomy): Eukaryota > Viridiplantae > Streptophyta > Magnoliopsida > Alismatales > Araceae > Colocasia > Colocasia esculenta. The sequence goes on along the minus strand of CM024760.1, from coordinate 53,582,220 downwards.
CATGTTCTTCATCTTATTTCATTTATTTTGAGAGTTGATACTACACATTCCTTGGATAATCCATATTTTTTGTGTATTTCTTTTTAGGGTTGTAGCACCCTGGAAAATTTAATTACATAAAAATTCAAATAAATAGAAATAAATAATTTCAATAATATCGAAGTATTAAAACATACATACCATTATCGTACGTGCAAGAACACATCGGAAAATTCTGTAAAAAATATAAATCAACCCCACACATTATTCCTAAATGTTCTACGAAGAAATTCGTGTGATAAAAAATCAGATTGACCAAGTGTACGTCACACAGTGACTGATTAACCAAATAAGGAAACAAGTCGGAAAACCGTTAACACGGAAATACGACACAACCATAAATTAAATAAAAATATGAGAGAGATTTCTAACATCATATATTAAATGACCGAAAAATCAAATGAAGCAAGAAAATGCATGGAAATTCGCAACCCTAAATAAGCTGAAAATGGAAGGAGGTAATTAGGGTTAAAATTGGATGAAATAATGCTCTCTGGCAACCCAATTTTGTGTCTAGCCATCCATGGAGGTTGCTTGATGGCCAAGACTCTCTAGTGGAGGAAGAGATCTTCAAAATATGGAAAGACACAAGCTAAAACCGCAACCTCCTTTCCTTGTTGCATTATGACTTCTAAAAGCCATAGATGCTTAAATACTCTCCACCAAACCCTTGGGGCCAAGTTTACATCTTGTTGGGGTCGTGTGGAGGAGCTCTTGGCGGCTGGGGAGTAGAGGACTGAGCACACCAAGCCCTTCTTCTTCCCCATCGCGTCTGCTTCGACCTGTGCAAACCATCCACTTGGAGTCGACCAAAGGTAGGTAAAACCTAAATCCCATCATGCAAGGCTTATACCCCTGGAAAAAGGGTCAAGTCTACTTCCTAACCTAACTAGAATGCACAATTTTCATGCAGTATACTTGGAGTACTAGGCATTCTTCAAACAGTGGTCTGAACAAGGGATTTCTGAAGAACAAAACTTCCTCAACCCAGAAGGTAGGATTTCTTGGGCCAAACCTTAACAAGTCATATACCAATGTGTAGAGCATCAAATCTAGTTTCAGTCCCAATTGGTTTCATCGAATTCCAATGAGTACATCTTGAGTTATAGTCGTTTTGCCATAGTCGCGCATGATAGGAACATTTTACGTTCATGTTGATTTATTGCGCATCCTGAGGTCATTTTAAATTATTTAAAAATCATATTTCTCTCCTACTCCATGTTCCCTCCAACTTACATGTTGAGACTTTTGTCCCAAGAGCCCTAGTTCAGAAGATATAAGTGTTGCATGAATCGAGCACCAGTTTTCCTACATGCTTCGGTGTTTTCGGTCTGAGCTCTGAACCGCGTCCGGTTCAGGCGACGCGTTTCAAGCGTCTGGAATCGCGTCGCTCGTGGCCGAGGCGATTCAGTGAATCACGACCATCTAGTACGACGCGATTCACGCACTGACCAGTCAACGGCGCGCACGGGTCTTCATGCCGCTTGGGAGTCTAGGCCTGTCTGAACCGCGGCTGTCTACCCCGACGTGTTTCAGGTGGTTTTCCCGCCCAACGATTTCTTTAATGAATTTGCATGAACGCGTCTGGATGCCCTGACGCGATTCAGTGTGAAACGCGACCACCCATGTGGACGCGATTTTGAGTCTTCACTATTTCGCCTGTTTTGACTGTGCACTGCGTTGTGAATTGCATCCACTGTGTAGGATACATATTTCAAGGCTTATCCGAGGACTGTTCTACATGGTATTAAGTGCATGATTTGTACATCTTGGTTCTAATTATCTCATGAGGTCTGTTTAATGGCTTAAAAGTAATTAACTCATTTAAAAGCTATAATTACACGAACGTTAATCTAATTGCTTTCTTAATGGTGTGACCATTCATGTAACTTGTGATTCACTCTTCCTACTATTCTACCATGTTTAAATGAAAATTGTTATCTTAAAATCTTGCAAACCATGATTAGTTAAAGTGCATAGTTTTATCCCATGTTATCATGTTAAGTGCTTTCTGCGAGTTTTAAACCGGTGGATTGTGGATTGAGATGCGTACATCACTACACACTTGCACATCTAGGCAGCCCTTTCTTGGGGATTTAGAAGCTCTCTATTGGTCATTCCGTATCGGTAGACAAGCGACCTTTTCTTTAAGACCTCCGTAAATCTCCGTACTCCGTGGATTCCCTCATGGAAATTGAGCTAGTTGTACCATTAAAGTTCCTTGGAGATAGCGTGCACTTCCTTTCTCATCTTGTTCTCGTGAGTGTGATTTACAATCTAGACTTAAGCCATTAATGTAAAGATTGAACTAAAGTATAAATCGTACCGTTATGTTGCCAAATTTATCTCTTGACCATTGTCATCATGAAATCATGTTCAATTTACTTATTACTTGTTCTCGTCATCATCATGAACATGACATTACACATGCTTACATATTGCAACTCTTATTGGCCATTATTAATGATTGTGGGTATCTACATTTAAATTGAAATGAGATGCTGACCGGGCACGGTGAGTGTCCAAGGGCTTCAGTCTAGCCCCAATGACAGAGAGTCATAAATATACTGTTAACCATGGGGTATAATGATTACTTGTGTTGCATCTGCGCTGGGAGTACTTGCGTGTTGAATGCTAGATACAATAACCACTTACACGTGTCCTAGTGTGCATTTCAAGGTGGATCTTTCCTTGGTGTACATTAGTGTCTCGTGCCTGATTAGTGTTACATGATCGTGCTCGTGCGTGCTTGCTTGCTTACGTGATATAGCCATCCTGCATTTATTGCAATTAGTGATATCTTGCATTCTTGAAAGCTATTGACGTCAAGTGAAATCTTGTGTGCTTGTACAAAATGATCTATTGCTAGTTCTATCTTGTTATATCATTCTAAATCTTGCTCTATCATGATTACTCTATCTAGCTTGTTTCATGTATCATGTTTTAATGAGTTTTATTCGTACATGCATATCATGACATTCATCGTGCTTACCTAGTTCTAAATTTTTAATCACTTATAACATTTCCCACACATTGAGATATAAATCCTACTGGCTAGTTTGCTCATCCCCTACTTTTAACCATTTTAGGTGACTATGAAATACAAGAAGAGGAGCAAGTCGAGGATAGGAATGCATCCGAGTGATGAGCGTTCCAACTATGAGTCTAGTTATAGTAGTTTGATTTGAGTGTTAGATTCATGTAGTAGGAAGTGAGGTATAATGTACTTTTCCTTTTATTGAGTCTTAGTCCTGTATTAGTTACCTTTGATACATTAAGATGAGATTTGAATACAAGATTAGTTGAGTTCAATATTTGGGCCCTATTCCGATGTTGTGTTGATACGCAATTAGTGCTTTCTAGCTAGAGGCTTATTTGTCGATTGTTCACATCTCGGAATATCGACTCGAATTATCTGAATTAATATCCGCTGCGTAATTCTCGGGACATGACAAGGGTAATCATCAAAGAAAGTGCCTTCTACCACAACCGGCCATGCTCGTAGAAGAAGAAGCGAACCCGCTTTCCTCCACGCAATCTCCCCGCTAAAAGGTATTCCGCGATCACTCCTTTCATTGTTATTTTCATTCATTTATACTCCTTCAACACCCACGTGTGTCTGGTGATCATGAACACATCCAGGAGTAGTGCTCCATCTTCCCTTTCCCCATTATCTTCCTCAATATTTTCCTTGTAGAGCTTCGTAGTTCGAAGAACGAAAAAGTGACTTCTAAAATCACCATCTTCTACAACTAGCCAAAGATCAACATTTATATCTTGTATGAAGAATTCCATGCATGTCATCCAATAGTTGTAATCTTGTCCATCAAAGAAAGGAGGGCAGTTTATAGACTGACATTCTTGTCCAAACTCAGCTATCATCTTCTTGAAATCGTTGGATTTCTTGTTTGAGAGAACAAGACTCTAATACCACTTGTTGGATCGATGGCGGTAGAGCTTTTCACCTATAGGGGGGTGAATAGGTGTTTTACATTGTGGAAGCTAATTTAAAACAACTCACTAACGCACGTTATTTATGTTAGTATAAGCAAATTATAAAAGGATAAGGGAATTTTATCCTGGTTCGGATCTTCCTTCCAATGGAAGTCCTACGTCCAGTTCCTAAGCCAATAGCTTAGGATTCACTATCTTTCTCAAAGATACAATACCCCAATTTTCACCGGTCTTCCCTTCAACACAAGGGGAAAGAAAAACCGCTAGCTTCAACTAGCCTTCCCTTTTCAAAAGGGGAACCAACTGCCAGAACTACTTTGGTCTTCTCTCTTTTAGAGGGGTAAACACCCTACTCAGCAGGTCTTCCCTTCACGAAGGGATATACTTACTTGTAATGAGATTTTGTATGGAGTACAAGACTCAGTAGTATTCCATACTAGAAGAATATAACAGAATAATTCGAGTATGAAGAATGACTCCTAAGTCTGAGGAGAGAATCTTCACTAGGCGAGATTCCAACAGTTGCATCAAGGCATTGATAGGCAAAGCTTCAGCATAGCAACCTTGCTAGAATCTATGGGGAGGAAGCTTTGTGTTGCACACTTGCACTCTTTCACTTTTTTTGTGTATGTGTTTATCTCTCACTTACTTTCTTGTATCTTACTGCTTGTATCCTTGTCCTTTGCAATTCAAATGTCTTCATTTTATAGGCTTCATTTTTATAGCCATTACTTCAGTCCGTTTGAATATATCTGTGGGAGGGATAATCATTGCATGACTTCTTTCGAGGGCGACGTGCATGTCTTTTACGTTCACACAATCAGACGTTCTTGCAATTGATCATTTTTGTCTTTTTTCTGAAATGAGACAAATTCTAAGAGATATACTAGAGTGGGTCTAGTACATTAGCTATGGGGATGATCATAGGTATTTGTGAGATATTTCAAATATTAGCATCTAATCTTTATGTGCTATCAATTAATGTTCTGTAGAAAAAGTTCCACACAAGTTCACATACATATCATAGAATATGTAGTAGGTAGAGAACATGTTGTGATGTTCTGACAGAAGACAAAGCGGATGTTTGCGGCAAATGTCAGAAGACTTTTTTGCAGAGTTTGACTAAAGAGTCAAGATACAGATATTTCTAGATTTATGAGGCACGGCAATATGATATTTTATTTATGATAGATTTGAAAAAGAGTGAACATAATATTTTTAAAGAACAGTTTGATTTTAAGCAATTATGTATCTGTATGAAAACTTGTTCTTCAAGATATCTTTAGAATAGGAATTATATCATGAGCATAAGTTCAATCATGAATTACATTATAAGTTAATATTATATTTTCAATTATGAAAAATGTTATGAAGTGATGAACAAATGCTAATGATATGACAGGTAACATGAATATCCATACAGATTGTGTGTACACTTACAACTGGTCAAGATATAACATTGTCAGTCGAAATAGTACTTCGGATATGACGAAGTGGACTACGAATAGAATGATTATAACGTGGTCAGTTGAAGTGAGACTTCATGTTTAACTTCACATATGACAAAGTAGACTTCGTATATGACAAAGTGGCTTTTGTATATGATGAAGTAATCTTCAAATAGAACGATATAACGTGGTCAGTTGAAGTGAGACTTTGTGTTTAACTGCACGTATTACGAAGTGGACATCGGATATGACGAAGTGGACTTCATATATGACGAAGCAATCTTCGAATAGAATGATTATAACGTGGTCAGTTGAAGTGAGTCTTCGTGTTTAACTTAGCACATGATGAAGTAAACTTCGGATATGATGAAGTAAAACTCCGACTGTGACGAAGTGAATTTCGTATATATCATAGTCAATTAAAGCTATAATTTGGATATTTGAGAAGCAAAACTTGTATGACGAATTATGCCTTTGAGATTTTACTATGTGATATGTAAGAGATAAATGTAATCATTGACATAATTTGTTTTCAATAAATATCTACTTAATTTGTCCTCTTCAAAATTAATATATGTCATGGTTTGAACTGTGAGGATGCTAAGAATAATTGAGCAGTGGTTAACCAGTGTGGTTACTGCAAGGATTGTCTTCGAGAAGTCTGACTAATAGGTTAAGTTATCCTGCAGAGGTGGTTAAGTTGTTCTGAAGACCTGGTAGATTGGGTAGATTGAATAGTCTAAGTTTCAATATTTGTAACAGGGTTGGTCAACTAGAACAAAGGAGTTAGTTGACCAAATAGGGTGTCGGTCGATCGAAATCTATGTTTTGGTTGACCGCAACTCACAGAGCTTTGCCTACAAGAGACTGGAATAGAATTGATCGACCAGAATGGTGAAATCGATCAATTGGTTGGTGGTTATCGATCGACCGAACTCTACGTTTTAGTCGACTAAACCTCACAAAGTGACTAATATACTTTAGATATGGAAAATGGTCGACCAACAGGGCAAAATTGGTCGACCGTTCAACTATAATCGATCGACCAAATAAGGATAATGGTCAATCGTTTCTTCCAGAGTGGCCAACGCCTCACAGGTAAGGGAATCGGTCGACTGGTTCCCAAGGTTCGGTCAACTGATTATGGCGATGTAGACCCATTTTGGGTAGCTTCCTTTCCTTGCTAAGGAACAAATCAATAATTCTATATCGTAAGTGTGGTCTTGCACTTGAGGTTCACTATCTAGGGACTGAAATAAGATTCTTACAGTGGGTGTTCTTGCTCAAATAATGAAGGGATGATCGGGGTGAGAGAGAGAGAGAGTAAAAACCTATACAATAGAGTGAAACTTGTGCTAATTCTCCTTCTCCTTTCCTAAGTGTAGCGCCTTCGTCCACAGCAAGATCAGCAATGGCGGTAGTAACAAGGAAGAAGCAGGAGGCCAAAGTGTGTGTCAGAGAGAGAAAGAGAGTCTATATAGACCTTTTGGTTGCATGCATGGAAAACACATAAATGTTTTTCATGCATGCCGAACACGTAGATCTGGACAATCCCTCTCATCTCCCTAACTTGTGGTTTTAGCCACATTGGGAGAACACGTACCACAGCTTTAGTTCGGGGTTAAGGGGTTTATGTCAACAGAATTACGTAACGTAAATAGTTATGTAAATAGGTTTTAATTCATTTAGACCCCTTTGGATCCATAATTTAGTGTCCAAATGATGTCTAATCAAGCTGAAATTTTGAACATAAACTAATTAGAAGGTGATACATTTTATGGTGATTTTAGTTTAATTTCTCAAAATAAAAATTTGACAAGTAAAAATTTCCCCAAAAATCAATAAATTGAGTTAATCTTGTCATCCATGTCTCAAGAGTTCTCAAGATGCACGTTTTCGGAATCATTATATTTTTTGGTAATTATAGTGGTTTCAAATTCGATCATGTTACCGGAATCTGATGACGCTCTGTTAGGGTACATGTGATTGAAAATGATATTGGCATGTGGCAGGGTTTATCACATTTTTCCTTGAATTCAATATCTAAATTCTCCTTAAGCATATATGTTACATTGAAAGCAGTTTATAATTTCCTGAAAAACCAATATTAAATTGAGGTGTTACACTTCCTCCCCCATTCAGAAAAAGAATTTGGTCTTCCAAATTCAACCGGTATAAAGTCAACAATAATTTACTAACTTGTAAACAGTTTTGGCTGTTTAGATTTGATGGCATCCTCCAGTTCCCACATTGCTTTTTCTTGTCCCCGCCGGCTCCACTAAATCTTTAGTAATGGGACTTCCTTATTCCGAAGCTACTTAATTTTTTGGTCAAGGATTTGTACTGGTTTCTTCTCATATGCCAGATTGCTTTGCAAAACCAAATTTTGATATTCTATGACATGAGCCGGATCGTATACATTTTTTCAGAGCAATCACACAAGGAAGATGTCATGTACATTGGACAATTGGGGAGGTAGGGCCAATTGATATGTCATTTCTCCAAGTCTTCTTAGTATTGAAAATGGGCCAATATATCGTGGACTTAATTTTCCTTTAGCTCCAAATTTTCAGATTCCTCTTTTAGGTGGTATCTTTAAGAAAACGTAATCTCCTTATTGGAATTCCAATTCTCTTTTTCATTGATCGACATAACTTTTCTGTCGATCTTTAGTAGCCTTCATTCTTTCTCGCACTATTCTAATATATATTTTTTTGTTTCTTATACCATTTTGGGTCCAAGAAATTGTGATTTATTCAATTCTATCCAATAGATTGGTGATCTACATTGTCGACCATATAAAGCTTCGAATGGTGTCATCTGAATTGCAAACAGGTAATTGTTATCATAGGCAAATTCCATAATTAGCAAATGATTATTCTAGTCATTCCCAAATTATAAAACACAAGCACGACACAAGTCTTCAATGATCTGATTCACCCTCTCGGTCTGCCCATTAGTGTGGGAGTGAAATGATGTACTAAATTTCAGTTTAGTTCTTAATGCATCTTGCAATTCCCTCCAAAAGTGTGAAGTAAATCTTTCGTCCTGATCGGAAACAATATCTTTTGGAATTCCATATAACTTAACTATTCCCTTTAAATATAAGACTGCTAAAACATTAACAGAACATTTACTCTTTATGGCTAGGAAATGGGCTGGCTTTAAGAGTTGATTGATTATTTCTTATATAGAGTCAAATCTGTTACGTGTTCGGGGTAATCCTATGATGGAATTTATGCTTATATTGTCCCATTTCCACTGGTACTTCCAGGGGTTTTAATTTTCCTATCGGGTTTTGGCGTTCAACCTTAATCTTTTGGCAGGTTAAACATCTTGTCACAAAGTCTACAATGTATTTCTTCATGTTACACCACCAAAAATTCTTCTTTAAATCTTGGTACATTTTGATAGCTCTAGGATAGATAGTATAACGAGCTCAATGTGCTTCTTCTAGTAACTGTTTCTTAATCTCTGGATTATCTGGCGCACATAGTCTATCTCGAAATTAGATATTTTCTTGGGAATCCACATTAAAATAAGATTTGGAGTTCAAATTCTCCTTGATTTCTACCAATACTGGGTCATTATCTTGTTGCTCCCTAATTTGTCTTAGGAGATCAGACTAAACTTTCAAATTAACTATCATGGCCTTACCTTCTTGTGGTTTAACATCCAAATTCAGTGTGGAGAATTCCTCTAGAAGTTTCCATTCTTTCATCATTAAGCAAGACATGTGTGCAATAGGATTTTTGCTAAGAGCATCAGCTATTGTACTCCCTTTTCCGAGGTGGTATTCAATCTTAAAGTCATAATCCTTCATGTATTCTAACCACCTCCTTTGCCTCATATTAAGTTCTTTCTCCGAGAATAAATATTTCAAGCTCTTATGGTCTGAGTATACTATAAATTGATTACCATATAAATAATTTCTCTAAAGTTTTAAGGCAAAGATTTCTATTGCTAGCTCCAAATCATGGATCAGATAATTCCTCTCGTGATTTCTTAATTGTCTAGATGCATATGCAATAACTTTTCCTTCTTGCATCAAACACATATCCTAACCCAATGTTAGATCCATTAGTTTAGAGTCTAAAAGTCTATCCTTCCACTAGTAGGGCTAAAACTGGTGCAAACAATAAGCTCTCTTTTAACTTCTAGAATGCTTGCTCGTAGTTTTCTTTCCATACAAACGTGGTTCCCTTCCAGGTTAGCTGAGTGAGAGGTGAGGCTATTCTGGAAAAAAAATTAACAAATCTCTAGTAATAACTAGTGATGCCTAGAAAACTTCTGACTTCTATAACAGTCTTGGGTTGTTCCCATTTTTGGATAGCTTCAATTTTAGAAGAGTGTATAGTCAATCCTTCTCTAGAAATGACATGTGCCAATAAAGTTACTGGTTCCAACCAAAACTCGTATTTACTAAATTTAGCATATAACTTGTGGTCTCGTAACAGTTGCAAAGTAATTCGAAGGTGTGCTTCATGCTTTTCTTCACTTTTAGAATAAGTTAATATATCATCTATGAATACGACCACAAATTGATCCAAGTATGATCTGAACACATCATTTATTAGTTGCATAAATGCAGTAGGGGCATTGGTCAATCCAAATGGCATTACCACAAATTCGTAATGTTTATATCTACTGCGAAAAGTTGTTTTATGAATATCTCCTTCCTGGATTCTTAATTGGTGGTATCCAAATCTAAGATCAATTTCGAGAAATATTGTGCTCTAGACAATTGATCAAATAGGTCATCAATTCTAGGGAGTGGGTTTTTATTCTTAATTGTCAACTAATTTAGTTGTCTATAATCTATACACATCCTTAACGTCCCATTCTTTATCTTAACAAACAATATTAGAGCACCCGAAAGAGAAGTGCTTGGTCTAATAAATCTCTTTTCCATTAGTTCCATTAGTTGCCTTTTCAACTCCTTCAGTTCATCCACTGACATTCAGTAAGGCATTCTTGAAACTGGCGTAGCTTCGGGAATCAATTCTATTGAAAAATTCACTTCCCTAGTAGGTGATAAACCACGTAATTCTTCAGAAAACACATCAAAAAAATCTTTTACTACTGGGATATTTTCCAACCCTATAGTATGTTGGTTCATCTCTACCATAGATGCTAAATATCCTTGACACCCTTTCTGCATCAATTTGCATGCTTTAACTGTAGATATTAAGATTGGCACACTCCTTACACGGAGTTTATCAAAGATCAATGGTGGAATCTGCTTGTCGAGAAAAGTTATCAAACATAGATGACAATCCAAACCAACATGATGCTTGGACAACTAATCCGCCCCAAGGATCACATAATATTCCCACATTTCAAGAAATTAAATCTCCAAAAAAATTATATCCTTCAATTAAAATTTCACTGGAAAGATAACATTGGTAAAGTTTCCCTCCCATACTAACGGGAGTGGCAACCTCAAATTTTCCTCATAGTGGGATTGATTGTAACTCTAAAGATTTAGCAAGCACTTGACTAATGAAAGAATGTGTATGTAGCAACCTGAATTTTTCGAAAAATAAAAATTTAATAATAATAAAAATAAAAGCAATTAGAAAATCAAATAAAAGAGAATTAAATAAAACCCATTAAATGAAAAGAAATAATGGGCTTTGTTAAATGGACCCATTAGAAATTTGTGGGCAAAAATAGGGATTTTTAAAAGTGGAATAATAGGAAAATATCCTAAATTCGTAACTTAAATATTGCTTAAATAAAAAAAAGATATTTAAGCATTAAAATAGCTAATTTAAGATGGAATTGGATTCCTAAACCTACCCTAATAGGTTGGCCACGAATTTGGATCCCAACCTAACCCAAATTGGACATGGCAAGCTTGGAAGGTGGAATTAAATAGGAAATCTCGGAATTTAATAGGAGTTAGAGTCCTATTAGGAAATAGAAACATATGAAGCATAAATACTCTCCTAAATCCCCCATGGCCTGCCCTAGCTCGTTGCCAAGGGTTGCTAGACCAGGAGGAGAGGCCAAGAAGGAGGAGATCTCATGGGGAGAAGACTCTCTCAAGCTCTCTCTCTCTCTCGTTTTTCAAGTTCTAGCCCTAGAAGAGGAAAACGACTAAAGGTAGGCATTCTCACAAGCATAAATCATAAAATTTCGTCTGTAGGTTGTTCCAACCATCAGGGACAAAAGCCCTCTGGTTTCATAATTTTCTATCAAGCATATCTTTTGTTCTTGATTTTTGAAGTTCTGCACTCATCTTAACCCCAAACCTTCATGTTTAATTTATATCTCCTTGAATACTCTATCCCATGCCTCGAAATTTTTATTAGAGATACTGATGAATGTTAGGAATCTTTTGCCTCTGAAAGCCCTAATTTTCATCCATCCTACCTTGCGAATTAATTCATTGATCTCCACTGTGTATTGTACCATGCACCTTGTGAATAAACCTGTTTGATTCATGTCGAGACCAAGTCTACTATTCAATTCCTAATTACTGTGAATACTACTACATGTCTAGATTTGTTTGGAACTAGTTTCGTGATTTTTCATCACTTGTGCAATTAGTTATGATTTTTCGAACCACCCTGTGTCAAAATAAGGCAACTTGGACTGCCATCCAAGGAGCTGTCCTTTTCCCGCTCTTCTCAGGCGCAGGACCTGAGAACGCGACGGCCCGATAGGCCGTGTTCTCAGGGCCATCGCGACACAGTCCCTGTCGCGATCTGATCGCGACAGCCAACACTGTCGTGTTCTGGCCACCCGACCTGAGTGACCTGTCGCGATCCTCAAACGACCCTGTCGCATTCTGCTCTTACCCCGTCGCGACCCTCACATGGGTACGTCGCGATCTGGGATTTTTGCATGAAAACCCCCGATTTATGATGCTCTAATTTTCTACAGTGCTTGTACACTTTGTTAACTTTCTTAAACACAATAAACGAGATTGATAATCATGGACATGTAATTGGTTAATTAAAATGTCTTTCACTTGATTATTTCATCTCCATGATTCTCTTAACATATGCACACACTTGAACCGTCCAACATGGCTTAATCAGGCATGAAAATATCTCATAATGTATCTGGTAATTTATTTCAATAATATATATTAATTGCCATATTTTAAATAAACTATCTACGATTCTCGCGATGTTTTGGGAATACCGTTATCGACGCTCCACTGTTCTAGAATTTCTCTAGAACGTCGAACACTTGTTTTTCTCTACACACTTTTCTCTTGACTTGGACGAACTCTTCGTCGGATATTCCTTCTGCCGGACTAGTGAATCCTTGTTCAAGGCCTCCTATAAGTCTCCTCTGTCTATGGATTCCCACATGGTTGACGAGATGGTTGTACCCTAACACCTATGATACACTCTAGGGATCAGTAAGATCCGTACGGCCTTAGATTGTTCTCTCTCTTAGCTTTAATCACGCCGGACCTCTGGACCTGTGCATACTTGGCCAGTGGAAGGGTAGTGAATTCCACCAGACTGCCAACACCAATCGCGCGTGTTGTGCAACTGTTACTACCGCTTGTTTAACATTGTCTTATGAATATGTCTATGTCTCATCTACTGTCTCTACACTCTCGTCTATCATGTTCACTCTACTATCAGGGTGATTGACATCCACCTAACGCATGAACACGCAAGATTTGATCTATGGCAATCAATCAATCAGTCAATTATTGTTTACTTGAACTCGTGGTTGAAAGAATATCGACCAACACTTGCTATCGTGACTTGTGCACTGTTGTGCAACTTTACTTGTTATCTTGTTATACGGCCAATCCGTTATCATACTTGTTGTGCTATACTCTCGTGCATTATGCTATTGTTCCTCGTTATCATGTATCATTACTTTCTATATGTTTCTCGTTATTCTCTCTAGTTGTCCTGCTTTATAGGACATTAATCACTTAAAGCATCCTTGATCTTGAGATTTAAGTCCTACTAGGCGTTATCGCTCACCCTGTGTTATTTGTCGTTGTGTTCTCAGGTGAGACCGAGGATGACACTTACACTCAAGAGGACGGGAACGACCAGGAGTGAAATCATGAGTACCCTAGCGTCTTAGTACTATGTTAGAGTGTTAGTTAGTCTTTTGCTTTCATTCAATGTAATTGGGCCCTATAGAATGGCTCTGACATTAGTAGTTATAACTAGACATTTGAAAAGTTATTAATGAGATGCAATTGCTTTAGTATTTATTCTTGTTCAATAGTTTGATGTCTAGTTCTCGCTCTGTACCCGTTTACTTGCAACTGCCTTGCGTTCTGATATTCCGCGTCGGGACGTGACAGTGTAGCTCCCAAATGAAACAAAACATAGGTAGGTATGGAGTTCACAGAAAGTGTAACTTCAATAAATCCACCCACTTGCTGAGATTCTAACTCCACTTTCTGAATTGCTTGTAGTCATCCCTGTCGGGCTCGTGGATTTTGTGGTGTTGGTGCATTATTCATCAAAGGACAGTCGAGAATCTGATGTTTGTCACTGCCACATCGGAGACATGCACCTAACCGCCTCTAGTAATTCTCAATTTTATGGCCACCAAGATGGCAATGCTGACAAACTTCTTTGTCGCCAGTCGAATTGTTTCCCTGCATCTTAGTAGACCGTTGTGCCTTGGAGGTATTTCCTGCATCAAATTTTCTCTTGCACTCATTGGTTGAAGAGCTTCCATTGGGCTTTCCCTTAATCCTTTCTACAATTTTTTGGCAGCTTCTAGAGCTAAAGCCCTTTTGACCATTTCAGAGTAAGTTGTAATTAGGTGGGGTGTCAACTACGTAATAAAATTGGGCGTAAACCATTCATGAATCTCTTCACCTTCATTTTCTGTGGCTATCAAATGAGGGGCATATTTGGATAACCTGGCAAACTAAGCCTCATATTCTTCAATTGAATTTCCTCTTTGTTTCAAATTAGCAAATTCGGTAGTTTTTCTCTCCTAAACCACCAGAGAGTATTGTTCATTAAATAGTTTAACAAATTCCTCCCAAGTTACCTGATCTAAGTCTTCCAAAGTAGCTTCCATGACCTCCACAAAGTCTGAGCATCTCTGTCAAACTAAAAAGTTGCGAAAAGGATCTTGTCCTCCTCTTAACATCATATAACTCTAAAAATTCTTTCAATATCCTTGATCGAATTTTCTACTTCATCGGGATTGGTACCTGCGAATCGCGGAGGATCCAAACACCGAAAATCTTTGAATACATTAGTTTCGTTATGGGAGTTATTTCTTGCCACCATCCTCAAGGCTCGTGTCAAACCATGCACGATATTTTTCATCCTTCTCCAATTGGCTTCACCTCCTTCCATGGTCAATTAAAAGATGATCTGAGATATTCAAAGATTCACACATCAATAAAGACTTCATCATACACACTTGCTTTTTATCACACATCACATATGTGCTTTTTATTATCAAGTCGGAATTATCTACATCATAAACCTTAACCTCTCACCCAACACACATCACACTTCTTTTACAAAAGTCAAGGTATATGAAGTTCTACATATATACTAAACTCACTACTTATCAAAAGGAGAGGTTAACAAAAAGTAGATTTCCTAAGCTCTAGATTAGTTCGTGTGTAGCAGACCCAATAGACTCTTCTCGAGCCCCTTCATTGTTATAATATAATTCTCGAGCTGTTTAGGTCATCATGTCCTAATATTCTGCGAACTGGTGCAAGAGAAAGTCATGTCCTACCTTTAAATTATCCAGGCTAGTCATGACTATAGTCATGGATTGCAGTGAAGTAGGGGGGTCTCCTGCTAGAAAATCCCTACTAGTCAACCTCATCACTTCTTCTTTAACTTGCAAATGAGTTTCTCTTTGTGGTTGTGCATACAATTCTATATCTTGGTGAAGTAATTCCATTGCATACAGTAACTACCATTCTCAAGCATTCACATCCATTCTGTTACAAACAATAGGTTAAGTACACAAAATAAAAAAGTTTCTACTATTTTTATAGACAATCCCCAAGTTTCTACCCCATCTCACCGGTCATTTTCTATTGTTCAGGAACTTGGCTCAGTACCAATTCAACCTGTCACGTCCCAAAAAATCAAGATTTACTGAAACGTGACAGTAGTTTAAAATAAAAACATAACATTGTATGATTGCAGTAGAATTTACGTAACATCATTCACATACATAGTTCACTAGGTGATAGGGTAATATTTAGAACTAAAACAAACTATCCTGCCGAAAGGGAACTATCAGGTCTATTTAGGTGTAGTGCCACTTAGCACACGCCTTCCCTTATGAGCTTGTCCCTTCCTGATCACCTGAAAGGGAGTAGGAACAAATGAGCTATCATGATCAGTAGGATTTACATGTACTTAAAAGGAAAGAAAAGGAACTGATAGTGGCAAGAGAAGAAAAGAATAATTACATCTACCATGAGTCAAAATAACCTATAACAAGTACAATAAGAGCATAGAGACATGCGTACAATAACTGCAAGATAGTAATGGATTAAGGAAAGTACTTAAAGAGATCTACACTGCACCATTCATCAAGCAATCAATAATACATTCAAGTCATATCATTATTCATGAAAAATTCAACTAATCTAGCATATAATGGTGTCATTCCAAACACCCATTGGATCCATTATCGCTATACGCAGATAGTAAATGAATTCAGGTGCTCCTCCTGGGACTGGATCGGCCCCATTTGCAAAGGTATTAGTCTAAAACAGTCTGAAGACCCAAAATACATCATCCTACTTCCATTCTTGTCAAACATTCAATGATGGTTCTTGGGCATTCACTGCAAATGATGGAGTTCCATAAGGAATTAAAGAGTTACTGTAGCAACCTGAATTTTTGAACAAAAATAAAAGTTTACATAATATTAAAAAACATTGATTTATTAGAAAAATCAATTACAAGAAAATAAATGACATAGGAAATTAATGGAAAGAGAAATAAATAAAACCCGTTAAACAAAAAAAGTAATAGGCTTTGTTAAATGGACTCATTAGAATTTAGTGGGCCAAAATATGGATTTTTAAAAGGGGAATAATGGGAATTTACTCTAAAATCGTAACTAAAATAATGCTTAATTATAAAAGAAGTATTTAATGTATTAAAAAGGAAGTTTGAGTTGGAATGGGATTTCTAAACCTACCCTAATGGGTTGCCCACGAAATTAGCTCCCATCCTAACCCAATTAAGAGATCTCTTGCTTAAAAAGGGGAGAGGAAAATAGGGAATTCGGAATTTAATAGGAGTTAGACTTAAACTAGGAAAGGGAATAGGGAGAAGCTTAAATACTTCTCTTAAACCCTCATGGCCGGCCCTAGCTCATGCCAAGAGGTTGCTGGACCAGGAAGAGAGGCCAAGAGGAGGAGAATTCATGGAGAAGAGGGATCTCTCAAGTTCTTCTCCGAGTTCTTCAAGTTCTTGCCCTAGGAGAGAAAAATCGAGTCAAGGTAGGTATTCTCACGAGCATAATCCATGAAACTTTTTATGTAGGATGTCTCGTCTATCAGGAACAAAAGCCCTTTGGTTTCATATTTTTCCATCGAGCAAATCTTTAGTTCTCAATTTTCCAAGTTCTGTGAACTCCATGACCCCGACCCTTCATCTTTAACCTTGTTCTTCATGTGTACTTAATTCTAGGCCACGAAATTTTTACTGGATGTTCTGATGCATGTTACCTTTCTTTTGCCCCTAGAAGCCCTAATTTTCATCTACTTAAATTGGCAAATTAATTCTTTTACTCCAACAGATTCCTGTTCCATGTTCTTTCTGTTTAACTTGACTAAAGCATGTTGAAACCTTTATAGTTTTCAAATTCCTATATACTGCATGTACCCTAGCCTGTCTAGAGTCATTTAGTTTTATTTTCGCAATTTTTCATGCACTGTACAATTTGTTCTCAATTTCTAAAGACTCCTGTATCAACTGGTTTAAGTTTGGCCCGCAATCCAATGCTCTGTCCTTTCCCTGTCGGACTCTGGCATGGACCATGTGAACGTGATGGCCCGATAGGCCGCGTTCACAAGGCCGTCATGATAGTACCTCTGTCGCGATCAGATCGCGACAGACCTAGCGTCGCGATCTGCTACCCGGTCTGCCAGAACCCGTCGCGTTCCCTTCATGCCCTTGTCATGTTCCGAGCGCCTGTCCTGCCCGACCTGTTGCGATCTGTACTGCACCATGTCGCGATATGTTCTGTCCCTATCGCGACCCGTACAAGGGTCCATCGCGATCTCAAGATTTTTGCATGAAAACTCACATTTTTGCAAGTCTTACTGTTCTGCAGTAATCCCAGGTCTTGTTAACTATCTTAATTTCAGAAAAATGAAGCTGTACATATTGAAGGTATTCTAAATTAATAAAAGTTAGTCACATGACCTTGTCATGTCTATGATTTCTTGTCACATGAGCACACACTTTGAACCATCCAAATGCGGCTTAATTGGCATAATCTATCTGGTAATTTATGCAATTAAATTGCCTTAATTAGAAATGAACGTGTTCCTGATTTTTGTGTTGTTTGAAACACCGATCTCGACGCTCCACTGTTCTAGAACTCCTCTACAACGTCGAGCACTTGTTTCGATCATTACCCTCTTTCTTGACTTGGATGAACTCTCCGACAGATGCTCCTTCTGCCGGACTAGGGAGTCTTTGTTCAAGACCTCTGTAAGTCTTCTCTGTTAATGGATTCCCACATGGTCGACGAGCCGGTTGTACCCTAACACCTATGACACCCTTTAGGGATCAATATGATCCAAACTGCTATTAGAAGTTCACTCTCGTCTTGAATCACGCCGAACCTCTGGACCTGTGCTAACGTGGCCAGTGGAAGGGTTGTGAGTTCCACCTGACTGCCGACACCGAGTGTGAGTATTGTGCAACTGTTACTATCGCATGTTTACTCGACGTGTTACGTGCAATGTCCACTAGTTCTCATCTACACTCTACTTGCTCATCTATTCACGTTCACTCTACTATCTCGTCTATTCATCTAGTGCTCTCATCTACTTCTTGGTACTCTATATTGGCCATTGACTGATTGTCTAAAGATAAACAATATAACCAATGCCTGGCAATATATAAAGGGCCCGATCTGGTCCTGGGATGTGCGCCCGAAAGTGCTAGTGCCGATGGGAGTTAAATGATCAGAGTGTTTGGCATTACACTCAAGTGCTATCTATCTCGACTATCTAAATGACAATCAAAAGTGTTATGTTCTCTCGTTGTCCATTGACAACAAAGTGCTATGCTATACTCGTTGTGCTATGCTATACTCGTTGTGCTATCTGTACTATGGCCATCTTGCTATACTTGACATTGTGCTATCTTGCTATTATTGTGCTATTCCCGGCACTTGTGTTATTCTTGGTAAGTCTATATTTGGAAAGTCTTGCTATTTCGTTCACGTACTGTCCTGCTATATTTTTACTTGACACTCTCTTCCGTTCTGTCATTAGTTACTCTGCCTTTAACGCATTAATTACTTAAAGCCTGCTTGAGCCTGAGATTTAAGTCCTACTGGGCGATGTTCGCTCACCCTGCGTTATTTGTCGTTGTGTTCTCAGGTGAGACTGAGGATGAACCATACACTCAAGAGGACGGGAATGACCTGGAGTGATGTCATGAGTACCCTAGTGTCCTATTGCTATGTTTAGCGTTGTAGTAGTTAGGTTTGAAGTTTAGTCTTTTGCCTTCTTTCAATGTAATCGGGCCCTATAGATTGGCTCTGATATTAGTGGTTGTAACTAGGCATTGAAAAGTATTAATGAAATGAATTTTCTTTATCATTATTCATTTTGAAATGGTTTGATGTCTAGTACTCGCCTTATACCCTTTTCTTGCAACTGCCTCGCGTTCCGATATTCCCCGTCGGGGCGTGACAGTTACTTTGAGATTGGAATCTCAAGGAATGTATCATGGACAAGCTAGTATTAAGTGTTTCAGATAATATATTCCAAGTAAGTGTGGTTACTGCAAGGATTGTTTTTAAGAAGTATGACTAATAGATTAAGTTATCCTATAGAGGTGGTTAAGTAATTCTAAAGACCAGGTAGATTGGGTAGACTAAATAGCCTAAGTTTCAAGATTTGTAATAGGGTTGGTCGACTAGCACAAAAGAGTTGGTTGACCAAACAGGGTGTCGGTCGACCAAACTATGTGTTTTGGTCAACCGAACCTCACAAAGCTTTGCCTTCAAGAGACTGGAATAGAATCGGTCGACCAGATGATGAAATTTGTCAACCAACAGGAGGTTATTAGTCAACCAAACTTTGTGTTTTGGTCGATTGAACCTCACAGAGTGATTAGTATACTTTAGACATGGAAAATGGTCGACCGACAGGGTAAAATTGGTCGACCATTCAACTATAATTAGTGGACCGAATAAGGATAATCAGTCGATTGTTTCTTCCAGAATAGCCAACACCTCATCGATCAGGGTATCGGTCGACTGGTTCCTAGGGTTTGGTCGACCGATTATGGTGATGCAGACCTATTTTGGGTAGTTCCTATCCTTGCTAAGGAACAAATCGAGAATTCTTGATCCTAATGCGGCCTTGCACTTGAGGTTCATTATCTAGGGACTTGAAGAAGATTCTTATAGTAGGTATTCATACTCAAACAATGAAGACATGATCAGGATGAGAGAGAGAGTAAAAACCTACACAACGGAGTGAACTGAAACATGTGCTAATTCTCCCTTTTCTTTCCTAAGTGCAACACCTTTGTCTACAGTAACAGCAGTAGCAAGAAGGAAGATGTAGGAAGCCAAAGTGTGCGTCCGAGTGAGCAAGAGAGTCTATATAGATGTTTGGGTTGCATGCATGCATGTCGAACACATAGATCTGGCCAAGCTCTCTCATCTCCCTAGGTTTTAGCAACGTTCCCAACACGTACCACAACTTACTTTGGGGTTAAGGGGTTTACAAAATAGTTACGTAAATAGGTTTTAGTTTTTTTAGACCTCTTTGGGTCGCTAATTTAGTATCCAAACGCTGTCTAACCAAGATAAAATTTTGAACATAAATTAATTAGAATTATGGTGATTTTAGTTTAATTTCTCAAAATAAAATTTTGACAAGTAAAAATTGCCCCAATAAATCGAGTTAATCTTGTCATCCAAGTACCATGCATTCTCGAGATGCATATTTTCATAATCAACACATTTTTTTTATAATTATAATGGTTTCAAATTCTATCATATTATTTGAATCTCGTGACACTCTGTTAGGGTACACATGACCAGAAATGATACTGACATGTCGCATGGTTTATCACATTTTTTCTTGAATTCAATATCTAAATTCTAAGCATACACATTACATTTAAAGGAGTTTATAATTTTCTGAAAAATCAATATTAAATTGGGGTGTTGCAAGTGTCCCATCAAATGGTTAGATGTCAATGCACGTTAGAAAAAAGTTGCAATCGCATGGAAAGCAGATTTATTTATTTTTCCTTGAACTATTGTAAAAGGTTACTTTTCCAACCAAAACAAAGACAACTATTTTCGGCCCATAGGTAAGGTTTTCAGATTTTTAAAAAATGACCATTGTTTTGATTTGTGCGTAATGACCACTGTTTTGAGGTGGTCGTCTCAGTCAAGTATTTAATTGATTAGTCACATGTTGGTTCCCAAAGTCTGTTTCAGCAAATATGGGGGTGTTCCAAGCTTTCCATTCCCACCTAACTAAGAAGGAATTTGTCTCCTTATCCCTTTGATCTTTTATGTGACAAGATACCGGAAAGAAGGGAAAATGGTCATTCTTATAGATAATGGGAACGATAATCCGTGTGGTGTTTTGTTTATTGTGGTCTTCTTTTGTTCAGAAGTCCAGTCATTGAAGCATCAAGCCGTCGACTTGTTCATCCTACAAAACTCTATGGAGAATAGAATAGTGCCCAAGTTTGTGATCGTATACTTGTTCATCCTACAAAACTCTGTGGAGAATAGAATAGTGCCCAAGTTTGTGATCGTATACTTGTTCATCCCACAAAGCTCAGATGAATGACAGAATGAGTTAATGACTCACTGAGCTCTCGTTGATGTATGAGCTTAGATTGAATGAAACCTTATTCTTTCTATCAGTTATGCAATGATGACCTTTCCTACGGTCATTGTTTCAATTGAAACTACATCTTACATAAGTCCGATGTATGGAGCATTTAGAATATCTTGCTCCCAGTGATTACAGAATCAAATTATTGAAATTTCGGGAGTATTATTGCTTAACTTTAAATAATTTAATCAGTTTGTCTTATGTATTCAAAGTTGTATCTAAAGCTGACCCCCAATGATCTACAGATAGATTGCACAGCTTCCCACATATTGTGGAGAGAATGAACCGTACTAACCCATATTGAATTGGAAACAATAAATTAACGGGGGACAAAGTTGATGACCAATAGAATCTAAAGAGGGCCGATCTCGAGTCTTGTTGTAGATTGTTGGATGGCCTTGGGCTTGAGAAAGATCAAAGATACTTGAGCTCGTCAAGGATGGATATGCAAAGAAGAACAAAAGATTAGAGGGCTTTGGGGGTACATCTCAAGGTAATTCCTTTGACGTTTAAGTCAATGATGACGGGTAGAGAGCAACAAAGGAAGGGAGGAGATGACTCAAGATCATTCTTCATAGGTTTGAGTGCTAGGAGTTTACCATTATTGTCCTCGTACTCTTTTTGGAGGGTTCCTAAGGGATCAAATAGACATTAGCTCCTCCCATCACTTAACAGGGTGTGGAGGCCAATAAGGCTGAGATGTTCACAGAGCCCCTTGACAGATGGCAATCTTGAGGTTGGTGATGTGCTATAGGATATGGGGTCCCATACGGTGGGTAATTATATGAGGCGATCTCCACCCTTTACCTTCACATCTTTGATCCCCATCCTTTAGTCCTTCATCGGACTTGAAGTCTGTATTATCAGGTAGGACTCAAGGCTTCCTTGGGTCTCCTATGGTAGAGCTATGAGCCTATCGGGTTTGTCTTCTAAGCTAAGACACCCTTAGGCTGGGAGCCTATGAGTTGAGGGGGTGCTAGAGGAAAGTTAGGCTCTCTAGTTAAGACTTCATCGACACAGTGGAGTCACCATGAGTCGAGTTAATCCTCTTACCTTAGCACATTCCAAAGACAATGTTTCCAGAGTTGTCCACTTGTCTCAGTCTATCTCCTAAGGCTTTTAGAAGGGTTAAAGAGGGGCCATCCCTGTGGAATGGCAATATAGGGCTCACTAGCACTTATTTGGCCATGCTTGCCATTTGGACTCACTTTGGGTAGGCCATGATTTAGTAATTGGGTTGTCACCCATTTGGGCTAGGTTCAACAATTAGGCCTTACATTTTGGGCTAGGGGGCCGAAATTTTCCCTCTCCACTTGCCCCCCTAATTCTGAGCTAAAAGGGGGTTAGTTCAGAGAGTACACTTTTAGGGGTAGACAGAAGGATCAAGCTTTCTCTGTTTCATGCCGCTCGATGGCCCACCTTGTAGTGGCGCATCTCTTTAAGGCATAGATGGTGCTTCTCCTTGATGGTATGGAAGGTGACATCACAAGCCTCCTTTTTTCTACGAGGTGTTTGCAGCTTTCCATGTGGATTTCATCATCTGTTTTGAGATTTCCCAAGGCTATTGCTGTAACACCCCGGAAATTTAGAGATTTAAAAAAATTAGAAATAAATCAAAATAAATAATTTCCACATTTATCAGAATGATAAAACTTACGTGCCATTAGCGTACGAGAGAAAACACATCGGAAAATTTCGTAAAAATTATAAATCAACCACAAATATTGTCTCTAAGTGTTCCACGAAGAAATTCGTGCAACAAAAAAATCCGATTGGCTGAGTGTACGTCACACGTGATAAATTACCCGAATTTAGAAACTAAGTCAGAAAATTGTTAACACAGAAAAATAATCCGACCATAAATTAAATAAACATGTTGGAGAGACTTCCAACATCATGTATTAATAACCCATTAACAAGATTGGGCCAATGGAACACATTTAGCCCAAGGATAAAAATTGGGACAAGAAAATACCCAAAAATTCGTATGTAATTATGCAGTGATTAGGGAGGGTAAATTAGGGTTAAAATTAGTGGTAATGGCCATGCATGGCAAGCCAAATCGTGGCCAACCCTGTATGACACCTTCCCATGGTGTAGCTACCTCCTTTGGGTGAGAGAATCCCAGATTTTTGGAAAGTAGAAAGCAGAATTCGCAGCCCCCTTACCTAGTCCCATTAGGACATGTAAATACACCCTAAATCTATAAGAATTCGTCACTAAACTCTTGGGGAAGGTTTGGCAACAAGTTGGGGTCGTTTGGAGGCAGGCTAGGGCTTCAGAGGAGGAGGAGAAAGGCTGGGAACCGGAGCTTCATCCCCCTTCATCCTCTGCTGCGTCCAGAACATCGACTGGTCTTAGATCTTCATAAAGGTAGGTGTTCTCATGCCAAGATTAAAGAAAACTAATACCATCTTGTAGAGCTTCGATTCTAGGTTCATTTGCACTTGATTTCCCTAATTTTCATGGAGTATACATAGAGTATTAATCGTTTTTCCTAAGCCGCACACAGTTAGGGCTTTTTACGTTCTTCTTATTATGCATGTCATTCCAGACCGAATTAGACAAAACTTTCATCATCAAAGTTATGTTACTAGTAGTCCTCGTCATGTTTTGTGTTGAACACTTTGTCTAAAAGTCATTGGTTAGAGAGTTATAAGTATAGTAAGAGAGCCACTGCATGATACTATGTTTCAGGTTGCACTTGACCTTTACGTTCTTCATATTTTTCATGAGATTTGAGATTGAATTGAGTCAAACCCCCAACATCAAAGTTCTTCTACTCGTTGTCATGGTCATCTTTTTCATGTTAAACGTTTTATCTAAATGTCATTAGATAGGGAGATATAAGCATGGTAAGAGGTTTGTTGTGTTTCCTGGCGTTTTCGGGCAGCGTTTGGAATCGCATCCGCTCCAGGCGACGTGATTCCCGCGCCCTCTGAATTGCGACCGTGAGGCCAGACGCGATTAGCTTGCTGACCCGTCAACCCGCGCGTGGGCCTTCGCACTGCGTGGGAGTCTGTGCCCGGTTTGAACCGCAGTGAGATCCCCAGACGCAATTCAGGCGGTTTTCTCGCCCTGCGTATTATTAAATGATTTCCTTTAACGCGTCGCTATCCCCCGACGCGATTCAGTTTGAAAGGCAGCCTTGGAGGCCGACGTGATTTAGTTTTCTGCATATTTTGGCATGTTTATCTATGCACCGTGTGTTGAACAACGTCCACTGTGTTGGACGCTATTCACAGACCGACCCGAGACTATACTTTTTGGCGAGTCAGTTGGCATGTTAGTTTTCTTGGTCTGTCAGCATGTTGTGTAGAGTTACATTGTATGCATAGACCTAAAAGCAATCAACCAAGTGAAAAACGGTAATGATATGAATATGATTCTAATTTGTAACATGTGAATTACGCTCATTGATTATTACCTTGTGATCTAGCTTGATGTACAATTGACATGATAAGAATATGATATGAATGTATGGATGAACACATGTTAGCGTAGACTTGTTTACTTAAAGTGTTTCATCATGATTTGTATATGAGTTTCCTTAAGTTGTATGCTTTCCGATGTTTCAATTATTTATTCGTCAATTGCATACATGTTAGGAATGATCCGTGACACGTCACTTACACATTTGCACGATTAGGCACACCCTTCTTGGGGAATTGAGAGCTCTCTAACGGTCATTCCAAATCGCCCAGACTAGCGATCTTTTCCTTAAGACCTCCGTAAGTCTCCGCTCTCTATGGATTCCCACATAGAGGCCGAGATAGTTGTACCATGAAGTACCGTGGAGATAGAGAGCACATGTTCCGCGTACGATCTGTCATTAGTCATCCTCATGTCAAGACATTAACGAATTATGAAACATAAGATATGTCGTTATACTGCCCATTTGTTCTCTTGAGCTATTGTCATACCTTGACTCTATGATGGTCATGTTTTTATTACATTAGGTTATTATTGAAATTCCGTGGCCATGATATGAATATGTTTGTTCGGCAGAATATGGGACTTCGGTCCATTTGATTAATGCCTGTGCAATAGGGGCCCTGTCTAGTCGTGGGGAGGAGCGCCCCAACGTACTTATTAACCGCGAGAGTATGGACTTTTGGTGCTTGGCATAGCACAACGAATATGCAAGATTTGTGTGAATGTGCCTTCATTCGATATGATACGATATGATATGATATGTTTGATATGATACGTCTGTTCATGTGAATACATGATATCTGTATGAATATGGCAAATTCCTTTTGATATGATTCTACTCTTGAACGACCTGTCCATTGTATATGCAATTCGATATTTGATTTGATATGACATTTGTTCTATTCCTCATTCAACCTGTTAGTATTGCATGCATTGTCATCATGTTCATGTGCATATCTGCCTATTTAAAATGTTAATCATGTATATTCGTGCCCGCACAATATTGAGATGTAAATCCTACTGAGCTAGTTCGCTCACCCTATCATCCTGTCCTTTTCAGGTAGTGATGAGGAACTAGAGGGGTCTGATGGGGCAGGGCAAGAGTGATGAGCACCCACCACATGAGAAGTTGATAGTCTAAGAATAGTTATTTGAGTAGTCGATGTAATAGTGAAACATTTTTATTTGAATAATGGGCCCTTTGGTTGGCTCGATTGATGTAATGTTTTTAATTAGTTGAATGAATGGAATAAGGAGTACTTTCATGACAATATTATAGTTTCCACTGTGTTATTCTATTCAATTGTGACTCTACGCTATTCAACTGTGATACATCTATTTGTATCATTCACGCACCTGGGTATTTATTCCGCTGCTAAATATCGGAGCGTGATAGTTGCTATCAGAGCCTGAACTTTAGGGTCCAAGGGAATAGGAATATAGAATGAAACTAGATCACACGAGTCAAAAATCTGTCGTACCTAATGTGAACTTGGGTAGAGCCATGGGAATAGAAGTCACATGTGATATATTTAGATGACTGACTTATATTATTATCTTGAAGGTACTTATTACCTCAATGGCCGCTGAACGTGCTCAGGCTAGGAACATGCAACAAACAATACAGAACTTGACTCAGACTATCCTGCAAGCTACCCAGGGTGGAGGTAACCGCGGAGTCGATGATCTCCATTGGAATTTTCGGAGTATGGATCCGCCTAGGTTTGAAGGGAGTACTAACCCAGATGTTGCTGAACACTGGGTTAAGGAAATTGAAAGGATATTCAGGGTCATGCAATGCACAAACCAGAACAAAGTACTACTGGCGACTTTCCAATTGGAAAAGGATGTCAGGGCATGGTGGGAGTCGGTGGAAGTAACACTGAATGGCCAGCAACTAACATGAGCTCAGTTTATTGAGCGATTCAACACAAAGTACTTTTCTGAGAGGGTCCAAGAACGGAAAGCAGCCGAATTTGCGGCTTTGAAGTAGAGAGGACTCACTGTGGCCGAGTATGAGGCCCAATTCTCTCGTCTGTCCCGATATGTTGTTCACTTGATTGGGATAGAAAGAATGAAGGCGAAACGCTTTCTGAATGGCTTGAGGCACCAGTTCATCACTCAACTGGCGCCAATGGACATTCAAACCTATGCTGACATGGTAAAGAAGGCTCAGTTACTGGAAGATGCCATGGAGACTGTTGAAAGAATAAAGGGAAAATCCGTAAAAAGGGAGCAAGTGTCTGCTACAGGAAGGTATCAGCCGACCATTAGGAAGAAAAGGCCTAGTGGTGGTTTTACTGAACAAGATGATAAAAAGCCAAAGGAGTTAGGTAAGTAGATAGCGGTGGCAACGGAAGAAAGGTGCAAACACTGTGACAAAGCTAGTCACCGGTCTGAACAATGCTAGAGATTGCAAGGGAGATGCCTGCACTGTGGTAGTCGTGACCACAGGATCTCAGACTGCCCAATGCTGAAAGAACAAGCCCCTAAGGACAAGCGTCCGAATGGACAGAAGAGGCAAGGCCGCTTGCAAGCTATTCAGGAACCTGAAGCTGCTGAAGAAGGAGGTATCGTGGAAGGTACACTTACTATTCTTTCCCGACCCGCATATGTTCTATTTGATACGGGAGCTACGCATTCCTTTATATCTCAAACATTTGTTGATACCCTACCTGTGAAACCTGTCTCAATGAAATCCGGAATAGTTGTGTCAACCCCGATTGGTCCTGGCACCAATCTTACAAACCATATGCCATCTAGTGAAGTGTTGATTGAAACCCAAAACCTACCTGCAAATTTAATATGCATGGACATGGAGAGGTATGATGTGATACTGGGAGCAGACTGGTTGTTTGAACATGGGACTGGTATCAATTGTAGGAGAAGTCGGGTAACCTTTAGCCATTACCCAAAACTAGTGTTCACAGGGGATAGAAACCGCAGGAGGTTGTCACTTATCTCTGCATTACAAGCCAAAAGGATGATGAGGAAACGTTGTATGGCCTTTCTTGTTACTGTTGTCATCGCAAAGAAAGAAGTCAAAGTTGAGGACATCCATATTGTCAGCGAGTACGCTGACGTCTTTCCCGAAGACTTGCCAGGAATTCCTCCTGAGCAAGAGGTTGATTTTACCATCGAATTGGTCTCTAGAGCAGCACCAGTATCTAGGGAACCATATAGAATGTCCCCTACAGAACTGAAGGAATTAAAAGAGCAACTGATGGAACTGTTAGAGAAGGGATTCATCTGACCAAGCACATCACCTTGGGGTGCACCTGTCCTCTTTGTGAAGAAGAAAGATGGGTCGATGAGGCTGTGTATAGATTATAGGCAACTAAACCAGTTAACCATCAAGAACAAATACCCTCTGCCAAGGATTGATGAGTTATTTGATCAATTATCTGGAGCTAAATACTTCTCTAAAATAGATCTCAGATCCGGCTATCACCAATTGAGGATCAAAGGAGAAGACATTCACAAGACAGCCTTCCAAAGCAGGTATGGGCATTATGAATTTATTGTTATGTCTTTTGGACTAACAAATGCCCCTGCAGTTTTCATGCAGTTAATGAATAGCATTTATCGCCCATATCTTGATAAATTTGTGGTGATATTCATCGATGATATATTGATCTATTCCAAGACAAAGGAAGAACATGAGGTGCATTAGAGGATTGCATTGCAGATTTTAAGGGAGAATAAATTATATGCCAAGCTAAGTAAATGTGAATTCTGGCTTGAGGAGGTATCCTTTTTAGGGCATGTGGTAACCAAGGATGGTATCATTGTTGATCCATCAAAGGTTGAGGTTGTACTAAAATGGGAAAGACCGACAAGCGTTACAGAGATCAGGAGCTTTCTGGGATTAGCAGGATATTATCGAAGGTTTATAAAGGATTTCTCAAAGATTACAGTACCATTAACCAAGCTGACCCGGAAGGAAAATCTGTTTGTGTGGACCGATGAATGTGAAGAAAGCCTTAACAACTTGAAGAAGTGTCTGACTACTGCTCCTATCCTCGCCTTACCCACTGAAGAGGGAGGATTTGAAATTTATTCAGATGCTTTTGGAACAGGTCTGAGATGTGTCTTAATGCAACAAGGAAAAGTAATAGCATATGCCTCAAGATAGTTGAAGATCCACGAAGTGAACTACCCAGTTCATGACCTGGAGTTAGCAGCTGTAGTATTCGCCTTGAAGATTTGGAGGCAATACATCTATGGTGAGCAATTTAAAGTCTTCTCTGACCACAAGAGTTTGAAATACTTATTCTCACAGAAGGAGCTTAACATGAGACAAAGAAGGTGGTTAGAATACCTCAAGGACTTTGACCTTTCCATTCAATATCACCCTGGGAAAGCCAATGTAGTGGCAGACGCTCTAAGTAGACAACTAGGAGCTATGCTAGCTAGTATGATGCTAGGCGAATGGAAGCTACTGGAGCAATTTGCAAGCTTAAACTTAGACATGGGAAAGAAGGAAAAGCAAGTAATGATTTCCAATCTCCAGATACAATCTGATCTACTGACCGAAATCAAGGAGAAACAGGGAGAGGATCCATTCTTAGTTGAGATCAGGGAGAAGCTTTTTTTTTTTTTTTTTAAACAAAGGCAGTCCTCAGGATCAAGATCTGGGAGAGTGCACCCTCCCCCAGGGGGGGAGAATGGACCCACTCCACCACCATAGAACTTGGGCCGAAATTATATTATAAAATGATGAAGAAGATTACATGGTGTGAGGTCATATAGACCTAACATGAAAAAGACCCAATCGGTCCAAGACTATTGGACCTTTACATAAGTGTGGGATGGTATCATGTCCCCAGAAGACTTGGTTTTCCTTTGTGAAGATTCCATGATTCGCTAAGGAATCCTCCACCTGGTTACATTCACGAAATACATGGTTTAACAAGAAAGATTTTCTCTACACGAAGACATCATCATCCCGCCACCAATGATAGGCATCTCCCCGACTTGAAGGAATTAACCAAAGTTAGAGAATCATAGTTAACCATCGAAAGTCGGATACCAAGATTAGATGCCAGACGGATACCATCGCAGAGGGCTCTACCTTCTGCAATTATGCTGTTACCAGGGCCATAGAAATGTGAAAAAGCAACTAAAACAAAACCTTTGCTATCCCAGATGCAACCACCACCTCCACAGTTTCTTGGGTTACCCTTACATGCACCGTCCACATTCAAGGAAAAATCTACTATAGGAGGAATCCAGCGGATGAGCTTCAACTGTTTTATAGAGAATTGCGGAGAGAAAGCATAACACTGCAGAACTTCGAGTTCATCCGATGAGGGAGCTTCCTTGAACTGAGCATTGACAAGAGAATGGGCAACCATTGCTTTGATGCTGTTAATAATCGTTCCAATAGAAAAAATTTTTGAATCAAATCTAGCGCTACATCTGCCCTTCCATATTTCCCAAAGTAGAAGAATAAAGCAGTGGATAGAAATAAACCCAAAGGGAGTTGAAATACTTGATGCATTCAACAAATTCCATATCCTCACCGTGATATGGCTGTGGAGGTTAACCTTGGAATTGCGAAGGGGGAGAAACCAGTTCCAAAGTGAGGAGGCCAGCTCGCCATTTATAAAGAGATGGTTATAGTCCTCTTTACTTGGAGAAGTACAACAAGAACAGCATGAAGCCATAGGAATTCCACATTCAGAAACCCTTTGGTCTACCGGGACAGCTCTATTCAAAAGCTTCCAACAAAACACCGAAGACCTTCTATTAAAGTAATTATGCCAAAAAAAATTCAGAACTGATCTTTTCACCCCCACAGATCAGACCAGATTATAGGCAGACTTGACCGAAAAATTACCGTCCTGCGTAGGTCCCCAGATGTATTTATCACTATCCTCAGTAAGAACAACCCCCTAGAAAATGTGATTGGGAAGGAGGCTTCTGATCGGGTGATTAGCATTAGAGATGACCTCCCGAAGAGTGATAGGATTCCCGTCATAAGGAGAGGTGAGCTGATCAGTCAAAGGCCCATCCCCAAGCCAGACATTC
This sequence comes from Colocasia esculenta, assembly GCA_014218235.1. Classification (NCBI taxonomy): domain Eukaryota; kingdom Viridiplantae; phylum Streptophyta; class Magnoliopsida; order Alismatales; family Araceae; genus Colocasia; species Colocasia esculenta. The sequence continues at coordinate 53,551,257 of CM024760.1, read as the reverse complement.
GATAATACGTCAATATTATAACCATCACCATGCACCTACCTAGTATGGTCCAGAACAAGCTGGTGAGCCATAGACCAGACTCTGGATGAGATGCCCTGGATAGGCCGAATACTAGAATTCCCAGCCTGGAGAAAACGACTTCTGGCATATTGGTGCCAAAGAGAGGAGCCATGGTAAACATTCCAAATATGCTTTACCGCCAAAGCCATCTGAACTTGTTTGATATTTCGAACACCCAGACCACCTTCATCAATGGGGCATTGAATATTTGCCCACGCAACTCAGTGACGCCTTCTCATACCATCAGTGCCATCCCAAAAGAAGTTAGCACAAGCTCTATGAATGTAATTCATGATACTCACCGGGATAGTGGAAGAAGCAGCCAAGTAGATAGGGATGGAGGCCAGCACCGAGTTGATCAGCGTTACACTCCCAGCTTGCGAAATAAATCTAGGCTTCCAAGAAGCCATCTTGCCATTAATTTTCTGAATGAGAAGTTGGAAGTCAGAAGCAAGGACTCTCCCTGGACACAGTGGAACTCCCAAGTATATAAGCATCCCTCTTTGCTTAGAAAAACCAGTCACATCTTTAATCTTATTGACCACCTGAGCAGAAGCCTTAGTAGAGATCATGAAGCTGCTCTTTGATGCATTGATTTCCTGACCTGAGGAAGAGGAGTAGCGATTGAGGAGCTCCATCAATCTTCTCACATTTCGAACTCCTCCATTAAGAAAGATAAGAGTATCATCCGCATACAAGAGATGGGATATTAAAGGACAATTTCTCGGACCAACATAATGGTTAAGATGACCCTCATGAACTATATGTTTGATGCCTCTGCTAAGAGCTTCTTCCATGATGATGAAAAGATCTGGGGCAAGCGGATCCCCTTGCCTGAGACCCCGGGCAGAATGAAAATATCCAGCAGGCAAGCCATTGAAAAGAATAGAAAACCAACAGTTACTGATCAACATGCCAATGTAAGATTTAAATCTGTTAGAGAAGCCAAATTTACCCAGCACCACAAAGAGGAAATCCCACTCCACGCTATCATAAACTTTCTTAATATCAAGTTTAAACACCACATTATTACCTTTGACCCTTCTACCGAGGTCTCTTACAAGTTGTCTGGCCAGAGAGATATTGTCCAAGATCATTCTACCTTTTACAAAAGCCCCTTGTTCCTCAGAGATAATGAGAGGGAGAATATTCGCCAACCTATCACAAAGAATTCTGGAGACAATTTTGTAGCAAAAGTTACACAAGCTGATTGGTCGAAAATCCCCAAAAGAGGTGGGAGCATGAGTCTTGGGGACCAATGCAATAAGAGAGGAGGTAACACCTCTAGGCATTGGTAATCCATTAAAAAAACCAATAACCGCCTGATACACCTCTTGGTGAATAATATCCCAGCATGAAGTATAAAAGTGACCAGTAAAACCGTCAGGACCCGGGGCACTATCCGCCTTCAAACTCCAAACAGCCTCTTTTATTTCTTCATTGGTTGGAATAGCAGTAAGGGTTTTATTCTGCTCATCAATAATTGAAGAGGGAATAACCTGAAGAAGGGAGTCATCGATATCATGAACAGATGTTTGAAGGAGAGTCCCAAAATAGTTAACCGCCTCCTCCTTGAGAATATCCTGGTCTTCACACCAGGAACCTCCCACCTTGAGCCTATTAATGGTGTTACGCCTTCTATTTCCCCTGACTACAGCATTATAAAACGTTGTGTTCTTATCCCCATTCTCTAACCATTGCATCTGAGCTTTCTGAGCCCATAAGTGATCCACAGGACTTATAGATTTCCTTAATGTGGCATTAGCAGCACCCAGAGCAGACCTGTTTTCCGGAGAAGGATCAACATCAAACATATCTTGAGCATCCTTAGCCAACTCTTCATCCCGAATGAGATTGTCATGAACATTGCCAAAGGTGACCTTATTCCAGGTACGCAACGCCCATCTAACCGCCTTAAGCTTCATATGAAGAACCATGAACGGATTATAATACCAAGCAGTTGGATTATCCCAAGCAGTTTTAACAGTATTTTGAAAAGATTCATGAGAACACCACATGGACTGAAAGATGAACCTAGCTGGAGGCCGAGAAGTGGCTTGGAACGTGAGGAGAAGAGGGGCATGATCCGACGTACCACATGGGAGATGTCTGACAGGAAGACTAGAATAAGTATCCCCACACAACTAGTTACACAAAAATCGATCCAGTCTGGCCTTAACTGACGCCACTCTGGTGCGATTATTGGACCAATTAAAATTAGAACCAGTAAAACCCATGTCAAATAGAGATGCACCAGAGATGAAAGAGTTGAAATCCGTCATTCCATGCAGGTTGGCAGGACTACCACCTTGCTTCTCCACAGGGGTGGAAACACAATTAAAATCGCCCCCCACAAGCCATGGGACATCCACATGCCTGGAGAAGTTCTGTAGGTCATCAAACAACATGCAACGACGATCAGGAAGACAGCTGGCATACACAACCGTTATGAGAAGGAAATTCCTCCCATCTTTCACTGCCGCCATAGTAATATGCTGCTCAAAGCACTGAACCATCTGAAAATGGAAATTTCTCTAGAATACCCATAACTTAGCATTGTCCCCACCAATACCGATAACATACTCCATCCCAAGATATGAGCGAACTGAATCGGCTCTATCAATAGAAACCATGGGCTCAGCAACTGCCAGGAAATCAACTTTATTATTTCTAATATGTCTAGGAACACCGGGAGGCAAGATTTGCAATGCCTCGTATATTCCAGTAAAAGATGGAAGGAGTCATAAGGACATATGATGAGAAGAAGAGCCAACCACTGCCTTAGCTTTAGAGTGAGTCCTTGCACCCAATGTTTTTTCTTGACCCTCCTTATTTTGAGCAGCCATGACCGGCATGAACTTGTTTTTCATAGTAGCAAGAATCGTCGCCTTTTGAAGGACAGGATCCGGAGGAACACAAATGGAAACTTCAATGTTTGGCATGTCTTCAACCTCTTCGGAAGGAGCCACCAGAGAAGCAACAGTAACCTCACCATCCACCGGCGGTTGAGCATTAACATTCCTGAAAGATGGGCAACCCTGTAAGCTATGCAAACCATGCAGCACTTGCGCCTGGTTGTGCACGACCTGCTGCCGACCCTCATCTTGAGGATAAGACCCCGAACTACGTATTGGAGAGCTTCCATGCAAACCATACTGACCACTTGACGTAGGATGTCTCTGCTCTATCACTTCCTGAACTACCTGCGAACCAGAAACCAGATGATCAAAACAGCCCTTTGAACTGTCACCAGGCTTTCCCTTCAAAGGATGAAGGGTAGCTCCTTCTTCCAACTCTGTGGAAACTTGAGGAAAGGGAACGGGTATCTCATTTGAAGGAGCTCTGGTCCCCGAGTCAGTTGCATCGCTACTAGTTGCAGGTACCACGCCATATTTACTATGGACCATTTGATCAACATGCTCCTTTTGACGCCACACCTGATGAACTACTACCTCTCCACCTTGCTGCACATTCAGAGAATTCTGATCCTTAGGAGCAGTCGCCACCCCTGCATCCTTAGCTTTCTTGTGGCACTCTGCCTCCACATGTCCCAATTTCTTACAAAAATCACTAACTGCTGGCACCCTATAGTAATTTATTTTCTGCCAGAAACCATCCTGCCCACAACCTATCCAAATCCTCTCATGTCTGGCCTTAGCAATATCCATTTCAACGCAAACGTAGGCCTCCTGTGTCTGGGTAAGAGCCAGAGTCGGTTCATAGATTCTAAGAACTGTGCCAACATTCCCAGCAATAGATTTAAGAAAATCCGGGTAATAATAATTGACAGGAAGTAATGGCAACCCAATCCAAATCGGCATGACAGTTGGATCTGCATGGAAGTCAAAGTTTGCATCCCACTTGAAGAATCTGAACAGTAAACCCTTGATGTAAAGACTCCTCCTTAAGTTTACCTTCAAGTAATCCTCTTCCACTTCAAAGCGAAGGAGAAGATGTCTGGGGTGTAACACACTTACAATAAAATCAACTTGGAGACCCAGCCTATCATGCCTCGCTAATTTAGCAGTGGAATAAATCAGGGAGGCATGAACAACGTGTATGGTAACGTAAATTGCGCATACATTCACAAATATCAGAGCATCTAAAGAACAATAATTGCAATAAACTCTTCATTTTATTGATATTTCATCTAACTATTACAACCACTAATTATGAGCCAAAACATAGGGCTCAATAACACCGTTACATTTGGAAAAGATATCTAAGCAATTATCTAACTAATCTCTAAGGTACTAAGGACACTTCATCGCTATGACTCATGGTCGCTCTTCACTCCAGTCCATTCCCGTTGGTGTGTGTAAGGTCATCATCCGACTTACCTGAAAACATAATAACAAATAACGAAGGGTGAGTGATAACGCTCAGTAGGACTTAATATCTCATGTAAACAAGCAGACTTTAAATGATTAATGTCTTGTAAAGCAGGTCAACTAGAGAGAACGATCAAGTATAGTCAAGAGAGTAATAGTACAAGATAACGAGAGATTAATGGCACACTATATCAAGAGAATGATAGCATGCGATAACAAGTGAATGATAATACACTTCACAAGAATATTGCAAAACTAGAATGATAGAGAAATGACCATATAATGAGATAGCGTGTAACAAGATAATGTGTAACGAGATAGCGTGTAACGAGATAATGTGTATGGTTGCACAACAGTGCACTAGAAGAGTACGACAGTAGTCACTTTTAGGACTGTAATACCCCAGAAATTTCATTAATCAAAAATATATATATATTATAGATAAATGAAAATTTTGCCCATTAATAAAATCAAACTAGTTAAAAGATACATATCATTATTGCATGAGTAGAAACTCATATAAAATTCTATGAAAATAATAGTTATACCTTAAAATTATTATCTAATGACCCATTAAGAAATTTGGGCATAGAAAAATAATTCGGATCATGATTTAGAATTTATGTGACTTATTATTGTAATTAAGGAATAAATTGGAAAATCCATTATTACATGAGCCAAGTGGATTAACAATTGAAATAAAAATTATGGGTAGATTCCAAACAATATGTGGGATAGTCCATAAAAGGAATTGGCTCAATAGACAACTTATGACCCATGAACAAATTCAAGTATGAAAATAGTAAATAAATAACTTACGTATTATCGAAATGATAGAACTTACGTACCACTATCGTATGTGAGAAAACACATTAGAAAATTCCGTAAAAATTATAAATCAACCTCAAACATTATTCTTAAGAGTTTCATGAAGAGATTCGAGCAACGAAAAATCCGATTGGCAAAGTTTACGTTACACGTGACCAGGTTAACCGAATTAGGGAACTAAGTCGAAAAATTGTTAACACGGAAAAATAACCCAACCATAAATTAAATAAATAGGTTGGAGAGACTTATAACATTATGTATTAGTGACCCATTAATGAAAATGGGCCAATGGATCACTTTTAGCCTAATAATAAAATTGGAACATAAAAATACTCAGAAATTCGCACCTGTAAATATGCAATAATTGTGAAGGGCACATTAAGGTTTAAATTAGGGAAATTAGTCATACAAGGTAAGTCAAAACCGGACCCAACTCTAAGAGGTGGTTTCCTAAACCTTTGCTACCTCCTTTGGGTGAGAGAATCTCAGATTTTGGAAACTAGAATGCAGAAATTCGCAACCCTGTTTCCTAGTCCCATTAGGACATGAAGTAGCACCCTAAAACTATAAGAACTCTTCATAAAACGTTTGGGGAAGGTTTAGCATCAAGTTGGGGTCGTGTGCAGCAAGTTTGGGGTGCTGGAGGAGAGGAGAAGGTTGGGGAAAAACGTGGTCTTCTTCCACCTCGCCCTGTAGCGAACCAGGAACCTGTAGGGAGTTCTTTGCATTCAAAGGTAGGCATTTTCGGGTTAAGATTAAAGAAAAATAATATCATCTTGTAGAGATTCGAGTCTAGATTCATTTGCTTCTGATTTTACTCATTTTCATCGAGTATACTTTGTGTATTAATCGTTTTCCCTAAGTCGCGCACACTTAGGGCTTTTACCGTTCTTCTTATTATGCATACGCTTCGAGACCGAATTAGACTAAATCATCAACATCAACGTTCTTCTACTTGTAGTCACAATCATCTTTCATGTAGAACGTTTTACCTAAAAATCTTTAGATAGAGAGTTATAAGCGTGTTAATCGAGTCGCTGCATGATACTGCAATGTCGAGATGCAGTTAACTTTAAGTTCTTCCTGTTTTGTACAAGATTAAAGGCCGAAGTAAGTCAAGCCTCCAACATAAAAGTTCTTTAACTAGTTGTCATGGTCATTTTTTATGTTAAGTGTTTTGTTTAAGTATCATTATTTAGAGAGTTATAAACTTCGTAATAGAGTCATGCAGGATACTGCGTTTTCAGGTTGCATTTAACTTTCCCTTCTTCATATTTTTCACAAGGTTCAAGACCGAATTAGGTTAAAACCCCAACAACAAAGTTCTTATACTAGTTGCCCTTGTCATCTTTTATGTTAGACGTTTTGTCCAAATGTCAGTATATCTCATGTTACAAGTCTAACATGTAAGTCGCAACGAAGTCATGCATGTTTAGGGCTTTCCCACGTTCTTCCTGTATTTCATGCAATTAGAGACCGATTCAGACCCAGCCCACAACACAAAAGTTCTTCCAATAGATGTTCTAGACATTTTCTATGTTGCGTGTTTTGTCTAAAGGTCAGCATATAGAGAGCTATAGGCGTTTCATGAATATCACCCTGTGTCAAATCATGGTAGTCTGAACCAAGAGCATGTCAGATCCCTGACGGACTCAGGCGCAGACCCTGTGAACGTGACGGCCCAATATGTCGCATTCTGAGGTCGGTCACGACAGTACCTCTGTCGCGTTCTGGTCAGTACCCATGTCGCTGATCCTGCCTGATCTTGATGAATATGACACATAACATATCTGGTAATTATTGCAATTAATTACCTTACTTAACAAGTACTCGTTTACGATTCGTGCGATATTTTAGAACACCGATCTCGACGCTCCACTGTACTAGAATCCTCTAGAACGTCGAGCACTTGTTTCTATATTTACACACTTTCTTGACTTGGACGAACTCTCCATCGGATACTCCTTCCGCCGGACTAGTGAATCTGTGCAAGGCCTCCGTAAGTCTCCTCTGATCATGGATTCCCACATGGTCGACGAGCCGGTTGTACCCTAACACCCATTACCCCTTTAGGGATCATATGATCCAAACGGCTATTAGAAGTTCACTCTTACCTTGAATCACGTCGGACCTCTGGACTTGTGCATAACATGGCCAGCGGGAAGATCGTGAATTCCATATGACTACCAATACGACGTGCACGTGTTGTGCAACTGTTACTATCGCTTGTTTACTCGTTGTTTTACGTGATGTCCACTAGCTCTCATCTTTACTCTACTCGCTCACCTATTCACGTTCACTCTACTATCTCGTCTATTCATCTAGTGCTCTTATCTATTTCTTGGTACTCTCAGATTGGCCATTAATTGATTGTCTAAAGATAAACAATATAAGCAATGCCAGCACAATAGAGCCCAATCAGGTCCTTAGGGGAGCGCCCGAAAGTGCCATTTGCCCGCGGGAGTTAAATGATCAGGATGTAGGCATTACATCCAAGTGTCATACTATCAAGATTAATCTAAGACAATCAACACAAAGTGCTATATTCTCTCGTTGTCTTTTGACAAACAAGTTCCATACTCTCTCTAGGCTATCTTCGAATAACCAAAGTGCAATTTCTATCTCGATTGACAAGAAAGTTAATCAAAAGTGCTATACTATTTCGATTGATAAGAAAATCAATCAAGGTGCAATTACTCTCTATATGGCCAACTACTTTCTCTCTCCTTGCTATACATGTTGCTTGATATTGCTTGACATTGACGCTATGTGCCATCGTGTTGTTGTGTTGCTTTCTTTCGTGACTCGATCTTATTCATTGTACTATACTTGATTCATCTACTATTTGAACATGTTACTTGTGCTCTTACTTTCTCGACTTTACATGACTCGTTCTATCTTTAGTTACTCTGCCATTTAATGCACTAATTATTTAAAGCATGCTCGACCCTGAGATTTAAGTCCTACTGGGCGTTATCGCTCACCCTTCGTTATTCGTTATGGTGTCTCAGGTAAGTCGGACTCTGACGTCACACACACCAATGGGACAGACTAGAGTGATGAGCGACCCGAAGTCAACTCATGAAGTTACCTTAGTACCATGAGTCTAGTAGTTATTGCTTTAGATTTCTTTTCAATGTAATGATGTCATTGAGCCTTATGTGTGGCTCTGAATTAGTGGTTGTAATAGTCGTAGTGATTTTATAATGAAATAAAGAGTTTATTCCAATTATTGTTTATTAGATGCTCTGATGTTTGCGAAAGTATGCGCAATTGTCGTTACCATACTCGTTGTTCGCGTCCCCCTCCGATTTATTTCCGCTGCTAAATTGGAGGGCGTGACAAGGACAGTAGCCATTCACGATGGCACAGTACGTCTAAACTCCTTAGACTAATATTATAATAGTCAGATGTCTAGCCAATTCAGAACAGTTAGTCAAAACCGGTGCAATGCAGACACCGTCAATAGCCCCTGCAGGTATTTTTGTGTGGCTTTCTGCCCCCAGGACTAGATTGGAGCCCCTCAGACACTCTTCGTGCCCTACGCAGTATGCATTCGAGTCAGTAGAGTCACAAGACCCATATTATAGCGCTAGACAGTCAAGTATAGTACAAGCAATAGGAGCCACAACAGCTCAAGAGTCTCAAGAGAGTACTAGATGAATAGATGAGATAGTAGAATGAACGTGAATAGATGAGAGTACAAGGATAGTAGATGAGTTAGAGGTATAAACGTAAAACAACGTTAAACCGATGATAGTCACAGTTGCACGGCACTAGGTCGGGTACCGACAGTCTGGTAGAAGTCACATCCGCCCATTAGTCGTGCTATGAACACTGGCTAGATGGTCCGGCGTGATCCCAAGGTAAGAGAGAACACACTAAGGCCGTTTGGATCGTACTGATCCCTAAGGGGTAACGGGTTTTAAAGGTACAACCAGCTCATCGGAAATGGACGTGCGCCAAAGCCAAGATGACTTACGGAGGCCTTGACAAGGAGTCCCTGGTTCAGTCAGGCGTATTCCCAACGGAGAGGTGGTCCAATCCAAGAGAGTGTGTACAAAATAAGTGTTTGTCGTGCCTCGAGTGCTCGAAGGCCGAGGGGAGCGGTAACAGTGTTCAAAGCGCGAATAGAACGAAAACAAGTGTTATTAACTAAATGGGGAATTTAGTAATTAATTTCACTTAATTACCAGATACATTATTGAGTAATTTAATAAGGTTTAATGGCAAACATGAATGTTAAGTGTGTGCATGTGTAAGAAATCAAGAGAGCATAATGGATTGTGCACAGAGCTTTAAATAAATTAATTATTCATGTAGACATTACTCATTATTGACTAACAAGTCATTACAGTTCATGACAGTATTTAATTAGGGTTAAAACAGGGTTTAAATGGTAACAATAGCAGGGTTGTATAGGCAATTACAGGTTCTGGCCGCAACACCGATGTCGCGACGGGTATGGCCGTCACGTTCATGTCGTGATGGGTATGGCCGTCACGTTCATGTCGTGATGGGTATGGCAATCACGTTCAGGTCGCAACGGGTTTGGCCATCACGATCAGGTCGCGACAGGTTTGGCCGTCACGATCAGGTCGCGACGGATTTGGCCGTCACTATCAGGTCGCGATGGGTTTCCAGGGCGCGATAGCCGAACCGGCCGGCCTGGCGCGACGGCGCTGGCCGTCGCGTATAGATCGCGATGGTCTGGCCGACCGCGTCCTCTCTGAGGTCGCGACGGGTCGGGCCGTCGTGACTTCAGAGGAGCGGCCCGACCCAGAAAAGGGGTTTTCCCTTTTTGGGTTTTGGTCCTTCCCTCTAAAGCATGATGTAGAGCTCTTCTAAAATCGATATAAAATCACACATTATCCAAAAATCATGAAACTAGTTTTAAATTAAAGTAGACACATAGATCTATCAATAGGCATGAGTAATTAGATAACGGACAAGGTTTGTACATGCTTTAACAAGGTTACATTTCTGTGACCTAAACATGCGCAGTCATGAAGAACGATTTAATTGGCAACGAATACACAATAGAAGTTAGGGCAAATAGGGGCATTTGAAAGCTAATAACAAGTAGTATTTATGAGAATAATTTTAGGACATGGGATCATGCACACGCATGGATTGAGAGCAATCATGAAGGTTCGGGTACATGGAGTTGACAGGGATTGATACATTTAATACTCCTTCATGGAGCCACAAAAAATAGGGAAATCATGGGGCTTTCAAAGAGGATCATGTGGGCTACCTAGGGTTAATTTGACACGATTTGTGCTTGAGAGATTGCCTACCTTTGCTTGATGATAAGAAAATCCTAGGGTTTTGATGAGGAACGAGATGAAATCCCTTCTTTCCAAGCTCCTCCCTTCTTGCTCCTTCGTTCTTCCAGCTCCTCTCTTCGTCCCCCAAGGTTCCAGCAACGAGCTATGGTTGGTAGGGACGAATTTGGAGTGTTTTAATGGGTTTAAGAGTCCTATTTGTCTAAAACTCTTCACCTCCATTCAAACTCTGAATTTCTTAATTTATCTCCTTATTTCTAGCATTATCCCATCTAATAGGATAGATGAGAGGTCTAATTTCATGGGTAATGAGTTAGGATGGGACGAGAACTCTTATTTAGGATATTTACATCCTATTTAGTCTTTATCTTACCCTTTTCTATTTATTACTATTTTTAGGTACGAATTTAGCTTAATTACTTCCCATCTCATTATGGGCTCTTCATATTTGGGCCCAACAATCTATGTTAGGACCATTAATAAAACGCATTACTAATTTAACTTAATGAGTATTGTTTTAATTTTAATTATTCACCCTTTATTCTTATTTAAATCTATTTATCACACTTATTCAATTAATTTCTTATTTTAATTCATTTTAATATATTTATGCCAATATTTCTAACCTTCATCATTTGGGCTCTTACTCTTGGCCCAATAACTTATGTAAGCTTAATTGTACAACCATGTACTTACTTTACTTAATGGAATTTTATTTCTTTTTATTAGATAATTATTCATGGGCCAAGATTGTCTATTGGTCCAATATCATATGGGCTATCAACCCATGTTATTTAAAGTCTACCCACATGTTTATTTTAATTATAATCCACTTTGGCTCATAAAAATGGGTTCTCTGACTTATTCCTTAATTATGCTAATAAGTCTCAAAATTCTTAAACTTGGTCTAAATGATTTTTTCTATGTTCAATTTTGTGATGGGTCATTTGAGAAATTATTTAAAGTATAACTATTATTTTTACGGAATTTTTATATGAGTTTTTTATGCATGAAATAATGACACGTATTTTTAACTAGTTTGATTTATTATTTGATAAAAATTTTAATTTATCTATATTTTCTAATTAATGAATTTCTGGGGTACTACACAGGCTTTGAGATAAACAAATTTTGAATTCCGGGATAGAGCACCTCCCATAAGCGCATCTCACTATTACTGCCAGATTCAACGTGACAATGGACTTGCTGACCTCCTCCCGGGAGAAGAACATTGCAGGTTCGCCCGCATCTATGAATCCTGGAGCTTTGAATCCTATGTTTACCTGAGGAGGCGGCTTAAACTCCACAATGATATGTGCATATGTTCTTCTTCCCGCCGCCGAAGACGCCATCACAACAAGCAGGAAGCCCGTCAGCCACCAGCGAGATCCCTGCGCGTAAAAAGCCCAGAGCTTCTCTCTCTAGAAAACTAGAGAGAGAGAGTTCTAACCAATCAGGGAGAAGCTAGAACAAAGACCTAATTTTTCTCTATTAGCTGATGGAAGATTACTATTTCGAGGTAGAACATGTGTCCCTGATCATGGAGAACTCAAGAAGAGGTTATTAAATGAAGTACATCAATCCAAGTACACGATCCACCCTGGATCAACAAAGATGTACCAAGACTTAAAAAGGTCGTATTGGTGGCCAAACATGAAGAGGGATGTGGCCGATCATGTTTCATACTGTTTAACATGCATGAAAGTCAAGGCCGAGCATTTTCGTACAGCTGGTGGACTGCTACCACTAGAAATCCCAGAATGAAAGTGGGATAGCATCGGTATAGACTTTATCATGGGATTGCCCAAGACTAGAGGTGGAATGGATGCAATTTGGGTAATAGTTGATCTATTGACTAAGTCGGCTCATTTCTTGCCGATTAAAAGTACCTGGTCAGTGGATGTATTGGCTGCACTATATGTTAAGGAAGTAGTTAGATTGCACGGGGTTCTATCTAACATAATATCGGATCGGACCCTAGATTTATTTCACACTTCTGGAAGAGTTTACAAGCAACAATGGGTACTAAACTAAACTTTAGTTCTGCCTTCCATCCTCAGACTGATGGACAAACTAAAAGGACCAATCAAATTGTGGAGGATATGCTTCGTGCTCTGGTGCTAGATTTTAGAGGTTGATGGGATGATCAGTTGTACCTGATGGAGTTTGCATATAAAAACAGCTATCATGCAAGTATCAAGATGGCACCGTTTGAAGCCTTATATGGCAGGAGTTGTAGATCACCCCTTTGTTGGGAGGAGGTTGGGGAGAACCAATGGGTTGGACCCGACTTAATTGAGGCGACTGTCAGAAAGGTTCAGATTGTTAGGGAACGTCTAAAGATAGCACAATCCAGGTAGAAGAGTTATGCAGACAAGAGAATGAGAGAACTAGAATTTCAGGTTGGCGAACATATTTTCTTGAAGGTCTCACCTTCAAGGGGAATTCAAAGATTTGAGATCAAAGGAAAGTTGAGTCCCAGATTTATCGGACCATTTGAAATCCTGGAAAGGATTGGTCAGGTGGCGTATAGACTTACACTACCTCCATAGCTGGCGAACGTGCATAATGTGTTCCACATATCCATGCTAAGGAAGTACTTATTCAATGTCGACCATGAAATCAACCACGAGGACTTGGAGATTCGGGAGGACCTGACTTATAAAGAGAGGCCGATCAAACTATTGGATCAAAAAATTCAACGACTCAGGAATCGTACCATACCTATGGTGAAGGTCCAATGGAGTCGAGACGGAGTTACCAACGCTACCTGGGAAACGGAGGAAAGAATGAAGAAAAACCACCCATAACTATTCTCATGTACAAACTATACCATTATGTGTAAATTTGGGGACCAAATTTCTTAAGTGGGGGAGGATGTAACACCCCGGAAATTTAGAGATTAAAAAAAAGAAATAAATCAAAATAAATAATTTCCACATTTATCGGAATGATAAAACTTACGTGCCATTAGCGTACAAGAAAAAACACATCGAAAAATTTCGTAAAAATTATAAATCAACCCCAAATATTGTCCCTAAGTGTTCCATGAAGAAATTCATGCAACAAAAAAATCCGATTGGCCGAGTGTACGACACACGTGACAAATTACCCGAATTTAGAAACTAAGTTGGAAAATTGTTAACGCGGAAAATTAACCCGACCATAAATTAAATAACATGTTGGAGAGACTTCCAACATCATGTATTAATAACCCATTAATAAGATTGGGCCAATGGAGCACATTTGGCCCAAGCATAAAAATTGGGATAAGAAAATACCCAGAAATTCGTGTATGTAATTATGCAGTGATTAGGGAGGGAAAATTAGGGTTAAAATTAGTGGTAATGGCCATGCATGGCAAGCCAAATCGTGGCCAACCCTGTATGACACCTTCCCCTGGTGTAGCTACCTCCTTTGGGTGAGAGAATCCCAGATTTTTGGAAAGTAGAAAGCAGAATTCGCAGCCCCCTTTCCTAGTCCTATTAGGACATGTAAATACACCATAAATCTATAAGCACTTGTCACTAAACTCTTGGAAGGTTTGGCAATGAGTTGGGGTCGTTTGGAGGTGGGCTAGGGCTTCAGAGGAGGAGGAGAAAGGCTGGGAACCGGAGCTTCATCCCCCTTCATCCTCTACTGCATCCAGAACGTCAACTGTTCTTAGATCTTCATAAAGGTAGATGTTTTTGGGCCAAGACTAAAGAAAACCAATACCATATTGTAGAGCTTCGAGTCTAGGTTCATTTGCACTTGATTTGCCCAATTTTCATGGAGTATACATGGAGTATTAGTCGTTTTCCCTAAGTCGCGTACAGTTAGGGCTTTTTATGTTCTTCTTATTATGCACGTGATTCAAGACCGAATTAGACAAAACTTCCATCATCAAAGTTATGATACTTGTAGTCCTCGTCATGTTTTGTGTTGAACACTTTGTCTACAAGTCATTGGTTAGAGAGTTATAAGCATGGTAAGAGAGTCGCTGCATGATACTGTGTTTTGGGTTGCACTTGACCTTTATGTTCATCATATTTTTCACAAGATTCGAGACCGAATTGGGTCAAACCCCCAACATCAAAGTTCCTATACTCATTGTCATGGTCATCTTTTATGTTAAACGGTTTATGGTCATCTTTTATGTTAAACGGTTTATCTAAATGTCATTAGATAGGGAGATATAAGCATGGTAAGAGGTTTGTTGTGTTTCCTGGCGTTTTCGGGCAGCGTTTGGAATCGCGTCCGCTCCAGGCGACGTGATTCCCGCGCCCTCTGAATTGCGACCGTGAGGCCGGACGCGATTAGCTTGCTGACCCGTCAACCCGCGCGTGGGCCTTCGCACCGCGTGGGAGTCTGTGCCCGGTTTGAACCGCAGTGAGATCCCCAGACGCAATTCAGGCGGTTTTCCTGCCCAGCGTATTATTAAATGATTTCCTTTAACGCATCGCTATCCCCCGACGCGATTCAGTTTGAAAGGCGGCCTTGGAGGCCAACGCGATTTAGTTTTCTACATTTTTGGCCTGTTTATCTATGCACCGTGTGTTGAACACGTCCACTGTGTTGGACGCTATTCACAGACCGACCCAGACTATACTTTTTGGCGAGTCAGTTGGCATGTTAGTTTTCTTGGTCTGTCAGCATGTTGTGTAGAGCTACATTGTATGCATAGACCTAAAAGCAATCAACCAAGTGAAAAACGGTAATGATATGAATATGATTCTAATTTGTAACATGTGAATTACGCTCATTGATTATTACCTTGTGATCTAGCTTGAGTACAATTGACATGATAAGATATGATATGAATGTATGGATGAACACATGTTAGCGTAGACTTGTTTAGTTAAAGTGTTTCATCATGATTTGTATATGATTTTCTTAAGTTGTATGCTTTCCGATGTTTCAATTATTTATTCGTCAATTGCATACATGTTAGGAAAGATCCGTGACACGTCACTTCACATTGCACGATTAGGCACACCCTTCTTGGTGAATTGAGAGCTCTCTGCCAGTCATTCCGAATCGTCAAGACTAGCGATCTTTTCCTTAAGACCTTTGTAAGTCTCCACTCTCTATGGATTCCCATATAGAGGCCGAGCTGGTTGTACCATGAAGTACCCTGGAGATAGAGAGCACATGTTCCGCGTATGATGTGTCATTAGTCATCCTCATGTCAAGACATTAACGAATTATGAAACATAAGATACGTTGTTATAACTGCCCATTTGTTCTCTTGAGCTATTGTCATACCTTGACTCTATGATGATCATGTTCTTATTACATTGAGCTTATTATTGAAATTCCATGGCCATTATATGAATATGTTTGTTCGGCACAATATGGGACTTCGGTCCATTGACTAATGCCTGTGCAATATAGGCCCTGTCTGGTCCTGTGGAGGAGCGCCCCAACATACTTTTTAACTGCGGGAGTATGGACTTTTAGTACTTGGCATAGCACAACGAATACGCAAGATTTGTGTGAATGTGCCTTCATTCGATATGATACGATATGATATGATATGTTTGATATGATATGTTTGTTCATGTGAATACATGATATCTGTATGAATATGGCCAATTTCTTTTGATATGATTCTACTCTTGAACGACCTGTCAATTGTATATGCAATTCGATATTCAATTTGATATGACATCCGTTCTATTCCGCTATTCAACCTGTTAGTATTGCATGCATTATCATCATGTTCATGTGCATATCTGCCTATTTAAAATGTTAATCATGTATATTCGTGCCCACACAATATTGAGATGTAAATCTTATTGAGCTAGTTCACTCACCCTATCATCCTGTCCTTTTCAGGTAGTGATGAGGAACCAGAGGAGTCTGATGGGGTAGGACAAGAGTGATGAGCACCCGCCACATGAGAAGTTGATCATCTAGGAATAGTTATTTGAGTAGTCGATGTAATAGTGAAACATTTTTATTTGAATAATAGGCCATTTGGTTGGCTCGATTGATGTAAGGTTTTTAATTAGTTGATCGAATGGAATAAGGAGTACTTTCATGACAATATTATAGTTTCCACTGTGTTATTCTATTCAATTGTGACTCTGTGCTATTCAATTGTGATACGTCTATTGTATCGTTTACGCACCTCGGTATTTATTCCGCTGCTAAATATCGGGGCGTGACAATTGCCCTGATGATCACATGCCTCGATCTCATAATGTGCCATCATTGCAAGCGTGGACTCCTTAGCTTCAAGGGAGGTAGGATTTTTGAAAGACTCCCTCAACTTTTAGTGTCTATAAATGTTGCCGTAGGGGATTCCGGGGACATGTTTAAGTGCTCGTTTCCTCTGCCTCTCTCTACAGATCTTCTTGCCCTAACTTCTAGCTTCGAGAGTCATAGTCCTTGCTTCCTTCTACATTCAAGCCTCTGGTCCTGGTGAGTCTGATCAATTGTGCATGTGTCCAATCAATGATGCATTTCATCATCAACTCAAGAAGATTGATCGAATGTCAACCATGTGCATCAATTGATGTAGTCAATCAATGGCACATTATCTATTTGAGATAAGCATCAATACATGAGATCATATGACTCTATCAATTATACATATATGGACTAGACGACACAATCTTTAATCAGTTGTGTACACCTTAATCCGATAAAAGTTCTGCAACCCAGTCTTGCAGTAATAAGTTGGTAGTTTGTCAGTAATAGTCCGATCAATCGTACACCAATTGAGACATTTAATTAGTCATGTATAGGAAGACATTAGAAACTTCTACATATAAATGGTTCTTAACCTCTTCCATCTTCTACTATGTAAGAAGAGTGGCATGTTAAGTGAAAGTTGGGGCAGAACAACTATTTAGATGTTGTGTATTTAATGGTAATATTTATATAATATGTGGAGAACATGAACATATATCAATAGCCAAACAAAGCCATTGACATATGCTCACAATATGTCAGTTATTCCATCCTTATCCGCTGACATATGTGAACATATGTCAGTGACCTGATACAGTCATTGACATATGCTTTGACATTTGTCAGCGATTGTCAGGAGCCGTTGACATATGTTGACATATGTCAATGCGGATAATTGGTTGCTGACAAATTTCATATCATATGTCAATGGCTATATCAGACTACTGACATATGTATACATTTATTAGTGACTCCAAGCATCTACTAACATAAGTCAAATAGATGTCAACAACTAAATACGACTATTGACATATGCTGACATATGTCAACAGCTATGTTTGGCCGCTAACATTGACATATGTCAACATCTATGTTTGGCCGTTTACATACGTCTACATATGTCAGCGGCCCCTTGTAGCCGTTGACATATGTTCAATATATGTCAATAGCTGTATTTATCCATTGACATATGCTCTCATATGTCAATGGTTGTGGTGTAGCCGTTGACAAATGTTTGACTTATGTCAATGGATGTTGTCGGCTGTTGACATATATAACATATGTCAGCAAAGTCCTTTAGCTGCTAACATAAGCGGCATATTGCAGTGGCTCCCTTTAGCCACTAACATGTCCTCACTCACGTATCCACTTAGCCGCTGACATATGCTCTCAACTATCCGCAGAGGTTGCCTCATGTGACTGAGAGGTCCAAACCACGCAGTGTGAGATGGTAGAGAATCAAAAGAAGATCCACGCCCTCAAGGACTTCCTACAACTGAAAATCATGCAAGCGAGCTGGGAGGGGCAGTAGGCTGACTAGGAGGGCAATCGAGCAAACCAGGAGGCCGAGAAGGCAGACTAGGTATATGGGGATCTTTCCCAAGAACTCTATTTGAACTCAGCTCTAGCAAAGGAGTGGGCTGCCTAGATGACAACATGTAAGGGTCGTATCCAAGAACTTAACCTTTGGCGAGGTCTGAGGAAAGGGTTCCGCCAAGGCTTCACTCAGGTGGCAATGCATTCACAATGACAAGTTAAGGTGAAGCTAGTTTCAAGCCGGACCAGTCGTATGACTCGGAAGAGGAGATGGATACTCCTCCTTCTTCCCCATCTAAGTTTTCAGCTCTGGCCACACCGTTTGCCTTGATTGTTGAAGTGGAGTCAGTCAAAGTCTTTCTGCCTTCTGATGCCACAACCTTGGTGGAGGCAGCTCAGGAGGCCCCTGTGGCTTCAGGAGGCCCCGCGGCTAACATAGTTAATATATAGGTGTGGTCATTGCCTACCATGGTGACTCATTTGGATGTAGAGACTTAGCTACTTGTCAAGGATGTCTAGCTCCCTAGTACAAGGGAGGACATTCAACCAAATGTTGTGGGAGTGGCCGCTCCAGGAGCTTCCCCCGATCATCGTAGATTGATCTGCCTGGTCTTTTGCTTACTTTTTCCTTTTCTTTCAGAGAATGTGATTTTATTGTCATAATGTAACGAAGAGCTTTCTTTTTCAAAATACCTTCCTGTCGTCGAATATCCTTTGTTGTATGGGTGTAGCTCCTTGATGCATCACGTAAATGGTTACTTTTTGTGTCGCTTCTCCATAGTAGATGCTTCGGATATCAAGCTTTCATACTTCTCTTGCGTTTTTTAGGGCTATTGTATAATGACGTCTTGGCATTTATGTCTCCTGAAGGCCACATCGGAGCTTTCGAAACCTTAGAGAAGATGGGGACTTTGAAGAAAGCCCCCCTTGATCCTTGCTTATAAATAGGCTACTGGGACTATGGTGGAGCAAGCCACTTTCTTCTTCGCAGAGATATTTTTCACATATAGCATCAGATGATGAGGGTCGATCTCAAGTCTTGCTGCAGAAGATTGGATGGCCTTTGGTTTGGGAAAGATAAAAGGCACTCGAGCTCACCAAGAGTGAATCTACAAGGAAGAACAAAGAATCAATGGGCTCTGGGGGTGGATCCTAGGGTAAACTCTCTGATGCCTAAGTTAGTAATAGTGGGTAGAGAGCAACAAAGGAAGGGAGGAGGTGACTAAAGATTTTTCTCTACAGGTTTTGGTGCTAGGAGCTTACCATTATTTTCCTCGTACCTTTTCGAAGGGTTCCTTGGAGATCAAATAGACATTATCTCCTCCCATCACCCAATAGGGACATGGTTGTTGGTGGGTGAGACGTGAGTGGAGCCCCTGACGGGAAGAACCTTATTGCGGTTGTGCGACCACAATATAGCACCTAGTATGGCAGGTAATTATG
This sequence comes from Colocasia esculenta, assembly GCA_014218235.1. Classification (NCBI taxonomy): domain Eukaryota; kingdom Viridiplantae; phylum Streptophyta; class Magnoliopsida; order Alismatales; family Araceae; genus Colocasia; species Colocasia esculenta. Next base: position 53,531,591 of record CM024760.1, on the reverse strand, counting down.
AGCAGACTCCCAACCCCCCCCCCCCCCCCCCCCCCCCCCCCCCGCCTTTACCTTCAAGTTTCCCCATCCTTTAGGCCTTGGACTTGTCTTCTATATTATTAGATAAGACTTGAGACTTCCTTGGGTCTCCCATGGTCGACCTACGGGCCTTCCAAGTCTACCTTCCAAGCTAAGACTCCCTCAGGCTGTGAGCCTGTGAGTTGAGGGGGTGCTGGAGAAAAGTTAAGCTCTCGAGTTAAAGCTTCGATGACATAGTGGAGTCACCATGAGCCGAGTTAATTCTTCTATCTTAGCACATTGCAAAGATGATGTTTTGAGAGCTGTCCACTTGTCTCGAATTGTACCCTAAGACTTTCAATCGAGTTAAAAAAGGACACTCCTTATGAGGTGACACTATGAGGCTCCATAGAACTTCTTTAATCATACTTACTATTTAGAATTACCCTGGGTGAGCATAGTTTTGTAACTGGACTATCACCAATGTGGGTCAGGTTTAGCAATGAACCGTATGATTTAAGCCAAAATTGGTGCTCTCCAAAATCCTAGAAATTGGAAGTCATGAATAATGTTGTCGTGGAAGTAAGATCTTTCAAAAGAACTATATTTTGATTGAAGAAGAATAACGGAATGCTGTAACTTCTATTGGAAACTAACTTATAAAAAAATGTTTGGGGGAAAGGTTTGCATGAGAAATGTCATTTTTGTTGAACTTTAGCCATGGAAAATTAAAGAGAAAGGTCATTTTTGTTGAACTTTAGCCATGGAAAACCAAAGAGAAAGGTCAGTTTTGTTGAACTTTAGCCATGGAAAATCAAACTTTTCGGACAACAAGATAGAAAAATCAAATAGAGAGGTGCCTCAAGTCCCCGTGCTGTACTTTTCGCTGCCGAATCAGATGATCTAATCACTGCCTGGCATTGATCCATCCAACATGACCAGCTTGATTGCTTAACCCACGCAGCCAAAACGACAAGAAGTTTTAACTTCCGAAAGAACCCCCTCCAACCCCCACCTTGTTCGAGTGCGTATGCATATACCTCACGATAAATGCTTATAATTGTAAGACGCTTCTTAAATCCACAAGGGAATGGATCAGCTTCTGTGAAGGAAAGGATGTAGCGGAAGTGGGCGATCCCAAGGGCCAGGGAAGACGCGCGTCGTCCACTGACCCAGGGCCAGCAAAAAGGGTTGGGTGTAGACATTGCAATAGGAATAAATTAATGGGTAACAGGAAAAATCATACCCTCCTCTATTGATGGGTCTAGTCTAGCTCACTTTTGGGGTTTCTAAAATTTTGGTGGTAGGAATATTCTCTATAGATGCCATGCCATTATCAGTTTTTTTTTTTTTAAGTCAGGGAGTTATGTTGGAAAGATGATTGATTTTAGGAAATTTTTTTATATGAGATTTAGAGAGACTTATCCAAGATGAGACTAAATTATAAGGAATTATTTGTAGAGATCCCTATTTCAATTGTAACCTACTGTATTTAGATTTGATGCATGATAGTTAAGATGTTTAAGGTTAACCAACTAGTCTTGACACGCTAACGTATAACGCATTAAAGCACAACACATTAAACATACAACATCCATCTGCAATTACCAATATAGGTTGCAAATACAGTCCCTGTAAAACAAACAGTAAACCAAGTATTCTGCTACGAGGGGCTAATTAATTTTTTTCTGATTAAAAATTAATAAATCCCATCGACTTTAGAGTTTAGGTGTAAATTACTAAAGTGTCTACATATATCAATCATCTTCTCTTAACTCACCCTTTCTGATGAAATAAGATTAGTTGAGGACATGGTATACCCTTATATATACTTAAGAACACCTCTCTTAGTTGAGAAAAACCTACAATTAATTAGAGGAGTTGCCTAGCTCGGAAATTAATGTTGATCTCTTTAGCAAAACCACAACCCAGCAAAGCACCAGCTGGTACACATTGCCAATCCATTCCCTTTTCGCCGAGTCAAAGAACTAGACATTAATGTAGCATACATCTTTCTGTACTGCAAATTAGCCCGAGCATCGTGGAAAAGTATGATGAAGAAATGCTGGCTAAATTTTCACCCGGACGGATAGCATGATTGGCCAATCCAACTGCGTGTGGGTCCCACCACCATCCCCCATACTATTTCTAATGTAGAACCCATTTCCCGACCTAGCTCCAGCCAATCTCTTAACTTTACTTTATTTGTCACTCTTGAATTCATTCGTCACCATTCGCCATTTGTTTGTCAGTTTTATTAATTAAAAGTGTCGAATAAATGGCAAAGGGTGATAAACAAGTTCTACACCGGGAATGGATTTTACCTGAAGAATAGTGTGGGGGAATGGTGGCGAGGCCTGTGCACAGTTGGACTGGCCAATCCTTTATCATACGGGCACTTGCACCACCCATCTAGGAAGGAAAGTAAGCATTTCTCAAGCATCATGCATCCCTGCAAATTAGCACAACTTTTAAGGGCATTTTGCATATTAATCCTTAGAAAAATAATTAGTTTCTCAAATCTGACTATTGTCATATAGATCCCTCCAAACATCTAGCTTTTACAAAAAAAAAAAATCCATGACAACGTCAAAAAAATTGGATATTTGATGAAAAATATTTCTTCCTCTCGTTAGAAGCTTTTGTGAAGTTCCTAAAATATACTTGTCACTCTCACCCCTTCCATTACAAAAACGATGGAGAATCCCTCTACCCCTACCTACTGCTGCCCTACGCACCAACCGTTCGCTCTCCCGAAGGCCCACTCGCAAGAAGTCATCGTCCCCCACCTCAGAGATCCTCTGATGGTGGACCCCCACTGACACCATTGCTAGCTCCGACGCCATCTCATCATCCTCACGTAGGATTGATATGACCATTGGCACCATCTCATCATCCTGAGGTAGGATGACCAACATAGAGCACTGGTATTCGATCTAGCGCCCTCTCCCTTAGCCATATTCCTTGTAATCATGCCTAGAAGGAGAGCATTCACATGCTTCCCATGTCTGAAATGGTAAGTGTAGACGCGCGATTTGGCTCATCTCCCGCAAGGCTCTCTTGGCCCATTAAGCCTAGTTTGACCATTTGTTGACCAGTCTCGGATACCATGTAGGCGGCAGCATCGATGGCCGCCGACTACTGATTGGTGGCAAGCCCCCTTGACGCTGACCCATACCGACGTCCACATCCATGGACGTCTGCATGCGGTTGGCGGCCTAATCCCTTGACGCCTATACCGTTTACCTGGTCTGCGCAACTAACCCGGGAATATAGCCCCCTAGCGCCTTTCTCTCGCCCATGCACCGCATGGGACCGTTCCCAACCAGTATATGGGCCACCTTGGCACCCCCTTGACCTAGTAAAAATCATATTCCCATTGGTTGGAGCTTAAACACCAAGATTGCCATGTGTGCAAGTGTGTTTCTTCACACTTGAGCATCCAAGGCTCTCAACCCCGAGCTCACTGTCTATATAACCTCCCATTGAGCCCTCTAAGCCAGGGGAGGGAGGCTGGACGTCCATATGCTGAAGCTTTGAGAGAGGAGAGAGAAAATCTTACCCAACCTTCCACCACTCATCCTCTTCACTCTCTCCACACTTGGGACGTCCAGGAGGTTTGCTTTGGAGCTGGAGGAGCCCTTGCAAGGAGCTACAACATCAACAATGAGGATCTACACCTCCTTCCCTCTCTCTTCTCTTACTTACTTTTTAGCTAATTTACATGTTTCACACACCTTCCCACTCACTCTAGGCACGTAGGTCACCTTCCTACACACCTAGAAAGGAGTTTCCCAACCAAAAACGGAGGGAAGAAGGGTGGTCATAGCATTTGGCCACCCCTCTTCTCAAGTCCGCAACCGGTACGAGACTCGCCTTTTGGGCCTTCCTCTCTTCGTTTTGAACATTTACTACACTGCATTTGAGTCTAATAGAGCTTTTGTTTGTGGCAGGAACACTGTGAACGTGACCGCGGAGCTCTCTTCCTTTGGCCGGCCGAAGGAGGAGAAGTTGAAGCCCCATCTCCGTTCGCTGCGCGAGGCTGCTACAATAACGTGTTAGAACACTCCCTTGGGTACAGGTAAGGCCCTGGCGATCACAAACCTCCCCTTTCATCTCTGGTTTTCTTTGTTTCCTCCTCAGTCAACCTAGTCAACCGGGGAGTCAATGAGGTCAACCAGCAACCCATCATCGCCAACGAGAGACCAGCAACGTCCGCGAGCCTCCGGAGGACATCCACAGTCGACACGGGGACTAACGAAGGCGAAACGGATCGTCCACAGCCTCTTTTCTGGCGATCACGGTGGGACAACTGTGCTGCTGCGGTTTCTGTGCATCCAGGTAGACGGCAAGCGATCTTGCCACCTATCCAGGTAAGCGTCCACATTTCCTGTCGTTGATTGTCTTTTAGCGTCCATCTCCCTTGTCGTTTATTGTCTGTCAGCGTCCATCGATCAGGCCGTCAATATGTTCTTGATGAACTGAGCATCCATATTCATGCCGTTTACTTCACAGAAACTTCTGTTTCAGCTGTTTTGATCTGATTTTTGCTTCCTGTTTGCTTCCTGTTTGTTTCTAACAGTCTTCAGTCACGGGGGGTTCCTTCCTCTCATATGTTCTAACCTCCCCTCACATTTTAGGACAGTCATTCTTTGGTCTACAACCTTTTACTCGGGGATTCCCTCTCGGGTAAATCGGGTTGGTTCCAAAGAAAACTCTGTAAGTCCCTAAATTCCGTGGATTCCCTCACGGTATGGGGTAGGAGGACCTTACACCTTCTTGTTTAGTTCACCTACTCATCTGGGTTTGAGTAAGATTTGAGAGAACTGGCCAAGTCAAGTCAAAGTAATACACAACCTTAATCTTTAAAACTCTTGGGACGTTGTTTGATAACATTGTTTGATAGAAATCCACTTTTCTCCTCATAAACAATGTCATTAATTAGCGAAACCGCTTTAAAATCAGTAGGTTCTGTTTGCTAATGGACTCTTGGTTAGACCCTGTCAACATGTCTAATAAACCGGCATTTGAGTATGATAACATCAATGATGAGATTGTCGGTATGATTAACATTGATGTTCAGCCTGAGGGGTCGGTTCAATCATCCTCCCAAGCCGACAATGAGAAAAGTGTCAGTTTGAGGGTCAACCCCATTCACGCCCAGAATGCCCAAGAAGACTCCGAGTTTTCCAAACTCATGTCCCGCTATTCGCCCGACGATATCATTTCTATGCTTTCCAAGCATACCATTCGGGCAGCGGCTTCTCCTTCCCCTCCATCCCATTCTCCCTTCCATGCTTCCTCATCTAGGCCCGCTCCTAGGCCTCTCACTCCTTCCCGAATTCCTGTATCCCATATCCCTATCTCCACTCCTATTCCTCCCACTCCTTTACCTACTTCTACCCCAATTCCCCCACCCATCCACCCATCCTATGTCCAAACCACTCCTCCCGCTCAATCCAAATCCATGTTCCGGTCTGAGACGGAGGGTCTTATTAGGAAACTCTTGGCTGAATCTTTGTCCCTTTCCAAGCCTCATTCACTCCAAAACTACTGCAAGCTCCCCAACGCTTACTTCCCTCTGGGTTTTAAGGCCCCAAAGTACCTCAAGTATGACGGGACCTCCGACCCCCAATTCCATCTTGCTGGCTTCACTATGGATTCCCATCGGTGGCTGTACGATCGGGTCCTCTTAGTCCACCTCTTCCAACAATCGTTAGAAGGGGAGGCTTTGAGGTGGTTTACCTCTTTGCCCGCATCGGATCTTGTTAACTTTGACATAGTCTCCGAACGCTTCATCTCCCATTTCTCCTACATGGCCACTCAAGTCCCTACACTTCCCGACTTGGTGGCAGAAAAGATGAAGACGGACGAAGACTTTGTCACTTTTGCCAACCGATGGAGATCTATGGCGTCAAGGGCCGACATACCCATCCCGGAGTCCCAAGCCATAACCATGCTAGTCACCAACACCATCCCATTGCTCCGATCTATCATGATGCTTAGTGAGTTCCCCTCCTTCACGCATCTTTACAACCGAGCAAGGGTGGTCCAAAATCAGATCAAAGACTCCTCACTCCCACATTTCTTCGAAGGGAAGCCCAAGGGATGTAAGGCTCCCGCGGCACCCACCACCGAGGGGGTGACCATCAATGAGTCGGTTAGTGCCTGCAGCCAGCCTTTGAGGCCTCCCAACAAATCCTCCCACCCTCCTTCCAACCCTCACCAATTCCCATCTCATCCCTCCAAGTCTTACTCTGCCGTTCCTCCTCCTGCTGGCTACACTCGACTTGGCCCCAAAAGGTCGCATTACCCTCCTCTCCCTGAGACTCTCGAGGACATATTCTTCGCCCTCATGTCCTGTAATGCAATTCAACTCCCCCCACAAAGGGAGAACACCAATTCAAGGATAGACACCTCCAAGTACTGTCCATACCATAGGACTCATGGTCACTTCATCAACAACTGCTTTACCTTCCGTGACTGGGTCTATGATATGAATGACCAAGGTAGAATAAACTGGGATGACGTCAAGGTGGCCATAGCAAAGTCTAGGTACACCAAAAAGGACCTTGGCATTTTCAGTAACCCTCTCCCCAACCACCAAAGCAAGAGTCCCTCCTCCTCTAAAACCCATGAGAGCGTGCATACCATGGTACACCTAGGACCTCGGGTTGTGAGGAGAGAGCAACAGTGGGGGGTAGAAGGTTTCAAAGAATGGTACCCATGTCCCACGGCCGAGTCTCAGGAGCCTTCCACGTCGGTAGATGCCATCCTAGAAGAAAGACCCTTAATGCTCATCCGACCTCCACAGGATGCCTACCCCACTATCCTCACTTCCCCTGCCATTGAGTCATCCTCCAGACCCCTCTAGCTCATCCGCGCCTCAGTCTCAGGAGGCCGTACATGTCACGCTCCGAAACTGGATCATTCCTCCGCCTCCGAGGCCATCCCAAAATGAGGAGGATAATGGGCCTCCACCTCCACCTCCGGCTGGCACCGAATATGATATTCTCCAACATCTTGATAAGACGCCCGCGAGGGTGTCTATTTTAGAATTGATTCGGAGGTCGCCATCACATCAATCCACTCTCCTCCTATTCCTCCAGAAGATCATGGTCAATGATGATCTCCCTCCTAGTGGGGTCACCGGCGCCATTCTCTCCCTCACCCAAGGACCCTCAATCTCTTTCTCGGACAAGGATCTCGCCACCCCCCAGTGTCATTCGCTCCCTCTTTGTCTCACCATCAACCTCAATGGGGTTTCGGTGGACTCCACTCTTATCGACACCGGGGCATCTATCAATGTCTGTCCGATGAAGACCCTTAAGCAGTTGCGTTTGGGGGAAGAGAATCTGGAGAAGAGTTGCTCCACTATAGCTGCCTATGACAACTCCAAAAGAGTTGCCAAAGGCAAGATTGCTCTCAAACTAGAAGTCGGACCTGTCACCATGTCTACTGAATTCCTAGTCCTTCATGTCGACCCGGCCTACAAGGCCATCCTTGGTCGTCCCTGGCTAGATCTGTCACGTCCAGAGAATTACGCAGCGGATATTATTTCGAAGAATTCGAGTCGATATTTCGAGACGTGGACAGTCGGCAAATAAGCCTCTAGCTAGCACGCACTAAATGTGTATCAACACAACATCATAATAGGGCCCAAATGTTGAACTCAATATAAATTGTATGCAATCTCAACTCATTGTATTTCAAATAGAATCTATTACAGGACTAAGACTCAATGAAATAAAAGTACATGATACTTCTCACTTCCTACTACATGTTCTAACTCTCAAAGCGAATTACTATAACTAGACTCATAGTTGGAACGCTCATCACTCGGACGCATTCCCATCCTCGACTTGCTCTTCCTCTTGAACTTCATAGTCACCTAAATTGGGTAAAAGTAGAGGATGAACAAACTAGCCCAGTAGGATTTATATCTCAATGTGCGGGCAATGATATAAGTGATTAGCAATTTAGGACTAGGCAAGTACGATGAATGATATGCAAGCACGAATAAAACTCGTTAAAACATGATATATAAAAAAACTAGAGAGAGTGATTATGATAGAACAAGATTGTGAACAAGATGACAAGATAGAACCAGCAATAGATCACTTTGTACGAGCACGCGATATTTCACTTGATATCAAGAACGCAGGATATCACTAATTGCATTAAATGCAGGATGGCCATATCACGCAAGCAAGCAAGCAAGAACGCATGAGCACGATCATGTAACACTAATCAGGCATGTAGACTCTAATGTACACCGAGAAAAGATCCATCAAGAATTACACTAGGACACATGTATGTGGTTGTTGTATCTAACATTCAACAAGCAAGAAAGTACTCCCAGCGCAGATGCAACGCCAGTAATCATTATACCCCATGGTTAACAGTATATCTATGACTCGCCGTCATTGGGGCTAGATTGGAGCCCTGGACACACGTCGTGCCCTGTCAGCATCTCATGTAAGTTTTTAAATGTAGATACCCACAGTCATTAATAATGGCCAATGAGAGTTTCAATAAGTAAGCATGTGTAATGTCATGTTCATGATGATGATGGGAACAAGTAATAAGTAATTGAACATGATTTCGTGATAACAATGGTCAAGAGGTAAATTCGGCACCATAACGGTACGATTTGTACTTTGGTTAAATCTTTACATTAATGGCTTTAGTCTAGATTGTCAAATCACGCTCACGAGAACAAGAGGAGAAAGGAAGTGCACGCTATCTTCAGGGAACTTCAATGGTACAACCAACTCGTCGACCATGTGGGAATCCATGGTCAGAGGAGATTTACGGAGGCCTTGGAAAAAGGTCGCTAGTCTACCGATTCAGAATGACCGGTAGAGAGTTTCCAATTTCCCAAGAAAAGGCTGCCTAATAGTGCTAGTGTATAGTGCGGTACGCGTGTCTCAATTCTCAAACCATCGGTCTCAAACTCGCAGGAAGCACTAGACAATAAAATATGGAATGAAACTATGCACTTTAACTCATCATGGTTTGCAAGATTTTATGATAACCATTATCATTTAAACGTGGAAGAACAGTAGGAAGATTTAATCACATGTAGCACAAAAGGATCATAACATTTAAGGAGCACTTAGAATAGGATTCATGTAATTAAAGCTTTATATGGGTTTAACACTTTTTAAGTCATTAAATAACAATCATGTAATGATCAGACCCAAGACATGCAACTTACACAGTAAATATCCTATTTAAACAGATCTTGGGTATATGCGGAAAACTATGCATGAAAACACATGGTTTCAGGTAAGGTTCTGAGATCGCGACATATCCCTATAAGGAAGGTGACTGGTCTTCAGATTGCGACAGGACAAGGACCGCGAAGGGATGGCTAGAAGGCGACAGGGGGTTGTGAAGAACGCGACTGGGGCGGTCAGATTTAGGCAGCATGATTGCGACAACGGTCTTGCCGCAATCAGGTCGCGACATGTCGGGCTGTCGCGATGAGACCTCGGAAGGCGACACATCGAGCCGTCGCGTTCACAGGATCTGCGCCTGAGTCCGACCGGGATCTGACATGCTCTGGTTCAGACTTACCTTGTTTTGACACAGGGGTGATATTCATGAAACGCTTATATCTCTCTATATGCTGACCTTTAGACAAAACTTTCAACATAGAAAATGTCGAGGACATCTATTGGAAGAACTTTTGTGTTGTGTGCTGGGTCTGAATCGGTCTCTAATTGCATGAAATATAGGAAGAACATGGGAAAGCCCTAAACATGCATGACTTCATGGCGACTTACATGTTAGACTTGTAACATGAGATCTACTGACATTTGGACAAAACGACTAACATAAAAGATGACAAGGACAACTAGTATAGGAACTTTGTTGTTGGGGTTTTAACCTAATTCGGTCTTGAACCTTGTGAAAAAATATGAAGAAGTGAAAGTTAAATGCAACCAGAAAATGCAGTATCATGCATGACTCTATTACGAAGTTTATAGCTCTCTAAATAATGATTTTTAAGCAAAACATTTAACATGAACGATGACCATATCTATTAATACAAGAACTTTCATGTTGGAGGCTTTACCTACTTCGGTCTTAAATCTCAAGCAAAACAGGAAGAACCTAAGGCTAACTGCAAACCCGAAAACACAGTATTATGCATGACTCTATTACAGGGTTCATAACTCTCTAACTAAAGACTTCTAGACAAAACGTTCAACATGAAAGATGATTGTTACTACAAGTAGAAGAACTTTTATGTTGATGATTTAGTCTAATTCGGTCTCAAATCGTGTGAATAAGAAGAAGAACGGGAAAAGCTCTAACAGTGCGCGACTTCGGAAAAACGCTTATAATTCAAAATCTACTAAATGAAATTCGATGACACCAGTGGGAAATGAAAGTTACCTTGATGCTATACACATTGGTATAGGATATGTTAAGATTTGGCCCGAGAAAACCTACCTTTTGGGTTGAAGAAGTCCCGTTCTTCCAGAAAACTAGTGTTCAGACCACTTGGAGGAAAACGCTTACTACTCCGTGTATACTGCATGGAATTTGGGTATTCCACTTGGGTTAGAACGTAGACTTGACCCTCTTTCCAGGGGTATAGGCCTTGAAAGGTTTGGTTTATGTTTGACTCACCGTTGGTCGACAGCAAGAGAGTGGTTTGTGCAGGTCGCAGCAGACGAGAAGGGTAAGAAGAACGGCTTCTTGTGGTCGTTCCACAGCTCCTCAGCCACCAAGAGCTCCTCCACACGACCCTAGCAAGTTCTAAATTTGTTCCTAGGGTTTAGGTGAAGAGTATTTAAGTAACCATGGTGTTTAGGAGTCCTATTATAACTAGGAAAGAGGATTTCGGGATTGGCATGTTTGGTTTCCTATTTTTGATGATTCCCTCCTCCCTTTGAGTGTGTGAGGCATTAGGAAACCTCCCCTCATAGTTAGGCACGAATTTGGGTTGCCATGGATGCATGATTGCATCCCAATTCAACTCTAATTGCCTCTTTTTAATTTCAGCTTATTTATGGTTACGAATTTCTATGTATTTTCTAGCTTTATTTGATTTTTTGGGCCAAATGTTGCCCATTGGCCCAATTATGATAATGGGTCATCAATATATAATGTTGGAAGTCTCCCCAACACTTTTATTTAATTTTTGATTGTGTCGTATTTCCGTGTTAACGGTTTTCCGACTTGTTTCATTATTTAGATAATCAGTCGCAATAACTCTTAAACGTAGCTCAAATGATTTTTATTGAACCAAATTTCTTGATGGGTCATTATAGGATATTATTTGAAGTCCATATATGATTTTTATTTAATTTTCTGACTCATCCGAGTACGTGTGATAATGGTTTTACGACTTATTCATGAATTACGATAATAAGTCGTGAAGCACTTTAAACTTGGCTAATCTGATTTTTCTTGGCACAAATTTCTTTGTGAAACATTTAGTAATAATATTTAGGGTTGATTATAATTTTTACAAATTTTCCGATGTGTTTTAGCACACACGATAATGGTACGTATGTTTTAAATACTCCGATATTATGGAAATTATTTATTTCCATTTATTTGAATTTTTATGTAATTAAAATTTCCGGGGTGCTACACCCTCCCCCACTTACGAGAATTTGGTCCCCAAATTCATTGATCATTAATTGGCTTTAGAAAGTTATGATCCTTGAGGTCGTTTCGGATTTAATTCCTCTAACTTATTTCAACATCATGGATGCTAGTCCAACATCTACACCTATAGCCACCAGTACTATTCATTTGGTTCCTTCCACTCTTGTTTTCCTTCCATAGTTGTTATAACTCCATCTTAATCCTCCGGATGAACTATGGTATAATTACTAGATTATTCCTAATCTCTCCTTAATGATCTCCCCCACTTAGAAGTGTACTCATAAGAAAAGCATCTTAAGATCAATCTATGGGTTTAACAATCATACCTCCTTCCGGGAGCTCCGCTTGTGTTACTGCATTTACGCGTCCTTGATGCTTTACCACTCCTTGGTTCCTTCTAGCTTGGTCTTTTAGCATGGGACAGTTGGGAAGGCGGTGGTCGCGATTTCCACATCGCAGGCAAGCTCGTGCCTTCTTCCAGCACTCTTCTGCTCTATGTCCAGGCTTGTTGCAAAAGTTACAATATTCCACCGTCTTTGTTTTCTACCTTGATCTTTTTCTCCATGCCATAGTCCTTCCCAGTGGTTGGCCTTTTGTTGTTGTAGTTATTATTGTTGTTGTTATTGTTGTTATTGGGAAAGTTCCAGTTGTATCGACTGCTCCCCTTTTTATAAAGGTCGGCTTTGAGATGTCCTTCCCCCCTCATGCCTTCCACCTTAGCCATAGTGTCTTCTACCAGTTGATCTTTTGGACCATCTCAGTGTAAGTTTGAATATTGTGTGGTCTGAGCATTTCAATGAACATGGGTCTGAGCCCGTCCATGAAACGATTAGCCTTTAGTCTTTCAGTTCCCACCAGATGTGGGGCATACACGGCAAGCCATGCGAACTGAGCCTCATACTCAGCCACGGACATCCCTTTCTGTTTTATTGCGGCAAACTCTATTGCCTTCTTCTCCTTGACTCTCTCAGAGAAATACTTTCCTCGGAATATCTCCAGGAATCCGGCCCATTCCAGTTCAGCTATATTAGGCAGGTGGGCCAATGTAGCCTTCCACCACGCTCGGGCATCCTTGGTAAATTGGAAAGTGGCCAGTACCACTTTCTTCCTATTGGTGCATTGCATTGCTTGGAAGATCCTTTCTATTTCTTCCTGCCAATTTTCTGCCTCGTCTGGGTCAAGGGATCCAGAGAAACGAGGAGGGTTTAAACTCCTAAAATTCTGGTGCAGATCACCGGCTCCATTCCTTGCAGCTCCAGCTTGATTTCCAGCCTGAATCACATTCTGCAGGGCCTGAGTCAACCCAGCCACGGTTTCTTGCATAGCTTGCCATTGGTTACGAGCCATTGCAGTTAAGTGTAAGTGTTATGAAGGTTCCTGAGAAAAGGATGGAAACCAATTAATGTCTCTAGATACGTTATAAGAGTCAATGGGTAGGAGTGTTTAATTCTTTCTAACATATTCCCAGTCTCTACCCATTCTCACCAGGTACTATATTTAATTTCCATGACCTAGGTTCCATAGGTATCTCCAATTCCTGAGACATATATCCTATTTGGTATTCCTAGGCTCTGATACCACTAAACTGTCACGTCCAGAGAATTACGCAGCGGATATTATTTCGAAGAATTCGAGTCGATATTTCGAGACGTGGACAGTCGACAAATAAGCCTCTAGCTAGCACGCACTAAATGTGTATCAACACAACATCATAATAGGGCCCAAATGTTGAACTCAATATAAATTGTATTCAATCTCAACTCATTGTATTTCAAACAGAAACTATTACAGGACTAAGACTCAATGAAACAAAAGTACATGATACTTCTCACTTCCTACTACATGTTCTAACTCTCAAAGCGAATTACTATAACTAGACTCATAGTTGGAACGCTCATCACTCGGACGCATTCCCATCCTCGACTTGCTCTTCCTCTTGAACTTCATAGTCACCTAAATTGGGTAAAAGTAGGGGATGAGCAAACTAGCCCAGTAGGATTTATATCTCAATGTGCGGGCAATGATATAAGTGATTAGCAATTTAGGACTAGGCAAGTACGATGAATGATATGCAAGCACGAATAAAACTCGTTAAAACATGATATATAAAACAAGCTAGAGAGAGTGATTATGATAGAACAAGATTGTGAACAAGATGACAAGATAGAACCAGCAATAGATCACTTTGTACGAGCACGCGAGATTTCACTTGATGTCAAGAACGCAGGATATCACTAATTGCATTAAATGCAGGATGGCCATATCACGCAAGCAAGCAAGCAAGAACGCATGAGCACGATCATGTAACACTAATCAGGCATGTAGACTCTAATGTACACCGAGAAAAGATCCATCAAGAATTTACACTAGGACACATGTATGTGGTTGTTGTATCTAACATTCAACAAGCAAGAAAGTACTCCCAGCGCAGATGCAACGCCAGTAATCATTATACCCCATGGTTAACAGTATATCTATGACTCGCCGTCATTGGGGCTAGATTGGAGCCCTTGGACACACGTCGTGCCCTGTCAGCATCTCATGTAAGTTTTTAAATGTAGATACCCACAGTCATTAATAATGGCCAATGAGAGTTTCAATAAGTAAGCATGTGTAATGTCATGTTCATGATGATGATGGGAACAAGTAATAAGTAATTGAACATGATTTCGTGATAACAATGGTCAAGAGGTAAATTCGGCACCATAACGGTACGATTTGTACTTTGGTTAAATCTTTACATTAATGGCTTTAGTCTAGATTGTCAAATCACGCTCACGAGAACAAGAGGAGAAAGGAAGTGCACGCTATCTTCAGGGAACTTCAATGGTACAACCAACTCGTCGGCCATGTGAGAATCCATGGTGAGAGGAGATTTACGGAGGCCTTGGAAAAAGGTCGCTAGTCTACCGATTCGGAATGACCGATAGAGAGTTTCCAATTTCCCAAGAAAAGGCTGCCTAATAGTGCTAGTGTGTAGTGCGGTACGCGTGTCTCAATTCTCAAACCATCTGTCTCAAACTCGCAAGAAGCACTAGACAATAAAATATGGAATGAAACTATGCACTTTAACTCATCATGGTTTGCAAGATTTTATGATAACCATTATCATTTAAACGTGGAAGAACAGTAGGAAGATTTAATCACAAGTAGCACGAAAGGATCATAACATTTAAGGAGCACTTAGAATAGGATTCATGTAATTAAAGCTTTTATATGGGTTTAACACTTTTTAAGTCATTAAATAACAATCATGTAATGATCAGACCCAAGACATGCAACTTACACAGTAAATATCCTATTTAAACAGATCTTGGGTATATGCGGAAAACTATGCATGAAAACACATGGTTTCAGGTAAGGTTCTGAGATCGCGACATATCCCTATAAGGAAGGTGACTGGTCTTCAGATTGCGACAGGACAAGGACCGCGAAGGGATGGCTAGAAGGCGACAGGGGGTTGTGAAGAACGCGACTGGGGCGGTCAGATTTAGGCAGCATGATTGCGACAACGGTCTTGCCGCAATCAGGTCGCGACATGTCGGGCTGTCGCGATGAGACCTCGGAAGGCGACACATCGAGCCGTCGCGTTCACAGGATCTGCGCCTGAGTCCGACCGGGATCTGACATGCTCTTGGTTCAGACTTACCATGTTTTGACACAGGGGTGATATTCATGAAACGCCTATATCTCTCTATATGCTGACCTTTAGACAAAACTTTCAACATAGAAAATGTCGAGGACATCTATTGGAAGAACTTTTGTGTTGTGTTCTGGGTCTGAATCGGTCTCTAATTGCATGAAATACAGGAAGAACGTGGGAAAGCCCTAAACATGCATGACTTCATGGCGACTTACATGTTAGACTTGTAACATGAGATCTACTGACATTTGGACAAAACGACTAACATAAAAGATGACAAGGACAAATAGTATAGGAACTTTGTTGTTGGGGTTTTAACCTAATTCGGTCTTGAACCTTGTGAAAAGACATGAAGAAGTGAAAGTTAAATGCAACCAGAAAACGCAGTATCATGCATGACTCTATTACGAAGTTTATAACTCTCTAAATAATGATATTTAAGCAAAACATTTAACATGAACGATGACCATATCGACTAATACAAGAACTTTCATGTTGGAGGCTTTACCTACTTCGGTCTTAAATCTCAAGCAAAACAGGAAGAACCTAAGGCTAACTGCAAACCCGAAAACACAGTATTATGCATGACTCTCTAACTAAAGACTTTTAGACAAAATGTTCAACATGAAAGATGATCTTTACTACAATTATAAGAATTTTTATGTTGATGATTTAGTCTAATTCGGTCTCAAATCATGTGAATAAGAAGAAGAACGGGAAAAGCTCTAACTGTGCGCGACTTTGGGAAAACGCTTATAATTCAAAATCTACTAAATGAAATTCGATGAAACCAGTGGAAAATGAAAGTTAACTTGATGCTCTACACGTTGGTATAGGATATGTTAAGATTTGGCCCGAGAAAACCTACCTTTTGGGTTGAAGAAGTCCCATTCTTCCAGAAAACTAGTGTTCAAACCACTTGGAGGAAAACACTTACTACTCCGTGTATACTGCATGGAATTTGGGCATTCCACTTGGGTTAGAACATAGACTTGACCCTCTTTCCCGGGGTATAGGCCTTGCAAGGTTTGGTTTATGTTTGACTCACGGTTGGTCGACTTCAAGAGAGTGGTTTGTGCAGGTCGCAGCAGACGAGAAGGGGAAGAAGAACGGCTTCTTGTGGTCGTTCCACAGCTCCTCAGCCACCAAGAGCTCCTCCACACGACCCTAGCAAGTTCTAAATTCGTTCCTAGGGTTTGGGTGAAGAGTATTTAAGTAACCATGGTGTTTAGGAGTCCTATTATAACTAGGAAAAGAGGATTTCGGGATTGGCATGTTTGGTTTCCTATTTTTGATGATTCCCCCTCCCTTTGAGTGTGTGAGGCATTAGGAAACCTCCCCTCATAGTTAGACACGAATTTGGGTTGCCATGAATGCATGATTGCATCCCAATTCAACTCTAATTGCCTCTTTTTAATTTCAGCTGATTTATGGTTACGAATTTCTATGTATTTTCTAGCTTTATTTGATTTTTTGGGCCAAATGTTGCCCATTGGCCCAATTATGATAATGGGTCATCAATATATAATGTTGGAAGTCTCCCCAACACTTTTATTTAATTTTTGATTGCGTCGTATTTCCGTGTTAATGGTTTTCTGACTTGTTTCCTTATTTAGATAATCAGTCGCAATAACTCTTAAACGTAGCTCAAATGATTTTTATTGAACCAAATTTCTTGATGGGTCATTATAGGATATTATTTGAAGTCCATATATGATTTTTATTTAATTTTCTGACTCATTCGAGTACGTGTGATAATGGTTTTACGACTTATTCATGAATTACGATAATAAGTCGCGAAACACTTTAAACTTGGCTAATCTGATTTTTCTTGGCACAAATTTCTTTGTGAAACATTTAGTAATAATATTTAGGGTTGATTTATAATTTGTACGAAATTTTTCGATGTGTTTTAGCACACACGATAATGGTACGTATGTTTTAAATACTCCGATATTATGGAAATTATTTATTTCCATTTATTTGAATTTTTATGTAATTAAAATTTACGGGGTGCTACAAGATCAGACCCTAGGGGTCCCTTCCACCGCCCACCAATGCTTCAAATTTTCTTTCAATGGGCGGGTGATCAAGATTAAGAGCATTCCCATCTTGGAGACCCTCAATGCGGTCACCACAGAACATATGCCGCATCTTTTCATTCCAGATAAGGGGAAGAAACCAGTCATGTCAATCTTTGACTTCTCCTTACCCTGTGACCTTACCCAACTTTCCCAGCCTGCTGAAGAATCCCATGTCCCATGTCCCCCGGGAAAGGGTTGGGAAGTCATGGCCAATATCGGCTATGTTCATGGCCGCGGGTTAGGCACGGATGAAAAGGGAGAGATCCAGAGCGTCCAGGCAATTAGGAGGTTGTTACCCAAGGCCGGTCTAGGTTTCCACCCAGACCCTGTCCATCCGAACCCATTTATACCGTATCAACCTCTTACCTGGACTTTAAAGGGGCATTTTGTTCAGGGGCCAACCCAGTTGGGGACCAGGGAGCCCTTAATTGAAGAAATACCTTACTCTGGGAGTGGGGATGAAGAAGAAGAAGAGGATGCCCAAATAGAGGACATTTCTGACGATTTTGGCCTCCTCTCCCTCTTTGGCTCTGATCTCCCCCCTCCCCCATCTTCACCACCATCATCTCCATGTCTCTCTACTGTCGTGTGCTCGCCATGCAATTCAGTTCCTCCGCCCACCTCTAATCCCCTTCTTTCTCCTCATGTCCTCTCTCCATCCCTCATCTCGCCAGTTGAGGCTACCTTGAGTCAGCAACTCATGGTTCTTGGCCTTGACTCCAAAAAAAAAACGCCAATTTTGAAAATTGGAAATCCGAGGTCTCCATTGAGCACCCTTCCTCCCTGGAACCTCTTCCGCTCGGCCAGGGGCCGACGCTTTCCGGCCTAAGTTCCTCTTCCTCTTGCCCCTCTAGGGGCATTTCCCCTGTACATAGTTTTGTACATAGCAGTCATGTAAATAGTGGTCTAGATTCTAGTTTAGAGTCAGGTCTAGAGGCTAGTCTAGGGTCTGGTTTAAGTTTAGGAGAGTCTAGTTCCTCTCAGCCATGCGTACGCAAGGAGAAGGGTAGGCAAGTTCCTGCCCGTTTTGTCATGGCCTTGGCTGAGAAGTGTGCTAAGTTAAGTCAGGTGCCAGAATTTCTTGAGGATCCTGCTCTCGTCGAGTCTGACTTTGAAGAAGGTGACTCTGTAGATGACGGCTTAGGAGTTTACCTGTTAGATTTTGATGAGGAGCGTGAGTCGGGAGATCCTGGGTTAGGAGAAGAGGACCCAGTGAGCTCCTATGTGGATGGCACAAAAAGGTTCAACAAGCCAACCATAGCTGTAGACGAGCCCACTAAAGAAGTCAACCTTGGCACTGAAGAATCCCCGAAGACAGTTTTGATTAGTGCCAACTTGAGTGTTGAAGAAGAAGAAGCCTTGGTAGCCATTCTTAGAGAATTCTCCGACGGATTTGCTTGGTCTTACGAGGACATGCCGGGACTCGATACCTCTTTGGTCGAGCACCGGTTGGTCCTAAAAGCCGACGCAAAGGCCGTCAAGTAAAAGTTGAGAAGGCTACATTCTAAGCTTGCACTCAAGATCAAAGAGGAGGTTGACAAGTTGCACAAAGCCAAATTTATTAGGGTTGTGCTATATCCACAGTGGGTAGCTAATATCGTCCCTGTAATGAAGAAGGACGGTAAGGTTATGATCTGTATAGATTTCCGTGACCTTAATCGTGCTTGCCCAAAGGACGATTTCCCTCTCCCACACATAGATGTCCTAGTGGACAATACTGCCGGTTTCAAGCTTTTGTCGTTTATGGATGGTTTCTCTGGGTACAACCAGATTCGCTTGGCGGAGGAAGACCAGGAGAAAACTTCATTTACAACGCCCTGGGGGACTTATTGTTATGTCGTCATGCCCTTCGGATTAAAGAATGAGGGAGCAACCTATCAAAGGGCAATGATGGCAATTTTTCATGACATGATGCATGTGCACATGGAGGTCTATGTGGACGATGTCTTGGTAAAATCAAAGACTCGACATGGCCATGTTGAGGTCCTCCGGGCAGTTCTCCAAAGGTCTAGAGAGCACAATCTTAAGATGAACCCCAAGAAGTGCGTCTTTGGTGTCTCTTCGGGGAAATTGCTTGGGTTCATAGTAAGTAAGCGGGGAATTGAAATTGATCCTAACAAGGCCAAAGCAATAATTGACATGCCTCCTCCTAGGAATATCAGAGAGGTCAGAGGGCTAATTGGCAGACTCCAGTTTATTAGGAGATTCATCTCCCAGCATTCAATCCGCTGCAAGCCCTTCTACGAGATGCTTAGAGGAGAGGCGAAGTTTAATTGGGACGATAAATGTCAGAAGGCCTTTGAATTGAAGAGCTATCTTTTTAATCCCCCTGTTCTCGCTCCTCCGGTCCCGGGTCGGCCTTTACTGCTCTATGTATCAACCACAGAAGATTCAACTGGAGCGGTTTTGGCCCAATACGACGACGAGAAGAAGGAGAGAGCGGTGTACTATTTATCTAAGTTGTTCAATGAGGCTGAAAAGAAGTACACCGCCATGGAAAGAACATGTGCGGCCGTCGTCTGGGTTGCCCAGAAGTTGAAGCACTACTTCTTGGCTCATGAAGTAAAACTTCTGGCGCGTATGGACCTTATTCGGTACTTGCTCAAGAAGCCCGTCCTGACTGAGCGGTTGATGAGGTGGCAAAGCTTCCTTAACCAATTTGATATCACCTATGTCAACCAAAAGTCAATCAAGGGGCATGCCATAGCTGAGCATTTGGCCCACCACCCCTTACCTTTATACTCCCTCGTTGATGAAGGCTTTCCCGATGAAGAGTTAGGAGTCATTATCGATGGTGAACCTTCGTGGGTGCTTTACTTCGACGGGGCTCTTAATTCCAAAGGGTGTGGGATAGGGGCAGTCCTCCTCTCACCGGAAGGGGTAGTCATCCCGCACGCCTATCAGTTAACCTTCCGAGCCACGAACAATATGGCTGAGTACGAGGCTCTCCTAGCCGGGCTGAAAATGGCTTTATTGCTTGGAGTCAAGGAGTTAGGGATTATTGGAGATTCGCAGTTGATACTCCGGCAATCTCTTAGCAAGTACCAGACCCAGGACCCCAAGTTGAAACCATACCAAGAGTTGGTAGGAAAAGTAGTCCGGCAGATTAGGAAGCTCACCTTAGTTCACACTCCTAGGGCCCAAAATATCCTAGCGGATTCTCTTGCCTCCCTCGCGTCTTCCATTCCCATTCCTTTGGGAAAGTCTTCTGAAACCGTCTCTGTCCAGAGGTTAAGAGTCCCTTCCCATGTCGATCCGTGGTTCTCTCAGCTCGTGCGTCCTTCTACATCCCTTCAGGTCCATGCGCTTTCCAAAGAGCTAGAAATTGACCTTGAAGATGGCCATCCCTGGTATTTTGACATCGAAAACTTTCTCAAAGATGGATCCTTCCCTGATTATGCCACCTCTGCCGATAGACGGGCAATTCGTCGCGTCTCGGAGTGTTACAAGATCATAGGTGGCATTCTGTACAAAAAGTCTCTCAGCGGGGTCTATCTCCGTTGCCTTGATGAAATCGAATCTCAAGATGTTGTTGAAGCCGCTCACTCTAGTGAATGTGGTGGCCATGTTAATGGTAGAGCAATTGCCCAGAAATTGCTAAGACACTATTATTGGCCCACCATGGAAGAGGACTGTCGCCATTTTGTCCGCCACTGTGCTAAATGCCAATTGCACGGTGACAAAATTCATGCTCCTTCCTCTTCTCTTCACCCTCTCATCGCACCATGGCCTTTCGCCATGTGGGCATTTGACGTGGTCGGTCCTCTTGCGGACAGAACCGGAGAAATCCGTAAGAAGTCCTTCATTCTGACCGCCACGGAGTACTTCACAAAGTGGGCTGAAGCAGAAGCGTTCACAGAAGTCAAAGCTTCAACAGTTGTCAAGTTCATCAAGCGCAACATCCTTGCAAGATTTGGCATGCCTCGGGACATCGTCACCGACAACGGACCGCAATTCACTTCACAGGAGCTTCGCGACATGTGTGGTAAATATGGCATTAACTTGCATCATTCATCACCATATTATCCACAAGGTAATGGACAAGCTGAAGCTACTAACAAAACTCTCATTAAAATCATAAAGAAAACATGCAAATCTCACAAAAATGCTGACTGGCCAGATCGCTTGGTTGAAGCTCTTTGGGCTTATCGCACCTCCGTCCGCACTCCTACGGGGCAAACCCCCTACGCTTTGACATACGGATCGGATGCGATACTCCCATATGAGATCTTCATCCCTTCGCTTAGAGTTCAATTGGATTCCGAACTTGATCCTGATCAACGTCGGGAAGCCTTGTTGGCACAACTTGAACTCTTAGATGAAAGGCGAATGATAGCGGCTGACCATGCACAAGTCTATCGTCAGAGAATTGCACATTTTTATGCCAAAAGAGTTATTGAGAGAAAATTCGAAGTAGGTGAATTGGTCCTAAAACGCAAAATCATAAAGGCACCAGGTCCCAGGAGCAAATTGCAAGAAAATTGGGAGGGTCCGTTCGTTGTCAAAGAAGCATACTCAGGGAACGCTTATAGGTTAGTGGATGCCGAGGGAGTTGAGCTAACGCACCCTTGGAATGCAGTCTACCTCAAGAAATTCTACCCTTAGTCGGTCAGTCAGTCCGTCAAGTCGGTCATTCATCACTTGTTAAGGTGTGCGGTCAACTTTTTCTACTTTTTCCAATTGGTCATTAATAAGGAAGGGTTTATTCACACACCTCACGATGTTGGAGTACTACCCCTAACTAGAAAATCACAAGTACACTCGGGCGGTCTCATCCGGTCAATGTGTTTTCCCCTATTCTTTTCCCACTCGGTCGTGTCTGGAAACGGAACAAACTACGAGTAGGGGACCACCCACTCTCTTTTAAGAGAACAAGGTCACCATAAAACAGGGGCAACTAATAAAAAGCAAGGGGCACAATGTCAAATCAAGCCTCCAAAAGGGGAAAAGAAAAGCCAAAAGGTCAAAAATGGTAGCAAAAAGTACGTACCCGGAAAAAGGCTGACCAACTCAAGGAGGTAGCAAAAAGTACGTGCCTCCACCCCAGAAATCAGATGAAAAAAAATTCCCCTGAAAACAATGGTTGACCAAGTCTGTTTAGTATGAGATGTCGGTTTGGAAACAAAAAGTAGTTTGAACCAAAGTCCTACATGATTTTCTATACTTTTCTTCCCATTTCCCCTCTAGGGGCAATTTGATTGTATAAGACCTCCCGTGGTGGAAAACATCAAGAAGGCTAGGGGCAATGCCTAACATTAAAGATTTCATGCACGCCCCTCCTTACTCTTAGCCTCTATGGTTAAGTAGATCGTGTAGACCCTATACCACAACATGTGATGAATATGTGTCTTAGAGTCCAAAAATTCAAAAAATACAAAAAATGCAAAAACAACAAAAACAACAAAAAGAGAGTCTTTTGATGTATATATTTCACGTTGTACATATTTTCTTCCGAATTTTCTCCCTTATTTTCAAAAGCCAAAAAAAATTAGAAAAAATCAAAAATCCAAAAAAATTAGTGGTACCATGTATATATACTAACATTCTCCTTATTTTCTTATCAAAAACAAAAACAACAAAAAAATCAAGAAAACAACAAAACAAAAAATGCATGTGCATATTTCCCTTTCAGTTATTTTATTATGTTCATATCTTTAATTAGAAATTAGCCCATTGACCAGATCTCAAGAAAGGTACATCGTAGGCAAGGGGCTAAAGATAGATCTACACTAACCTATTTTCTTTAAGTGTTGTGGATTGCAGGAAACAGAAATCAAACCATTCAAGTGCACAGAATGATAAAAGTCCACAAATTCCACTATAATGATCAAGTTATGTACATGTCATGACAGGGGCATACCCCTGGTGGTACAAAAGCTCACTCCTCTCTCCTCTCACCCTCGCTAGGCCTCGGCCTACGTGAACTGCTGACCTCCTCCCTCTCCCGACGCCTGTCTGGGACGGGAGGTCTTGTCGCAGTGGAAGCCTCTGGGCGTGCTCCCGCTCCTCGTCCGACGGACGGATCTCCCAATGACACGATGTCATCAAGAGACCCGAACACAGACCCCATCCTCCCGGCCGCCTCCTGCTGAGTCTGTCACTGCTGCTCCCGGCGTTTCTTCAGCACCCGGTTCTTCAGGAACTCCAGGTCCGCGATAGCCTACACCCGGGCCTCGATGGCCCGTATCTTCTCGGCCTCCGCATCCCTCGCGCTGTCCCAAAACGCGGTCATACGACCCTCCATCCTCGATAGATCCAGCCGCAGGGCCTCCACCTGCGCCTGGAGGGTCGCTACTCCTCCTGCCTGTCGCTGCACACCAAAAAAAAGCAAACACATCAAATCAAATCAAATCACAAGTGTTCAGGTTTGGTTCAGTGTCTTACGCTCGCCTCGAAGCCCTGGAACACAAAGGTGTGTGTGTGCGGGTTCCATCTCTCCACCAACGCCCCCAGGCCGTCAAATCCCCACCACATGTCCTTCATGTTCTTCGCCAGTACCACCATAAAATTCAGATTCCACATCCCGATGAAACCCCACATGTCCAGCGTAATAGCGTTCACCAGGTTCACAAGCCAGGAAAAGGCCCGTACCTGGCCTTGGCTCGGGAATGCTGGGATTTCCTGCATGGGAGTGGGGGTTCTGTAAGAACGCTATTTGGGGCGTTTTTAGTCCAGGAGGAAAAAGAATCAATCATTTCTTACCTCTCCCTTGGCCAGACGCGTGCTCAAGTGACCCGGAACTTCACTTAGAACTCCGGGGTTTGCGCCTGTGGATCGTCCGGTCGAAGAAGAGGCCATTTCGCTATGTTTTTCTGTCTCTCAACTCTCTGGTTCACAGCAGGAGCAGGGAGGGACGGAGGTAGGAGATGAGAGAGTCCTTATGGACTCCCATCACCTATTTTTTCGGCCTAATCCGCTGTCAGGTAGGCGTCCAGATCGGTGGACGTTACTTACCAATTGGCGGCCACATCTGTGGACGTTAACATTGTTGCTGGCGGCCAGCGATGTGGACGTTTACTATCCGAAAATTTTTAAATTCTTATTTTTTATATGGCCATTATCCTTTATCTTGTGCTTCGAGTTGTTTTGCAGATATCTTAAGCACGAGTTGCGCTTCAATTTCGGAACGCTCATGCGACCTTGAGCGTTACAGGTATGTCTAACATAGGACCCCACTAGAGGCGAATAACTTGGCGACCGTGAACCCTGAGTTCCCCTTCATCAAAAACCATGATGGGTTTGCGATCTCTCAGTTATTCGTATGGCCTTTAGAATTTTCCTCTGGTGCTAACTTGCATTTTAGATAGGTAACCCACACCAGCATGCATCTTCACTGCTAACATTCTCATACTAACACACACAAAAAAAATGGTGATTTTCCTCGATCATATGATTGCTCCATGGCTCCCCCAGCTCAGGTAGCCTACTGGGTCCGCCCTTCATGACTATCTAGGTTGATATCGTGTCTTTGTTGTCCCCCCTTCTCCACTTGTCCCACCGTGCTTTCAACAAATAGTCAAGCAATCCTTATTGAGTTCAGTTGAGCCTTCGCCAGTCGCGAGCTTAATTCCGGACTTCAGGCTTTCCAAGCATGTGATTATAGTTAGAATCTTTTTGATAATCCTTTGAGAGATCAACCAACTCCTTGTCTCCATGACCTCCTAAATTTGGGACCGACGTCCTGATTAGGCCAGCGAGCCCATGAGCTCCGGTCGTGAGACTAACCTGATTCAACCGTCATATTACAACTCCTTTGACTCAGAGACACCAGAAACTAGTCAAAGTCCGACACGGCCATGCCAGGGACCCTGCCATTGGGTCGCAGTTGTAGTTACACGGGTAGATCACCCTTTTCTTACCCCTATTTGTCTCTCAAATGATACGTCATCTGTTTCTAGCCTGACTCTTTCGTTTGGTTCGCTAGAACTCCTATCCTCGGAGATGGCCCTTCCATTAAATCTCTGCGTCCTTTGTTTACCGAGACACCAACCTTTCAGTCTGCTCTGCTCCCTTGCAAGACCGGATGTCTCGGAGGGGCATTTGTAGACGCGCGATTTGGCCCATCTCCCGCAAGGCTCTCTTGGCCCATTAAGCCTCGTTTGACCATTTGTTGACCAGCCTCGGATACCATGTAGGCGGCAGCATCGATGGCCGCCGACTACTGGTTGGCGGCAAGCCCCCTTGACGCTGACCCATACCGACGTCCACATCCATGGACGTCTGCATGCGGTTGGCGGCCTAATCCCTTGACGCCTATACCGTTTACCTGGTCTGCGCAACTAACCCGGGAATATAGCCCCCTAGCGCCTTTCTCTCGCCCATGCACCGCATGGGACCGTTCCCAACGGGTATATGGGCCACCTTGGCACCCCCTTGACCTAGTAAAAATCCTATTCCCATTGGTTGGAGCTTAAACACCAAGATTGCCATGTGTGCAAGTGTGTTTCTTCACACTTGAGCATCCAAGGCTCTCAACCCCGAGCTCACTGTCTATATAACCTCCCATTGAGCTCTCTGAGCCAGGGGAGGGAGGCTGGACGTCCATATGTTGAAGCTTTGAGAGAGGAGAGAGAAAATCTTACCCAACCTTCCACCACTCATCCTCTTCACTCTCTCCACACTTGGGACGTCCAGGAGGTTTGCTTTGGAGCTGGAGGAGCCCTTGCAAGGAGCTACAACATCAACAACGAGGATCTACACCTCCTTCCCTCTCTCTTCTCTTACTTACTTTTTAGCTAATTTACATGTTGCACACACCTTCCCACTCACTCTAGGCACGTAGGTCACCTTCCTACACACCTAGAAAGGGGTTTCCCAACCAAAAATGGAGGGAAGAAGGGTGGTCATAGTATTTTGCCACCCCTCTTCTCAAGTCCGCAACCGGTACGGGACTCGCCTTTTAGGCCTTCCTCTCTTCGTTTTGAACTTTTACTACACTGCATTTGAGTCTAATAGAGCTTTTGTTTGTGGCAGGAACACTGTGAACGTGACCGCGGAGCTCTCTTCCTTTGGCCGGCCGAAGGAGGAGAAGTTGAAGCCCCATCTCCGTCCGCTGCGCGAGGCTGCTACAATAACGTGGTCAAAACACTCCCTTGGGTATAGGTAAGCCCCTGGCGATCACAAACCTCCCCTTTCATCTCTGGTTTTCTTTGTTTCCTCCTCAGTCAACCTAGTCAACCGGGGAGTCAACGAGGTCAACCAGCAACCCATCATCGCCAACGAGAGACCAGCGACGTCCGCGAGCCTCCGGAGGACATCCACAGTCGACACGGGGACTAACGAAGGCGAAACGGATCGTCCACAGTAAGCCCTTTCTTATTTGGATTATTCATGCACCATACATGATTAGTTATTTGCCAACATGAAATACAGCCGTCTAATGCAAGTGGAATGTAGTTGTCTCGCGACGGTGCCTTCTCATCTCATTTGGCTTTTTGTCACAAGTCGAAGTTAGACTTTGACTGGTGAAGATTTTGCTCATCGATGTATCTTAACAATCGAAGTCTAACTTCGATTGGTCACTAGTCGAAGTCAGACTTCGACTGATAAAGGTGTATCGATTACTGAAGACATTCTATCAATTGATGTTTAAGTGTTCTGGCATTAAGTTTTGCATCGATTGGTGACCACATGACTTAACCCATATCGATTGGTGTTTCACATCGATTGACGAACAAATGACTTGTATCCTATCGATTGGTGTTATAATGTTTAGATTGGTGTTTAAAATGTTATATTCTATCGATTGGTGACCAAATGACTTCAATATCATTCTGATTGGTGTTGTTTACATACCGATTGATGTTTACATGACTTCATACACATCAATTAATGAACAAATGTCTTTGGCGCCCAATGAAAATTCAAATATGCTTCAAATCCTTAAGTTATTCATGATGTGTGCTTTCTATCTTATCAGGGTAGGTAAGAAGGGTGTCAGCAAAAATCATGGACTCAAAGGACTCCTTATTTCCTGTCAGACAGAAAGGCTACTACCTAATATAGTAGTATTTCAGTAGAAAATATGGACTTCTACATAAGAACATATGGGCTATCTAACGCAAAGCTTCTTTTGTCTAACATTCTCTTCCATGCATTAAATATCTATAGGTGTCTGGTTCTCACATGAGGCATCGATTAGACACAAAGAGAGCAGTAGCAGAAGAAGAAGATGATGATGATGAAGAGGAAAAGCTCCGACGGTTACATCCCTCAACGATCCTCTTCAGATGCTCCATGAAAGGATGAAGGTTCTGAAGTAGATGTAGATGAGAGCATTCCTAAAGATCAGTCTAAAAGAATGTACATCCAGTGAGGAACCAAAATGACACATACACTCCAAAAAGAGAGAAAGAGCTCGAGCCCATTCAAGAAGAAGATTGTGCCTAGGTAGAAGCCATCTGAAGTCTTCTAGCAATCAAGCTTCATCTCTTCTCTTCCCTCTCTTTGAGCAACATTGTAAATATGGGGGAGAGATTGTGAGTTGAGAGTTTAAGCTTCATTCCATTATTTTTTGTAGCTCTCAGCTTGTTCTTTCTTTTCTAAAATAAAGACTTGTGTCCAGCTATAGGACTGTACACAGTGTTCCTCTTCATTTGAAGAGAAGGCTTGTTGTGCAAGCGTTTCCGTTGGTAGAAGGGAAGACTAGCTTGTGTTGGGTGGTGTGACCAATAGAGGGTCTATACTCTGTGTTCTCCTTGTTGAAGGGAAGAACCATGTTGGGCTTTGTTCCAGCAGGTTTGCTTCTTGGCCTGTTAAAGAAATGGAATGCCTTCTTGCTCGGGAAAAAGAAGAATCTAGCAAGGGTTGGGTGTTTTAATTGTCCATTAAGGGGGACTGTACCATTAGTTAGTGAAATCCTAAGAGTGTGCTTGGGGTTGGACATAGGACTTTCATTTGGAGGTGTTGAACCAGGATAAATTTTTGTGTTCTTGTGTGCTTGCTTCCTCTCTTTTAACTTTCTTTGCACACATTTTTATTCACTAACCAAAAGTTTTAAGTGGTTGTGTTTAGTTTCAGATTTCTATTGTATCCAATTCACCCCCCTCTAGGTAATCCTTGCTGCCATAAGTGGGCCAACAAGTGGTATCAGAGCCGAGGTCTCTTATTGAAACACTGATACCAATAAGCAGTATCAAAGAAGCTAATGATCCAACGATCTAGAAGCAAAGATCAATGGCAGCCCGAGGCTACTCTGAAGGTCAATTTCTCACAAGACCACCTTTCTTCGATGGGGAAGATTACCCATACTGGAAGATGTGCATGGAATGCTTCATCAGAGGCACAGATTTCGATCTATGGCAGGTAATTGAAGAAGGCGATAAAATTCATCTTACTTCATCTTCATCTGAAATGTTTATAGCAGATAAAAAAATCATCTTATTAAATTATAAAGTTAAAAACTACATATGTTGTGCTTTATCTAAAAATGAATTCAATAGAGTTTCTAAATGTAAATCAGCTAAAGAAATATGAGATACATTAAGAATAAATAATGAAAGAACTGATAAAGTTAAAGAAACTATAATAGATATTCTTGTAGGTAAATATGAACAATTTAGATTGCTAAGTGATGAAGGTATAAGTCAAATGTACTCAAGATTCACAGACATAACAAATGGCTTAGCATCATTAGGAAAAACCTACTCTCAAGGTGATTTAATTAGAAAAATATTAAGATCTCTTTCAAATCAATGGATTCCTAAAGTGATTGCCATTGAAGAAGCAAATGATTTAACAACCATGGCAGTTGATAAACTTATAGGATCATTAATGGCACATGAGATAAATATGGAAAGATTATCTGAAAGCTCTTCCAAGAAAAAAAAAATACTAATGCTTTCAAAGTTATAACTGCTCCTTCCACTTCTTCCACTTCTAGTTCAGAAAATGCAACTTCTGAAGATAGTGATCTTGATGAAGCCCTATCAAACCTTCAAAAAATTTTAAAGAAGAAGAAGAATAGATCAAGAAGGATCCATAAGAAAGAGAAAAAGGAATCAGTCTACTATCCATGTGGATAGCCTGAACATCTGAGGCCTGATTGTCTAAGGTCAAGAGAACTGGTCAACCAGAAAAATCCAAGAAGAAGCAGAGAAAAGATGAAAAGCACAAGATATTCAGAAGAAAAGTTATGGTAGTTGCATGGGACAATGAAAAAGTCTCATCCACTGATGCATCAGGTTTAAATTCTGAAGAAGAGCAAGTGAGTCTAGCCCTCGTAGTAGTACTAGATGAGGTACAATCTAACTCATCCTCCAACTCTTGCACTGATTCAGATTCAGAATCAGAAAATTTAGAAGACATCTTTAATGAACTTTACCAAAAATACAAAGTAGCGGTAAAAGAATTAAAAGTTCTGAAAAATAATCTTGCTTGCTTAGAAAACACCAATTTTGATCTTAAATCTGAAATGGAACAATTAGAAACTCGGTTAAAATGAACTAAACACAATAATGATCTTTTGTGTGAAGATTTAAATAGCAAGAACAACAATGTATTAGGGTTGGAAGAAAATTTAAAAACTCTAACTGAAGAAAATGTTTATTTGAAAGAATCAATTAGAAAATTAACAAAAGGTAAAACATCTCTAGCCCTATGCTTAAAAGGCTCAAAATTTGGCAACAATAAACAAGGACTTGGATATAAACCTCCTAAAAAAGAAAAACAAGTCAAGCATCCAAGAAAATACCCATTGCCAAAATTTTTGAAAGAAACAAAAAATGATGTGCATCAGAAAAAGAAGGTTTTGAAAAAACATATTTTAAACAAATGTCATAGAAACACGCTAGGCTTTATTCCAGTAGGTTTGCTTCTTGGACTGTTAAAGAAGTGGACTACCTTCTTACTCATGAAAGAGAAGAAGACTAGTAGAGGTTGGGTGTTGTAATTGTTCATTAAGGGTGATTATACTCTTGGTTAGTGAAATCCCAAGAGTGTGCTTGGAGACTGGACGTAGGGCTTCCATTTGGAGGTGCCGAACTAGGATAAATTTTTGTGTTCTTGTGTGTGCTTTCTTCCACTCTTTTAACATTCTTTGCACACATTTTTATTCACTAACTAAAAGTTTTAAGTGGTTGTGTTTAGTTTCATATTTCTGTTTTTTTCTATTCAACCCCCCCCTAGGTAATCCTTGCTGCCGTAAGTGGGCCAACACAACAACATTCCTCAGTTCCCACCAAGTCAAGTAAATCAATTTTCACGACCAAAGTCCTAAACATTGTTCATGATCGAGGTTGTTATAGGTTGAATATGCAGGACTATGCATCAAATTTGATGACTATCCACACTAAAATTAGTCTAGTTCATACTAAATTCTCATAGTTATAAGGTCATACCTTTGCCTTTCCCCTATGTGCTTCCTTTAATGTTCCTGGCCCTACTGGTACTTCTCCCCTTGGTGGTACCTCTCCTGCCCCTCCCACGAGAGTGACCTCACCCTACACCCCCTCAAGTTTGACTCTGGCTAGCCGTACCACTAACATTTACGAACCTCAGTGGCCTTTCTAGGCCTTTCCTAACTAAGAACTATGGAAATTATATAGAGAGCAAAAAGAGCAAATACAATCAATTGTAATGCAAACTTACTTTCTGGGCCACACTAGTGGAACGTACTCCAACTTCAATAACTATAGTTGTGGTCCTGGGACAGGTTCATTGCATGTAGTTTTATGGTGGCCCCATTGACCACATCTAGTCCATTTATGATGCCTTCTTATTGTCTTTCCCTTTTGAACGACATCTCTAATCCTCTTTTTTCTAGGCTGACCTCGGGGTGTTTGGCAATGAGGAGGAAGCACCTCAACACAATCAACAGACTCCCACATACTCTTGTCTCGCAACAGTTGTATGGATTTTGCATATATGGCTCTGTATGCCTCAATGGAGTAGCATGATTCAACAAACTGATTGATTTGGAGGCCCCTATAGGCATCAATAGTAGCAGCAACATGTTGACAGGAAGCCCATTGACTTGCCATTTCCTGTAAGAATAGTACCTCTCGTCGAATTCAACAACACACCTTTCATATGGGCTTTCCACCTCTGCCAAAATCAAAGGAATATCTCACTGTAGATTTCTCCAACTTCCTCACTGTTGCATTCAAATAGCCAACACATGGCACAAACTTTTCTTTCAACCTTTGTACATGTCTCCGCCTATTGTCCATCTTCACCATGATTTTCTACCTAATAAAGTCTAACTTGCCCATAAGGGACAAGACTCTTATATCACCAACAAATAAATTAAAGGACTCTCATAGGTTGTCAGTGATGTAGTTCAGCTTACCTTTGTCACCAAATTGGCACCTAGACCATGCACAATGTAGAGTGTCTAAATATGAAGTAGCTTTTGCATCAAGTTTCTCTTTGTCAAAAATAGTTGCTTG
This sequence comes from Colocasia esculenta, assembly GCA_014218235.1. Taxonomy (NCBI): domain Eukaryota; kingdom Viridiplantae; phylum Streptophyta; class Magnoliopsida; order Alismatales; family Araceae; genus Colocasia; species Colocasia esculenta. Next base: position 53,499,849 of record CM024760.1, on the reverse strand, counting down.
ATATCCTTGGATTGTGTAAGATTTTGTTGCAACCCATGTAGCCTTCTGGAATGCAAGGCCTAGTCATTTCTTCTTGAAATACCTGTAAGAGGCCACATAAAAAACCTGCAATGGAACATTATAATTAGAATGTCATAAATTTTAAACAATAATTACAAACATAAGGTATAAACATTAAACATAATCATTGTAATTACTTATGCTCAGCACCTACAAAGATATCTAAGACAACCACCTTAATGCCCTTTTCCATATCAGATATGAATGTAATGCATGTAGGATGTCCAATGGACTTCTTCAATAGAAGCAAAAACCATGTCCATGAATCTATACCCTCCCCCTCAACAGCCCCATATGCAACTGAGAACTAATAATTATTTCCATCAAGAGAAATTGTAGCCACCAAGTTCCTAGTGTAATACACTTTCAAGTGACAACCATCTATGCTCAACACTAGATGCAATCCATTATTGGAACTAGTGATACATGCCCTAAGGCAATGAACACCCTATGAAAACACCCATCTAGGCCAACCTTGTACTCTAGAACTAAAGTAGGGTCACTTTGCTTTAACTCATTCAATAGTTGTGGCATATATGTGTCTTCAACCCTCCTAAATACTAGCTCCCTTGCTAATTCTTGAGCACGCAAAATGTGGTGATAAAGTTTTGAAATATTGTAAGACTTCAACAAATCAACTTGTAACTTTTTAGGGGGTATGTAGGGATTTTCCTAATTATATAATGTCATTCTATTATCACACCTTGATGTAGCTGAACATGTGTGCTCATCTTGCATTGTCTTGACTAGAAAAGTAACTCCTGTTGTACTCTATAGATTTTGATGATCACAAAAACACAGTTTAACTCATCTTCAGAAAATCACAAAACAATGAATATAATTGAATATAATTTATGTTAATGACCAATCATTTGATTTATGTTTATTTAATTTGAGGGTCTAATTTGTGTGTTAAGTGTGCAGTAACTTTGTCCAAAAGTCGCATTTGAAGTGGATAATACAAAGCCTAAGACTTGGACAAAACAACAAAGTCAAGACTGGAAGGTCAATTGCAAAACTAACAATCAGATGACCGACTTGCAGAAATCGGTTGACCGATAATGAAAGTGAATCGATGCCAGATCGATTGTGAATCAAGGGGAATCGATTCCAGGTCGATTGTGAATCCAGGGAATCGATGGACAATAGATTACCAGTCCAAAGTCGGAAAACTGATTTGGTACGTTCGATCAACTGACTGACCTAGCTAGAAGGTTTTGCAGTGGGACAGTGAAAAAGTCAGACGACCGACTTGAAGAAATCGATCGACTGATTCGCCAGTCGAAGCAAGGTACTTCGGATGTTCACGTTGTATCTTCTCCAGCTGAAGCATCGGTCGAAGCTGTGACAGAAATCTGATGACCAATCCATTTGGTCAACCGATTCCAGTGTTTCTCCATACGGACTTTTCTAAACATAGTCTTATGAATATCCAACTCTTGTCAAACATAGAGAGACTCTTTGGGATTATAAATACAACATGTTCCCATATTTTGGAAGAAGAGAACACGCCTCCAAGAATTCAACTCGAGCCCTAGAGTTCAAGAGAGGATTGTGTTGCCCTAGGTAGAGCCAACAGATGCTCTAAAGTTGTAGAAGTTTGAAGAACGAGTTTTCATCGATCGGAAGCCTTCCTGACATACCTGAGAGGTGTTTCTTCGTCTGAAGGGTGAGGACCTGGTGCTGCTACTTACATGATCTCATTCAGAAGTGTTCTACATCGGTCAGTTCTTCAACTGTACATCGTCAAGCAAAGACGAACACCAAGGCCTGGTCTTCTATGATAGGAGAACTCTATGCCTTACTGTTTAGATTGTTGTCCTCCTATTCACGCTCTTTTTGTTCTTTATTGAACCCAGAACATACTATGTGTGTGATTGGTTTGTGAGCACGTTGGTTATTGGTGTGTAGTGCGTGCACACATACTGTAACGTTCCGACCGTTCGGATCGTTCTTGTGTGGACGTGGAGGCCAGTGTATGGCCGACGACATGTGTGTAGCAGGTAATTTCCGCAGGTTTTGAAGTTTTGCCCAAAGCATTCTCTGTTTCTCGGTTGCTAACGCGGTCGTTTTGAGGGTCGCGATGGGATCGCGACAGTGAGGAGTGTCGTGATATGATCGCGACAGTCTGTAGCGTCGCGTTCATAAAACCGCCATTTTAAGTGATCGGGTGTCGTCAGCGGATTAAGGCGACAGTCTTGAGTGTCGCGATTAGATTGCGGTCGTGTAGAGTGTCGCATTCTTACCTGCGTTGTGTTTTTAAGTAACCCTAGCAGAACAGAGCAGATGAAAGCTCTGTTCGGCCAGAGGGTTTTGTTGTGGGATTTTGGGTGATTTGGCTTGCTAGAGCTCGGTTCGACGAGTTTCCACCGCGAGGACGTTGCGTGGAGCGGAAGGAACCTCGTACGGGCTTCGTTCTTCATATTCTTCGCAAAGGTAGGGAGATTTCCTATCGTTTGATCGATGAATGGTTCGTGTGATGTGGATAATGCATTTAATGCTTTCTAAACAATAGATGGCATGTTTAGGATCACATTAAAGCATGAAAACGGACTGTAAACTATTGGTTATAAAGAGTTTGGGGTGATCAGATTGAAGGGTTCTGAACAGGGTTCGCACCTACTATCGCGGTCGTTCTGAGAGCCGTGATAAGGTCGCGACACCGCGAGCAGTCGCGTTCTGAAGGCGGTCTATCGTGCCGCCGCGACAACAGCCGAATGTTGTCTTTCGAGCATAAATGTTTGTGTAGGATTATATGTTCAGCACAGTTTATGTTATATGGTGATAGAAAGATGTGCATTGGCACTCTCTACGTTCGGGAAGTGTGTGGTGTGTGGTTTACTTGTTGTTCACGCGGTTTACGAGAAGGTTTCACGTGGCTTGAGCGTTGCGCACGTGGTTTCTTTGTACGTGGTGTGTAGTTTGACGCCTTCCGTGGATACCTCCTCAGTTGGGAGCCCCAGGTTTTGTGTGAGCCAGGCACGTGAGTGCTCGGGGCTTGTCCCGGTACTAGGTACCGACGAGGTCTTGTCGTCTTCCTGGACACCCTCACTCTTGTGTTGAGTAGTACGTCCGGCTGAGGGAAAGACGGCAGTGGGACAACGACTAGAGAGTTGGTTGTGTTGTCGCTTGTAGCGCGCTCGTAGTTGGGGGAGACGGACACCAGTAGACGTACTAGACCCCAGCTAGTCCTGTTTTCCAGTGCCTCACTTTAAGGAGCTCAGGCTGGAGTCCCTAAGGGTGTTAGGCATGGGCCTGCGTAGTGTGTGACCTGCAAGTTGTGGTGGTTAGTTGGACTCCACAGTTCTTGTACTTGTTTCGTGGAGCGGCAGCTGGACCTTTCATCCGTGGCTGCGAGACTGAGAAGTGGTCCTGTGTGGTTTGTCCGGGTCAGTAACTGGTGTCGCGAACCAGTTGACGTGGCTCGAGTGTGGCGTTTTCTCTACAGTAGCTCGTACACTTGTTTGGTGTTGCCGTTTATTTAATTACGTTGTTCATGTTAAGCGGCAAGTGGTAAGTTATACTTACAGTTTTATATCCTGCTTGATATTATTATAAATTGTTAGTGTAGCACTTTCTGCTTTACCACTTGTGTTGGTTTGCTCGGTTTCTAGAGAGTTTCCCTACTGAGCCAGTGACACGTGAGGCTCACCCCTACCTCCTACAGGTGAGGGAGATCCGGAGATTTCACGTCCGTCGTCCAGTGGAGAGTCTACACCACCAGCAGTGTAATTCTACTTTACTGTTGTGCACCTCGGGGTATGCCCCAGGTTCTGTTGTAGTTTGGCTACAGTTGTGCTATGGCTATGTATATTATATGTAAATATTTGTGGGATTGATAGATCTTATGAATGTTTGAGTTGATTCCTCTATATTTCTACGGACTCATGGTTTGATATCCCTTGCGAGGCTACGGCCCGTTCGTGGGAGGCGGACTCGAATCAGGCTTGCTATCAGGTTAGCGGGTCTGATTGGCGAGAACCATCACAGTTGGTATCAGAGCAAAGTCCGTAAGAGTATAAAGGAATTGGAAATACATAGCCATGTCTTTACTGTAACCCATTGCTGGTAGTGACCCTGGTTTTGTATTGATTTCTTGTGTATTGTGTTGTTGGAATAATATTTGTGTAGGTTTAATAATGTCCGAAAGGAGTGATGTAGGAGGTGATGGAGAAGTATCAGGAGGGGATCCTACCCAGAGGATGATGGAGAGGATTTGGGAGAGTTTGACAGAAATTCGAGTGAGATTGGATCAGCAACCACCGGTACAACCAGCGGCAGTAATACCACCATTACCAGAGGAGACAATACCAGTAGCTCCAGTTCCAATTCCACCCGGAATAGAAGTACCTCCTGTAGTACCTGTACAACCGGCAGTTCCAGTGAGACCAGTTAATAGAGAGGAGACTACGGTGCTTGTGGAGCAGTTTTTGAGATTGCAACCCCCTACATATTCGGGAGGCCCCAACCCGGATACAGCGGAACATTGGATACATGAGATTGAGAGGGTTTTTGTAATAATGAGGTGTCCCCAGGAAGACAGAGTATTACTTGCGGCATATCAGTTACGAGGGTTTGCGCAGGAATGGTGGCGGCTGAAGATGCAGACAGTCTTTACAGGCAGGGTGGAGGATACTATCCTATGGTCGGAATTCTTGTCAGTCTTTAATGATTCCTTCTTCCCAATGCAAATTTAGCAAATGAAGAGAGAGCAATTTAGGACATTCCAGTAGGGGAATCTTTCAGTGCTTGAATATCAGATGAGATTTATAGCTTTGAGTAGGTATGCCCCATATGTTGTGACAGATAACACAATGATGGTGGAATACTTTATTCGAGGTCTGAGGCCGGAATTGCAAGATGCAGTGATTCCATTGATGTGTAGAACAGTGGAAGAGGCAACTCAGCGAGCAGCAGTACTTGAGAGGACTGTTCGGGCCAGGCAAGGGCAGTCTCAGGCAGGTGGATTAGGTTCAGGTAGCTTTCGGTATCCACAATCGTCAGGAGGAAGTAGTAAGGGAAAAGCACCTTCCGGAGCTTCTTCATCATCTGGAATAGGAAAATGGGGTAAGCAGATTAAGAAATTCTTCCAAGGAGGCCGAGGTAGAGGCAGGCAGCAGGGTTTTCCGCAAGGAGGTTTTCAGTAGGGTCGTGGTTATAGGCCACCTGTTCCGGAAGAGTCCCAGCAGAGTTAGGCAGGGCAGCCATCGGTACCTCCATCTTTCCGATGTTATAATTGTGGACAGCCAGGACATTTAGCAAGAAATTGCCCATATCCTCGAGAGCAGACTTATGGTAGAGGTATTCAACCGCAGCAGCAGCAGCCTTTTCAGCGGTCAGTAGAGTAGGGTAGAGGTTCACCATATCAAAGAGGAGGACGGGGTCGAGTAATGGCTATTATTAGAGCTCAAGCGGAAGCATCTAATCTTGTTGAAGGTATTCTACCTTTCTTTCATTTCACTGCTAAAGTATTAATTGATCCGGGTGCTTCTCATTCATTTATTTCCGAAGATTTTCTGGATAGTATGGTACATCCTTTAGAAGAGAAATTTTGTGAGTTGGTAGTGGAAATTCCCTCAGGAGGGTATTTGTTGACTTCTTGCTTTTTAGAAGATGTTCCAATAGTGATTCATGGAAATCAAATGCCTGCAACATTATATGCTTTAACATTGAAAGAATATGATGTGATTTTGGGAATGGATTGGTTAGAGGCCTACGGGGCATTGGTTGATTGTAGAAAGAAGAGAGTCAGATTTTGCAGACCTGGTGGCGAAGTGTTTGAATTTCAAGGTATGCCTTTTTACACTCCCAAATTCATTATTTCTGCACTTAGAGCTAGAAAGTTAATTAATGCAAGATGTGTAGCGTATCTTGCCTCTGTTAGTCTAGTTGAATCTGATAAGTCTGTAGATTCAGTGCCAGTGGTTAGAGAATTTACAGATGTGTTCCCAGATGAGTTGCCAGGTTTAGCTCCGCATAGAGAAGTGGATTTTACAGTGGAATTGCAACCAGATAGTTTACCTATTTCTAAAGCACCATATAGAATGGCTCCAGCAGAATTGAAGGAATTAAAGAAGCAATTGCAGGAATTGTTGGAAAAAGGTTTTATCAGGCATAGTCAATCACCTTGGGGAGCGCCAGTGTTATTTGTTAGAAAGAAAGATGGTAGTCTAAGAATGTGTATAGACTACAGGCAGCTGAATAAAGTTACAATTAAGAATAAGTATCCACTTCCTAGGATTGATGACTTATTTGATCAACTGCAGTCAGCCAAAGTGTTTTCTAAGATAGATTTGAGATCAGGATATCATCAATTGCGGATCAGAGAAGAGGATATTGAGAAATCAGCTTTTCGGACCAGGTATGGGCATTATGAATTTGTTGTGATGCCTTTCGGATTGACAAATGCACCTGCAGCATTTATGAATTTAATGAATAGAATATTTCATCAGTACTTGGATCAGTTCATAGTGGTTTTTATTGATGATATATTAGTCTATTCAGCATCAGAAAAAGAGCATGCAGATCATTTGCGGATTACTTTGCAGATATTGAGAGATCATCAGTTATTTGCTAAGTTTAATAAATGTGAATTCTAGTTGAAGGAGATTCAGTTCTTGGGTCATGTGATATCAGGTGAAGGTATTGCAGTAGATCCAGCTAAAGTTGAGGCAGTAATGAAATGGGAAGAGCCGAGGACAGTGTTTGAGATTAGGAGTTTTCTGGGTTTGGCAGGTTATTACAGAAGATTTATCCAAAACTTTTCCAAGATAGCGGCACCAATGACGAGGTTAACAAGGAAAGGTGTTCCTTTTGTGTGGTCATCAGAATGTAGGCGCAGCTTTGCAGAGTTGAAGAAAAGGTTGACATCAGCACCAGTTTTAGAGATTCCATCGGGAAGTGGTGGATTTGTTCTATATGCAGATGCATCCAAGAGAGGTTTGGGTGCAGTATTGATGCAGCATAGTAAAGTGATTGCTTATGCCTCCAGGCAATTGAAGAAGCATGAGGAGAACTACCCAACTCATGATTTAGAGCTGGCAGCGGTTGTCTTTGCATTGAAAATTTGGCGGCATTATTTGTATGGTGAAAGATTTGAAATTTTCACTGATCATAAGAGTTTGAAATATATTTTCTCTCAGAAAGATTTGAATCTAAGGCAGCGTAGATGGATGGAATATTTAAAGGATTATGACTTCAATTTAGCATATCATCCAGGCAGAGCAAATGTGGTGGCAGATGCATTGAGCAGAAAAGTGGTTATGAATCAACTTATGATCAGAGAATGGAGACTTTATGAGAATGTGGCAGAGAATTCTTTATATGTACCAAGCAGTCAGCGCAGAGCAATACTAGCGACTAATGCAGTAGAGTCTTCTCTTTACTGGAAGATAGTAGAGGCACAAAGAGCTGATGCTAATTTAGCAGACATTCTTAGAATGGATGAAGTGAATTTGGGGCGTGATAATGTGGCTAGATTGAAAGGAAGATTGTATGTCCCAGAAGATGCTGAAATTAGACAGAAAGTTTTGGAGGAAGCTCACAGATCAAGGTACACTATCCATTCAGGTAGCACTAAAATGTATCAAGATATTGAAAAGCATTTTTGGTGGCCGCATATGAAGAGAGAAATTGCAGAATTTATAACCAGATGTGCAGTATGTCAGCAAATAAAAGCAGAGCATCAGAAGCCAGGAGGATTGTTGCAACCATTACCCATTCCGCAGTGGAAGTGGGATGATATAGCAATGGATTTCATAGTTGGTTTGCCCAGTTCATCAGGTCATAATGCAATATGGGTTTTTGTGGATAGATTGACCAAGGTTTGCAGATTACTACCAGTTAGTATGACTTGGTCAGTTGATAGATTAGCTAAGTTGTATTTGGAAAGGATTGTACCTTTGCATGGAATACCAGTTACTATAGTTTCAAATCGAGATCCTCGATTTACTTCAGGTTTTGGAGAAGTTTACAAAGAGTTGTCGGCACAGAGCTAAGGTATAGTTCAGCTTATCATCCACAAACAGATGGGCAGACGAGAGAACAATTCAGACTATTGAAGATATGTTGAGAGCTTGCTGTCTTGTGTGGGGAGGCATTTGGGAGCGTCATTTGGGTCTAGTTGAGTTTGCATATAATAATAGTTATCATTCAAGTTTTGAAATGGCACCTTATGAAGCATTGTATGGTAGACCGTGCAGATCACCGTTAAATTGGCATGAAGTAGGTGAAAGGCAAGTTTTGGACCCAGAATTAGTTCGTCAATGTGCAGAAACAGTGAGATTCATCCAAGAGAAATTGAAAACAGCTCAGAGTCGCCAGAAGAGTTATGCAGATGATAGACGCAGACCATTACAATTTGAAGTAGGTGATTATGTATTTCTAAAAGTATCTCCTACTAAAGGTGTATTAAGATTCAGTAAGAAAGGTAAGTTGAGCCCGAGATATGTTGGACCGTTTCAAATCAAGGAAAGATTGGGTGAAACAGCCTATAGATTAGATTTGCCAGCAGATTTCACGGATGCGCATGATGTTTTTCATGTCTCAATGTTAAGGAAATATATCAAGGACCCATCCCAAGTTGTCAGCTATCAAAGAGATGATTTGAAGCCGGATATGACAATGCCGGAGTATCCAGTGCAAATTTCAGGCCACAGAACTCAAAAACTCAGGAATAAGGAAATTGAATTAGTAAAGGTCAGATGGGAGAATAGACAAGGTGGTGAAGATACTTGGGAATTAGAAGAAGAAATGAGAAAGGCATATCCATATTTGTTTGAGTAAGTTTTATTCTTTTTAGGTGATAGTATCATGTTAGTTAAATTGAAATTTTGATAATTGGCTTTTGATTTTAATTTTGAGGACGAAATTTCTTTTTAGGTGATAGTAATGTAACGTTCCGACCGTTCGGATCGTTCTTGTGTGGACGTGGTGTTGGAATGGACAGCACTGCTGCACAGACCAGAGACAACTCTCTCACACTACCCACCCGTAGATACCAGAGAGAGATAGAAGGAGGTGGGAAGAAGAACACAGGAACACCAAATTTTACGTGGTTCGGAGGCAAGAAGCCTTCCTACGTCCACGGCCACAACAGCTTTCAATGCTTCTTCTCCAAGAAAAGATACACGCTATATCACATACAAAGAGGACAAAACCCCCCTTTATATACTAGGAGGAAAGGGCGCCACAATCGAGTCACATAAGGGCAAAAGGGTCATGACTCTGAATCACCTCAGAACGACATTCGACTGCATGAGTCAAATCCTCCATATTTGACATTCGACTGCATGAGTCGAATCATTCATGCTGACATTCGACTGCATGAGTCGAATCATTCACATCTGACATTCGACTACGTGAGTCGAATCATCCAATCTGACATTCGACTACGTGAGTCGAATCATTCAATCGACTGCTTCAATTTCTGACTTCGGCTGTGGCAGTCGAATGCTGAACCCGCCTGCAACACTTAGTCAAAATTTAGCTTCCGGGGGCCAGACCCCTTATGGAGATATGCTTCAGAGTTCGGGCTCCACATTCTAACACGTGGAGGCCAGTGTATGGCCGATGACATGTGTGTAGCAGGTAATTTCCGCAGGTTTTGAAGTTTTGCCTAAAGCATTCTCTGTTTCTCGGTTGCTAACGCGGTCGTTTTGAGGGTCGCGATGGGATCGCGACAGTGAGGAGTGTCGCGATATGATCGCGACAGTCCGTAGCGTCGCGTTCATAAAACCACCATTTTAAGTGATCGGGTGTCGTCAGCGGATTAAGGCGACAGTCTTGAGCGTCACGATTAGATCGCGGTCGTGTAGAGTGTCGCATTCTTACCTGCGTTGTGTTTTTAAGTAACCCTAGCAGAATAGAGCAGATGAAAGCTCTGTTCGGCCAGAGGGTTTTGCTGTGGGATTTTGGGTGATTTGGCTTGCTAGAGCTCGGTTCGACGAGTTTCCACTGCGAGGACGTTGCGTGGAGCGGAAGGAACCTCGTACGGGCTTTGTTCTTCGTATTCTTCGCAAAGGTAGGGAGATTTCCTATCGTTTGATCCATGAATGGTTCGTGTGATGTGGATAATGCATTTAATGCTTTCTAAACAATAGATGGCATGTTTAGGATCACATTAAAGCATGAAAACGGACTGTAAACTATTGGTTATAAAGAGTTTGGGGTGATCAGATTGAAGGGTTCTGAACAGGGTTCGCACCTACTATCGCGGTCGTTCTGAGAGCCGCGATAAGATCGCGACACCGCGAGCGGTCGCGTTATGAAGGCTGTCTATCGTGCCGCCGCGACAACAGCCGAATGTTGTCTTTCGAGCATAAATGTTTGTGTAGGATTATCTGTTCAGCACAGTTTATGTTATATGGTGATAGAAAGAGGTGCATTGGCACTCTCTACGTTCGGGAAGTGTGTGGTGTGTGGTTTACTTGTTGTTCACACGGTTTACGAGAAGGTTTCACGTGGCTTGAGCGTTGCGCACGTGGTTTCTGTGTACGTGGTGTGTAGTTTGACTCCTTCCGTGGATACCTCCTCAGATGGGAGCCCCAGGTTTTGTGTGAGCCAGGCACGTGAGTGCTTGGGGCTTGTCCCGGTACTAGGTACCGACGAGGTCTTGTCGTCTTCCTGGACACCCTCACTCTTGTGTTGAGTAGTACGTCCGGCTGAGGGAAAGACGGCAGTGGGACAACGACTAGAGAGTTGGTTGTGTTGTCGCTTGTAGCGCGCTCGTAGTTGGGGGAGACGGACACCAGTAGACGTACTAGACCCCAGCTAGTCCTGTTTTCCAGTGCCTCACTTTAAGGAGCTCAGGCCGGAGTCCCTAAGGGTGTTAGGCATGGGCCTGCGTAGTGTGTGACCTGCAGGTTGTGGTGGTTAGTTGGACTCCACAGTTCTTGTACTTGTTTCGTGGAGCGGCAGCTGGACCGTTCGTCCGTGGCTGCGAGACTGAGAGGTGGTCCTGTGTGGTTTGTCCGGGTCAGTAACTGGTGTCGCGAACCAGTTGACGTTGCTCGAGTGTGGCGTTTTCTCTACAGTAGCTCGTACACTTGTTTGGTGTTGCCGTTTATTTAATTACGTTGTTCATGTTAAGCGGTAAGTTGGTTTTATATCCTGCTTGATATTATTATAAATTGTTAGTGTAGCACTTTCTGCTTTACCACTTGTGTTGGTTTGCTCGGTTTCTAGGGAGTTTCCCTACTGAGCCAGTGACACGTGAGGCTCACCCCTACCTCTTACAGGTGAGGGAGATCCGGAGATTTCGCGTACGTCGTCCAGTGGAGGGTCTGCACCACCAGCAGTGTAATTCTACTTTACTGTTGTGCACCTCGGGGTATGCCCCAGGTTTTGTTGTAGTTTGGCTACAGTTGTGCTATGGCTATGTATATTACATGTAAATATTTGTGGGATTGACAGATCTTATGAATGTTTGAGTTGATTCCTCTATATTTCTACGGACTCGTGGTTTGATATCCCTTGCGAGGCTACGGCCCGTTCGCGGGAGGCGGACTCGAATCAGGCTTGCTATCAGGTTAGCGGGTCTGATTAGCGAGAACCGTCACACATACACATCAGTTTGTCTCGTCCCTGGGTAGGGGTGTAAACCAGCCGATACATTCGATGAGTAATTCGAAACTCGACTTGATAAAAGTTCGGTTCAACTCGTTTATTTAATTAAAGAGATGAGCTTGAACAAAAAAAAAAACTTAGTTCATAAACGAGCCAAGTCTGAACACATGTGAGCTCGGCTCGATTATACTCGTGAATAGCTCGTTTAAGAGCCCGATTAAATACTCGTTAAGAGCTTGTCTAGTCTAAGTACTCTTTAACACTTCATTTAAATATTTGTTTAAATATAATAAGTATGAGAATATATTTATATAAACATATCTATTTATTTTTATACAGTTATTATTACAATATAAAATACTTATGAGGGCTTAAATGTCATAGACTAAATCCATAGTGTATATACATAAATTATGCAAATGAGGGTATATAGAGAAATCATGTAAATAGGGGCATGAACACAAAATTTAATGTTGCAAGGTCCCCCAACATATCAAGCATATTCTTCCTCTCGAGATCGGGCTGCACAGTAGGTGAGTCCCCCGGTGGGGCCGAGGAATGCGCGGTCGACAACTAGCATCTCCAGCGACCACCGTGGACCATCCGTCGGTGGCAGATGGTGGTCCCAGCGGCCGTAGTACCATCGTCGATGGTGCAGAAGGGGGCCTCTCGGTGGTGTGCGAAGGGGAGTTGCAGCACCGTCTCTACCTTGTCACACACCGACCCCCTCCCTTGTAGTGTCTATCTATTAATCTCATATTGCTTGTGACAAATTATGAATATATTTCAAAAATTATATTAAAATAGTTAAATTAAGTAACTTATCAAGACTATTGAGATATGAGCTTGAAATAAGATAGATTTAGGTCTTATGAACGATTAGTTTTTTACTTGTAGATTAGATTGGACTTACTTATATATACGAACTCGTAAATTCAAATAAGTTCATTAAGATACTCATTAAGGGCTCGAGCTCGAGAGTATTTCAACGAACCAAGTTTGAAAAAGCATTTTCAATACTCGATAAAGTTCGAGCTCGGCTTAAACTTGATTAAAAATTAACGAATAGAGCTTGAGCAGCATAGGACTCGGCTCGACTCGGCTCGTGTTGTAACGTAGCACGTTTTTTGGATCTTCGTGGATCGTCGTTTAGTGGTCGTTCGGATCTGCGTTTACTGGTTTTGGTATGGTGCTCATGACCAATGTGGGGTCATTGGGCCTTGGTTGTGGTTTCCGAGCGTTGCGCAGGGTTAGTGGGCCGTCAGATTAAGCCCATAGTACCCGTTGGTTCACTGGTTCTGAACGCGACGAGCATGTGCGTCGCATTCCAAACGCGACGGCACTGGTGGTCGCGTTCTTGTTGCCGCTATTAGGGGTCGACGTCTGCACGCGCACCGCGTGTCGCGCATGGGACAGGGCATGCTAACGTTGACAGTGGGAAGGCGACGCCCTAGTCCGTCGCGACAAGGTCGCGACGGGGAGGTACGTCGCGATCCCAACCGTTGGATGTTTTTAAGTTGGTTTCGGCCGGACAGAGCAGGGGAAGCTCTGCTCGGCCAGAGGAAGCTGCTGCGGCGGAGTCAGGGAGATTTGGCATTTTGGCTTGGTTTTCGTCGCACTCTCGATGCAAGGACATTGCATGGAGCGGAGGAGACCTCGTACCATGCGTGGTTTACGTGTTCTTCGTGAAGGTAGGGAGATCCCACCTAGTTTCATTGCGTAGATTACATATGGTGCATGTTTGATTTGTTTAAAGCTTTATAAACAGTAGATTCCATGTCTAGGCAATGAAATGAGCATGAAAACCGGGTTGAAATATTGGTTAGGGTGGTTTGCATGGAAAATCCGGAGAAGGGTTCCCAGATTAGGGTTTCGCCTGTGAAGGCGACAGACCCGGTTGTCGCGACCAGGTCGCGACAGGATGACCCGTCGCATTAGGGTTTCCTATCGCGACACATCGGGGTGTCGCGATCTGATAGCAACGCTACCCCATGTCGCGACCTCAGCCGTGAGGTCTTGCTTTACATGGTTTCGGTGATTTGGTTATCCGATTATCGGTATTTGATGTGCATGGCTTTGGCAAGTGGTGCATTGGCACCTGTAGTGCTCTATGAGCGTGGTTAATGTGTTGTTTATGTATTTGGTATAGTGTCTCCGTGGTGTAAGTGTGTGCATGGCACATACTAATGTGCTGGCTGGGCAGTGAGGTTCTGGTGTGAACCTAGCTTCAGTCTTGTGACATCTTTTCTAAGTTGATAAAGATGGTTTAACTAGTATAATGTGAGTAAGGTTAAGAGTTGGTGTGTAAATATTGTATATTGTATTTATGTGGCAAGGAGGTCACATGATGACCGATGATAGGCCGGTTTATGATTGGTTATCGTGATTTATATGTGTATTTATGTGGGATAGCTTGTAGGTCACAGGGTGACCGGGGACAAGTTATTCCCAACACTTGTATCGTGGTTTGTAATAAAGAATATGTAAGTATATATATATGTCGTGATTTGTACATTGCCGAGTGTGGTGGTCTGACGCCTGTTCCGAAATACCTCTTCAATTGGGTGCCCCAGGTTATGTGTGAGCCAGGCACGTGTGTGTGTGCTCGGGGCTTGTCCCGGTACAGTGGTACCATCGTGGTCTTGTCGTCTTCCTGGACACCCTCGCTCTCGGGGAGAGTTGTCGTCCGGCTCAGGGAAAGACGGCAGAGGGCAGTGACTTGTGAGAGTTTGTTGTTTGGTCACTTGTAGCGCGCTCGTAGCTGGGGGGTTACGGACACCAGTAGACGTACTGGGCCCCGACTAGTCCTAGTTTCCAGTGCCTCACTTTAGAGGGCTCAGGCCAGAGTCTCTAAAGGTGCCAGGCATGGGCCTGCAGGGTGTGTGACCTGTAGGTTGTGGTGGTTTGGTTGGTCTCTACAGTTCTTTGGCTTTACTTGTGGTTGTGGAGTTGTAGCTGGACCTTACATCCGTGGCTGCGAGACTGAGAGGTAGTTCTTGTGCTGTGTTGTCAGGGTTGGATATTGGCGTCATGAACCAGTAGTCTGTCCCGTGTGGTGGTGTCGTGCTTTCCAACTCGTGCTTTTCCGTGGTGTAGGCTTGTGAGTGTTGACTCACCGTTGTGGTTTTACCTGTTGAGGTGTGCCCTGGTGTTGGCACGGTTGTAGTTGTGGTTGGTGAGCGGAGACTCACTGGTTGTGGTTTGACTCCTGTGGTGTGCCCCGTCGTTGGCACAGTTGAGTCAAGGTTTTGCTTATGGTAGAGTGCCTTGTGATGGCACTAGTTCGATTGTGGTTTCCATAGTGGTACCTCGTGGTAGTAGGTACTCGTACCCTGTGTGGGTAGCGCTTTGTGGTGGTACGTTGTGTACCAGTCTTTTCAGGTGTTGAAATGGTGGTCGCGAGGTGAGACCTTCCACTTGCTGTGTTTTACCCTTTCTTGGGTAAACTTCCGAATAAGGTTTCAATGTGTGATGGATTGGCATCGTGGTAGCCAGTCCTGTTACTTAAGTGTGACATTCGATATATCGTGGTTTAGGGGTATAAATGACTAGCTCTTGGTTAGCAGTCCTGTTACCCACGTGTTTGAGGTTTGCCAGTGATGCTTGTAGCCTAGGCAGTGGTTTGCTTGTGTGGCTTGCAGCTTAGGAGACTAATTGTTGAGGTGGTGTGCCCGTGAGGCTTGTGGCCTAGGCTTTCCAGTTGTGGGGCAGACTAGTGGTGTGGTGCTAGTCTTGTTGTTCCACTTCTCTACAGGGACTATATGTTTATGGTAAGTTTATGTTCTAGTTGTTGTTTATTATGAATGTGTGAGCATGATATGGTTTAGCTATCAATGTTGCCAGTGAGACCCATTGGGGTTGAGGTTCTCCTGTGTTGTGTGTGATTTTGGGTGGTCCCCTACTGAGCCGGTGACTTGTTGAGGCTCACTCCCCTATAGTTCTTTTCAGGGTTTACCATTGGTATGGCTTGCGAAGACGTTGTGACAGACTTGTACCACCAGCAGTAGTGTTACTGGAGTTGTGTGAGCTTGTGCTCCCTCGGGTTATGCCCTAGGTAGTTGTACTCTTTTTAATTTGGACATGTAATAATGTAATGGGACAGTTGTAAATTGTTATATGTAGATATGAGCACTTGTACTTTCTTGTGTCTTATACTGTGTAGTTGTCTTTTATATTCTTACTGGACTCGTGTACGAGCTATCCCTTGAGAGACTTCGGTCCGTTCGCGGGAGACAGATCTGGATATGGAGCCTTATTGGGCATAAGTATCCAGGGCCGTCACACGTGTACACCCCTATCCCCGAGAAACGAGGTGGGGTTTGTGTTGTCCCCGTAAACAACCGTGTGTGTGGGTTTTTCAATTGTACATGGGAAACAAGCTAGTGGACATCCTCACATGGGTGTGGGGTAGTGGACGTAGACGCACACAGGGGTGTGTTTGTCGAACCACTCTAAATTCTGCGTGCATGTGTGGTTTGTTCCATCTTTTACCTCCGTTCTCGCACGTTAGGATAGTTGGTTTCATCTATATACTTTTTATACTCCTCTGTGCATATCACATAATAGGTTTGATTAATTTAGTCTAATATGTTCTGAGTTAAAAGAATTTTTATTGGGTGATAACCAACTCACCCCTCCCCTCATGGTTGTCCATTGCATCCCTACACATCAACTCCATCACACAGTCTTGAGGCATGCACTGTTTATTTGTAAGTGACATTTGCATGCACACCATAATCCTCATTCTACCATTCTTCACCTATTTAAATTCGAATTGATTTCTTATGGGATGTTATTGTAGAGCAATCCTGCATTCCCTACTATTTGCAAAGATAGCACCAACTGATATACCCAGGGTCTCCTCATCAAACTCTAGCAAATTTCTATCATCATCTGACATGGGTCCATCACTCTCTGTCTCATATGAGGTAGGTGTCCTTAAATGATAATTGTCTTCGATGTGTACCTCATTAGAATGACTCATTGTCTCCTCAGAATCAGTCATTGCCTCCTCATTATCACTATAAACATCTTCAAATTCAACAAAATCTAAGTCATTATCATATGACTCACATTTCACCTTATTCCTTGAAACCTTATAATGCTCATCAACCTCATCTTGAACAACCTGAGCAGACTACCTGTGTAATGGCCCTGGATATTTATGCCATTAAGGCTCCATATCCAGACCCACCTCCCGCGAACAGACCGAAGTCTCACAAGGGATAACATGCACAAGTGTCCAGTAAGAATATAAAAGACAACAACAACTGTATAAGACACAAGAAAGTACATGTGTTCATACCTGTATATAACAATGTACAACTATCCCAATACATTATTACATGTCCAAGAGAAAAGTACAACTATCTGGGGTATACCTTGAGGGAGCACAAGCTCACACAAACACAACTAACTCTACTACTGGTGGTACAAGTCTGCCACAACGCCACAGCGAGCCAACACACGGCTAACACATGAAAGGAACTGTAAGGGAGTGAGCCTCAACAAGTCACTGGCTTAGTAGGGACCTCCCAAAAACAACACCTAAAAAGAAAGAGACCTCAACCCCAAAGGGGTCTCACTGGCTACACCGGGAGCCAAACCACAACGTGCTCACAAAAAACGTGATTAAACCACAATTAAAATATAATCACACCAGCTAACACAGTCCTTGGAAAGTAAGAAGAAACAATAGGACTAGCACAGCACCACTAGTCCGCTCAACAACTGAAATGCCTAGGCCATAGCCTCACAAGAAAACCACCACAACAATTGATCACCTAAGCCACAAGCCTCATATGCAAACCACTACCTAGGCTACAAGCTTCACAGGCAACCTACCCATGTAGGGTAACAAGACTGGCATCAGAAAGCCAATCCACCACACACAAAAACCATAATCGAAAGCTTACCCAAAGAAAGGTAAGATACAACAAGTGGAAGGTCACTCCACACGACTTCCACTGAACACAAGATCACTATAACATCTAGAAAGGTTGGTACGCTACATACCACAATAAACGGATACCCACAAAGGGTACAGGTACCTACCACCACGAGTCACCACCACGGAACTACAACCACAACTGTGCCACCACCAAGGCACACCCCAACGGGTAAAACCTCAACTAGCGAGTCACTACACACAAGCCACAACCAGTGGAAAAGCACGAGTCAGAAAGGAACGCCGCCACCACACGGGAACATACTACCGGTTCATGACGCCAGTATCCAACCCGGACACACAACACAAGAACCACTGCTTAGTCTTGTAGCCACGGACTACTCACTCCAGCTACCGCTCCACAAACACACAGAGTAAACCAACCAACAGTGGAGACCAACCAACACCACACCTGTAGACCACACAGCTGCAGGCCCATGCCTAGCACCTTCAGGGACTCCGGCCCGAGCTCTCTAAAGTGAGGCACTGGAAACACAGGACTAGCTGGGGACCAGTGACGTCTACTGGTGTCCGTCCCCTAGACACGAGCGCACTACAAGTGACTAAACACAAACTCTCACAAGTCATTGCCGCTCTGTCGTCTTTCCCTCAGCCGGACGTACAACTCAAACATAGGAGTGAGGGTATCCAGGAAGATGACATAGACTTTAGTGGTACACACAGTACCGGGACACGCCCCGAGCACAACGTGCCTGGCTCACACAGAACCTGGGGTACCCGACTAAAGAGGCATTTCGGAATAGGCGCCGGACCACCAAACTCGGAAAACGCACAAACACGATACGTACTTATACAACCTTTATTTATAAACTATGATACACATGTATCGTAATTAGCTCGTCACCGGTCACCGTGTGACCTCCAAGCCAACCTACACTGATACATACATAAACCACAATAACATATAATAACCTTGCCTGTCATTGGTCATCTCATGACCTCCATGGCAACATTAAATTACAATGAACAATAAAAACTTAACTTAATACAATAACACACTATATATGCTTAACATGAATCATCAATTCATCACAAACCAACTCATTATCCTACACATACTTTACTAACATTAACCATCTTAAGTAACCTTAAAAAGATAGCAAAGGACCAAGGCTAGGTCCACACAGGACCCTCACTACCCAAACACTACAAGCAGACCACGGAAGTTGAAACGCAATGGACACAGGCGTTGCCTTTCAAATTGCGATGACCTATTCAGACGCAATTCAAAACCATAACGCAACAGGGCCCAATGTAGAGACAGAATCGCGACGGCCCGATACGTCGCCTTCATCCAAACCGACAATCAGAGTTCAAATCGCTACGACGCGATGTGTCACGACAACGCAAGTCAGTTAACACACTCATGAATGCGACGTGACAAAGCGACGCTTTCATGACCATCGATAATCACCAATCAATACTAACGTAAATGCGATGACCCTAATGGTCGCGTTTACGCCAACCGAAATAGCACACCAATCGGAAACAAAAACGTGGTGTCTCACTGCATCGCGTTCATACCATGAACGCGATGGTGAAGCCTGTCGCATTTCAAAAGCGACAGTGGCGTCAGCTCAACGGCTGAACCCACCTTCTCTACCCAAAAACTCATACACATCCGGCACAAATGGTAAACTAAAACAGTAAACATGACATCTATATTAAAGCACACCACCCAAACATGCTTCCTACCCCTTAAACCATTTAAATCAAATTAAACAAAGGGGGAAGTCTCCCTACCAACTGAATGAGCCCGAAGAATGCATGAAATTCCACGTCACTGGCACGTCCACGCTCCGGACGCCATCCTTGCGTGGAACCCAGGCCGCACGAACACTGTTGGGTTGAATGCCTAATTCATATCATTTCCCTCCTATTTTGATGATGACAAGAAGTGTTCTTAAAGCAATTTAATTGGAACATGTCAAAAGCATCATACCTGAAAGTCATGCTCAAAAAGCATTTTTCAAACCACATTTATCATTTATGGTAATGATAAATCATTTAACTAATGATATATGTGTTTATTTTTCAGGTACAAACTTTTTATGCAAAAGATGTGTCGACACACCCATCAATGGTGTCGACACATCAACACAGACTCAAAGAGAAATTGTGCAAAAATGTCAAGAGTGTGTCGACACATGTCAAGAGTGTGTCGACACGAGTGGCAGTTTTCCAGAGATCAAGGGTACCCAGGTCGACACACTCCCAGAGCAGGTCGACACTAGACCCAGTTCCCAAAACAGCCAGTTTGAGGAATTGGGACAGCAGGTCAACACTAGACCCAGTTCCCAGAACAGCCAGTTTGAGGAATTGGGACAGTAGGTCGACACACTCAAGAGCAGGTCGACACGGGACCTTCCTCCCAGAACAGGTTTTTCCATCTTTGGGACAATGTGTCGACACAACCATCAGGGCAGGTCGACACACTACGGAAACTTTTTCATCTTAAAAAGTTGATGGCTGCCACGTGTCCTTCTAGGGCGATCAGAATCTTCCTAGGAAAGCGTGCCCTTGTACCCCAAAAGGGTATCTTTGGAATCCTAAGGGTATAAAAGGTTCTTTTCGGCCTGTTTTCAAGTGTGAGAAGAAAACCAACTCTCTCAGAGCCTCCAAGAAACTCCTGGCGGCTAGAAGAGCTCGTGTCTCCTCCTCTGCTCTCCAATTGCTTCCAGAAGACTAATTCTCACCCATTCAAGGTGTGGGAATTGGAATTTGATTCCTGTAGATTCCTTCGAAGCATTCCAAGGAAGCAGATCCTGTAGAAGACTCCTTTGGTGAAGAACTCGAGGAAGATCCAACTTCTCAGATTGCAGAGCATCGACTTGGACTTCAAGCTTCACATTCTTCTTCCCAATTCAAGTCTCTACAAGGGAGTACACTGAAGAACGAAGACTTTCAATTCAGTTTTTCATTTCTTCTGTTCTTCTGAGATATCTCTTGAGATTATGCAAGTACTTCTGCATAATTCTCTTTAGAGTTCTCAAACTTCGACTAGATCTGTTGCTAGAGGATCTATGTCTTAAGTTGGTGTTTAGCAAGTCTATGTGTGAGCCTTGTGCTCAGGTTGTTGTGAGCCGTTGTGCTCAGTGTTGAGTTGTCAAACTCAAGTGTGGGTTGAGCAGTCTTGCTCAGTTATTCTAGAGTAGTCTTGCTCTAGAAGTGGTGTGAGTTGTAAGCTCTTCAGTCTTGGAGTTGTCAGGCTCCAGTGGGTGTGTTACCTAGTTGTGTTAGTGAATCCTCACGGGTTGTGAGGGGTGGATGTAGGAATCACATGGGTGATTTCCGAACCACCTAAAAATCCTTATGCATTTGTTTTCTGTGGTTTGACTGATTCATCCGCTAGATGCTTGCATAGGATTCGTTTTTAATTCACTTAATCAACTTGATTCACATCTAAGTTTTTCAACTCACTCCAATCTAATCAGATCAGTAGCTTTTCACTGATAACATTGCCTCTGATTCTAAATAGTTTTAAAAATTATTTAAGCTTCCGCAAAAGTGGCTAAGATCTATTCATCCCCCCCCCTTCTAGATCTTTTCCACACATTTATTTCGATCCTTCAATTGGTATCAGAGAGGGTTTACATCGATCTGATTTGAACTGAGCAGCTTTTGTTTCTGAGTATTGAGTGTTTGTTTGTCTGTTTGTCTGGTTGTTTGTTTGCTTGCTTGCTCAACTACTTCTCTTTGCATTTACTTAAGTGTCATGGACTCAAAGGGTTTCATAGCTGAGGGCCATTCCATAAATAGGCCACCATTCTTTAATGGTTTGGACTATTCTTATTGGAAGAACAGAATGCAAGTATTCTTAAGGGCCCAGAACTATGAGATCTGGAAAGTAGTTAAGGCTGGTCCCTATGAAAACCAGGGTGAGGAAGAAACCTGGACGAGGGAACAAATTAGGAGAGCTACATTGAATTACAGTGCCATGAACATGATTCAATGTGCTGTCCATCCCAAGGAGTATTCGAGAATCTCTATGTGTAAATCTGCCAAAGAGATGTGGGATAAACTCGAACTACTCTATGAGGGAACATCTCAGGTCAAGGAGACCAAGGCAAATATATTAGTTTCAGAATATGAACTTTTCATGATGAAATCTAATGAATCTATTTCTGAAATGTTTGCCAGATTTATGGTGATTGTCAATGGACTCAAGGCTTTGGGTAAGGAGTATACTGATGCAGATTTGGTAAGAAAAATTTTGCGTTCACTTTCTTCAATTTGGCATACCAAGGCCACTGTTATTGAAGATTCAAAAGATTTATCCAAAATGTCTTTGGATGAATTGATTGGATCTTTAATGACGTATGAAATAAACTTAAGAAGAAATGAAGATCTTATCATTAAGACCAAGCCTATGGCACTCAAAGCCTCTTCAAGCAACAAAGATAAAAATCAGGATAAAACAAGTTCTGAAGAATCTGAGTCAAATGAGGATGAGATTGCCCTCATGACCAGACAATTCAGGAAATTCTTGAAATATAGGAAAGGGACAATGACTGGGAAAAAGAAATTTCCCCCAGGTAAGAAGAATATTTCCTCTTCCAATTTCAATAAGAATCATAAACCTGATGAGAATGTTATCTGTTACAGGTGCAACAAGCCAGGACACATGAAGGGAGAGTGTCCTGAGAACAAAAAGGAAAAGCACAAAAGATTCCAGAAATACAAGAAGCCCAAGGCCATGGTAGCCACTTGGTCTGATGAAGACACAAGTGAGGAAGAAGAAGAGAAGAAGTCCTCAAGCTCAGAGAGTGAGGAAGTTTGCTTCATGGCCAACAGCACAGATGGAAAGGTAAATACTTCCTTTGAAGATTATAGTGTTGAAGATTGGCAGGATGTGTATGCTGAATTGGTAGAAAGATACTCTGAAATGAGAAAAGAAAACAAACACATCAAAAAGAAAATTGAAAATCTTTACCATAACCAATCTTCAAACAATAGAACCTGTGAACTGGAATCTGAAGTAACAGAATTGCTTGAAGAAAAAGAAAATTTACTGAACCAAATTGATGATTAAAGCTTGCCTCTCAGAAGGCCTCCCAAGACTTCAGAAATTTAAATGAAAAGCTGGAAATTGAAAAACAAGAAAAACAACAGAAAATTGAAGAAATTGAAATTCTTAAAAACCAGCTAAAGGAAAAGGAGGAGGTTATCCAAACCTTCACAAAAGGCCAAGATAACCTAGAGGCATTGCTAGGATCCAACAAGACAACCACATCTCATGGATTGGGATTCAACAAAAAGAAATCAACAAAAGATAAATCTGGTGAGAAAAAGGGAAAAGCACCATTAATCAACTTTGTTAAAGGTCCCAATCTGGAAAACACTGAAATCCAACAAACAGCAAACAAAACCCCAAACAAAAACCCAAACAAAACTCAAAACAAATCAAAATTCAAAAACAAAAGAAGACTGTCAGGTCGACACAGTCCCCTGACAGGTCGACCTGTTCAACACCAAAAACCATAATCAACTCAACTAAAATTCAAATAAAAATCTGAGAAATAAGAAAAAGGAAAAGAAATGATCCATGAAAAACCTTGGACCTCCAAGACAGCTCCTCAAGAAAATTGGATTAATCCTTGGAACCAATGGTATGAAAATCCCTGTTGGTATTATCCTCAATACCCTTATCCAAATTTCTGGATGTACCAACACAATCCATGGATTCCACCTCCTTCTATGAACTCAAATTTTCAAATGAAAACTCCCCTCCTACCAAAAACAAAGATCTTGGTGCTTTCATTCCTAAAAGAAAGAACAAACAGAAAAATGCTGAAAACACCAAAGTAACAAAACAAAAATCTAAAACAAATCAAATTTGGGTGAGAAAGGATTTGCTGTCTTTGTTAAATCATTCTGATGGTCCCAACTCTGTTTGGGTACCAAAATCTTCTCTCCACTGATCTTGTTGCAGGGAAGTCGTGCACCCAACACAAATGTATGGTTTCTTGACAGTGGGTGTTCACGACATATGACTGGAGATAGAGCCAAATTCTCTTCCTGCTTGAAAAGGAGGGAGGGTCAGTCACCTTTGGAGGTAAAAATAAAGGAAAGATCATTGGATCTGGTAAGGTTGGTCAAACTTCTTCAAACTCTGTAGATAATGTCTTGTTAGTTGATGGACTTGATTATAATTTGCTCAGTATCAGCCAACTATGTGACAAAGGTCACAAAGTTGTGTTTGAATCTGATTTTTGCAAGATAATAGATTCATCAACTGATAAAATCAAATTCTTTGGAAAAAGAGAAAACAATGTCTACATGATCAACCTTAATAAAAACTTTTCTGAAAATCTTTGTTTTGTTGCAAATAAAGATGAAATTGCATGGACTTGGCACAAAAGACTTGGCCATGCAAGCTTCAGAACAATGAATAAGTTGTTAAGATTGAATTTGGTTAAAGGTCTTCCTGAATCCTTTTCTAGTGTTGAAGGTCAAATTTGTGGGATCTGTGCTAAAGGAAAACAAACTAGAAAATCCTTTAAAGTCTTCAATGATGTACTCACATCTAAGCCACTAGAACTTCTTCACATAGACCTCTTTGGGCCAACAAGAGTTCTAAGCTTGAGTGGCAAAAGATATGGATTTGTAATCATTGATGACTTTACTAGATTTACCTGGGTTATTTTTCTATCTCACAAAAGTGATGCATGCCTTGAATTCAGGAACTTTTGTACCACTGTCTTAACCACTTATCCATATAAAATCAAAAACATCTTAACTGATCATGGGGGTGAATTTGAAAACACATCCTTTTCTGATTTTTGTGCTGAATTTCAGATATTCCACAAGTTTTCTTCACCAAGAACTCCAGAACAAAATGGAGTTGTGGAAAGAAAGAACAGAACTCTTGTGGAAATGGCTAGAACCATGCTTCTTGAGAGTAACTTGCCCAAATCCTTCTGGGCTGAAGCTGTGAACACAGCAAACCACATACTTAATAGAGCATTGGTCAGACCAAAAATCAAGAAAACCCCCTATGAATTATTGAAAAACAAAAAGCCAACTGTTGCTTACTTCAAAACTTTTGGGTGCAAGTGTTTTGTACACAATAACAACAAAGAAAACCTTGACAAGTTTGATGCTAAGAGTCAGGAAGCTATCTTCCTTGGCTATTCAGAAGTGTCAAGGGCTTTCAAAGTGTACATATTGAAAACCAAAACTGTTGAAGAGTCACCACATGTTATTTTTGATGAAAATTCTTTTTCCACTAATAATTCTAAATCTTGCAGGGATAAACAAGACAGTGAAGAGGATGACCTCATTGTGGATTCTTCACCAACCGTTGAGGAGATTAATAACATTGAAGAGAACCTGAACAACAACTCACCATCTTCTAGTGGTTCAGGTAATATTGCTCCAGTAGTGGGCACTTCTCAACAGGTAATTTCTGAACCTCGTTTTCTAAAAGACCACCCATTAGACAGTGTAGTTGGCAACCTAAATGATAGAGTTAGGACCAGATCATCCTTTTTGCAAAACATTGAAGAAGACTCACTAGCTCTAATTTCCCAAATTGAACCCAAGTCAATTGATGAAGCCTTATCCAGTTCTGATTAGATTAATGCTATGCATGATGAACTTCATCAATTTGAAAGAAATCAAGTGTGGGAATTAGTGCCTAGACCTAATGACCAAGCAGTGATTGGCACTAGATGGGTTTTCAGAAATAAATTGAATGAAGCTGGTCAGGTAATTAGAAACAAAGCTAGGCTAGTTGCAAAGGGGTATAACCAAGAATTTGGAATTGACTTTGAAGAATCTTATGCCCCTGTAGCTAGACTAGAAGCTGTGAGAATTTTCCTTGCTTTTGCATCCTCCATGAAATTTAAGGTCTATCAAATGGATGTCAAAAGTGCTTTCTAAATGGATATATAAAGGAAAATGTTTTTGTTGAACAACCTCCTGGATATGAAAATGACAAATATCCTAACCATGTTTTCAAGCTTAATAAGGCACTCTATGGTCTTAAACAAGCTCCAAGAGCTTGGTATGATTGTTTGAGTTCCTTTTTACTTGAGAAAGGATATTCTAGAGGTAATGTTGATCAAACTTTGTTCACAAAAATAGTAAAAGATCAAATAATTGTAGTCCAAATTTATGTTGATGACATAATTTTTGGCTCCACCAATAAAGGCCTTTGCACTGAATTTTCAAATCAAATGAAGAATGAATTTGAGATGAGCTTAATGGGAGATTTAACATTCTTTTTGGGATTGCAGGTTAACCAAACAAATGAAGGAATCTTCATCAGTCAAACCAAATATGTCAAGGAGCTACTGAAAAGGTTTGACTATCAGAACCTTAAACATTCAAGTACACCCATTGCAATAAATGCTAAGCTAGAAGAAGACCCATCTGGTAAGTCAGTAGATCCAAAGACCTACAGAGGTATGATTGGCTCTCTGCTCTACCTTACTACTTCTAGACCTGACATTCAGTTTTGTGTGTGCTTATGTGCTAGATTCCAATCTAATCCTAAAGAAAGTCATATGCTTGCTGTGAAAAGAATTTTTAAATATCTTGTTGGAACATGTGACTTAGGAATTTGGTATCCTGCTGGTTGCAAGTTAGAATTGTTTGCCTACTGTGATGCTGATTATGCTGGGTGTAAGTTAGATAGAAAAAGTACAAGTGGCTTGTGTCTATTTCTAGGTGGGTGCCTTATCTCTTGGGCTTCTAAGAAGCAACATTCAGTGGCTCTGTCAACAGCAGAAGCTGAATATGTTGCAGCAGGTAGATGTGGAACTCAGATTCTCTGGGTGAAACATCAACTTCTTGATTATAACCAAGATTTAGGGTGTGTACCCATCCTATGTGACAACACAAGTGCAATCAATCTTTCTAAAAACCCCATTCAGCATTCTAGAACAAAACACATTGAAATCAGGCATCATTTCTTGAGAGATGAGGTTGCAAAGAAATCTTTTGAACTCCATTTTATTGAAACTGAAAAACAAATTGCAGACATATTCACAAAACCCCTTCCTGAAAATAGATTCTCATCTTTAAGGAGAGAACTTGGTCTTTGTAAATGTCCATCCTTCTGATCTCTCTTAAAGTTTGGGTTGAGTGCTATGCATTGTCTAAGGGGGAGTTCTTTGTATTTCATAACTCCTTGCTTCCTCAAGCTACATTGCTCATATCTCTCTCTTTTTCAATTCCATTTCCCTTTTTACAATAAATTCTTCACTTCTGATTGTGTTGAAACTTCTTGGTATATCAAATAGTGATTTGGAGAAGGACAGGTCATGCTTGTCTAGACACTTTCACTATGCGTGAGAACATATCTCCGCCAAGTACTAAGAAGTCAATATGCAATAGTTGAGGGGGAGATTTTATTGTTCAAAGAGAATTTCTTTTCAGATTTCAAAACTTGCACAGTTTTAACCTTCATTTCTTTTTGATAATAAATTCTCCAACTCTTATTGTATTGAAATCTCTTGGTATATCAAATGGTGACTTGGAGAAGGACAGGTTATGCTTGTCTGGACACTTTCACTATGCGAGAGTATGTGTCTCCGCCAAGTACCAAGAAATGAATATACAATTGTTGAGAAGAAATCTTTGTTATCCAAAAAGAAACATTCTTTCTGATTTCAAAAAATGCATATCTTTATTTTGATGAAAAATGATTGAAATCATCATCTCAGGGGGAGCTAGAAAATTCACAAGTCATCTTTTTGCAAATTTCAAAACCCTTCTTGCATTTCATCAATTCCTTGCATGATGTCCTCATTCTAAAGTCTAGAGTCTCAAAATGAACCTTGAGTGATACATTATATTTTTTACTAATCAACTTTCCACTATGTCTCTCAATCCACAGAAACTCAGATCTCTTCCTAAACTAAAGTACAATTTGTGTCTTGAACTTAAAACATTTCCTTGTTTGCAACTGATGACTGGATGTATTTGAATTCTATCTTACAAACTCTCCAAAATATTGTAAAATCCAACAGAGCAATGACATCTGTGCTGAGAAACTGCACACCTTCACAATGAATGAAGTGCTATGCATGTCATGAGGCATTATTGTTAACTCTGTTCAAAGGGGATCCAAATTGAAAATAACCTCAAAATTTAAGCAATTATGTGCTATGCTTTTTGATGATGACTGAGTAACTGGAAATATTGGCGTCTACAAAACGTATATTTTCATGTCAAAAGGTCATCATTTACCCCCCCCCCCCTTTGAGACTTGACAATGACTAAATCTTAAGTATCCAGGGACTATGGTGTGTGAAAAGCACTAGCACTTGAGTGAAAGAGATTTATATCATTTGATAGTTTGTTAAAAGAATAAAAATATGAAAATTATTGGAGATTTGTTTAGAAAGAATCATCTTCCTCCTTCATCAAGTTGTTCTTAAAGTTTATGTTTTACTTTCAACACAATTGTATTTAGTCTAGATGATATCTTTCATTCTTGAAAATTGAGAACCATGGTAGTTTTTGGTTGATTGTTAGATACATTATATCCCTCAATTTATCATTTTGTTGATTCAAGTCTTGGAATGCTAATATCCTGTTGGAAATTGTGTGAAATACTTGAACTGTAATGAATTTTTGCAAAATACAACAAATGAATTTTTAGGCCTCTTAAAAATCCTTGAAATGATAATTCCTCTCATTATTTATCATTATAAAGATGTCCCCAAATTTCTCAAAAATTTCCTCTCAAAAATTCAAATTTCTCTCAAAGGCTGTGTCGACACAATCCTCTCTCGTGTCGACACACAACCCCAGTCAGGTCGACACACCCTTCCTCATGTGTCGACACTGCCTTCTTGCCAGAACCTTTCCAAATCTTTCGGGTTCACCCTAAACCCTTGTTGTTCCTGCGGGGAAGTGTACCACTGCATCCCTTTTTGGGCATCAGGTCGACCCGACGGCCAAACTCTCACCATTCCGGCAAGAAATTTTCACCATCTCTCTCTAATCTTCAATCACCTCTCCAATCTTCCATATCCTCTCTGAAATTCCACTCCTTCCCTGCACCATGGTCCGCAAGCTTGGTCCCCGCCGTGGCGCAAGGTCTCAGGCCTCTTCAAGGCAGGTTCCGGCACAGGTTCCAGTTGAACAGATGGAAAGAAGGACCAAGCGGAGAAATGATCCTGCAGAGCTTCCAAGATCCTCTTCTGCACCTCTTAGAGCTTCAAAGAGAGGTAGGACCTCCACTACTGGAAGAGGTAGACAAGTTTCAAACCCTAGATCAGACATTTCGGGCGATTCCTCTGACCATGCTGAGGAATCATCTTCTTCTTCCTCTACTGAGTCTCAAGAGGATATACCCTCAGAATCTGTGAGTGCTGCCAAGCTGATTTTGAAGCCAAGAATTCTAGACCTTACAGACACCCAATTAGCAGACTCTCTCCCCGAAATTCAAACCTACTTTTCCTTTCAATCTTGGATATCCTTTATATCTGAATTTCAAGTCTGCTATCCAAGGTTAGTTAGAGAGTTCTACAAAAACCTCACCTGCACAGAAGAAGGTTTTAAATCCAAAGTCAAGGGGATAGAGATAGACATGCCAACTGTCGTAGCAGCCTCCATTTTCAAAGTGCCAGATGAAGGGGCTGACTACCATGAATTTGAATTTGACTTACATGAAGCCTACTCAATCTTGACAGGCCATCCTGTAGATCCATCAGATCCCAAACAAACCTATGTGACAAGGTTTAATGCCAACTCATTTCCACCTGTATTAAGGGTAATTCACCACATCTTGACAACCATAGTTACCCCTCAAGGTGGTGGGAGGGATAGATTGACAGATATCCAG
This sequence comes from Colocasia esculenta, assembly GCA_014218235.1. Taxonomy (NCBI): domain Eukaryota; kingdom Viridiplantae; phylum Streptophyta; class Magnoliopsida; order Alismatales; family Araceae; genus Colocasia; species Colocasia esculenta. The sequence goes on along the minus strand of CM024760.1, from coordinate 53,470,456 downwards.
AGATTCATACTCTATTGCATGGTCAAAGATATCAAGGTCAACCTTCATGTGATTCTTTATCAAATCATTTCTGAAACTACAAGAGCAGACCTCAAGAGATCTCTACCTTATGGAGCACATCTGACCTCAGTGTTCAAGCACTTTGGTGTGCCATTGGAAAATGAAAAATCCCAATCCATTCCCAAGTCAAACATCTACACCTTCAAGAATATCCAGAAGTTTATGGGATTTAGATTGGAGGGAAATCAAATTAGAAGAGGACCAGCTGTGGTTGAGGCTCCTCCAGTTCAAGAGGAACAGCCTCAAGACCAAGGGGAACAGCCCCAACCTCAGGAGGACCAGCCTCAGGCTCAAGGGGATCAGCCCCAAGCACAGGAGGAACAGCCTCCAGCTGAAGGGGACCAGCCTCTAAGTCAAGAGGATCAGCCTCCTATGCATGAGGATCAAACTCCTAATGAAAATGTCAGTCCTTTTCATGATCCTCTCTCACCTCAGCTTCCTCATTTTTCTCCACAACCCTCATTCCAACCATCCACATCTTCTGGTGGGCCTCCTGTTCCACCAGAATTGATATCTTTCCTAAATGAAAATTTGAATCCTTCAACTCCTCACTTCAATCCATGTCCACATCTTTTGAGCTACGGATTCAAAGACTGGAAAACACAGTTTCTGCCAAATTTATTGAGCAGAAGGCAGCTTCCGATTATGCAGCTCAGCGATTTAACAGACTTATAGGAACTCTGGGAGATTCTATATTGAGCTAAAAGAACATCAGGACAAGTTGGAGAAAGTTCTTCAGGGAATTTTGGCCAATTCCCAAGCAGATGTCTTCAACACCAACCAAACATTGCATGAGATTTCCAGCACCAGACTGTCATTTGCTCATTTTGTGGATGACTTGGAAAGTATGAGGAATTTCAATGAGCACATAGACAAGCAGCTTAAAGCATTGACCATGGAATTCAAAATCATGCAAAGACCTGGTTGGTCAGCTGGGTCATCAAGTTCTCAACATGCTTCAGATGAATTGAAAAGAACTCAGAGCACCTTGATAGAACATTCTGATAAAATGGAGCATTATCTTTACACTCGGCTGACATCTATCCATGAACAGATAAAGTCAAGCATGAAGTCAATGGATAAACGTTTGTCAGATATTGAGATGCTTCTAGCTCCAATTCCTCCTCCTCCTCCATCTTCTACCTAATTTACATTCTTTTTTGATTATGTCAAAGGGGGAGAAGAATGAATGAAATGTAATGATCTTTTGAATGAAATGAATGAAATGAAATGGTTGTTTGGCTTCAATACAAATTTTTGTCTCTGTGTGTGAATACTTGTTCAATTGTTGACTTGTGTGCACAAAACTTCTAATTTCAAGTAACATTGTATCTCACAAAAATATCATCAATTGTTACTGAACAATATCAAAAGGACATTGACAAGTATGAACAAAAAGGAAAACAAAAACTCAAACAATTAAAATTGCTTAAAAAATCACACTTCATCAAAACCACATTCAAATATGGATTTAATGTTGCCATCATCAAAAGGGGGAGATTGTTGGGTTGAATGCCTAATTCATATCATTTCCCTCCTATTTTGATGATGACAAGAAGTGTTCTTAAAGCAATTTAATTGGAACATGTCAAAAGCATCATACCTGAAAGTCATGCTCAAAAAGCATTTTTCAAACCACATTTATCATTTATGGTAATGATAAATCATTTAACTAATGATATATGTGTTTATTTTTCAGGTACAAACTTTTTATGCAAAAGATGTGTCGACACACCCATCAATGGTGTCGACACATCAACACAGACTCAAAGAGAAATTGTGCAAAAATGTCAAGAGTGTGTCGACACATGTCAAGAGTGTGTCGACACGAGTGGCAGTTTTCCAGAGATCAAGGGTACCCAGGTCGACACACTCCCAGAGCAGGTCGACACTAGACCCAGTTCCCAGAACAGCCAGTTTGAGGAATTGGGACAGCAGGTCGACACACTCCCAGGGCAGGTCGACACTAGACCCAGTTCCCAGAACAGCCAGTTTGAGGAATTGGGACAGCAGGTCGACACACTCAAGAGCAGGTCGACACGGGACCTTCCTCCCAGAACAGGTTTTTCCATCTTTGGGGCAGTGTGTCGACACAACCATCAGGGCAGGTCGACACACTACGGAAACTTTTCATCTTAAAAAGTTGATGGCTGCCACGTGTCCTTCTAGGGCGATCAGAATCTTCCTAGGAAAGCGTGCCCTTGTACCCCAAAAGGGTATCTTTGGAATCCTAAGGGTATAAAAGGTTCTTTTCGGCCTGTTTTCAAGTGTGAGAAGAAAACCAACTCTCTCAGAGCCTCCAAGAAACTCCTGGCGGCCAGAAGAGCTCGTGTCTCCTCCTCTGCTCTCCAATTGCTTCCAGAAGACTAATTCCCACCCATTCAAGGTGTGGGAATTGGAATTTGATTCCTGTAGATTCCTTCGAAGCATTCCAAGGAAGCAGATCCTGTAGAAGACTCCTTTGGTGAAGAACTCGAGGAAGATCCAACTTCTCAGATTGCAGAGCATCGACTTGGACTTCAAGCTTCACATTCTTCTTCCCAATTCAAGTCTCTACAAGGGAGTACACTGAAGAACGAAGACTTTCAATTCAATTTTTCATTTCTTCTGTTCTTCTGAGATATCTCTTGAGATTATGCAAGTACTTCTGCATAATTCTCTTTAGAGTTCTCAAACTTCGACTAGATCTGTTGCTAGAGGATCTATGTCTTAAGTTGGTGTCTAGCAAGTCTATGTGTGAGCCTTGTGCTCAGGTTGTTGTGAGCCGTTGTGCTCAGTGTTGAGTTGTCAAACTCAAGTGTGGGTTGAGCAGTCTTGCTCAGTTATTCTAGAGTAGTCTTGCTCTAGAAGTGGTGTGAGTTGTAAGCTCTTCAGTCTTGGAGTTGTCAGGCTCCAGTGGGTGTGTTACCTAGTTGTGTTAGTGAATCCTCACGGGTTGTGAGGGGTGGATGTAGGAATCACATGGGTGATTTCCGAACCACCTAAAAATCCTTGTGCATTTGTTTTCTGTGGTTTGACTGATTCATCCGCTAGATGCTTGCATAGGATTGTTTTTAATTCACTTAATCAACTTGATTCACATCTAAGTTTTTCAACTCACTCCAATCTAATCAGATCAGTAGCTTTTCACTGATAACATTGCCTCTGATTCTAAATAGTTTTAAAAATTATTTAAGCTTCCGCAAAAGTGGCTAAGATCTATTCATCCCCCCCCCTTCTAGATCTTTTCCACACATTTATTTCGATCCTTCAAACACCAGGAAGCCGGATCGCCAGAAACACCACGGAAGGCGCCGCAGCAACCTCCCCCACCGCCGGACAGAGCCCCTCTGCTCTGTCTAGCTAAAACAGAGCAAACATAAGCATAGTCAAAATCGCGACGTAGGCAGACGTCGCGTTTAAGAGTTAAACGCGACTACCTTAGACGTCGCCATTCGGTACCAAAATGCCACGCATCACAAAGGCGGTTTAGTGAATCGCGACGGGAGAGATCGTCGTGTTTCAAATCATGATGTGCTGCTCCGTCGCGTTCACAAATAGTGAATCTGTGGGCTGTTTGGGCTAAAACCTCTAGCCCATAACACCCACACAATGCACGAAAACCACGTCCAAGGCTCAATGACCACCTCTTGGTCAAGAGCACCATGCCAAAACCATTAAACACATATCCAGAAAGATCTTGTCATTACAGGCTGGGCACCCCTACCTATGGATTATTCGATGGCTGCAAATCTAGTGGCATGGTGTCCAATGTGGTAACATATATTGACATCTTTTGTTGTGGCAAATGGGATATCATCACCGCATACAATTGAGCATCTGAGATGATTTCCTCATACCAAACAGGTATGCTATTTGGAACTTCATAATGAAATTATAGACAATGTGTACTTTCATACTTAGATAAATGTGTCATCCTCAATTACTATGCATCTACTATAGAATCTTAATATGCCATTGCTATCCTACTTTATTCCAATGCGTATGTCCTCCCAGACTTTAATATTTTCCAATAGCCACCAAACTTATAAGTTAACATCAACAATGGCTCTTCCCTCATTTTCACAATCCAAGAATTTGACAATAGTAACAGGATCTTTAGAATAGTTGATGGCCCCATGATTCGCCTGAAATTGAAACCCAAGCCATAAAAACATACCTGGACTATGATTCCCCCTTCACACTTGGTTCAAGACGGCTGAATTGTCAATCTCCCCCAAAAATCTTCACCACAATTATGCAATCATGATTTCATGGCCAGTTGCTCAATGGAGCACCATTAGTCATGCCCTCACCCTCCGCCTCTTAGCTATGATGAGCCTAGAAGGAGGAGTAAGAATTGAAGACCTCAATAGTGCACTCGCACCACCTCTGCTCTCATTCGAGATGGTCATCGGTGTAGATGGATGTAGTTGTCAGAACCCTAGCCCTCCATACCATGGGTCCAGCGTTGCTTCACAAAGAGGAGAAAGGGTGTAGTACCCCGAAAAATCCATTAATTAAAAATTATGAATAAATTAAAATTAATCAATTAATAAATTCAACCAGTCAAAAAGGTACGCATTATCATCACATGCGTATAAACCCATATAAAAATTCCGTAAAAATAATAATTATATACTAAATAATATTCACTAATGACCCATCATGAAATTTAGACATAGAAAAGTCATTTGGACTTAGTTTAAGAATTTATGCGACTTATTAGCATAATTAAGGAATAAGTCAGAGAACCCATTATTTCATGAGCCAAAGTAGATTATAAATTAAAATAAACTTGTGGATAGGCTTTAAATAATATGGGTTGATAGCCCATTATGATATTTGGACCAATAGATAATCTTGGCCCATGAATAAATTCTTTAATGAAAATGATAATTAAAAACCCATTAAGTAAAGTAAGAACATGGGTTGTACAATTAGGCTCATTTGAGTTATTGGGCCAAGAGAAAGATCCCAAATGATGAAGGTTAGAAATATTGGCATGAATAATATTTAATCAAATTAAAAATATGAAGTTACTTGAATAAGTGTGATAAATAGATTTAAATAAGAATAAAGGGGAAATAAATAGAAACAAAGGGAATTAAAGCAATACCCATTAAGCTAAATTATTAATGGGTTACGCTAATGAACCAAACCTAATAGTTTGGGCCCAATTAGTGATAGCCCATCTTGGGAGGAGATGTAATTAAGTGAATTTCGTATCTAATTAATTAATAAATAGTAAAAGACTAAGATAAACACTAAATAAGTCATGTTTATCTAAAATAAGAGTCCCTAACCCATCCTAACCCCATTGGCCACGAAATTAGGCCCCTCCCTATCTTATTAGATGGATAATAGCAAGAAAAATAGGTGATAATTATGGAAATTCGTAATTAAAGGAGGAGGAAAGAGTTTTAGGTGATTTAGAACTCTACAAGCCATCAAAACACCCCCCATTTGACCCTAGCACCCCACAATTTTGTGCTAAGACTTTTGGAGACGAAGAGGAGAAGATCTGGACCAATGAGCAAGGAAGGAGAAGGCTTGGAGCAAGAAGGGTTTTCATAATTTCGTCATCCAAACTAGGGTTTTCTTACTCCACAAAAAAGGTAGGAAATCTCTCAAGCAAAAATCGTGAAATAATTACCATAGGTAGACTTCATGTACCTCTTCAAAAGCCCTATAGTTTCGTTGTATTCTGCTCATCCATTTGGGTGAATTTAATTCATGAATTCCTACTATTACCATGAACTGAAATCTCATGTTTTCTCTAATTCCCCACATGTACTTGCTCTCATGCCATGATAAAATTCTCGTGTATACTGCATCTTATTATCTTTCAAACGCCTCAGGTCTTGCTCGATTGTAATCTTCCATGAGGGAGAATTAAATCTTTGAATCCTATCTGTTTCCTGTACCCGACTCTTCAAGTTTACCTTTAAACTTCATGCACACTTGATGTCCTGCTGTGATACAATTCTCTAAAATATTAAATCGTGTTAGCTTTCGAACGCCCCTTGTTTCGTAATTTTTCATCATGTATTCATCTCTGATTAATTCATTGAACCCTGACTGTGCCTGTTTAGGTCACCGAAAAGTAACCCGATCAATGCATATCTAAACCTTGTCTATTTTCAAATTAATCGTGCATGTTGATAGATATACATGTCTACTTTCGTTTAAAACTAGTTTCGTGCTTTTTGGATCACCGTACTATTTTATATGGAATTTAGAACGTCTATGTATCATAGAGGACTAGCCCTGGGAAAAAGGGAAAAAGGGCAAACCCACCTGTTATCGCGGCGGCGCGATCCGCCGCGATATCAGTGGGGTCGCGCCGGCCGATGGCGTTGTGTCAAGAACGCGGCGGCATAAGCCGCCACAATTTCACTCCCGACCGGGCCAAACCGGCCAGGTTCCGTGTCGCGCCCGACCGCCCTGTCGCGACTTGAATCGCGATGGGTAAGTCTGCCCCGTTTTCAAGATTCCGACCAGAATTGAAAAATTGTGCATGTGCCCTGTTGTTTGGGCTTTATACTCCTAATTAGCCATGATTAAACCATGATAAAGTTAACCTGACTTGGCAAGTTAATAAATGGTACTAATGATATAAATTTAATTAGTTTAAAAAGGACATTTGCACGACTTGTCAGATCCTCAAGATTTCTTTACACTTACACACACGTGACTTTATTAATTGCCATTTGACCCTAATAATTTATGCAATAATGTATCTGGTAACTTAGCGAAATAAATGACTGAATTACCCTATTTTATTAAATACAATTATTTCTGTTTTTACTCACGCATTTTATCTACCGTTATTGTTTTCCCTCGACCTTGAGCACTCAAGGTACGACGGACCCGTTTTACACACTTTCTCTTGACTTGGACCACCTCTCCACCGGGAATACTCTCGACTGGACTAGGGAATTCTTGTCAAGACCTCCGTAAGTCTTCTTGGCTTTGGCGCACGTCCTTAGTCAACGAATTGGTTGTACCCTAAAACTGTTACACCTTAGGGATCAGTACGATCCATGGCCTTAGTGTTTCCTTCAGCTTGTCTTGGGTTCACGCCGGACCACCTAACCCGTATACCCGGCACGGCTAAGGGGGCGGTTGTGACTTCTTCCAGACTGCCGGTACCCGACCTGGTGCCGTGCAACCGTTACTATCGTGTGATTCTCGGCATTTTACGGAAATGTCCCCATCTCATCTACTATCTATATCCTCTCATCTGTTCACGTTCTCTCTACACTCTCATCTAGTTCATCTACTACTCTCGTCTATTCATGGTACTCTATTGGCCATCGTGTGATTGTCTAAGATAAACACATGACTATGCTAGGCAACATTATAAGGGCCTGATCTGGTCCTTGGGAGGAGCACCCGAAAGGCTTTAACTCGCGAGGGTCTAATGAGCAGGTGATGGCATACACCAAACGCATGACTATCAAGATTAATCTATGACAATCATACTACTCATGAAATGTTTACGTTACTTGACTTGTGGTTGATAAGATGATCGACCAAATGCATGTTACTTGCTTTACTTGCTATCGCGACTTGTGCACTGCTGTGCAATTTACTTGTTAATTCGAATTATGGCCAAATCTCTTGTTGTACTTGTTACCTATGAAGGTATTCTTGTCTTGTGATCTTACTGACATGACTCTACTTGACCGTTCTCGTACTTGCTCGTTCATGTTAGTTATCCTGCTTGATAAAAGGTTAAACACTTAAAGCCTGCTTGTTTACACGAGATATTAAGTCCTACTGAGCGTTATCGCTCACCCTTCGTTATTTGTTATTGTGTTTTCAGGTAAGTCGGATGATGACCTTACACACATCAACGGGAATGGACTGGAGTGATGAGCGACTTGGAGTCATAGCGATGGAATGTCCTTAGTATCATAGAGTCTAGTTAGTTAGTCGCTAAGTTGTCATTTCCAATGTAAAGATGTTATTGAGCGCTATGTTTTGGCTCTGAATTAGTGGTTGTAATAGTTTAGATGAATTATCAATAAAAATGAATATTTTATTACAATTATTGTTCATTAGATGCTCTGATATATGCGAATGTATACGCATTTTACGTTACCATATACTTTGTTTATGTCTCCCCGATTTATTCCGCTGCTAAATTGGCGGGGCATGACAGTTGGTATCAGAGTCTAGGATGTCCTTATTAGGACATTTAAATCCAGGATGTTCTAGGTGAACTGCCCTGACACGTGTTTAAGTCAATCACCATACCTGTGTGAGGATTGGGTAGAACCATGGTTAAGATCTTAATACATTTATCTATATATCTATGTATCAACTAAATATTTCTTTAGCATCCTAATGTCGGCCTTATTCTTGAAATAACTCTTAAATGGACGTCAAACATACGTCACTGCAAGACGAAATAGGGTTAACTCAAGAGCTAGATCAGGCATGTTGGAAAGCCGCCCAACTGATGGAAGGAGCCTTAAGGACGACCAAGAAGATTAGAAAAGTGACCAAAAAGAACAAGAAGGGAAGACACCAACAGCGAAAGAAGACAAACACACAGAAGGAACGTAGTAAGAACTTTTATAAGCTCATCTGCCGCCATTGTAGTAAGCCGGGACATAAGGCAAAGGAGTGCTGAAGAAGAGTCGGTGCATGTTTACGTTGTGGCAGTTTGGAGCATCAGATGCAAGACTGCTCTCTCCTAAAGGAACCATCCACTAACACCGAAGATCTCAACTCTATGATCAAAGAGAACCAGCCAAATGGTATACAACTAGCCCCTATTCTAAAAGGGTGATGCGAACACTGCAATAGGATAGGCCACATATTGGAGGAATGCTGGAGGAAGCAAGGAAAATGCTTACGATGTGGCAGCCCAGACCACAAGATTAGAGACTATCCACAATTAAAGAATCAATGTCAGGAAGAATCAAAACAACCAGCCACACTGGAATCCGTGGTGCAACACCCTCCAAATCAAGAAGTGGGCACCGTGGAAGGTAACCCTGAACTTATGATGATTAATACCTTTAAAGCATGGAGAGATAATTCCTATTAATCAAAGGAGATGTGGAATTTGGGGACCAAATTCTTTTTAAGTGGGGGAGGATGTTGTACCCCGGAAAATCCATTAATTAAAAATTATGGATAAATTGAAATTTTATCAATTAATAAATTCAATCAGTCAAAAAGGTATGCATTATTATCACATGCGTATAAACCCATATAACAATTCCATAAAAATAATAATTATACACAAAATAATATTCTCTAATGACCCATCATGAAATTTAGGCATAGAAAAATCATTTGGACTTAGTTTAAGAATTTATGCGACTTATTAGCATAATTAAAGAATAAGTCAGAGAACATATTATTTCATGAGCAAAAGTAGATTATAAATTAAAATAAACTTGTGGATAGGCTTTAAATAATATGGGATGATAGCCCATTATGATATTTGGACCAATAGATAATCTTGGCCCATGAATAAATTCTTTAATGAAAATGATAATTAAAAACCCATTAAGTAAAGTAAGAACATGGGTTGTACAATTAGGCTCATTTGAGTTATTGGGCCAAGAGAAAGAGCCCAAATGATGAAGGTTAGAAATATTGGTATGAATAATATTTAATCAAATTAAAAATATGAAGTTACTTAAATAAGTGTGATAAATAGATTTAAATAAGAATAAAGGGGAAATAAATAGAAACAAAGGGAATTAAAGCAATACCCATTAAGCTAAATTATTAATAGGTTACGCTAATGAACCAAACCTAATAGTTTGGGCCCAATTAGTGATAGCCCATCTTGGGAGGAGATGTAATTAAGTGAATTTCGTATCTAATTAATTAATAAATAGTAAAAGACTAAGATAAACAATAATTAAGTCATGTTTATCTCAAATAAGAGTCCCTAACCCATCCTAACCCCATTAGCCACGAAATTAGGCCCCTCCCTATCTTATTAGATGGATAATAGCAAGAAAAATAGGTGATAATTATGGAAATTCGTAGTTAAAAGAGGAGGAAAGAGTTTCAGGTGATTTAGAACTCTACAAGCCATCAAAACACCCCCCATTTGACCCTAGCACCCCACAATTTCATGCTAAGACTTTTGGAGACGAAGAGGAGAAGATCTGGACCAAGGAGCAAAGAAGGAGAAGGCTTGGAGCAAGAAGGGTTTTCATAATTTCGTCATCCAAACTAGGGTTTTCTTACTCCACAAAAAAGGTAGGCAATCTCTCAAGAACAAATCGTGAAATAATTATCATAGGTAGACTTCATGTACCTCTTCAAAAGCCCTATGTTTCGTTGTATTCTGCTCATCCATTTGGGCGAATTTAATTCGTGAAATCCTGCTATTACCATGAACTGAAATCTCATGTTTTCTCTAATTCCCCACATGTACTTGCTCTCATGCCATGATAAAATTCTCGTGTATACTGCATCTTATTATCTTTCAAACGCTCCTAGTCTTGCTCGATTTCGATCTCCCATGAGGGAGAATTAAATCTTTGAATCCATGTCTATTGCTTGTACCCGACTCTTCAAGTTTACCTTTAAACTTCGTGCACACTTGATGTCCTGCTGTGATAAATTCTCTAAAATACTAAATCATGGTAGCTTTCGAACACCCCTAGTTTCATAATTTTGCATCATGTATTCATCTCCGATTAATTCGTTGAACCCTGATTGTGCCTGTTTAGGTCAACGAAAAGTAACCCGATCAATGCATATCTAAACCTTGTCTATTTTAAAATTAATCATGCATGTTGATAGATATACATGTCTACTTTTGTTTAAAACTAGTTTCGTGCTTTTTGGATCACCGTACTATTTTATATGCAATTTAGAAAGTCCCTATATCACAGAGGACTCGCCGTGGGAAAAAGGGAAAAAGGGCAAACCCACATGTTATCGCGACCGCGCGATCCGCCGCGATATCATTGGGGTCGGGCCGGCCGATGGCGTCGCGTCAAGAACGCGGCGGCATAAGCCGCCGTGATTTCACTCCGGACCGGGTTAGACCGGCCAGGTTCCGTGTCGCGCCCGACCGCCCTGTCGCGACTTGAATCGCGACGGGTAAGTCTGTCGCGTTTTCAACATTCCGACCATAATTGAAAAATTGTGCATGTGCCCTGTTGTTTGGGCTTTATACCCCTAACTAGCCATGATTAAACCATGATAAAGTTAACCCGACTTGGCAAGTTAATAAATGGTACTAATGATATAAATTTAATTATTTTAAAAAGGACATTTACACGACTTGTCAGATCCTCAAGATTTCTTTACACTTACACACACGTGACTTTATTAATTGTCATTTGACCCTAATAATTTATGCAATAATGTATCTGGTAACTTAGCGAAATAAATGACTGAATTACCCTATTTTATTAAATACAATTGTTCCGTTTTACTCGCGCAGGGAATATTATCTACCGTTATTGTTTTGGCGCACGTCCTTAGTCAACGAACTGGTTGTTGGACCCTAAAACCGTTACACCTTAGGGATCAGTACGATCCATGGCCTTAGTGTTTCCTTCTTGTCTTGGGTTCACGCCGGACCACCTAACCCGTATACCCGGCACTGCTAAGGGGCGGTTGTGACTTCTTCCAGACTGCCGGTACCCGACCTGGTACCGTGCCACCGTTACTATCGTGTGATTCTCGTCATTTTACGAAATGTCTCCATCTCATCTACTATCTATATCCTCTCATCTGTTCACGTTCTGTCTACACTCTCATCTAGTTCATCTACTACTCTCATCTATTCTTGGTACTCTATTGGTCATCGTGTGATTGTCTAAGATAAAAACATGACTATGCTAGGCAACATTATAAGGGCCCGATCTGGTCCTTGGGAGGAGCACCCGAAAGGCTTTAACTCGCGAGGGTCTAATGAGCAGGTGATGGCATACACCAAATGCATGACTATCAAGATTACTCTATGACAATCATACTACTCATGAAATGTTTACGTTACTTGACTTGTGGTTGATAAGATGATCGACCAAATGCATGTTACTTTCTTTACTTGCTATCGCGACTTGTGCACTGCTGTGCAATTTACTTGTTAACTCAAATTATGGCCAAATCTTTTGTTGTACTTGTTACCTATGAAGGTATTCTTGTCTTGTGATCTTACTGACATGACTATACTTGACCGTTCTCGTACTTGCTCGTTCCTGTTAGTTATCCTGCTTGATAAAAGGTTAAACACTTAAAGTCTGCTTGTTTACACGAGATATTAAGTCCTACTGAGCGTTATCGCTCATCCTTCGTTATTTGTTATTGTGTTTTTAGGTAAGTCGGATGATGACCTTACACACATCAACGAGAATGGACTGGAGTGATGAGCGACCTAGAGTCATAGCGATGGAATGTCCTTAGTATCATAGAGTCTAGTTAGTTAGCCGCTTAGGTGTCATTTCCAATGTAAAGATGTTATTGAGCGCTATGTTTTGGCTCTGAATTAGTGGTTGTAATAGTTTAGATGAATTATCAATAAAATGAATATTTTATTATAATTATGGTTCATTAGATGCTCTGATATATGCGAATGTATGCGCATTTTACGTTACCATATACGTTGTTCATGCCTCCCCGATTTATTCCGCTGCTAAATTGGTGGGGCATGACAGTTGGTATCAGAGTCTAGGATGTCCTTATTAGGACATTTAAGTCCAAGATGTTCTAGGTGAACTGCCCTGACACGTGTTTAAGTCAACCACCATACCTATGTGAGGATTGGGTAGAACCATGGTTAAGATCTTAATACATTTATCTATATATCTGTGTATCACCTAAATATTTCTTTAGCATCCTAATTCCGGCCTTATTCTTGAAGGAACTCTTAAATGGACGTCAAACATACGTCACTGCAAGACGAAATAGGGTTAACTCAAGAGCTAGCTCGGGCATGTCGGAAAGCCACCCAACTGATGGAAGGAGCCTTAAGGACGACCAAGAAGATTAGAAAAGTGACCAAAAAGAACAAGAAGGGAAGACACCAACAGCGAAAGAAGAAAAACACACAGAAGGAACGTAGCAAGAACTTTTACAAGCCCATCTGCCGCCATTGTAGTAAGCCGGGACATAAGGCAAAGGAGTGCTGGAGAAGAGTCGGTGCATGTTTACATTGTGGCAGTTTGGAGCAGCAGATGCAAGACTGCTCTCTCCTAAAGGAACCATCCACTAACATAGAAGATCTCAACTCTATGACCAAAGAGAACCAGCCAAACGGTATACAACTAGCCCCTATTCAAAAAGGGCGATGCGAACACTGCAATAGGATAGGCCACATATTGGAGGAATGCTGGAGGAAGCAAGGAAAATGCTTACGATGTGGCAGCCCAGACCACAAGATTAGAGACTGTCCACAATTAAAGAATCAATGTCAGGAAGAATCAAAACAACCAGCCACACTGGAATTTGTGGTGCAACACCCTCCAAATCAAGAAGTGGGCACCGTGGAAGGTAACCCTGAACTTATGATGATTAATACCTTTAAAGCATGGAGAGATAATTCCTATTAATCGAAGGAGATTTGGAATTTGGGGACCAAATTCTTTTTAAGTGGGGGAGGATGTAGTACCCCGTAAAATCCATTAATTAAAAATTATGGATAAATTGAAATTTTATCAATTAATAAATTCAACCAGTCAAAAAGGTACGCATTATTATCACATGCGTATAAACCCATATAACAATTCCGTAAAAATAATAATTATAAACTAAATAATATTCTCTAATGACCCATCATGAAATTTAGGCATAGAAAAATCATTTGGACTTAGTTTAAGAATTTATGCGACTTATTAGCATAATTAAGGAATAAGTCGGAGAACCCATTATTTCATGAGCCAAAGTAGATTATAAATTAAAATAAACTTGTGGATAGGCTTTAAATAATATGGGTTGATAGCCCATTATGATATTTGGACCAATAGATAATCTTGGCCCATGAATAAATTCTCTAATGAAAATGATAATTAAAAACCCATTAAGTAAAGTAAGAACATGGGTTGTACAATTAGGCTCATTTGAGTTATTGGGCCAAGAGAAAGAGCCCAAATGATGAAGGTTAGAAATATTGGCATGAATAATATTTAATCAAATTAAAAATATGAAGTTACTTGAATAAGTGTGATAAATATATTTAAATAAGAATAAAGGGGAAATAAATAGAAACAAAGGGAATTAAAGCAATACCCATTAAGCTAAATTATTAATGGGTTACGCTAATGAACCAAACCTAATAGTTTGGGCCCAATTAGTGATAGCCCATCTTGGGAGGAGATGTAATTAAGTGAATTTCGTATCTAATTAATTAATAAATAGTAAAAGACTAAGATAAACAATAATTAAGTCATGTTTATCTCAAATAAGAGTCTCTAACCCATCCTAACCCCATTAGCCACGAAATTAGGCCCCTCCCTATCTTATTAGATGGATAATAGCAAGAAAAATAGGTGATAATTATGGAAATTCGTAGTTAAAAGAGGAGGAAAGAGTTTCAGGTGATTTAGAACTCTACAAGCCATCAAAACACCCCCCATTTGACCCTAGCACCCCACAATTTCATGCTAAGACTTTTGGAGACGAAGAGGAGAAGATCTGGACCAAGGAGCAAAGAAGGAGAAGGCTTGGAGCAAGAAGGGTTTTCATAATTTCGTCATCCAAACTAGGGTTTTCTTACTCCACAAAAAAGGTAGGTAATCTCTCAAGCAAAAATCGTGAAATAATTACCATAGGTAGACTTCATGTACCTCTTCAAAAGCCCTATTTTCGTTGTATTCCGCTCATCCATTTGGGCGAATTTAATTCGTGAAATCCTACTATTACCATGAACTGAAATCTCATGTTTTCTCTAATTCCCCACATGTACTTGCTCTCATGCCATGATAAAATTCTCGTGTATATTGCATCCTATTATCTTTCAAATGCCCCTGGTCTTGCTCTATTTTGATCTCCGATGAGGGAGAATTAAATCTTTATATCTCTATCTATTGCCTGTACCCGACCTTTCAAGTTTACCTTTAAACTTCGTACACACTTAATGTCCTACTGTGATAAAATTCTCTAAAATACTAAATCGTGTTAGCTTTCGAACGCCCCTAGTTTCGTAATTTTTCATCATGTATTCATCTCTAATTAATTCGTTGAACCCTGACTGTGCCTGTTTAGGTCACTGAAAAGTAACCCGATCAATGCACATCTAAACCTTCTCTATTTTCAAATTAATCGTGCATGTTGATAGATATACATGTCTACTTTCGTTTAAAACTAGTTTCGTGCTTTTTGGATCACTGTACTATTTTATATGGAATTTAGAACGTCTCTGTATCATAGAGGACTTGAAAAAGGGAAAAAGGGAAAACCCACCTGTTATCGCGACGGCGCGATCCGCCGCGATATCAGTGGGGTCGCGCCGGCTGATGTCGTCGCGT
This sequence comes from Colocasia esculenta, assembly GCA_014218235.1. Classification (NCBI taxonomy): domain Eukaryota; kingdom Viridiplantae; phylum Streptophyta; class Magnoliopsida; order Alismatales; family Araceae; genus Colocasia; species Colocasia esculenta. Next base: position 53,454,956 of record CM024760.1, on the reverse strand, counting down.
CAAGAACGCGGCGGCATAAGCCGCTGTGATTTCACTCCGGATCGGGCCAGACCGGCTAGGTTTCGTGTCGTGCCCGACCGCCCTGTCGCGACTTGAATCGCGACGGGTAAGTCTGCCGCGTTTTCAAGATTCCGACCAGAATTGAAAAATTGTGCATGTGCTCTGTTGTTTGGGGTTTATACCCCCAATTAGCCATGATTAAACCATGATAAAGTTAACCCGACTTGGAAAGTTAATAAATGGTACTAATGATATAAATTTAATTATTTTAAAAAGGACATTTGCACGACTTGTCAGATCCTCAAGATTTCTTTACACTTACACACACGTGACTTTATTAATTGCCATTTGACCCTAATAATTTATGCAATAATGTATCTGGTAACTTAGGGAAATAAATGACTGAATTACCCTATTTTATTAAATACAATTGTTTCCGTTTTTACTCACGCATTTTATCTACCGTTATTGTTTTCCCTCGGCCTTGAGCACTCAAGGTACGACGGACCCGTTTTACACACTTTCTCTTGACTTGGACCACCTCTCCACCTGGAATACTCTCGACTGGACTAGGGAATTCTTGTCAAGACCTCCGTAAGTCTTCTTGGCTTTGGCGCACGTCCTTAGTCAACGAGCTGGTTGTACCCTAAAACCGTTACACCTTAGGGATCAGTACGATCCATGGCCTTAGTGTTTCCTTCTTGTCTTGGGTTCACGCCGGACCAGCTGACCCGTATACCCGACACGGTTAAGGGGGCGGTTGTGACTTCTTCCAGACTGCCGGTACCCGACCTGGTGCCGTGCAACCGTTACTATCGTGTGATTCTCGTCATTTTACAGAAATGTCCCTATCTCATCTACTATCTATATCCTCTCATATGTTCAAGTTCTCTCTACACTCTCATCTAGTTCATCTACTACTCTCATCTATTCTTAGTACTCTATTGGCCATCGTGTGATTGTCTAAGATAAAAACATGACTATGCTAGGCAACATTATAAGGGCCCGATCTGGTCCTGGGGAGGAGCACCCGAAAGGCTTTAACTCGCGAGGGTCTAATGAGCAGGTGATGGCATACACCAAACGCATGACTATCAAGATTAATCTATGACAATCATACTACTCATGAAATGTTTACGTTACTTGACTTGTGGTTGATAAGATGATCGACCAAATGCATGTTACTTGCTTTACTTGCTATCGTGACTTGTGCACTGCTTTGCAATTTACTTGTTAACTCGAATTATGGCCAAATCTTTTAGTGTACTTGTTACCTATGAAGGTATTCTTGTCTTGTGATCTTACTGACACGACTATACTTGACTGTTCTCATACTTGCTCGTTCCTATTAGTTATCCTGCTTGATAAAAGGTTAAACACTTAATGCCTGCTTGTTTACACGAGATATTAAGTCCTACTGAGCGTTATCGCTCACCCTTCGTTATTTGTTATTGTGTTTTCAGGTAAGTCGGATGATGACCTTACACCCATCAACGGGAATGGACTAGAGTGATGAGCGACCTGGAGTCATAGCGATGGAATGTCCTTAGTATCATAGAGTCTAGTTAGTTAGTCGTTTAGTTGTCATTTCCAATGTAAAGATGTTATTGAGCGCTATTTTTTGGCTCTGAATTAGTGGTTGTAATAGTTTAGATGAATTATCAATAAAATGAATATTTTATTACAATTATTGTTCATTAGATACTCTGATATATGCGAATGTATGCGCATTTTACGTTACCATATACGTTGTTCATGCCTCCCCGATTTATTCCGCTGCTAAATTGGCAGGGCATGACAAAGGGGGGATGTAGTAACCTAGATTTTATAAAAATCTCGATAAATAGAAAAGCTATTTTCACATGTGGAAAATTTCATTAGAATTAAACTAAAATTTATATGTGTGGACTAAATAATATATTACAACAATGGATGAAGAAATCATGGCGAGTTGTGCTCGTTTGGTATAGTAAAACTGTAAAAGTTGAAAAAACTCAATAATGTCGATAATTCATTATCCCATGTACATAACCTCAAAGACCATCAAATCAAATATGATAATTGGACCCATTGGAGTTCATTGAGCCAAGAGTGAGGATTAAATTACCAAAATAGTAAAAAGAAGTAATTAATTTGAAATACTTAATTAACTAGTTAATCAATGGATTATTAAGTCCAATTGGCCCATGGGCATAAGCTGAAACTGCAATAAACCCTAGCCCATCATAAAGAGATGAAGTCTTGGCAAAAACCCTAAGGAAATTCAGAGTTGGAGGCTCAAAGAAAGGCAATAAACTAAAGGAAACTCGTAACATAGAAGTTTGAATCCATTTAGGACTCCTAATGATCTACCCCTTTAAATACAACCCAAATCCTATCCATGGCCGGCCTAGTTCGTTATTGTGTAGGCTTAGGACATGTGGAGAGGTTGTTGGAAGGAGGAGGATGTGAAGAATTAGAGCTTCATCCCCATTCATCCCCAAAAACCTGAGCAAGAAACCCTAGGTTACAAAAACAACCAAAGGTAGTTAATCCAGTGAGCAAAATCTAATTAACCATGTATGTAGGAACTTCTTGAGGTTATATACTCCATGATCTTGTTTTCCACAATTTGTAATGTGCATATTGATTGTATTTCATGCTTCAACTCCCATATGCATGATTAACCCGACCCCTGATAAATCATCTATATCTATGTGACCACTTGATCTTGTAATGTGCAAATGCTCTTGTAGATACATCTTGAAGTCGAGAACACGTTGGCACCATTTTCCACAATTTTTATCATGTACATGTGGTGAATTTTTGAATATATGATCACTGTGTCGTGTATCTTTTCTCTTCTAAAAAGAATCCCTATCCAGCATGTTAAGATCTTGGTTAAACCCTAATTACATACTATTATATATGATCTCCTTCAACTCTAGATTCTTTCTACCCAGTTCTCTCACTTTTTCATCATGTATTCATAGATAATTCTTGAGTTTAATCATGCTATGTCAAGCCTACTCGGAGAGCAACCCGCAATCCTAGGAGGTCTAGTTTCTGTTTCAAAGTTGAATTGAGACCACCTGATTGCGACACTTTATGTCATGATCTAGATGGTGTTGTGATGCACTATTCTGACACCTCGTGAAGGCGATAGAACATTGCCACACAATCTTCATGTCAGCCAGAAAAGCTTGACACATTCTGGTAGAGACACTGTTGCATTCCCTATTATAACCTTGTCTCATTCTGAGACATCTACATCGCGTTCTCAATATCACGCCAGAAAAACTCTGATTTGAGAAACGTGTCTTGATTTGTGAAGTCATCTCAAATATACCCTAATGATGTCTTTTAATACACTATAATCAAGAGACTAAGCAATTTAAGCATCCTAATCATCTCTCTTAAAGTAAACTTGATACTCTCATGTTACGACATAAAATATTAATATATCACCCGTTATTTTTTACCGTCATTTTTCAGAGACCATCACCTCGTGTGGGGTGTTCTCACCGTCATGTAGATAGGAACACCACTATGTGATCGACGTACTCTACGTCGAGTATTCTTCCTATCTGACTAGGACGTCTTCACGAGAAACCTCCCTAAGTCTTTGTTGGCCTTGGATTCCCACAAGCTCACCAAGCTAATTGTACTATGAATACACGGAAAACCACTTCGGATTATGTCGGAGAACTATACGGTATATATCAACCAAAAGTGTTCGATTGTTCATGCTATTCTCATCTTGTCTAAACCTTGAACCATTGAGGTGCTTACTTGTTAGGCGGAAGTTGGTTCTCATGGTTTGGTAAGCCAAACTTGAATTAGTTCTTAGATTACAAGTTTTCATCTCGTCCTCTTTCTGAAATCTCATCTCACTCCATAACTCTCTCTCATGGTCATTAAATGATTGTCTAAACAATTGTGTGGATCTTCGGATCTGTTGGACTAACAATATAATATTCGGGCCTCTTGGACTAGATTGACCTCCATGGCTTGTCATCTTTGTTGTGACCTAGGGGTCGAACGCCTTCTTAAGGCATCTACCCAAGCTGACGTGTGACTGTTGGTAACGTGACGTAGGGGTTCGACCCATTAAGGGTTCCCGACCATTATGCTAGTTTGTCGTTTTATGATCAGAATAGTCATGTCATCTGATAGGTTAGGATTTTCGAGTTGACGCATCTTGCTAGGTTCACATGTTCTTGGAAGTTCCCATGTAGCGGTGTTGACCAACTTTTGGAGTCACATCGGGGTGGGCAGACGCGTTAGCGATTAACACGTCGCGTCAGGCTAACGCGTTAAGGGTTAACGCATCATGGTTCCTTGACACGTTTTGGGGGCTTTCGGTTCAAAATCGAAGCCAACACCCATTTTCCCCTCCCCTTCATCTTTCTTCTTCTTCTCATCTTCTTCTTATTCCTCTGAACTTCCTTGCTCTCTCCAGTGGTTTCTTGGTGTTTTGAGCTTCGTGGTGAGCCTTCCTCCTTGTAGGTGGCTTGTGCTTCGTGGTTGGAGTGAGGAAGAGGTGGTCACTCACACGAGAAGGCCCCAACAGGTTGTTCTACTCTTTGAGGTAGGGACTCCACCTTTCCTCCTAGTTCTAGCTAGATTTAGGATGTTTCTCTCATTGAACATGTTTCCTCCATGGTGGTTTTGTGGTTTTGGTGAGAGATTCATGCCTACATGCATGTGAGGCTTTCCTCAAGTGTAAATTGCTCCATTGACAAGCATTTGGGTGATTCAAGGGTAGGTTTATCTCTATTTCCATCACATGTGTGTTTCCCATGCTCCTCTCCCCAAAATGGTGTGGTTTGTGTGGCTTTTGGGAGACCTGTGAGAGGACTGTGCCACCAGTCCCTCTACTTGAGAAAACGTTCGAGTGGCCAGATGCCTCATTGTCGCGTCTCATGTCTTGGATGCGTTAGCATCTGCTAACATGGCGGGTGAGGGAGATGCAATAAGAAGGCGTCAGCCTTGGGTGACGCGTTAACAGGTAGAGAGCATGTAAGTCATATAGAGCCCAATTTCCACCGAGTCTTCATCAGTCTCTAGTTTCTTTTGTACCTGTAGCACCAGTGATGTTCCTTGTACAATACTACACTAGTCGGTTCACCCGGTGCTTAGCACTAGAAGGCTTGTCCCCTTGAGAGGTTGTTACCGTTCCTTGGGACCCCCCCCCCCCCCCCCCCGTCCCCATGGGCCCGTTAAGGGAGTACTCCAGGCCACGGGCATGCTCGAGTCACTAACCTTGGAGCATAGGGGAAAATGGTGGTTAGGATAGCAGTGTTGAGTCATTTGCAGAGCTCTCGTAGTTGGTCTGGGATGCCGAGGTTGTTCAGAGTGTCTTCCCGACACAAGCCAACTAGTCCTCTCCTCACTACCTCACCCTACGTGGCCCCGGAACTACATAGAAGTGCCCGGCATGGGACGGTAGTTTGGCCAAACTATGGTTGTTGTTGTTGTGGTTACTTTTTGTTCCTAGGCCTCACTCTGATGAGAGGCGGTAGGCCAGGGCATATGGTCAAGGGTAAGATGCATGTGGAACACCTGGCTGGTCTACTAGTGGTAGTTGTTCCTATATCTAGTGTCTTCTATCCAGACAGGGTTATTAGATCAAGCCCCAACCGTTATTCCAAAAGCTCGAGCTAATGGTGAAGGCGAACCATATTTCCTTTATGGCAGCGCAGAAACCCCCCCCCCCCCCCACCCCCACTACGCAGTGGGTGGACATAAGGGACTTCGCACAGGGCGGTTAGCCCCTGTGGCGGGTGGGCTGTCAAGCACCGATACCACTACACACACGGATCCCAAGCCAGCATGTAGTAACAACAAATCCCTAAGGGAGTTGCTAGACCCCATAATCCAACAAACTCCCCCCCAGCGACACCCGGGGAATTCGAACCCACAACCTCACTATGATACCACTTGTTAGATCAATCCCCAATTGTTGCATCAAAAGCTCGAGTTGATAGTGATGGCGGACCGTATTTCATTTATGGCAATGCAGAACCCCACACTACGCGGTGGGCAGACATAAGGGGCTTCGCACAGGGTGGTTAGTCCCTGCGGTGGGCTGGGCTGGGCTGTCAAGCACCGATGCCACTAAACACACCCGATCTTGGACCAGCATGTAGTAACAAAGAATTCCTAAGGGAGTTATTGGACCCCATAATCCAACAAGGGTTACCCCCTATTTGTGTTGCGGCCGGGTGGTGATCACGGCATGCAGGTTGCACAGGGTTTCCGACCGTGTGGTGTTTCTTCGACCGATAGTCTAGTAGTTAGCTCTTCTTTTCTATACCTTACTGTGGTAGAATAGATCATTATTAACTAATGTCCTTTACTTCATTTACATTATATATATTATGCCTGTCAGAGCTAGTGGGAAATTGGTAGTCCCTACTAGGCTTCTGTTGAGAAGCTCACTCCCTCTTTTGTTCCAGGTGAGACTTCACAGAAGTGGCAGTGCGAGCGCCAGGCGGAGGAGGCGGGGTGTTAGTTGTCGCTCCCATTTCTAGCAGTAGTTCCTCCTTCCTTTTATACTTCAACCTCGGGGTTTGCCCCTTAAGGGTTCTATCTTCTCCTCTTTTTACTTGTACATGTGGCGTGGCTGGGACTTGTACCTAGAGCTATACTCTGTGCTCTGACTCTTCGTTTCCACTTCCGTACGCTTCTAGTTCAGTAGTTGACATTTATTTTCTTTACATATCCAGTTAGACTTGTCTTCTAGACCTTTCGGGTCCTCAGATCTGTGGGCAGCGGCGATGGAAATCGAGTCCTAGGCAAGGACTGAGGGTCGGGTTTCATATGTCTTTAAAGTTCCGGATGTCTTTAAAAACAATGTTAGGCATTAACGGGGCCTGGTCTGGTCTGAGAGGAGTACCCAAAATTCATGTACCTATAGGGTTTTATGAATTAGGTATGTGTAATTCTGAATAAAACATAACTAAGTGTTGAAAACCACTGTAAGAGATCTTCGCTTCAACTAAGGACATTCATCAGTGGCAATTGATAACTATAGCTGAAGTGGGAGTCGAAGTCACTCCATTCGAGTCGGCGTTATACCTTCAGTCGAAGTTGCATAACTAGAGTCAAAGTTGGAGTCAAAGTTTCTAAAGTCGAATTTATGATAACTTATAGTTGAACTTCATTTTTTTAATAATAATAAAAATTTTATTATTAAAATAATATATATAAGAATAATATAATAAAACTCCTCTCTCTCTCTCTCCAATCGTCCTTTCCACAGTCGAAGTTTCCATCACCATCATTGCTCTCAATCCAAGTCAACTACCAACCCTTGTTCTTCTACAATCTGTCTGTCAAGAAAATTCCTCTTGTAAATACATTTCATTCTCCTTTACTCTACCAACCACCATTTATGAACCTTTGAAACCTTTGTCGTTGTGCTGCTTCCTGCGCTCATCCTCGACTTAGAAGATTTCCTACTCTCCAAACCTTGAAAATGTAGGATCTTTACTATGATTTTGACCACTTCATCCATTCTTTCAAAGTCATTCCCATATATTTCTCTTCCTTTGGTCTAGATGACTTCGTCTAGGGCTTTGGACGCCTCTCTCTTTACTCCTAACCAATTCAAAAGGCTTTCTAAAACCAAGGCATCATTATGCACCAGTAGATGTGTAGATTTTTCTCAATTGCCAAGAAGTTTAACATTGGTTGCTAACATAGTTGAAGCCATGGGTTGGAAAAGATTATGTGAAATCCAAGAGCCAATATATGAAGATGTGGTTAAAGATTTTTTTTCGCTACTATAAAGGTTACAGAGGATGGGACTCTAGAAACCAGTGTAAAAGGGAAGAAGATTAATGTTTCTGAAGATATTCTTGTAGAAATTTTGGAATGTCCAAAGATAGGCCACAGGGCCAGTGATGTAGTCACTCTGAAGAGAATGACTAGGTATCATTGGAACCAAGGGAGATATACATAAGAAGGCTTGTTGATCAACCAATTGACAGCTAAGAAGAGACTGCTACATGCCATCATCACCAACATTGTCACTCCAAGGGCAAGCACACACTCATCCGTCTCCTCAAGGATGGAATTTGTAATTTTGGGCCATTCAAAGGCATCCTGTGAATCTAGCATCAATAATAATAGATAGAATGATTGGGTCCATAAACTTAAGTGAGTCATTGTCATATGGATCACTGTTGACAGTCTTGTTTAAGATGAACAATGTTGATTTGGCAAATGAGATTGCAACTCAGATGAAGGAAAGTATTGGCCTATCCACATTGAGGAGAAGTCATTACACCTTAGTAGACGAAGCCCAAAATATTTAGACTAAGGATCTTGTGCCAAACTGCTCTCATGAAATATTTATTGATATTATGTTGAATGTTCCATCAGTTGCTCCATAAGTCCCAGCAGCTGAAGATGAAGCTAAGATAGCTGAAGTGGCACCCTCGATAGAAGAGTAAGAACACGTTCCTAAAGACACTATTGCTCAAGTAATTAGTGACATTAAGGGCAAAACTATCATAGAAGAAGATTCTACACCAGCACAGATTAGCATGCCCTTGATGAAAATATTGAAGTGCGGCCACAGCACCATCATCACATTCCTCCCTCACCTATTGAAACTTCTAGACCTTCTCAACATCAATGGACTTAGGCGAAGACCAGTGGAGGCAAATCAATTGATGATATGTACAATTTGATTCTAAAGCAACAAGAGATGATTAGCATCATCCAGATATAGTTCCATCAGATACAACCAGCAGAACAAGCACCAGCAGCAGCACCAGCAATAGTAGTGCAACAAGAGAAAGAAGCAATAGCAGAAGAAGGGAAGGGTGACTCTCCTCAAGGGACTCTCACTCAAGTATTTTTGTGCAAATTTAAAAGAAGAATGGTAAAAATTTGGGTCCTAGGTATCTCTTTCCAAACCTTCTTCTATTCCTCTAGTACACCAGGAGTCCACTACACCTACACCAACACCTCAACTAGAAACCTCTCAGGCTCCACCTTCTACTCCTCAAACACAACCTGAAACCTCCTCATCTACTCCTTCCTAGAAAAATCCTAGCACTACAGTTCTACCCTCTCCATCTACCATAAAACAAAAACCAACCATTAAGCCTACTTCCTCCAGACCTGTAAGCAATCAACCTGTAGCACCTACATCCTCTAGTAATGAAACCCAAGACAAGGACTATGACCCACCCAACCAGAACTTCAATGCTATCCATCTACATTTTTCTCATCTCTTCCAAGGACCTTTGAGCCTAATTCGGACTGGAATGCACCACTTATTGCTAAGCTGGTACCAAGAGAAGAGATCTCCCGTCAGCTTAGACAGAGAAAAAGGGTTGTCAGAGAAAGAGATTTCCCTCCATTCTGGTATGCTTTTATTCATCATTTGAAGAGGTACTTTGATTTATTTGAAGAGTTTTTGAAGATAAAAGTATTAATGGAAATTCATGATATGTCTGGCTATAAGCTTGAAGATTGGCTTCCCATTTTACTAAGAATTAAGGAAATTCTAGTAGCAACAATAATTGCTATCATCAATGCCAGTCTTAGCATGTCAGCTGAAGAATTCCTTAGAGCTTATCCAAGTGAAGCAGAGAAATACAAAGAAGCTAACAAAGATAAACTAGTACCACTCAGTGTCAAAAACCATCTGAATATAAAGTTCTATAAACTGTTTGAAAAATCTCTCAAGAACAATCAAAGTATATTCACCAATATGAGAAATTCAATGAAGAAAGATTTAATTTGAATTTATCACATGTCAGCATGGGTCAGTCGTTCATGATACTAAAAGGGCAAAGGACTATCTCTGCATCGATGACTATTAGAGTGCCCTCAAATTTATACCCCAGTCTAATAGGAGCAGTATCACTAAGACAAGAGTTTGCTAGAGTTGCCTTCAACAGACATGTTAGATTGGCAGTCAGATATCAAGTCAAACGTAGCAAACATCTCACCTTTCACATGTTTGCTCTGCTCCAAACTGTAAAGTCTAGGCAATATCTCAAGTAGTTTCAAGATTGCTTTGTAGAATCTAATAGACTGACAACATAAGAGTGGGTTCAAAGGTATCCTTATAAAGCTAAGGAATGTAAGAAGGGTAAGCTTCATCCTTATAAATTCATGCCCAGAGAGTATGATGCTTTTAGCAAATCCATTGAGCTGAAGTGGATCAAAAGATGTCAAGTTTAATACAAGGCCAAGGCAGAGGCACATTCCAAGGGGCTGCATTGGAACATTACAATTTATGGGTTTCTGAAGAAGGCAGCTCACAGAAAGTTCACTCTGTTGCCCAAGCTATAGAGACCTAGAGGGGGGTGAATAGGTCCTAATCATGATGTTAAGATATATTCGTTGTTTTAGCAGAATATTAGCTTTATCAAAGCTTTAATCTAATGCTTAAGATGAGGTTGAGTAAAGACTAATAATTAAAGGCAAAGGTCAGAAAGATAAACTAGTATGCAATGATCATATAGACAAACACACACTATACGACTATTTATCCTAGTTTGGACCAAGCTCAACTTGTAATGGCCCAGATTTTTGAATCATAAACAAATATGATTAATGGATGGAAATAATTATATAAGGATTCCAATTGGATTTTTTATTTTTAAGGAGAAAGAGACAACAAGAAAAGTCTCCTTAGTACATGTGGGAAAACTGATAAGGAAAGAGGTGGTAAGATTTATTTGAGGGATGGTAAACTATAATTTTATAGGGGCTCCAATAGTAAGATAAACCATTGGCATTAGTAAAACATATGGAGCTTAGCGTAGGAGTTCAATTAAAATGCCAATTGCTTGATCATTGGAATGTTGGTTCATGAAACCTGACCATATATGTCGATAGATTTTGTGTGCCTGTCGACAGATAAGTTGTTTGTCGACAAGTCTTGATGGATTTGTCAACAGCTACTACAGTAAACTTCTTCCAAAAGCTTGATTCATCGCCTAGTCTATCGTCTGTCGACAACCAACCCTGGAACTGTCGACAGACACACCTTGTAACAACCTGAATCCTTAAAATATGGACAAATATAAAATAATTAGTTAAAGAGATTCTATTAAGATTTCTTGGGCAAAGGAGCCACCAATGAAGAGAGCATGTAAAGAGTGGGAAATTTATGAAGGGGAAATGAGAACATTGATTTCTAGAAAAACCATGGAGGTCCAATGAGCAGAATTCCTAAGAATTAGACAAATAGAGAGCCCATTAACATAGGCTAATAACTCATGAGAAACCATTGGTGAAAACCAATTGGGGGCTTGCTAAGCCCTTTGTCCAGTAATCAGTATGGCATCAACCCCAACAAGATGATTCCTAACCATTTATTCAGTAATTATTGTGATTATGACATCAATCGATGTCCAGGCCAATTGTAAGGACAATTGCAAGACTGTTGGATACCTTTTTCAAAATCGGAACCCTTAGTCACCAATCGATCCCCATTTACAAGCTTAATCGAAACGATAGAAGACCAATTGCTAGAATGGTCACCAATCGAAAGGCCCATCAAGGTTGGTCAGCAATCGATGTCCATAACACCAATCAGATGGTTTTGGGACCATTCCCTTCACCAATCGGTATTTCCTTCACCAATCGGTATTTCCTTCACCAATCGATGGCATCAGTCACCAATCGATGGTTTTAAGGACCAATCGATATTTCCTTCAACAATCGATATTTGGACCTTTTTCTTCACCAATCGATGGTTTTAATGACTGTAGAGTGTGCAGAATTAGTTATGACGGCAATCTAGAAGGGGGGTTGAATAGATACCACCAATTAAAAGCAAACAGATCTTAGTTTCTAGATGACGGCAATCTAGAGGGGGGTTGAATAGATTACCACAATTAAAAGCAAACAGATTAGTTTCTAGATTAAAACAGATTATAGGAAAGCTTATAAGAATATGGATCAAGTTTGAATCTAGACGTATGTGTGGAATGTGTTTAGAGGATTAGCAATATGGAGGATGTGAGAACAAGTTATTGTGCCTATCAAACATCTAGCGATAGATCAATGCAAACCACAAGACACAATTATTTAAGGTGGTTCGGACTACAGAACTTGTGTATCCAACGTCCACCGTCCACACACACGCCAAACTGCTTATCAAGCAAGTTCAACACAAATAGCCACACACACACGAGGTCTGAGATGAACAAGATCTCCGATCTACACACACACATGTGGAATGAGCACAAGGACTGCTCAAACCAACAACACACACGTGAAAGGAAAAGTTAAAGTGTAGGAAGAGTTCAGAGTGAAAGAAATAGATTGAATAGATGAACTCTTCCAGTCCTTCGCCCAGATGATCTTCATGTTGCCCAGTTGGCAAGCCCAGAGGGGGGGGTGAATGGGTCTTTAAAAATTTATCTAGGTGACACCTGTACGTAAAAAATATACACAAAAACAATCTTCGATGTTGGTTAGTAACGGTTAGTAAGAACAACAAACCCACAAAGAATCAATCACACAACGCACAAAATTATCCTGGTTCGGACCTCCTTTCCTAAGGAGTCCTACGTCCAGTCCTGAGTAAAAACTCAGGATTTCACTAACTAGGGTACAGTCCCCCTATGGACACTACAACACCCAGCTCACCTGGTCTTCCTTCACCCCAGAAGGGAACAACAACACCCTGGATACCCCACCAGGTCTTCCTTCACATCCGAAGGGAAATAGCACCTGGATCCCACCAGTCTTCCTTCACACATGAAGGGAAACACCACGAAGAGAATAGAATGAATTCAAGCCCTAGATCAAGCTTGTACAAGCCGGGATCTAAAGCAACAAGCACTGAGAGCAAGAGATCTAAACAAGGCACACTCTCAGAACTACAAGGGCTCTCTTAGAAATTCTATTCCAGCACAGAGAGCGAAGAGCTGAAGATCAGGAATGAGATTCTTGGCTGTAGACTTCTTGCAGAAGAATTTTTAATGCTTATTCTCCACTCGGTTACATCTTATTCTTCTCTTCTATCTTGTATTTAAATCTCCAATTTGAATTATTGTCGTTGGAGTATCTGTTGTCTCTTGTCCAAGTAAACGTTAGACTGCTTGACATTTTGGAAGCTTCAACAATCTTTTATCCAGTTGAAAACGCAAAGAGATAAGGTATTCTGGCATCTATATGGTCCAACGTTGTATGACAGAATATCTTCAGGACCCTGCACATAATAAATGCTAGAATAGTAGACAGCTAGGCTGTCTCTTGGTGTCAGTAAACGTTGATCTGAATATTCACCAAAATAGCAAAGCCAAGTAGCTTGTTCTAAAAGATGTTGACAGAATATGCTTGATAATGAGAAGATATCATCTGAATGCATGCAGAGATACGTTCTGTCTTCATTAAATGCACAACAGTCAGACAGATAAGAGAAGACTTTGACTATTCAACGCTTTAAGAGAAAAGTCAAGTCGATATAAACCAGAAGGTCGTTGTCTATATGACTTATGAAATCGTTATGAATACCAACAAGTCATTATAGAGAGCAAATCGTTATAGAAAGCAAGTCGTTGTGTTTACTGAAGAAATCGATGTGAAACACTTAACAAATCGTTATAGAAAGCAGGTCGTTGTGTTTACTGAAGAAATCGATGTGAAACACTTAACAAATCGTTATAGAAAGCAAGTCGTTGTGTTTACTGAAGAAATCGATGTGAAACACTTAACAAATCGTTATAGAAAGCAAGTCGTTGCGAGTTCTAAAGAAATCGATGCGATAGCTTAAGGAATCGTTACGACGGGCAAGTCATTACGAGTTCTAAAGAAATCGATGCGATAACTTAAGGAATCATTACGACAGGAAAGTCGTTACGAGTTCTAAAGAAATCGATGCGATAACTTAAGGAATTGTTACGACGGGCAAGTCGTTGCGAGTTCTAAAGAAATCGATGCAATAACTTAAGGAATCGTTACGACGGGTAAGTCGTTACGAGTTCTAAAGAAATCGATGCGATAACTTAAGGAATCGTTACGACGGGCAAGTCGTTACGAGTTCTAAAGAAATCGATGCGATAACTTAAGGAATCGTTACGACGGGCAAGTCGTTACGAGTTCTAAATAAATCGATGCGATAACTTAAGGAATCGTTACGACGGGCAAGTCGTTATGAGTTCTAAAGAAATCGATGCGATAACTTATGGAATCGTTACAACGGGCAAGTCGTTACGAGTTCTAAAGAAATCGATGCGATAACTTAAGGAATCGTTACGGGAACGACTTGATTGAAACACCATTTAGTCTTATAAAGAAATCATTATAGCTCTATTGAAATCGTTATGACTTTCAACAGAAGTCGATGTGGACTTAGAGAAATATGATCTTGTCAAGATAAAAGCTTCAGAGAGGTAATACTTACCAACATTGGTTTGTGTGACCTTGGTATATTTCCTGTACTTAAGACTTATGAAATATATGTTAGAAATCATTGAAGGAATTTTGTTAATCACCAAAAAATAATAAAAATAAATAGGTAATTAAAATTACATGGGGACATACTGATCATCAATCTCCCCCTTTTTGGTGATGAAAAAATTTAACAATAAGCATGTAAAAATTATCTGAACATTTGCACATGTATTTCAGACATGCTAAGTATGTTCTCCCCTTTTTTGTCATTAAGCAAAAAAGATAAGCTGAGACAAAGAATGAAGAGAAAAGATAAGCAGAGACAAGCAAATGGAGTTTATTCATTCTGAGGAGGTACAGGTAAGTAATATGCAGGAGATAAAAGAGAGGCAAAATGAGAAATAATCTCCCAGGCCTGCTCTTCTGCCGTTCAAAGTAAGTCTTGAAGGGTCCAGGGCCAACAGTATAATTTGGTCCCATAGAGGGAGCCATTCTGTTTAGGTGAAGGACCAACTGAGCGTCAAGGAAATCACTGTATAGATCTTTGTCCAAGGATGCCTTGTAATAGGTGACTTTTCCAAAGCTAGCACAAGCAAGAAACTGATTAAGGGTGACAGGATAGAAGATCTGCCTATGCTTCAATTCCTGGCGCATGGCGACATAGACTTTGTACCTTTCCACCCAAATTTGAAGAGGATCATTTACAAGGTGGAGGGAATTCATGTCCAGAAAGGTTGCAGCTGAGATTGGAGGGCGGCCTTCCCTGGCTAAGGTTACATTGGTATCCGACAATTGCTGAGCAGATAAGGGATAGAACTTGGCCCACCCTGCAGGTGTCAGTTTTTCACATTCTGACAAGGCAGGGGCTAGAATCTCAGCACGGATGTGGCCTAGGTGGTACTCCCTAAAGATAAATCTGGAGAAAGCTACCACACTGTCCTTCTGAACTTTGATTCTGCCCATCACTCGCGCAAAACGATCAAAGATAACTGAGCCTACTGGTGTATCCATGAGCAAAGAGTGAAGGGGAGGAAGATATGTAGCCTCTGGCAGCTGAAGAGTAGCAAAGTCTACTTGAATGGCTGCAGTGCCAAGCTCAGGTCCAAGATTTCTGATGGCTTGCCTGAACTGACTGAGCTGGACTTCAGGTAAACGATGAAGATACCTGTAATCATTAAACATCTTGAATTGCCTGATCATCTTGATCTCTTTCTAGATGAAGGGAGCACAGGTGTTGTTATGGTGAAGCAGAAACCAATCTGACAAGGTGAGAGAGTGATCCCTGGGAGGAA
The DNA here is from genome assembly GCA_014218235.1 of Colocasia esculenta. Lineage (NCBI taxonomy): Eukaryota > Viridiplantae > Streptophyta > Magnoliopsida > Alismatales > Araceae > Colocasia > Colocasia esculenta. Next base: position 53,439,306 of record CM024760.1, on the reverse strand, counting down.
ACACTTTAGATCTGGCAGAGAGAAACTTATTGTAGAGGACCTTATTTGAGCGTGCCCATTCTTCTTCAGAGAGGGATTGAGCAGAAGAGAAGATTTTGGCCTTGACAACCTTGGTGAGAAATGTGTAGGGTAGGATGGTTTGAAGATGGTCAGAAGGGTTTAAGAAAGGTAGATTGAAGAGGGTGGCAAAGACAACCTTGGTAAGGTATTCCCTGTAGAGAGGCCTATTTTTAGTGACCTCTGTGAGAGAAAACCACAAGGGAGGATACAAAGGATTAAAAGATGAGGAGGTTTTTCTTTTCTTAGAGGCAGGACAGAAGGGATCAGAGACATGAATATGCTGGCCAATTTTGAGAACAGAGCCAAGAATGGTGTCCTCAAATTCGTCCTTGATGGGGCTCAGATAGGGACCATCAATTGAGTTCCTTCTGAAATGATGGTGATGAAGGAGGGAGGAGGATGAGGATGAAGAAGGGATGGTGGAGGAGAAGAGGTGTGAGGTGATGGTCCAACTGATGAAGAGGGACCAGAGGAGGAGGCTCCAACTGATGATGAGGCTGGAGGAACCTCAAAGATAGATGGAGGTGGAGGAATATGAGTGGAGGAGGTAGGAGAAAAAGTAGATTGAGAAGGAAATGGTGTTGGAGAGGAAATGGGTCTAGGTTGAGGCTTTTTGAAGGTCTGGGGAGCAGGAGGTGCTGTAGAAGCTGAGGGTGGTGATGGAGGAACAGGTGTGTGAGAAGAAGAAGAAGGAGCTGGGGGCTTAGGTGCCAAGACTTCGTCTTCTCCCACTGTCTGCACAGGTTCAGACTCCAATGGCCCTGATGGCCCTGACACCTTCTCAGCTGGCCCTGGAGGCCCTTCAACTTGCTCAGCTAGCCCAGATGGCCCTTGCTCATTGACCTCTGCCTCTGCTGCTGCTGCTGGTGGCCCTGATGGCCCAGACACTGGAACTGATGGCCCTGATGGCCTGGAAGAATTAGCATCCAAGTTCTGATCTGCAGGAGGTGCAGGAGGAGGAGGAGCTTGAGCTCCAACTGCCTTCAGAAACTCAGCTAGCATAGACTTCATGCTGCCCATCTCTTTGTTGAACCATTTCATGGCATTTCTTATTTGAGAGATCTCCTTAGCGGTGGATGCTTGGCTCATAAAAATGGAGTTTACATCACTTTGAAGAGAGCACAAGATCTCACCTTGAGCATCTAATCTTTCAACGACAGGTTTCAAATTAATGACAATTTTCTGTCTCATCTGCCTCTCGAAAGGAGTATCTGCTAAGAGAGGAACTCTAGATGCCACTTCCTTTCCATTTTTCCTAGCCTCTGTTGCTTGAGGCTGCTGACCTTCATCATCAGAATCTGAGGAGCTAGCAGTCTCCCATCTCTAGCATCACAATCTGGGGGGTTGTCTTGTCTCTCCCCCTGAGTGCCATCATCCTGAACATCTGGCAAGTCTTCATCAGCAAGCACACTGCCCATAGGCTCATCACATTTTGCTGCTTCTGCTGGTCCATCCTTTAATTGCTCCCCCTCAGTAGGAGCATCTTCTTCCATAACAATGTCTTCAGGAGCAACTGTTTGCTCCTCCCGAGTGACTTCTGCTGCAACTGATTCCTCAATGTGGCCTGATGCCACAACTTCTTCCTCTGGATTTCCACCAGCCTCTGGAGTGACGGGGGTGGAATGAATAGAATCCAACACCCCTCTAAGAATAGAGGCAACAATGGAGGTGGGCAAAGGATCTGCTGCACCTACCACTACTTCTCCTACTGATGCTTCTGGAGGTTGAGATTCAACTGCCACTACAGGTGACTCTGCTAGCTCTACTGTTCCTGCTACTTGAGCTGCCAGTTCAGATGGTCCTGCTGGCTCAGCTTCTGTTGCTGAAGCTACTGCGGCTGGTTCTGCTAATGCTTCAGGTACTTCTTCCGGAATATCTGGAATATCCCCTATAATGGCCTCTCCCTCTTCCACAGAGGTCTTAGACCAAACTCCGCCAACAACTGAGAATCCACTCTTCCTCAGATTTCTAGACCTAATTGTTTGGCCCATCTTCTCAACTACTGCCCCAGATAGATCAACACCAAAGTGTTTGAAGATCTTGGTAAGCAAGTGGGCATAGGGCAAAGAGACATTATGCTTGCTCTTTGTATCCCAAATCTGATCACGGGCAAACCTCATCCTCTCAATCATTACTTCAGCCATGTTGATGTCCTTGTTCTGTATGGCCCAGAACATCATATCTGAATCTGCCTTTGTACAGGTTGAAAAGCTGCACTTCTGGGAGTGATTATCTGATAGACTATAAAGTGAAGGAGACGGTTGAAAGCATTCATTTGATTTATATCAAGTTTCCCATCTCTCAGACGATACTCAGGTCCAATAATTCCGAGACCCTTGACATTTGAATCCACAGAGTGGACTCCACTATGACCGGTTGTGCTCACATCAAACAACATCTTCAGAAGATCATGATCAATCTTTATGGGGATTCCTTTGACTAAAGACGTCACAGACCCATCTGTCTCTGATTTCAAGCAAACATAGAATGCCTTCACGAGGTCTGGATAGCTTACCTCAGAGAAGGTTGAAATAACTGACTACTTCATCCTGCTCATGGCTGCCACAACACTGTGCATCCCGTTCTTCTCAAGATCAGCAACATCTACTGCTTTATTTCCACACAGCTTGGTCTTCACGAACGTGAACCTTTCCTGCTGCTCAGGAGAGAGGAACTCGGCGCTGTAACCACCCAGATTGCCGGAAATGACGGATGCGGCCATGGATTCAAGTGTGAAGGTTTTCTGGAGGATTGAGATGGAAGAAGGAGCGAAAGCCCTCAAGAAATTTCGCGGGAAGGAGTGAGAAGCTTCAAACTTGCAGAGAGTCGATGTCGGAATCGTTAGGGCATCGGCTCAGGCAACCAGACGAAAGAGTGAAAAAGGTAGAAGATGGGAGATGAATCATTCCCACATCGATCTTTGTAATTAAATAAATGCTTTGTGGAAAGTGAGGCGCCAAAAGGCGGCAGAAAACGACAGAAGAGTTTGACTATTCAAACCGACTTTAATAAAAGAGTGGCCAGGAGAGATAATTTGAATTTCTTTTGCTTAAATCCATGGAGGGAAAATTTTACTTAATTCTGAAAATTTATATGCCAGTTTTAAACAGAAATCTTTTCACAAATTACACATGCCCAATTCCCTTCTAAGAGATGTAAATCTCTCTTCAGGTAAGGCTTTTGTGAAGATATCTGCTAGCTGACCATTTGTATCAATAAATGAAATTTCAATATTACCATTAGCTACATGGTCACGAATAAAATGATATCTGACCTCAATATGTTTGGTCCTTGAGTGCTGAACTGGATTTTTGGTGAGATTGATGGCACTGGTGTTGTCACACAGTAGTGGAATTGATTTGATATTTAAACCAAAATCTCCAAGTTGTTGCTTTATCCATAGGAGTTGTGTACAGCAACTTCCAGCAGCCACGTACTCAGCTTCAGCTGTAGACAGTGCTACTGAACTTTGTTTCTTTGAGGACCAGGATATCAAACATCTTGCAAGAAATTGACAGCCACCACTGGTGCTTTTTCTATCTACTTTGCATCCAGCATAGTCAGCATCAGAGTATCCTACTAAATTAATTTCACAAGATTTTGGATACCACAGACCTAAATCATGAGTTCTAGCTAAATATCTAAATATTCTTTTTACAGAGATTAAATGTGATTCTCTAGGATCTGCTTGATACCTAGCACACATGCATACACTAAATAGAATATCGGGTCTACTAGCTGTTAAATAAAGCAATGAACCTATCATACCTCTGTAGATCTTTTGATCTACTTTCTTACCATCTTTGTCACTGTCCATCCTTGTTGATGTACTCATTGGTGTTGACAATGGCTTGGTATTATCGAATCCAAATTTCTTCAAGAGTTCTTTTATGTACTTTGCTTGGCAGATGTGGGTGCCATCTTTTTCTTGCTTGATTTGCAATCCAAGGAAATAATTGAGCTCCCCCATCATGCTCATCTCAAATTCTCTCTGCATCAACTTTTCAAAGTACTTGCAAAGGGATTCATCAGTAGAACAAAAAATTATATCATCTACATAAATTTGAACTAGCAGTATGTGTTTGACTTTTGACTTTATAAAAAGAGTACTATCTACTTGACCTCTACTGAAACCATGGTTTAAAAGAAAAGAACTAAGTCTTTCATACCATGCTCTAGGTGCTTGTTTTAAGCCATATAAAGCCTTATGAAGTTTGAAAACATGATTAGGAAATTCTCTGTCATCAAAACCCGGGGGTTGTTCCACATAAACTTCCTCTTGTATAAAACCATTTAAGAATGCAGATTTGACATCCATTTGAAATAGTTTTAAATCTAATGCTGATGCATATGCAAGTAATATTCTAATAGCCTCAAGTCTAGCTACAGGTGCATAGGTTTCATCGAAATCTATGCCTTCCTCTTGGGAATAGCCTTGAGCTACTAGTCTGACCTTGTTTCTCAAGATCACACCAGCCTCATCCAATTTGTTTCTGAACACCCATTTGGTGCCAATAACTAGATGGTCTGATGGTCTGGGAACAAGAGACCATATTTGGTTTCTCTTGAACTGATTCAGTTCATCTTGCATGGCTATAATCCAAGATTCATCAGCAAGAGCTTCATTGACTGTCCTCGGCTCTATTTGAGAAACAAATGCTAGATAATCACAGGGTATCATGTTACCTCTTGTTCTTACCCCAACAGATGGATCACCAATAATATTCTCAGATGGGTGATCTTTCTTGTATCTCCACTCCTTTGGAAGATTTTCATGTGTAATTTTCTTTTGTTGCATGTCTTCCAGAGGTGGATCATCCTTGTCCTCAATTGATGTATTCTTTAGTTTCTTGGACAGTTCATCTGCATCATCATTATCACTATCTTCTTCCTTTCTCAAGAAAGGGTTAGTTTCATCAAAAATAATATGTACAGACTGTTCAATTAATAAAGTGCGTTTATTAAATACTCTATAGCCTTTGGGTTTAGAGGTGTACCCCATGAAGATGCCTTCATCTGATTTGGCATCCAACATACCAATATCTTGCTTGCCATTGTTGTGTATAAAGCATGAGCATCCAAAGGTTCTGAAATGACTGATCTTTGGTTTATTTCCTTTGAACAGTTCATATGCAGTCTTCTTTAGGATTGGCCTGATCATTACTCTGTTGATAATGTAGCTTGCTGTGTTGACTGCTTCAGCCCAAAAATATCTTGGCAGATCATATTCCGATAGCATTGTTCTTGCCATATCTAATAGAGTTCTATTCTTTCTCTCAGCAATTCCATTTTGCTGTGGTGTCCTTGGTGCTGAGAAATTATGCTCAATTCCCTGATCATCACAAAACTCAGCAAATTTTTCATTCTGAAATTCACCACCATGATCTGATCGGATAGAAACAATGTTGAACTTCTGATCCTTCTGGACTTTCTTGCTGAAACTGACAAAGTTTTCAAATGTGTCATCTTTATGTTCTAGGAATGATACCCATGTGAATCATGAGTAATCATCGACTATGACAAGACAAAAATTCTTTCCTCCAAGACTGGTAGTCTTTATTGGCCCAAATAAATCCATATGAAGGAGCTCTAAGGGTTTTGAGGTGGTTACCACCATTTTTGACTTGAAGGAGCTCTTGGTGTGCTTTCCCTTAGCACAAGATCTACAAACACCTTCCATTTTTGCACTAACCTTTGGCAGACCTTTCACAAGATTTTTCTTTAGCAATTTTCTCATGTCATCTATGCTGCAATGTCCTAGTCTTCTGTGCCATAATTCAGTAGACTTATCCTTATTTGCTGTCAGACAGACATTTTGATCCTTGAGTTCCTCAAGATAGGGCACATATAAATTCTTTTCTCTATTTGCTTCAAAGACAACTGCTCCATCCTTCAATATGCTGCATTTTGATTCTTGAAACTGGATCTGATGGCCTCTGTCACACAGCTGGCTGATGCTTATGAGATTGTGCATCAGTCCTTTGACAAGCAATACATCTTCAACTACTACCTTTCCTTTGTTGCTTACAGAACTACTGCCTATCACTGTTCCCTTTCCATTATCACCATATGTGACGGTTCCTTCTTCAGCTTGAAGATGAGTGAATAACTTCTGGTTTCCTGACATGTGCCTTGAGCACCCACTGTCCAAATACCATTTGGATGCTCGAGTCTTACCCTGAAATAAGATCATCAAGTTTTAGGTACCCAAATTCTTTTAGGTCCTAACGGGTTAGTATCATCAACTTTTCCTTTTATTACCCATTTCTTATGTCTTGATGGACACGTGATTTTTATGTGACCTAACTTGTTGCAGTGACTACAACAAGATGTTTTTGTTATTCTTTCAATATATTTGAAGTTAGTTTTATATGATATGTCTTGTTCAGGTACAAATTTTGGAGTCGGGTATATTTTAGGATAGACTATGGTTTCTTCATTATCCGGAGGTGTATATCCTAATCCATATTTTTTCTTTCCTGATCTTCTAGCACCTTTTAATATTAAAGGATTTTTACCATTTGTAAACTTTTCCAATGTGCTAGATAACTTAATATTTTCTTATGTTAGTGTCTTAATTTCAGTTTTCAGTTGATCTGAGCTTGCTTGTTTTTCTAGTTTTATTATTTGTTCATTTTTAACTTTTAGATCCTCACATAGCAGTTCATTTCTCCTTTTAAGTTCAGTTATTTGGCTTTCTAATTGATCATTTTCTGATTTTAGATCGAAGTTTGTGTTTTCTAGACAAGTATTATTTTTCTTGCTTACTCTTAACAATTTTGTTGCTTTTCTATATTTACTGTATAATTCATTGAAAGCTTCTTCTAAACTATCAGAATCTGAACCATTACAAGAATCAAAGGATGAGTCAGAGGTTACCTTTTCTTCGGTATTTGCCATGAAAGACAAGTTGGCTTCTTCCTCATCACTGGTTGAGCTTGACTCACTGTCTGAGTCGCTGCTGTTGCTCCATGCAGCTGCCATAGCCTTCTTCTTATATTTCTTGAATTTCTTGGAGCTCTCTCTCTTCCTGAATTCAGGCTTCTTGAGCTTTGGACATTCAGCTTTAATATGTCCTGGCTTTTTGCACTCGTAGCATATGGGCTCACTCTTCTTTTAATCATTTCCATCTGGTTTCTTGAAGTTTTTATTTCTCTTGAAGTGTCTTCTACCAGATTGGAACTTCTTCTTCTTTGCTAGAATGCGTTGCAATCTTTTTGACAGCATGGCTTCTTCATCTTCACAGCCACTTGAGTTCTCATCTTCAGCTGATGACTCATCTGACTTGTTTTCTTCTGCTTTAAGAGCATTTGAATGCTTCTTTCTGCTAGAGGACTCTCCTAGCCTTTCCATATTGATCTCATGGGCCATAAGGGACCCAATGAGTTTTTCCAAAGACATCCTTTTCAGATCACTAGCTTCTTCAATAGTTGTGACCTTTGGGGTCCATGAGGATGGTAAGGATCTAAGAATCTTTCTGACCATATCTCCCATTTCATAGGTCTTTCCTAGTCTAGCTAACCCTTTTTGTAATATCTGTAAATCTACTGAACATTTGGGTAATGGACTCACCTGATTGCATTTGAAATCTCTCGTACTATGCTACAAGAATGTCTATTCTTGTTTCCTTCACCTTGTCTGTGCCTTCATAGGTGATTCTGAGCTTTTCCCACATTTCCATTGCGGATTTGCAGGCTGAGACTCTGTTGAACTCCTTTTTACAAAGGGCACAGCACAGAATACTCTTTTCTTTACAATTCTGCGAGATCTTCTTCCTATCATCATCTGTCCACTGAGCTTTCTCATTTGTGACCAGAAGATCGCCTTCTTCGACTATGGACCATATCTGATAATCGTGGCCATGCAGAAAGTACTCCATTCTTATTTTCCAGTATGTGTAATCCTCTCCATCGAACAATGGTGGTCGGTTGACAGACTGACCTTCGTTGTGACCTTGGGCTGCCATGGATCTTTACTCTTCAGATCGTTGGATCTTTTCTTTGTCGAAGAGACTCGCTCTGATACCACTTATTGCCCAGTTGGCAAGCCCAGAGGGGGGGTGAATGGGTCTTTAAAAATTTATCTAGGTGACACCTATACGTAAAAAATATACACAAAAACAATCTTCGATGTTGGTTAGTAACGGTTAGTAAGAACAACAAACCCACAAAGAATCAATCACACAACGCACGAAATTATCCTGGTTCAGACCTCCTTTCCTTAGGAGTCCTACGTCCAGTCCCTGAGTAACAACTCAGGATTTCACTAACTAGGGTACAGTCCCCCTATGGACACTACAACACCCAGCTCATCTGGTCTTCCTTCACCCCAGAAGGGAACAACAACACCCTGGATACCCCACCAGGTCTTCCTTCACATCCGAAGGGAAACAGCACCCTGGATCCCACCAGGTCTTCCTTCACACATGAAGGGAAACACCACGAAGAGAATAGAATGAATTCAAGCCCCTAGATCAAGCTTGTACAAGCCGGGATCTGAAGCAACAAGCACTGAGAGCAAGAGATCTAAACAAGGCACACTCTCAGAACTACACAGGCTCTCTTAGAAATTCTATTCCAGCACAGAGAGCGAAGAGCTGAAGATCAGGAATGAGTGTCACGCCCCGATATTTAGCAGTGGAATAAATACCGGCGGACGTGAACGATACAAACCGGCGTATCACAGTTGAATAGCACAGAGTCACAATTGAATATAATAACACATTCGAGACTATAATATGGTCACCAAAATATACTTTATTTCATTCCATTCAACTAGATACGACCTCACATAAGAAGAATCGACTTAAAAGGTTTATTAATCCAATAACAACGTTTCTCTAATACATCGTCTATTAAATTTCTATTTCTAAGCTAACAACTATTCATATGATGGGTGCTCGTCACTCTTGCCCGGTCCCATCTGACTCCACCGGTTCCTCATCGCTACCTGAAAAAGGATAGGATGATAGGGGTGAGCGAACTAGCTCAGTAGGATTTACATCTCAATAACGTGCGGGCAATAATATACATGATTAACATTTTAAATAGGCAGATATGCACATGGATATGATGACAATGTATGCAATGCTAACAGATCGAATAGTAGAATAGAACAGATATCATATCAGATCAAAATGTCGAATTACATATCTAATGAGCATATATTTCAAGAGTAGAATCGTATCAAAAGAGATTGGCCATATTCAGACAGGTATCATGCATTCACATGATCAGACGTATCATATCAAATCATATCAGATCAAATCAGACTTATCATATCAAACAAAGGCACATTCCCACAAATCTTGCATATCGTATCAGTGCCATGCCACGCACCACAAGTCCATACTCCCGCGGTTAAAAAGTACGTTGGGGTGCTCCTCTCCAGGACAAGACAGGGCCCCTATTGCACAGGCATTGGTTCAAATTTGGACCGGAGTCCCACGTTGTGCCGGACAAACAGATTCATATTATGGCCACAGAGTTTCAATGGCAAGCTCGTAGTAAAAAGAACATGATCATTCATAGAGTCAAGGAATGATAAACAGCTCAAAAGAACAAGGCAGGATAACGACGTATCTTATGTTTCATAATTCATTAATGTCTTGACATAAGGATGTTTCTAAAGACAGATCTTATGTAGAACATGTGCTTTCCTAACATGTATGTAAATGGTCAGATAATTAATTTATCACCAGAAAACATGTAACTATTGAAACTCATATTCAAATCATGACATTAACTCCACTAACAAGTTCACACTAACATGTATTCATCCCCACATTCATATCATGTTCTTATCTTATCATTTGACAATAAGCAAGATCACAAGATAATCCAACGAACATAAGGACAATCAAAATTACACATTAGAATCATATTCATATCATTACCATTTTCTTCAATGGGTTGATTTATTTTAGGTCCATGCATACTATATAACATCATGCACATGCTTGTAGACATCATGGAATGATCAGACCCAAAATATGCAAAATTGTTTAAGGGTAGTGTCGACACTAGATCAAGTGGTGTCGACACAATGCTTCAAACTCAAGACAAAATCATGCAAAACTGGTCAAGTAGTGTCGACACTAGTCCAGGTAGTGTCGACACAGTGCCTCAAATACAAGGCAAAAAGGTCAAGTAGTGTCGACACAAGATCAGGTAGTGTCGACACAGGGCTTCAAATACAAGGCAAAAAGGTCAGGTAGTGTCGACACAAGATCAGGTAGTGTCGACACTAGAGACAACTCCCAGAACACCTTCTGGCCAATCTGGGATAGTGTGTCGACACTAGCCCAAGTAGTGTCGACACTAGAGCCCTTCCCAGAACACCATCTGGGCTGTTTTGGGACAGTGTGTCGACACTAGCCCATGTAGTGTCGACACTAATGCCCTTCCAGATCAAAACCCATAGTTCAAGTGCAACTCGGAAACACATCTCATGCAGTGGTTTACTTACCCCGCTTATAACTCTCTAACAGATGACATTTAGATAAAATGTTCAACACGAAAGATGACGTGGTCAACTAGTAGAAGAACTTTGATGTTGGAGGTTTGATCTAATTCAGTCTTGAATCCCTGGAAAACGTATGAAGAACAGAAAGTCAAGTGTAGCCCGAAATCGCAGTATCATGCAGAGACTTTCTTACCATGCTCATAACTCTCTAAAGAAAGACCTTTGGACAAAACATCCAACAGAAAGATAATCGTGCCTTCAAGTAGAAGAACTTTTGTGAAGGAAGTTTAGTCAAATTAGATCTCTACTCACATGCATAATAAGAAGAACAGGAAAAAGCCCTAACTGGACACGACTTAGGGAAAACAACCAATACTCCATGCATACTCCATGAAAATTGGGCAAATCAAGTGCAAATGAACATAAACTCGATGCTCTACATGGTGGTATAGGTTTTCTTTAATCTTGGCCCGAGAACACCTACCTTTATGAAGATCTAAGACCAGTCGACGTTCTAGATGCAACAGAGGATGCAGGGGATGGAACTCCTGATTCCCAACCTTTCTCCTTCTCCTCAGAAGCTCTAGCCTGCCTCCAAACGACCCCTACTCATTGTTAAACCTTCCCCAAGAGTTTGTGGATGAGTTCTTATAGATTTAGGTTGTAGTTAAGAGTCCTAACGAGACTAGGAAAGGGGCTGCGAATTCTGCTCCCTGTTTTCCAAGAAATCTAGGACTCTTTCCTCCAAAGGAGGTAGTAATGGTTTAGGAAAGCACCAATTGGGGTTGGGTTCGGTTTTGGCTTACCATGCATGACTAATTACCTTAATTTTTAAGCCTAACTTGGCCTCTCCAATTATGGCATAATTACATACACGAAATTCTGGGAAATTTCCTATCCTAGTTTGTTTATATCCTTGGGCCAAATGTGCTCTATTGGCCCGATCTTGTTAATGGGTCATTAACACATGGTATTGGAAGTCTCTCTAATATGTTTATTTAATTTATCCTCCCTTATTTCCAAAGTTTTTAAATCACTAAATTTTCCGGGGTGTTACATCCTCCCCCACTTAAGAAAATTTGGTCCCCAAATTTACACATAATGGTGTAGTTCGTACCTGGTAATAGTTCTGGGTAGTTTTTCTTCATTCTTTCCTCTGTTTCCCAGGTAGCATTAGTGACTCCGTCTCGACTCCATTGGACCTTCACCATAGGTATGGTACGATTCCTGAGTCGTTGAATCTTCCGATCCAACAGTTTGATCGGCTTCTCTTCATAAGTCAGGTCCTCCCGAATCTCCAAGTCTTCATGGTTGATAACATGGTCGGCATTGAATAAATACTTCCGCAGCATGGATATGTGGAACACATTATGCACATTCGCCAGTTGCGGAGGTAGTGCAAGTCTATACGCCAATTGACCAATCCTTTCCAGAATTTCAAATGGCCCTATAAATCTAGGACTCAACTTTCCTTTGATCCCAAATCTTTGTATTCCCCTTGAAGGTGAGACCTTCAAGAAAACATGTTCGCCAACCTGAAATTCTAGTTCTCTCCTTCTCTTATCTGCATAACTTTTCTGCCTGGATTGTGCTATCTTCAGACGTTCCCTGACAATCTGAACCTTCCTGACGGTCGCCTCAACTAAGTCGGGTCCAACCCATTGGTTTTCCCCAACCTCTTCCCAACAAAGGGGTGATCTGTAACTCCTGCCATATAAGGCTTCAAATGGAGCCATCTTGATACTTGCCTGATAGATGTTGTTATATGCAAACTCCATCAGGTACAACTGATCATCCCATCGACCTTTGAAATCCAGCACTAGAGCACGAAGCATATCTTCCACAACTTGATTGGTCCTTTAAGTTTGTCCATCAGTCTGAGGATGGAAGGCAGTACTAAAGTTTAGTTTAGTACCCATTGCTGCTTGCAAACCCTTCCAGAAGTGTGAAGTAAATCTAGGGTCCCAATCTGATATTATGCTAGATGGAACTCCATGTAGTCTAACTACTTCTTTAACATATAGAGCAGCCATCACATCCACTGACCACGTACTCTTAATCGGCAAGAAGTGAGCCGACTTAGTCAATCGATCCACAATTACCCAAATTGCATCCATACCACTTCTAGTCTTGGGCAATCCCATGATAAAGTCCATACCGATGCTATCCCACTTCCATTCTGGGATTTCCAATGGTAACAGTCCACCAGCTGTACGGAAATGCTCGGCCTTGACTTTCATGCATGTTAAACAATATGACACATGATCGGCCACATCCCTCTTCATGTTTGGCTACCAGTACGACCTTTTCAAGTCTTGGTACATCTTTGTTGAACCAGGGTGAATCGTGTACTTGGACTGGTGAGCTTCATTTAGTAACCTCTTCTTGAGTTCTCCATGATCAGGGACACATGTTCTACCTCGAAAAAGTAATCTCCCTTCAGCTGATAGAGTAAAATCAGGTCTTTGTTCTAGCTTCTCCCTGATCTCAACTAAGAATGGATCCTCTCCCTGTTTCTCCTTGATTTCGGTCAGTAGATCAGATTGTATCTGGAGATTTGAAATCATTACCTGTTTTTCCTTCTTTCCCATGTCTAAGTTCAAGCTTGCAAATTGCTCCAGTAACTTCCATTCGCCCAGCATCATATTAGCTAGCATAGCTCCATGTTGTCTACTTAGAGCGTCTGCCACTACATTGGCTTTCCCAGGGTGATATTGAATGGAAAAGTCAAAGTCCTTAAGGTACTCTAACCACCTTCTTTGTCTCATGTTAAGCTCCTTCTGTGAGAACAAGTATTTCAAACTCTTGTGGTCAGAAAAGACTTTAAATTGCTCACCATAGATATAATGCCTCCAAATCTTCAAGGCGAATACTACAGCTGCTAACTCCAGGTCATGAACCGGGTAATTCACTTCGTGGATCTTCAACTGTCTTGAGGCATAAGCTATTGCCTTCCCTTGTTGCATTAAGACGCACCCCAGACCTGTTCCAGAAGCATCTGAATAAATTTCAAATCCTCCCTCGTCAGTGGGTAAGGCGAGGACAGGAGCAGTAGTCAGACACTTCTTCAAGTTGTTAAAGCTTTCCTCACATTCATCAGTCCACACAAATGGATTTTCCTTCCGGGTCAGCTTGGTCAATGGCACTGCAATCTTTGAGAAATCCTTTATAAACCTTCGATAGTATCCAGCTAATCCTAGTAAGCTCCTGGTCTCAGTGACGCTTGTCGATCTTTCCCATTTCAGTACAGCCTCAACCTTTGATGGATCAACAGCGATACCATCTTTGGTTACCACATGCCCCAAAAAGGATACCTCCTCAAGCCAGAATTCACATTTACTTAGCTTGGCATATAGTTTGTTCTCCCTTAAAATCTGCAATGAAATCCTCAAATGCTCTTCATGCTCTTCCTTTGTCTTGGAATAGATCAATATATCATCGATGAATACCACCACAAATTTATCAAGATATGGGCGATAAATGCTATTCATCAACTGCATGAAAACTGCAGGGGCATTTGTTAGTCCGAAAGGCATACCAATAAATTCATAATGCCCATACCTGCTTCGGAAGGCAGTCTTGTGAATGTCTTCTCCTTTGATCCTCAATTGATGATAACCGGATCGGAGATCTATTTTAGAGAAGTATCTAGCTCCAAATAATTGATCAAACAACTCATCAATCCTCGGCAGAGGGTATTTGTTCTTGATGGTTAACTGATTTAGTTGTCTGTAATCTATGCATAGCCTCATCGACCCATCTTTCTTCTTGACGAAGAGGACAGGTGCACCCCATGGCGATGTGCTTGGTCGGATGAAACCCTTCTCTAACAGTTCCATCAGTTGCTCTTTTAATTCCTTCAGTTCTGCGGGGGACATTCTATATGGTGCCCTTGATACTGGTGCTGCTCCAGGGACCAACTCGATGGTGAAATCGACTTCTCGCTCAGGAGGAATTCCTGGCAAGTCTTCGGGGAAAACACCAGCGTATTCGCTGACAACATGGATGTCCTCAACTTTTACTTCATTCTTTGCGATGACCACAGCAGCAAGAAAGGCCATACAACCTTTCCTCATCATCCTTTTGGCTTGTAGTGCAGAGATAAGTGACAATCTCTTGCGGTTTCTATCCCCTGTGAACACTAGTTTTGGGTACTGGCTAAAGGTTACCCGACTTCTCATGCTGTTGATACTAGCCCCATGTTCAGACATCCAGTCTGCTCCCAGTATCACATCATACCCCGCCATGTCCATACATATTAAATTTGCTGGTAGGTTTTGGGTTTCAATCAACACCTCACTGGATGGCATATGGTTTGTAAGATCGGTGCCAGGACCAATCGGGGTTGACACAACTATTCCGGATTTCATTGGGACGGGTTTCACAGGTAAGGTGTCAACAAATGTTTGAGATATGAAGGAATGCGTAGCTCCCATGTCAAAGAGAACATATGCGGGTCGGGAAAGAATAGTAAGTGTACCTTCCACAATACCTCCTTCTTCAGCAGTTTCTGGTTCCTGGATAGCTTGCAATCGGCCTTGCCTCTTCTGTCCATTCGGACGCTTATCCTGAGGGGCTTGTTCTTTCAGTATTGGGCAGTCTGAGATCCTATGGTCACGACTACCACAGCGCAAGCATCTCCCTTGCGCTCTCCAACATTGTTCAGACCAGTAACTAGCTTTGTCACAGTGTTTGAACCTTTCTCCCGTTGCCACCACTATCTGCTTACCTAACTCCTTTGGCTTTTTCTCAGCTGGTTCATTTACTCTGCCACTGGACCTTTTCTTCCCAATGGTCGGCTGGTACCTTCCTGTAGAAGACACTTGTTCCCTTTTCACGGGTCTTCCCATAATTCTTTCTGCAGTCTCCATGGCATCTTCCAGTAACTGAGCCTTCTTTACCATGTCAGCATAGGTTTGAATGTCCATTGGCGCCAGTTGAGTGATGAACTGGGGCCTCAAGCCATTCAGAAAGCGTTTCGCCTTCATCCTTTCTGTCCCAATTAAGTGAACAGCATATCGGGACAGACGAGAGAATTGGGCCTCATACTCAGCCACATTGAGTCCTCTCTGCTTTAAAGCCGCAAATTCGGCTGCTTTCCGTTCTTGGACCCTCTCAGAAAAGTACTTGGTGTTGAATTGCTCAAGGAACTGAGCCCATGTTAGTTGCTGGCCATTCAATGTTGCTTCTACCGACTCCCACCATGCTCTGGCATCCTTTTCCAATTGGAAAGTCGCCAGCAGTACTCTATTCTGGTCTGTGCACTGCATGACCCTGAATATCCTTTCAATTTCCTTAACCAAGTGTTCAGCAACATCTGGGTCAGTACTCCCTTCAAACCTCGGCGGATCCATGTTCCAAAAATTCCGATGGAGATCACCGGCTCCGCGGTTACCTCCACCTTGGGTGGCTTGTAAGATAGCCTGAGTCAAGTTCTGTATTGTCCGTTGCATGTCCCTAGCCTGGGCACGTTCAGCGGCCATTGAGGTAATAAGTACCTTCAAGATAATAATATGAGTCAGTCATCTAAATATATCCCATGTGACTTCTATTCCCATGGCTCTACCCAAGCTCACATTAGGTACGACAGGTTTTGACTCGTGTGATCTAGTTTCATTCTATGCTCCTATTCCCTTGGACCCTAAGATTTAGGGCTCTGATACCAACTGTCACGCCCCGATATTTAGCAGCGGAATAAATACCGAGGGACGTGAACGATACAAACCGGCGTATCACAGTTGAATAGCACAGAGTCATAATTGAATATAATAACACATTCGATACTATAATATGGTCACCAAAATATACTTTATTTCATTCCATTCAACTAGATACGACCTCACATAAGAAGAATCGACTGAAAAGGTTTATTAATCCAATAACAACGTTTCTCTAATACATCGTCTACTAAAATTTCTATTTCTAAGCTAACAACTATTCATATGATGGGTGCTCGTCACTCTTGCCCTGTCCCATCTGACTCCACCGATTCCTCATTGCTACCTGAAAAAGGGTAGGATGATAGGGGTGAGCGAACTAGCTCAGTAGGATTTACATCTCAATAACGTGCGGGCACTAATATACATGATTAACATTTTAAATAGGCAGATATGCACATGAACATGATGACAATGTATGCAATGCTAACAGATCGAATAGCAGAATATAACAGATATCATATCAGATCAAAATGTCGAATTACATATCCAATGAGCATATATTTCAAGAGTAGAATCGTATCAAAAGAGATTGGCCATATTCAGAAAGGTATCATGCATTCACATGATCAGACGTATCATATCAAATCATATCATATCAGATCAAATCAGACTTATCATATCAAACAAAGGCACATTCCCACAAATCTTGCATATCGTATCAGTGCCATGCCACGCACCACAAGTCCATACTCCCGCGGTTAAAAAGTACGTTGGGGTGCTCCTCCCCAGGACAAGACAGGGCCCCTATTGCACAGGCATTGGTTCAAATTTGGACCAGAGTCCCACGTTGTGCCGGACAAACAGATTCATATTATGGCCACAGAGTTTCAATGGCAAGCTCGTAGTAAAAAGAACATGATCATTCATAGAGTCAAGGAATGACAAACAGCTCAAAAGAACAAGGCAGGATAACGACATATCTTAGGTTTCATAATTCATTAATGTCTTGACATAAGGATGTTTCTAAAGACAAATCTTATGTAGAACATGTGCTTTCCTAACATGTATGCCAATGGTCAGATAATTAATTTATCACCAGAAAACATGTAACTATTGAAACTCATATGCAAATCATGACATTAACTCCACTAACAAGTTCACACTAACATGTATTCATCCCCACATTCATATCATGTTCTTATCTTATCATTTGACAATAAGCAAGATCACAAGATAATCCAACGAACATAAGGACAATCAAAATTACACATTAGAATCATATTCGTATCATTACCATTTTCTTCAATGGGTTGATTTATTTTAGGTCCATGCATACTATATAACATCATGCACATGCTTGTAGACATCATGGAATGATCAGACCCAAAATATGCAAAATTGTTTAAGGGTAGTGTCGACACTAGATCAAGTGGTGTCGACACAATGCTTCAAACTCAAGACAAAATCATGCAAAACTGGTCAAGTAGTGTCGACACTAGTCCAGGTAGTGTCGACACAGTGCCTCAAATACAAGGTAAAAAGGTCAAGTAGTGTCGACACAAGATCAGGTAGTGTCGACACAGGGCTTCAAATACAAGGCAAAAAGGTCAGGTAGTGTCAACACAAGATCAGGTAGTGTCGACACTAGAGACAGCTCCCAGAACACCTTCTGGCCAATCTGGGATAGTGTGTCGACACTAGCCCAAGTAGTGTCGACACTAGAGCCCTTCCCAGAACACCATCTGGGCTGTTTTGGGACAGTGTGTCGTGTTGACACTAGCCCATGTAGTGTCGACACTAATGCCCTTCCAGAACAAAACCCATAGTTCAAGTGCAACTCGGAAACACATCTCATGTAGTGGTTTACTTACCTCACTTATAACTCTCTAACTGATGACATTTAGATAAAACGTTCAACACGAAAGATGACGTGGTCAACTAGTAGAAGAACTTTTATGTTGGGGTTTTGATCTAATTCAATCTTGAATCCCAAGAAAACATATGAAGAACAGAAAGTCAAGTGTAGCCCGAAATCGCAGTATCATGCAGAGACTTTCTTACCACGCTCATAACTCTCTAAAAAAAGACCTTTGGATAAAACTTCCAACATAAAAGATGATCGTGCCTTCAAGTAGAAGAACTTTCGTGAAGGAAGTGTAGTCAAATTCGATCTCGAATCATGTGCATAATAAGAAGAACGGGAAAAAGCCCTAACTGGACACGAC
The DNA here is from genome assembly GCA_014218235.1 of Colocasia esculenta. NCBI lineage: Eukaryota > Viridiplantae > Streptophyta > Magnoliopsida > Alismatales > Araceae > Colocasia > Colocasia esculenta. The sequence continues at coordinate 53,420,897 of CM024760.1, read as the reverse complement.
TTAGGGAAAACAACCAAAACTCCATGCATACTCCATGAAAATTGGGAAAATCAAGTGCAAATGAATATAGACGCGATGCTCTACATGGTGGTATAGGTTTTCTTTAATCTTGGCCCGAGAACACCTAACTTTATGAAGATCTAAGACCAGTCGACGTTCTAGATGCAACAGAGATGCAGGGGATGGAACTCCGGGTTCCCAACCTTTCTCCTTCTCCTCAGAAGCTCTAGCCTGCCTCCAAATGACCCCAACTCGTTGTTAAACCTTCCCCAAGAGTTTGAGGATGAGTTCTTATAGATTTAGGTTGTAGTTAAGAGTCCTAACGAGACTAGGAAAGGGGCTGCGAATTCTGCTCCCTGTTTTCTAAGAAATCTAGGACTCTTTCCTCCAAATGAGGTAGTAATGGTTTAGGAAACCACCAATTGTGGTTGGGTTCGGTTTTGTCTTACCTTACATGACTAATTACCTTAATTTTTAACCCTAACTTGCCCTCCCCAATTATGGCATAATTACATACACGAAATTCTGGGAAATTTCATGTCCTAGTTTGTTTATATCCTTGGGCCAAATGTGCTCTATTGGCCCGATCTTGTTAATGGGTCATTAACACATGGTATTGGAAGTCTCTCTAATATGTTTATTTAATTTATCCTCCCTTATTTCCAAAGTTTTTAAATCACTAAATTTTCCGGGGTGTTACAATGAGATTCTTGGCTGTAGACTTCTTGCAGAAGAATTTTTAATGCTTATTCTCCACTCGGTTACGTCTTATTCTTCTCTTCTGTCTTGTATTTAAATCTCCAATTTGAATTATTGTCGTTGGAGTATCTGTTGTCTCTTGTCCAAGTAAACGTTAGACTGCTTGACATTTTGGAAGCTTCAACAATCTTTTATCCAGTTGAACACGCAAAGAGATAAGGTATTCTGGCGTCTATATGGTCCAACGTTGTATGACAGAATGTCTTCAGGACCCTGCACATAATAAATGCTAGAACAGTAGACAGCTAGGCTGTCTCTTGGTGTCAGTAAACGTTGATCTGAATATTCACCAAAATAGCAAAGCCAAGTAGCTTGTTCTAAAAGATGTTGACAGAATATGCATGATAATGAGAAGATATCATATGAATGCATGCAGAGATACGTTCTGTCTTCATTAAATACACAGCAGTCAGACAGATAAGAGAAGACTTTGACTATTCAACGCTTTAAGAGAAAAGTCAAGTCGATATAAACCAGAAGGTCGTTGTCTATATGACTTATGAAATCGTTATGAATACCAACAAGTCATTATAGAGAGCAAATCGTTATAGAAAGTAAGTCGTGTTTACTGAAGAAATCGATGTAAAACACTTAACAAATCGTTATAGAAAGCAAGTCGTTGTGTTTACTGAAGAAATCGATGTGAAACACTTAACAAATCGTTATAGAAAGCAAGTCATTGTATTTACTGAAGAAATCGATGTGAAACACTTAATAAATCATTATAGAAAGCAAGTCGTTGTGTTTACTGAAGAAATCGATGTGAAACACTTAACAAATCGTTATAGAAAGCAAGTCGTTGCAAGTTCTAAAGAAATCGATGCGATAGCTTAAGGAATCGTTACGACGGGCAAGTCATTACGAGTTCTAAAGAAATCGATGCGATAACTTAAGGAATCATTATGACGGGCAAGTCGTTACGAGTTCTAAAGAAATCGATGCGATAACTTAAGGAATCGTTACGACGGGCAAGTCGTTACGAGTTCTAAAGAAATCGATGCGATAACTTAAGGAATCGTTACGACGGGCAAGTCATTGCGAGTTCTAAAGAAATCGATGCGATAACTTAAGGAATCGTTACGACGGGCAAGTCGTTATGAGTTCTAAAGAAATCGATGCGATAACTTAAGGAATCGTTACGACAGGCAATTCGTTATGAGTTCTAAAGAAATCGATGCGATAACTTAAGGAATCGTTACGGGAACGACTTGATTGAAACACCATTTAGTCTTATAAAGAAATCGTTATAGCTCTATTGAAATCGTTATGACTTTCAACAGAAGTCGATGTGGACTTAGAGAAATATGATCTTGTCAAGATAAAAGCTTCAGAGAGGTAATACTTACCAACATTGGTTTGTGTGACCTTGGTATATTTCCTGTACTTAAGACTTATGAAATATATGTTAGAAATCATTGAAGGAATTTTGTTAATCACCAAAAAATAATAAAAATAAATAGGTAATTAAAATTACATGGGGACAGACTAATCATCACTTCAGACTTCAAGTTGTAGAAGATCTGATGTTGATGCTTAAGCCTTGTGGACGAATCTGCTCCAACCTTGTCTTCTGAGATGGATCTCCTTGTTGTGGATGCTTGAGACTTGGAGTAGAGAACAGGGAACCTTCTTCTTCTTATTCTGGGCTTGGGAATTGATGTAGAGGCTCCTTGCTGCGAAAAGGAGTCTATAAAGTCTTTATATACTAGTGTCCTATTCTCACACAACTCTTGGGATTCTTGTGCTTGAGAAAAGGACGCCCTAATAAAGACATCATGTTGCTCACGTGTTGCAACTTAACGGCAACTGTCGACAGATGCTCATCGACTGTCGAGAGGTACTGCAACACATCTGCCTTCCAGAACTATATTTCTGAACCATAGGCTGGGCTGTCAATAGATGCAACCTGGCTGTCGACAGTTGATGCTTATCTTGGTTTTCCAGAAAGTTTGAGATGAAATTCTTTAGTGTCTGTCGACAGGTGTGTCCTGGTCTATTGACAGCTGTTGTTTTCTTTGGTTTTCTAAAACCTGGTTGTTGGAAGGTCTTCAGTGGCTTGCAGTGGTGCTATCGACAACTGTTGCTTGAATTCTTCTATCCATAACCTTTTTTGCTTAAGGGTTCTTCAAGTTGTGCACTTTCTTTTTCATGTAATTTCCTACAAGGAAGAAGCTTCAAATTAGATATCATGTGGGCATATGTGTAAGACATTTTGTCATTATATCATGTCATTTTATCACATTGTGTCAACATCAATTATGTCATTATCAAAAACATACAAACATCATGAATGTCATGCAAGCATAGCTCAACAATGACCAATCGATATTCCCTTCAATAATCGATATATCCTTCACCAATCGATTGCCTTGTTAGTCGACAATCAATATTCCCTTTCACCAATCTATGGCCATTAGTCAACAATCGATATATCCTTTACCAATCGATTGCCTTGCTAGTCACGAATTGATATTCCCTTCACCAATCGATGGCATTAGTCATTAGTCGATGGCCCTCGTCACCAATCGAAAGCCACACCAATTGATTGCCTTCTTATACCAATTGATTGCCATGTTGTCAGTCACCAATCAATTACCTTATTACTCACCAATCGATAGGATTCGACTCAGAGAAATGTGTGAAGGTGTCGACACTTGGATGATGTTTGTCGACACATGTATGTGTGTCTGTCTACACACATGAGGGATCAACTCATCACCAGTGGAAGCCTGGTGTGTATTTGTCGATAGATATTTGGGTGTTTATCAACACCTGCTGACAGTCAACTTGTGGGATTCTAGGAAACAACTGGTGTATTGTTCATCCATTAAATAAATGATTTTAACACCAATTGTATGGCTTCATCAACAATCGATGTAGCCCTTGAAACACCAATCGGTTTGGAGCTTGGTCTCCAATCGATGACAGCATAGGGACCAACACTCTGAAATGGGCATGGGTGGTTCTTACCTACCCTTGTCCTTTCCCTAGAAATGGGTCAACATAGATATAGCCTAGGTATGGTGGGTCTGTCCTTTTCCCAGACCAAGTCAAGGTTAGGTAAGATATGGCATGGGTTGGGCAGGGTCGCATGGCCTATGTATGGACAAATTGGACTTTCTGTCCCTTTTGTCCTCTTATATGGAATAATGAAAGGCCATAAACTTGACCAAGACCCCTTAAATAAAGACATAAGACTCTTCTTGGCCAAACCTTATACTTTCTTCTTGTCCCTGAAGGCCATCTGGAGCCTTTACTCCTCTATACCCTTTTTGCCTTCACCTTAGAATAGTCGAAGATGATCTTAGAGCTTGAGAGCCCCCCTTCTACCCTTCCTTGTGGGTGACTTGCTGGAAAAGCTTGGAGACCTGACACAATGGAGCACTCTGGAGTTGGAGGGATGATCTTGCAACTTGGAGATTGAAGCTTGGAGCTTGGAGGAGTTCGTCTATTGGCTACTACTTCAACCTGTGGAAGCTGGACTTCAAGAAGTTCATCTTCTTCCTCTAGCCACTACATCAAAAAATAGGAGTGGATCTGAAGAGCAACCCAAAAAGGTAGGTTTTCTCGGCCACAAATTAAAATGCTTATTCCTATTCTGAGTATCCTTGATTCTTTCCATGATAGAAATCCAGTTGATTGCCTCTGATTTGCCTAATTTATGTTCAGTAAGGTGTAAGGATTCCATGGTCCTCACACCATCGCAAGATCCCCTATCTTGCTTGTTCCTGAGGAGCATGACCCTTGTTCCTAAGTGGACTGCCCAGAGTTCCTTAACCCCTTTGACTTGCATCCTGATCCATGCATTTCTGGAACCCTTTTTGACTAGAAATGAAATGTTCAAGTTCTTACATGTGATGGTTAAAACAACTTCCTTGTTGAAAACCTGGTCTGGTCCTTCTGAAAATACAAAGTTTTGTCCACCGTTGAACTCTTACTATTGACATCATTGGGTCTGATTCATTCTTGAGCTGTCCATAGACCCTTTTTCCTCATTCTTATTTCAAGTACACTTCGACTGGCTCTGTGCCAACCTCTACTGGCTCTTAAGGCCAACTTCGGCTACCCGTAAGACCAACTTGGACTGGCCCTTATGGCTCACTTCGACTGTCAACTTCAATTGACCTTCTTTCAGCTTCGACTGCTCTCCCTTGTAAACTTCGACTGCCTTGTGGCACACTTCGGCTGACAACTTTGACTAGCCCTTTGTGGCATTTTGACTTCCACTTCGACTGGCCCTTTGGCCAACTTCGACTGGCCCTCTGTGGCAACTTTGACTGGCCCTTTCTGGCCACTTTGACTGCTCATTTGAACATGTGACTGCCTTGTGATCTGCCCCATAGAAGAGTAACAAGCATGACAGTAACCTAAGTATCTTGTGCATGTTAAAAGTGGTAAGAATGTGAAGATTATTCTAATGACTCATAATTACTTGATTTCCATTCCCTCTGTGATTCAACTGAAATTCCAACCTTGAATCTGAAATCAAATAAAGTATATAAGGAACCTACTTGACCCCTTTCTACTTGATTTCATCTGTCAAGTCTTCTTTCACTTCGTTCACTAAATCCTTGGCACTCCGTACTTGAAAATCCTTGAACTGAGCTTATGTTTTTGGCTTCTATGATATCCTACAATTCTATCATTTTTGACTCCAATGGTCATAATGTTCTTGAGATCAGCACTACTTGGGACTTCGGTCCACTGATCAAATGCCTGCGCAATGGGGCCTGATCCGGTCCAGGGGAGGAGCACCCCAACGTACTTGATAACCTGGGAAGTATGGATCATTATAAGTGGTGTTTGGAATTGGCATCCCTTTCTAACTTGATTGGAAAGTGTAACGTTGCGCATTTTTTTGGATCTTTGAGGATCCTTGCTTAGTGGGTTTGGTGGCCAGTGTGTGGCCCGTTAGTCTGTGTTTCAGGTGTTCTCACTGGTTGTGAGGCTTTGTGGGCCGGCAGATTGGGCCCAAAGCGCTCACAGGTTTTCTGCATGTGAACGCGATAGTGGTGTGCATCCCATTCTGAATGCGGCGGCCCTGGTGGTTGCGTTCTGCTTGCCGACTGAGATGCAGTCTTCGTCTGCATGCGCGCCGCATGTCGCGCGTTGGGCGACTTGCTAACGTCGGCCTTGGGAAGGCGATGGCCTAGGATGTCGCATTCAGGTCACGACGGAAGGCTATGTCACGTTCCCAACTGCGACGTGTTTTTAAGCAAGGTCGTCCGAACAGAGCTCAATAAGCTCTGCTCGGCCAGGGGAGGCTGTTGCAGCGGATTTCCAGGTGATTCGGCGTTTCGGAGTGGTTTTCGGAGCGCTCTCGCCATGAGGACGTCGCATGGAGCCGGGGAGATGCCGTGCCATGGTTGGTTTGCATATTCTTCATGAAGGTAGGGAGATTCCACCTACTTTTGTTGCGTGGATAGCGTATGATGCATGTTTGGACTGTTTATCGCTTTATAAACAGTAGATATCATGCTAGGGCAATCATTAAAGCATGAAAAATGAGAATTAAGCGTGGTTTGTATGGCTTGTCGGGGTGATCCGGGGAGAGCATCCCGGATTAGGGTTCCTGCCTGTGAGGGCGACGGAGCCCCCTGTCGCGTTTGAACGCGACAGGCCGACTCGTCGCGTTCAGGTTCTTGAATGCGACATATCGAGGTGTCACGTTCTGAAGGCGACATTACCCCACGTCGCGACCTCAGCCGAGAGGTCCTGTTGTGCATATTTTAAATGGTACAATTATTCGGCTATCGATGTATTATGTGCATGGTTGGTGTGAGCGGTTCATTGGCACCTATAGCGCTCATTGAGCATGTCGTCCATGTGGTGGACGTGTTGTTTATGTGGTTGACAAACGGTTTATATGGTTTGAGCGGTATATATATAGTTGATTGGTGGTGACTGGGCAGTGAGGTTCCGGTGTGAACCTAGCCTTGGTCCTTTAATGTTTATTATAGATTATTTATTTAAGATGGTTTAACTGGTAAAGTGTGAGTACGATTATTAAGTGGTTATTGTGTAATGAGCTTAATGCAGCCATGGAGGTCACCTCGGGACCAATGACAGGCAAGATTATTGTATGCTATTGTGATTTAAGTATGTGTTGGTGTCGGATAGCTTGGAGGTCACATCATGACCAATGACAGGTCAAGTTATTACTGGTTAATGTAATTTATGTATGCGTCTGTGTAGGCTAGCTTGTAAGTCACAGGGTGACCAGGACAAGCTACTCCTTGCTGGTGTACTGTGGTTTGTAATAAAATGATATATGTATGTATTGTGGTTTGTGCGTTGCCGAGTGTGGTGGTCCGGCGCCTATTCCAGAATACCTCTCTAGTCGGGTACCCCAGGTTTTATGTGAGCCAGGCACATTAGTGCTCGGGGTTTGTCCCGGTACTGTGTGTACTGTCGAGGTCTGTGTCGTCTTCCTAGACACCCTCACTCCTATGTTTGAGTTGTACGTCCAGCAAAGGGAAAGACAACAGAGGGCAGCGACTTGTGAGAGTTTGTGTTTAGTCACTTGTAGCGCGCTCGTGATTGGGGGTACGGACACCAGTAGACGTACTGGTCCCCAGCTAGTCCTATGTTTTCAGTGCCTCACTTTAGGGAGCTCGGGCCAGAGTCCCTAAAGGTGCCAGGCATTGGCCTGCAACTGTGTGGTCTGCAGGTGTGGTGTTGGTTGGTCTCCACTGTTCTTTGGCTTGTGGTTGTGGAGTGGCAGTTGGACCTTTCGTCCGTGACTGTGAGACTGAGAGGTGGTTCTTGTGTTGTGTTGTCCGGGTTGGATACTGACGTCATGAACTAGTAGTCCGTTCCCGTGCGGTGGCGTAGTTCTTTCCGACTCGTGCTTTGCCACTGGTGGTGGCTTGTGTGTGTGACAGGATGGTTGAGGTTTAGCCATTGTGGTGTGCCCTGGTGGTGGCACAATTCTGGTTGTGGTACCTTGTGGTAGTAGGTACCTGTACCCTTCGTGGGTAGTTTTGTGATGAGGTGGACTTGTGTTCTATGGAAGTCTGTGGAGTGACCTTCCACGTGTTGTGTTTTTACTCATCTTCGGGTATACCTCCAATTATGTTTTGATGTGAGGTGTTGGTATGAGGTGGATTGGCTAGTTGATGCCAGTCCTGTTACCCTTTGTGGGTAAGTTGCCTGTGAAGCTTGTAGTTTAGGCGACCAGTTATTGTAGTGATTAGCCTATGAGGTCTATGACCTAGGCAATTCAGTTGTTGAGCGGACTAGTGGTGTTGTGCTAGTCCTGTTGTCCCTTTTCCCTTCCGAGATGTATATTAGCTGAAGAGATTATGTTTAATTGTTGTTAATTATGTCTTGTGTGAGTATGATATGGTTTGGCTATCGGTGTTGCCAGTAAGGCCTTCTGGGGTTAAGGTTCTTCATTGTTGTGCATTGTTCTTGGGTGGTCCCTACTGAGCCTGTGACTTGTTGAGGCTCAGTCCCCTACAGTTCTTTTCAGGGCATACCATTTGTGTGGCTTGTGGAGGCATTGTGGAAGACTTGGTCCACCAGTAGTAGTGTTAGTTGAGTTGTGTGAGCTTGTGCTCCCTCGGGGTATGCCCCAGGTAGTTGTACTTTTAAGTTGGACATGTAATATTGTATTGGGACAGTTGTAAATTGTTATATGTAGATATGATCACATGTACTTTCTTGTGTCGTATATTGTTGTGGTTGTCTTTTATATCCCTACTGGACACGTGTACGAGCTATCCCTTGCGAAACTTCGGTCCGATCGTGGGAGGCGGATCTGGATATGGAGCCTTATAATTGGGCATAAATATCTAGGACCGCTACAGAAAGTGCCTCTTCTTCTATGTTAAGTTTAAAGTCTGATATGACTTTATTGATTTGATAAGATTGATAAGTTTGAAAGATGGCCAAAACTTGTTCATTGTCATGTACTTAGTGGAAATCCTTCTAATTTTTCTTGATAGCAGCATGATTGGAATTGAAACCTTGCACATATGAAATTCTTGATCTGTTATAATCATGCTTCTTATTACATATGAGATTCTGTCTATTATCCTTGAAATTCTGCTTGTCAAATTATAATTACTTATACTTTACCCGCAACTTGAGATGTAATTCCGACGAGGCTAGTTTGCTCATAAACCTATCTACCATTTTCAGGTGAATCTGGAAAGAATATTAGCATATGGCGTGACATGTCCCAAAGCATGGCAGTGGAAGAGTTATTTGATCGTTGAGATGTGAACAGTTGGCAAATAAGCCTCTAGCGAGCAATCATATATAACACAACTAATTTGTGCTTATCATAAATATTAAACTCTTTATTTCCTTTCAATAATGAGAACTAGTACATGCTCCAATTCAAATCGGACTACAGGACTAAGACTCAAATAAAAAGGAAAATACATAGCATCCTCACTCCTACTACATCATTCTAGTACTCTCATACTCATACTATAATACTATGACACTACGACTATGGCTTGTAGGATGCTCTCATGCTTGGTCATCCCCAATGTAGTCCTAGTTCTCTTCCTCCTCAAACTCTTGTTCTCCTGAAATGTTGGAAAGTAGGTAATGAGCACACTTGCCCAGTAGGATTTACATCTTCCGGCAATGATATAAATATTTAACAATTAAAAAGCTAGAAGGTATGAGCATGATAATGTACTATGCAATTAAACAATGATAATAATACGTGAACAGTGTATTATGCAAGATAGTAAGATCAAGAGATGGTACGATCAGTCTAGCAATAAGATTGTATTCAAGATCTCAAGATAAAGTGAACAATGATCTAGAAAGATGGTAACAAGAAAGAACAAGATAGCATGTAATAAGATTGGCCATTTTACAAGCAAGCACGCACGAGCAAGAACTTTTAACATGTAACAGTAATCGGGCACGATGACACTAATGTGCACTAAGAATCTATGCCACCTTGGAATGCACACTAGGACACGTGTATGTGGAGATGCAATGCCAGTAATCATTATACCTCATGGTTAATAGCACATTTATGACTCTCCGTCATTAGGGCAAGACTAAAGCCCTTGGACACTCGACGTGCCCGATCCAGCATCTCAAGTAATTTAAATGTAGATACCCACAGTCAAGTATGGTTGTTCAATAAGAGTTCAATAATGTCAAGATGGTTAAGGGAATAGGTCAAGAGTTCAATCTGGCAGCATAATGGCGTATTTTCATTTTAGTCCAATCACTTATTAATAACTTGGTCTTATGTTCAATAGAGGTGTACTCTTTTTTTTTATCAAAGCGGTCCTCAGGGCCTCAAACTAGGAGAGTGTATCCTCCCCCAGAGAGGGAGAATGTTCCCACTCCACCAGTGAGCACACCTGGGATGAAAATATATATAGAAAGAATAAGCAGTACAAACGATAATAAGCAAACCCCAATTAAACCATTCTAACATGCATGAGACCAGATTTATCAATGACCACTGGCCCTTTAAAAGAATGAGGTAAATTAAAAGCCCCCCAGTAAATGTTATTCTGCCTAGAAAAAGTCGCAAAATTTGCAAGGGAATCTGCCACTTGATTTGTTTCTCTGTAAACATGGGCCAGCGGAATGCACTTCTGGTTAAGGATATTTCTTGCTTCTCTCCACCATCTAAAAGAGTGCCAAGACACCGCCTTATCCTCACTGATGGAATTGACAATAACCTGATAATCAGAGTAGACAACATAAATATGATAGCCAATAATAGATGCAAGGCGAAGGCCATCACAGAGCACTCTGGTTTCTGCTAACATACTTGTACCAACACCATAAAAATGGGCAAAAGACACCTGCACATTGCCCTGAGAATCCCGAATATAGCCTCCACCACCACACTCTCCAGGATTCCCTTTGCAAGCACCATCAACATTGAGACTGAAATCACATAAAGGGGGAATCCATCTAACAAGTTTCAGCTTTTTGTAAGAACACTATGGAACAAAACCAAAACTGTGGAGGATTTGCATTTCAAAAGATGTAGGAGCCGCTTTAAAAAAGACTTTAGAGAGTGAGTGAGAAATGTTGAACTTGATGTTGTTGATAATAACCCCAGCATAAAAATTTGTTGAGTCAAATCTTTTTGAACATCTGCACTTCCAGATTTCCCATAACATGAGAATAAGACCATAAAGAGAGACAAAACTGTAAGGAGAATGGATATTAGCATGCTGGATAAAGCTCCACAGGCGGGTAGTGACATGACTATGCAGGTTGATTCTGGGCAATATAAAGGGCTGAAACCATTGCCATAAGGTGACAGCACTATCACTTTGAATAAAAAGATGATCCAAGTTTTCTTGTTGAGGAGATCTACAACACGAGCAGCAAGAGACCAAAGGGATGCCAATGTCAGAGACATGACTATCAACCAGGACAGCATGGTTCATAACTTTCCAAGAGAATAAAGATGTCCTGCGATAAAAGGAGTTGTGCCAGATCTTAGAGAGAGCCGCTCTGTATACACCAATCGGTCTTAGAAGATTGTATGTTGATCGAGTCGAAAAAGAGCCATTGAAAGAGGCAGCCCACATACACTTATCATCTTCATCAGACAGCACCAAGCCTTCCATAACAGACTGAGGAATAATGGATCTAAGGAGATAGGAGGTGTAACGTCGCACATTTTTTAGATCCTCGTGGATCGTGTGTTTAGCGCTTGTGGTGGCCAATGTGGGTTGTGTGCCGTGTGTGTGTGTGTTTCTGGGGCTTACTGGGCTGACAGTTTGGGCCTATAGTACCCTAGATTCCTCAGCCTGTCATCGCGACAGGAAGGTGTGTCGCGTTCTTAACGCGACAGAGGTGGCCATCGTGTTCATGTGGCCGCCTTGAAGTGTTGAGCGTCTGCATGTAAACCACGTGTAGCGCTCAGGGCAGCAGGCATTGGGAAGGCGACGCTCAGGTCCATCGCGACCTGATCGCGATGCCGCGATGCGTCGTGTTCCGAACCACTGCAGGTTTTTAAATAACCCCAGCCAAGCAGAACGCACAAGGGTTCTGCTCGGCCAGGGGGAGGTGCTGTGGCAGTTTCTGCTGGGTTTTGGCGTCTTCGGCGTGTCCTCGCTGCAGGGAGCCCGAGAGAAGCAGGGGAAACGCCGTGAGATCGCTGCATAACACGTTCATCGTAAAAGTAGGTGAACTCTTCCCGTTTTTAGGGTATAAATCGCATGGGATAGGGTTCCAATCAGTTTAATGCGTTTCTAACAATAGATAGCATGCTTAGGTATTCATAAAAGCATGAAAATGGAAAATTAAGGGTGGTTTGTATGGTGTGGAATGGGGTCTCATGAAGAGATCCTGGGTTGGGGTTCCTGCCTGCTAAGGCGACGGGTCCCTATGTCGCGTCCTGAACGCGACACATAGATGTGTCGCGTTAAGGATCAGGAGGCGACATGTAAGTAAGTCGTGTTCTGGACCGGAAGGCGACATATCGTGCCGACGCCTTCTGAAGGCGACCCAATGGGTTGTCGCGACTTGGCCCGAGAGGCCCTATTTGTACATAGTGTATGCATGTGATCATCCAATTATCGCTATCGGTGTATTTGGCATTAATGAACAGTGCATTGGCACTTGTGGCGCTCCAAGAAGCGCGTGGTTTACGAGGCTAGCTCACAGGTTACATAGCCAGCTAGTGGTTTGCCTGTGGACATTGCATTCACATGAGGCCGGTTGTGTTCACGTGTTGTGAACTGTCAGTACACGAGGTTTACGTGAGGTTTCACGTGGTTTGTGCGATGCGCACGTGGTTTCTGTGCGCGTGTCAGGTAGTAGATGCCTACCATGGTTACCTCTTCAGTTGGGTGTCCCAGGTTCTCTGTGAGCCAGGCTGTTAGCTCAGGGCTTGTCCCGGTACTTGTGTGGTACCGTTGAGGTCTGTGTCATCTGTCCTGGACACCCTCACTCCTTTGTCTGAGTTGTACGTCCGGCTGAGGGAAAGACGACAGTGGGACAGTGACTCTTGAGTTTGTTTTTAGTCACTTGTAGCGCGCTCTTAGTTGGGGGTACGGACACCAGTAGTCGACACTGGTCCCCAGCTAGTCCTTTTCCAGTGCCTCACTCTAGAGGGTCCAAGCCAGGGTCTCCAGAGGTGCCATATATGGGTCTACGACCTTGTGGTCCGCAGGAGGTGGTGTTTAGTTGGTCTCCACAGTTGCTTGACCTTTTAACGTGGAGCGGCAGCTGGACCTTCTGTTCGTGGCTGTGAGACTGAGAGGTAGACATGTGTGTGTTTGTCCAAGTCAGTCACTGGTGTCGCGAACCAGTTCACGTAGCTTGTGTGTGGCGGTCTCTACTTTAGTTTGTACACCTAGTTGGGTTTGCCATTTATTTATTATAGTCGGCAAACTGTAAGTATATATTTACAGCTCTAATAATTTGTTCAGTTGTTCTATAAATTACTAGCGCAGTTTACTGCTTTCGTACCTGTGTTTTGGTTTGCTCAGTATTGGGGGAGTTCCCTACTGAGCCAGTGACTAGCGAGGCTCACCCCTATCCCTACAGGTGAGGGCGAGGAGGATGTTTCTCTACCGTCGTCCAGTTCGGAGCCACGTCATAGCGGTGCGGGGTCAGCACCTCCAGCAGTGTAGCTAGTTTGTCTTCTTCTTTCAGTTGTACCTCGGGGTAGGCCCCAGGCTCTTGTACTTTCTTTTCCTTTCATGGAGATATGTCTATGTAAACTTGTGATATATATATGAAATTGTGTGTTCCTTTGTGTTTTCACGGACTATGATGTGGTATCCCTTGCGAGGCTTCGGCCCGTTCGCGGGAGACGGACTCGGTCCAAGCTTGTTATCGGTTTAACAGGCTTGGACGAGACGTTCCGTCATAGGAGGCATCAGAGAAAACCTCACTCAGGGAGGCGGAGACACACCTACCCTCATTAGAACTCATAATAGCATTACTAAGGGGACTGTCACCAACCCAGATATCATGCAGAATATCAATACTTCTACCATTGCCATGAATCCATCTAGTGTTCTCTTTGAGGATCTTCTCAGCTTCCATGAAAATAGCTCGGGGCATCCCAGGGATAAGGGACATATTGGTTATATGGTAGCATTTTCTAGCATAATTAGCCCATAAAGAAGAGTCATGTCTAATATTCCATAACTGCTTAATAGCTAAAGAAAGCTGCACATGCCACAAGCTCCGAACGCCCAAGCCACCCTCATTAATTGGCCGCTAGATTGAGGACCAGGCCACCCAATGCCGACGACGAATACCATTAGTCCCATCCCAGAAAAAAGTAGCAGAAACTTTCTCAATATAAGTAATGATGGATTTCGGGATATAAGAAGTCGCTGCAAGATAAATAGGTAGAGAAGAGATTACAGAATTTATCAAAGTGATCCTGCCAGCTTGAGATAACAATTTGGATTTCAAAATATTAAGTTTACCATGGACTTTATCAACAAGAGATTTATAGTCGACTGTTAGCAACTTTCGAGATTTTAGTGGAACACCCAGATAGGAGAGTGTGCCACTTTGACTCTTAAAACCTGTAACCTCCTTAATTCTATTGATGGTGGGAGCTGAAGAATTTTCAGTAATCATAAAACAACTCTTGGCTGGGTTAATTTGTTGACCATAAGAAGTGGCATATAGCTCTAAAAACTTCATCAACCGTTTAGCATTCATGATACTCCCGTTCAAGAAGACAAGAGTGTCATCAGCATATAAAAGGTAGGACGGGGGAAGACAACCCCTAGGGCCAGCATAAGGAAGGAGGTAGCCTGTAGAAACCATGTTCTTGATGCCTCTGCTAAGGGCTTCTTCCATGATGATAAACAAAGCTGGGGCTATAGGATCACCTTGACGCAAACCCCTAGTTGATTTAAAATAGCCAGCTGGAGATCCATTAAAAAGAACAGAGAACCAACAATTAGACACCATCATACCAATAAGAGAGATAAATCTAGAAGAGAAACCAAATTTCTTGAGAACTGCAAAGAGGAAATCCCATTCCACACTGTCATACGCCATCTTGATGTCCAATTTAAAGATGACATTATTTCCTATAACTTTTCGGCCAATGTCCTTGACAAGTTGTCTTGCCATTGATACATTATCCAGAATATATCTACCCTTAACAAAAGCCCCTTGCTCCTTAGATATAATCGTTGGCAGGATGTTAGTTAGTCTATCACTAAGAATTCTGGAGGCAATCTTATAGCAGAAATTACATAAACTGACAGGTTTGTAATCATTGAAAGACATGGGAGGGGCCTTCTTCGGAACAAGAGCAATCAGAGTGGAGGTAACACCTCTAGGAAAAGAAAAACCTCAGAAAAAACCCTTTACCGCAGCATACACATCCTCACCCACAATATCCCAGCAGGCTGTAAAGAAGGTACCTGTGAAGCCGTCTGGCCCAGGAGCGCTAGTACCATTAAGGTTCCACACAGACCGTTTGACTTCATCTTTATCTGGGATAGCACACAAAGACATGTTTTGATCCGCAGAGATTAGATCTGGGATAACACTGAGAATAGTATCGTTGACATTGTGATCCTTTGATTGAAGCAAAGACTCAAAAGGAAGATACAGCCTCCTTTGCAAGAGCCTCCTGATTTTCACACCATTGCCCATTCACCTAAAGCCTGGATATAGTATTTCTTCTTCTGTTACCTTGGACAACAACGTGGTAAAAGGCAAAGTTTTTGTCACCATCATCCAGCCAGCTAATACGAGCTTTTTGAGCCCAAAAAACCTCAACACATTTCAATATAGGTGTACTCCAAAATCAAGATGAGAAGAGAAAGATCTCGTCAAGAATGCCAAGAGAAGAGAGATACATGCACACTAACTTCCGGGTACTTCAATGGTACAACCTACTCGTCGGCCATGTGAGAATCCATGGTCAGAGGAGACTTACGGAGGCCTTGGTCAAGGGGTCACTAGTCCGACAGAAGGAATATCCGACGGAGAGTTCACCACAAGCCAAGAAGGGGCTTTCCTATCGTGCTAGAGTGTATGCGCATGTCGCGCGTGAGAATCGCTCAAGTGCGTATGTGAATCCAATTATGGAAACTCCAGTTATGGAAACCTCGTTTATGGAAACTCCATGTATGGCAAGTATCATGAGTGCTAAAGTAGGAAATACTAAGCATGCATGACCAACTTTTAGCAAGTAACTATGTGTTTTAGCAAGTTCAATAACAAGGCAAGAAAGTGAATAATCGGCAAGTAGAGAACATGGTTATTAACTTAAGATCAATTAAATATCATGTGAACATGTTTTAAACTTTATATGTGTTGATAAATACATGTGAATAGTAACTAACTTCGCACAGGAGAAGATGGGGCACGAAAACGACATAAAACTAGCCAAATAGGGCTAAAAAGCTCATTGTGGTCAGAAGGCAACAAGCATCATGTCGCCTTCATGAAGACGACCAGAAAGCTGTTGCCTTCTGATCCATGAAGGCGACAGTCTTCCTGTCTCCTTCTAAAGGTGACAGGTCAACTCGTCGTCTTCCCGTTTCCAGTGCAGGGGTGCTTTAAAAGGGGGTTTTCCTAGTCCGGTTCAAACTAGGTTTGACACCTATGGGTTCGAAAAATCAAAACTAATGCTAGGGTGATCCAAATCATATGAAAACACCTCCTTTGGTTAGAGCACTTCCTATACATTGTACAGTAACAAGTAATCGAGTAACAAAAGTCGTTTGACTAGGTAACAAGATGTATTGTGACTATCTATGTGATTCTGACATAGTGCTCATGCACAAGCTAATACTCTCTACACAGACAACAAAAATTTAGGAAACCAGTTTCAAATGAAACTAGACTCATAGAGTAACAGGTTTCATGTAGAATTCTCGGTCTGAAAATGACTCCACAGAAAGATGTAGAATTCATAAGACAAGTCAGTGTTTAGACAAAACAGCACAATGTTATGTTCATACCAGATTTAATTCGTGAAACCCACATGATAAAAATTGGGGAAAATAGTAAGAACATGATCTATACACATGTATGTAAGTATGAACGAGTTTAATTAGAGTTTGGGATGGAGATGACCTACCTTTTGGGTCGAATAAGATTTGTCCTCTAGAAAACCCTAGTTCTGACCACTCTGGGGAGAACGCCTAATACTCACGATCTACAGAGTAGAAATTGGGCAAAATGGTGTCATAAGAAACTACACTCAAACATATTTCTAGGGGTATATGCCTTGCATAGTTTGGTCGAGGTTATACTAACCTTTGGTGATGATCTTGGGAGGCCTCGTGTGCAGGTCGCAGATGAAGAGGAGCACTAGTTGCTTCTTGCTCAAGCTTCCTCCTTTCATTTCCCAGCCTCCAGAGACTCCAAGCATGACCTCAAAAACCCTAGGGGTTGTCCCATGGGAGAGAGGGGTCATATTTAAAGAGGTATGGGTCTATACTTGTCTAATTTAAATTAGGAAACTAATGGGTACGAATTTGGTGTATCCTTCCCTCAATGGAGGATTTCTCTCCCCAATTCATGATGGGAAGCTTATGGAAACCTCCCTTAGGTGGTAACCATGAATTTAAGCTTGGTTTGAAGTCCAATGGTGGTCTATTGGGTGAGAATTTTCCCTATCTTGGTCCATTAGTAAATATTTCTAAATTTTGGGTTATTTTCTTAGCATGAATTATTTTGTGGCCAAAAAGACTTCTTTTGGTCCAATTATTTCATTGGGTTGTCAATACCCATTATTTTAAGTCCATCCATGATTTTTATTTTATTTTTGTACTCACTTAAGTACCGGTAATAGTAATTATCTGACTTATTTCCTAATTACGATAATAAGTCGCAAAATACTTTAAACTCGGCTAATCTGATTTTTCTTCTCACGAATTCCTTCGTGGGTCATTAGGGAGTATTGTTTAGAGTTGAACTATGATTTTTTATGAAATTTTTCCATCTGTTTCCGCATCCGTTATAATGGTATGTATGTATTTTCTAATTCAGAAATATTAAATTATTATTTTTAATTTATTCTAATTTTTTAATTAATAAAATTTTTGAGGTGCTACATCCTCCCCCACTTAAGAGAATTTGGTCCCTAAATTCATAGATAGAATATAAGGAACTTAGGAAGATTGCTTACTTGGGAATAATTTCAGAAATCTTTTACGCACTACTTCTTCTGTCTCCCATGTATCATCCTCGTCCAGGCGTTGATTCCATCTGACTTTCACCAAAGGAATAACCTTGTTCCTTAATTGACGCAATTCACGATTTATAATTTTAACCGGTTTCTCCTCATAAGTCCCGTCCTTATGGAACACCAGGTATTCATATTCAATGACGTGGAAAGGATCACGTACATACTTCTTCAGCATGGATATGTGGAATACATTGTGTACTCCATCTAGTTGTGGAGGTAATGCTAGACGATAAGCAACTTCACCTACTCTTTCGAGGATTTCAAAAGGGCCGATGAATCTAGGTGATAGCTTGCCTTTGATTCCGAACCTCCTGATTCCACGGCTTGGAGATATTTTCATAAATACATGGTCGCCGACTTGAAATTTCAGATCTCCTCTTCTAGTATCTGCATAGGCCTTCTGCCTCTATTGCGCCACTGCCATTCTTTCTTCAATGATCTTCACTCTTTCTAAAGTTTCTCGCACTATCTCTGGACCTAACAGTTGCTTCTCGCCGACCTCATACCAGCAGATCGGAGATCGACAGCTCCGACCATAAAGTGCCTCGAATGGTACCATTTGAATGCTAGCTTGGTAACTATTATTGTAAGAAAATTCAACAAGAGGTAAATGTTCATGCCAATTCCTACCAAAGTCTAAGACACATGCTCTGAGCATGTCTTCTATTACTTGGTTGGTTCTTTCCGTTTGGCCATCGGTTTGGGGGTGGAAAGTTGTGCTGAAGTTTAGTTTGCATCCCATAGCATTATGTAGTCCTTTCCAAAAATGGGATGTAAATCTCGGATCTCGGTCAAATACGATGGAAACAGGAACTCCATGTAATCTGACAATCTCCTTAACATACAGTGCTGCTAAGATGTCAACCGACCATTTGCTCTTAATTGGTAAGAAGCGAGCAGATTTGGTCAAACGATTGACAATTACCCATATCCCATCTATTCCACTCCTAGTCTTGGGCAGTCCAAAGATGAAGTCCATCCCAATACCTTCACATTTCCGTTCTTGAATTTCTAAGGGTTTGAGTTTACCTGCAGGTCTCAAGTGCTCTGCCTTAATTTGCTGGCAAGTTAAGCATCGTGCAACATTTTCTGCCACTTCTCTCTTCATATTAGGCCACCAGAAACTCTTTTTTATGTTTTGGTACATCTTTATGGTTCCAGGGTGAATTGTGTATCTTGTCTTGTGAGCTTCATCCATGATAATCTTCTTTGTTTCTGCATGGTCCGGTACACAGACTCTCTCTCAGAACAGTAACCTTCCATCTTCAGCTAAGGAAAAATCTGGCCTCTGGTCCAAATTAGCCTTTACCTCTACGAGCATAGGATCATTGTCTTGAAGTACTCGGATGTCTTCAAGTAGAGTGGGTTGTGCTCTAACACTAGCAATCAGACATCATTTCTCCTTAACATCAGCATATATGTTCAGCTTGGCGAATTCCTCAAGTAGTCGACATTCTTCTACCATGAGGCTTGATAAGGTAGCCATGGGCTTCCTACTAAGAGCATCTGCCACGGCATTAGCTTTACTCAGGTGATATTGGATAGTGAAGTCGAAGTCTTTCAAGTACTCCAACCACCTCTGTTGTCTCATGTTTAACTCCTGCTGAGAAAACAAATATTTCAAACTTTTATGGTCAGAAAATACGATGAACTTCCCACCATATAAGTAATGATGCCATATTTTCAGAGCGAAGACTACAGCTGCCAACTTCAGATCATGTACAGGATAATTGTCCTCGTGCTTCTTCAATTGTCTGGAAGCATAGCATATCACCTTCCCGTTCTGCATCAATACACAGCCAAGGTCGATTCCTGATGCATTTGTATACACTTTGAAGCTTCCTCCTGCTACAGGTAATGTCAACACAGGTGCTGAAGTTAAGAGTTCTTTCAATGACAAGAAACTATCTTCACATTCGGCCGTCCATGTGAATGGGTTCTCCTTTCCTGTAAGTTTTGTCAAGGGCACAGCTATCTTTGAAAAGTCCTTAATGAAGCGTCGATAATAGTCGGCCAGTCCCAGAAAGCTTCTGATTTCGGATACAGTAGTCGGTCTATCCCAGTTCTTCACTACTTCAACTTTAGAAGGGTCTACAGAAATACCCTTCCTGGATATAATGTGGCCAAGGAATGACAACTCTTCTAGCCAGAAATCACATTTACTCAACTTTGCATACAGCTGGTTGTCCCTAAGCACTTGTAAAGCAGTCCTCAAGTGTTCTTCATGTTCTTCCTTTGTCTTGGAATAGATAAGAATATCATCAATGAATACTACTATAAATTGATCTAAGTATGGCCTGTATATGTTGTTCATGAGTTGCATAAAAGCCGCAGGAGCATTTGTCAAGCCGAACAGCAAGACCACAAACTGGTAATGTCCATATCTACTTCTAAATGCAGACTTGTGGATATCTTCCTCCTTAATGTGCAGTTGATGATAACCGGACCTCAAGTCGATCTTGGAGAAATATTTACCACCTGAGATCTTGTCGAATAGCTCATCAATGTGGTGTTGCCCAGCTAGCAAGCCCAGAGGGGGGTGAATGGATCTTGAAAACTTCGTTAACTAACCCTGTACACAAAAAATGTTCACACAAAATACACTTCGATGGATATTAGTGATAGTGAAGATAAACAGCAATCACACAAAGACAATCGCACAACACAAGGAATTATCCTGGTTCGGATCTCCTCTCCTTAGGAGTCCTACGTCCAGTCTCTGAGCAAAATCTCAGGATTTCACTACCAAGGGTACAGTCCCTCTTAAGGACCCTTACACCCAGGCGCAGCTGGTCTTCCTTCAACCTGAAGGGAATTACAAGCCCCTGGATACCACACCAGGTCCTCCTTCACAACAGAAGGGAACAGACACACCCTAGATTCCACCAGGTCTTCCTTCACAACAGAAGGGAACAACTCAAGAAATAGAAATCAAGAGATGATGCCCCTAGATCAAGCTTATAGAACACTGCTTGATCTGAAGCAAGGACTGAGAAGAAGAAGAGATCTACAATCAAGGACTCTTCTCAGACCGAAAGGCTCTCACACAGATGAGAACTTAGCACCGAGAGCAAGAGCTAAACTAATGAGAGTTTGTATCTGGCTCTGAGAATGGCTTTCAGAAGGTTGAAGGCGTTGTAGCTTATTGTTCTCTAACCCGCTACCCTTGTCGAACTTCATTCTTCTATATATATCAACGTTTGAAATTTGAATGTTGAAGTGTATGTTGTCTCTATGCATAAGTTTACGTTAGACGGCTTGACCCTTGGAAGCTTCCAGTCAACAGTCTCTTATCTTTTCATGCACGTAAAGAGAGAAGATTTTCTGTAATATCCTTTGGCTTCTACTTTGTCCAACGTTGTATGACGAGTGATGTCTGTGACCTGCACACATTACGAGCTCAAACAGTAGATAGCTAAGCTGTCTCTTGTCAGTCAACGTTAGATTGATTTTATATAGAAATAGAAGTTTCATTTTGTTCAACTAAAAAGATATCTACAGAATAAGCAGGAGAATAGAAGATATCATCTGCATGCATGCAGTGATACGTACTATCGTAATAAATGCATTACTGTCAAAAAGATATATGAGAAGACTTTGACTTTTCAACAAATTCAAAAATCAGCTTGAAAGGCAAATCGTTATTTTCTACGAAATCGTTATACATGAGTCGTTATGGTTAGCGATCAAGTCGTTATGTAACTTAATGAATAGTTACAGTGACAGAGTCGATATGTAACTTATTGAATCGTTACAGAGATCAAATCGTTATTCTTACTTAGAAAATCGATGTGAGACCAAATCGTTATGATCACTAAAGAAATTGTTACAAGACCAAATCGATGTGATCAATAAAGAAATCGTTATAAGAGCAAATCATTATGATCATTAAAGAAATTGTTACAAGAGCAAATCGATGCGATCACTAAAGAAATCGTTACGAGAGCAAATCATTATGATCACTAAAGAAATCGTTACGAGACCAAATCGTTATGATCACTAAAGAAATCGTTACAAGACCAAATCGATGTGATCACTAAAGAAATCGTTACAAGACCAAATCGTTATGATCATTAAAGAAATCGTTACGAGAGCAAATCGATGTGATCACTAAAGAAATCGTTACGAGAGCAAATCGATCTGATCACTAAAGAAATCGTTACGAAAGCAAATCGATATGACGACTTAAGGAATCGTTGCGATGAGCAAATCGTTACGACATCTGAAGAAATCATTGCGATGAGCAAATCGTTATGACGACTTAAGGAATCGTTGCGATGAGCAAATCGTTACGACAACTTAATGAATCGTTGCGACGAGCAAATCGTTACAACATCCGAAGAAATCGTTGCGATGAGCAAATCGTTACGACGACTTAAGGAATCGTTGCGATGAGCAAATCGTTACGACATCCGAAGAAATCGTTGCGATGAGCAAATCGTTACGACGACTTAAGGAATCGTTGTGGAAACGATTTCTTTTGTTAAAACCAGACGACATTTCAGTCTATGAAGAAATCGTTAAGGTACTTATCAAATTGTTATGATGAAATCGTTGTAAACAGAGAAAATCGTTGTGATTTACAATAGAAGTCGATGTGGACTTAGAGAGATATCATGATTGAAATTAATAATGCTTCAGAAAGGTAATACTTACCAAATTGGCTTGTTTTTCATGTAAGATTTCCTGTGCTCAAGACTTATGGAATATATGTTAGTAATTTTTGACATGGTTTTGTTAATCACCAAAATAAATATGTAATTAATTAAAATTACATGGGGACAAACTGATCATCAATCTCCCCCTTTTTGGTGATGACAAAACTTAACAAAGAGTATGAGTAATCTAAAGCTTTTTCGGAATGTATTTCAGAAATGCTAAGTATTTCTCCCCCTTTTTGTCATTAAGCAAAAAACTACAAGAGCTTGAGACAAAGAAAGAGAGAAAAGAGCAAGGAAAGAGAGAAACAAAGAAATTTATGGAGCATTGGAGGGTTCAGAGAGATAGAAGGCAGAAGACAAGAGAGATGCAAAGCGCCTGATGACAGGTAGCGCTTGGCGTTCCTGCTCTTCAAAATAAGCTTGAAATGCTCCAAGCTCAATACAATAGGAGGGTCCCATGGTGGGAATCATCCTCTTGATGTGAAGCTGTCTCTGATCTAATATGAAATCTTAGTATTTGTCGCTGCCAAGAGCTACCTTGTAGGAGATGAAGCAACCAAAACTGGCAAACTGAAGAAACTGAGTGATTTTAAAGGGATAGAAAATCTGATGCTGCCGAAGTTCCTTCTTTAATTCTAGAAAGACCTTGTACTGTTCTTCCCATTTCAGGAAGGAGTCCCGGACAAGGTGAAGAGAATTTGCATCCAGAAAGTCAGCGGGAGTCAGAAGAGGTTGATGGGAGCGAGCCTGAGAAGTATTCAATTCTTTAAGCTGTTGAGCAGACAAAGTGTAGAGCTTTTCCCAATCAGCAGGTGACAGACGCTCACATTCAGATAGGATAGGGGCAAGAACATCTGCCTTGAGGTACCCCTGAAGATACTGCTTGAAGACAAATCTATAAAAGGCGAGGTTATGACCTTCTTGCACAGAGAGCCTAGCCATAACCTGAGCAGCTCGCTTAAACATGAGAGTTCCCACAGATGAATCCATGATCAGGGAGTGAAGTGGAGGAAGGAACACCACATCAGGAATGATCAGGGTGGAAAAGTCAACCCGGAGAGGTTCGGTGTGAGCAACCCTGGAACTTAGATCATGGATGGCTTGCCTGAACTGGCCCAACTGCACCTCGGGAATATTATGAAGATAGCAGTAATCACAGTACATTTTGTATTGCCGGATGAACTTGATTTCCTTCTGAATGAAGGGTCCAAAAATATTTTTGTGATGAATCTGAAACCATTCAGAGAGAGGAAGAGGAGCTTCTCTGGGAGGATATCTGGCGGCTTGAATATGATGAAAGCGATTGTACAGATCTCTGTTGCTCCGAGCCCATTGTTCTTCAGTTTTGGCTTCAGTCATGGAAAAAAAAATTGACTGTCGGGCCTTGGAAAGAAAAGAATAAGGGAAAATGGTATTGAGATGGGCCAAAATATTTTGGAAGGGAAGGCCAAAGAGGTGAGCAAACACTACCTTTTGAAGAAATTCTTCATAGATAGGTTGTTGCTTATTGGTAATGGAAAGAGAGAACCAAAGGGGAGGATAGCAAGGTTTAGAAGAGACAGGATGGGTAGAAGTGAGTCTCATCTTCTTAGGAATAGGACTGGAAGAGCCTGTCCTATGAGAGTGGGTCCCAACAGCCAGGACTGAATGAAGTATTGCTACTTTGAATTCATCCTTGATGTCTTGGATTTCTGTGTGGGCTAATTGGGAACCCTCAAGAATAATAGTAATGAAAGAAGGGGGTGTTTGTGGATGGAAGAGGGAGGCAGGAGTGATGGAAGGGAGATCAGAAGGCCCTGAAGAAGAAGGACCACTAGAAGAGGCTCCTGCTGAAGAAGATGCAGGAGGAACCTCAACAGAAGATAAGGGTGGAGGAATGATGGTGGAGGAAGTAGGAGATAAAGGAGTTTGGGAAGAGAAAGGTGTAGGTGAGGAAATGGTTCTGGAGCGGGGTCATTTGAAGGTGAGAGGAGCTGGAGGAGCAGTGGATGAGGTGGGTGGAGAAGGAGGTGCTGGAGTGGAAAGAGGAGGAAGGACAGAGGGCTCTGGAGCTACAGCCTGATCTTCTTCTCTTGCAGCCACAGATTCCACTGGAGGTGAAGCAACCTCTACTGGCCCTGGTGGCCCAGATTCCTCAGCAGCAACTGCATGTTCAACGAGCTCATCCTCAACAGGAATTGGCCCTGATGGCCCTACAGATTTTTCAGACAACGGCCCTGATGGCCGCTCTTCCTCTGGCTGCTGCTCTGCAATGACAGGCCCTGATGGCCTATTGGACTCTTCACTTGGCCCTGATGGCCCTGCACTACCAGAAGGAGGGGCATGAGATGGTAAGTTCTCCCATACAAACGCTGACAAATCTACTAGCATATTCCCCAGACTGTCATAATCTTTTCGAAGGCTTTCAAGTTCAGATGACAGTGCTTCTAATGAACGGGCATATGAGCTTTGACTAATAAAAATGGAGGCCATATCTGACCTCATGGAACACAAGATTTTGCCTTGCTCATCCACGCGCTCAACAACAGGTTTCAAATTGATTTTCAACTTCTTTTTTCCAGATCTCCTGTGTGGCTTACTGGTGAGGAGGGGAACTTCTTCAGCCACATTTTTTCTTTTGTCTTCTCTTGCCCTAACCACAGGCTCTTCATGATCAACTTTTTCAATTTCTTCTTCTGAGGCACTTTCCACAATGCCTTCTCTAAACAGATCATCAATGGGGGCATTGGCATTTTGCTCCCCCTGAACTACTGCTGCCTCTTTCTCAATTGATTGCTCCCCCTGAACTGGAGCATCTTCCAAAGGCACATCTTCAGTTTCTATTATTTGCTCCCCCTGAATGGGAGCTTCTTCCATACATACATCTTCCGATCGTCTCTCTGCCACATATTCTACTACAGCTTGCTCTCTTGCAACTGGCTCTGCTTGAGAGATGGAATCCAGTGCATCCCTAAGTAGAATGCCTACTTGGGAAGAAGGAAGAGGAACCATGTGTTGCCCAATGGGCTCAAGGTGTTCAGGAGGGATTTCCTCAATTCTTCTACTACCAGCTTCCTCTACTGCTGCTGGCACTGCTGCTGTTTCTCCTGGTTCTTCTGTTGCTGCTGCTATTTCAGATGGTACTGCTGGTGCTACTACCTCTGGTTCTGAAGCTTCCATAGCCACAGCTGTTGGTACTGCTATATCTGCTACTTCCTCTTGCTGGACTTCTTGGGCTTCGCCAATTATGGCCTCACCCTCAGCCATAGAGGTCTTGGACCATACACCATTTACTATTGAAAAACCACTCTTTCTCAAATTTCTGGACCTAATTGCTTGGCCCATCTTCTCAACTACTGCTCCAGACAGATGTATGCCATAATGTTTGAAAATCTTGGTGAGCAGGTGGGCATAGGACAAGGATACATTTAACTTGCTCTTAGTATCCCAAATTTGATCATGAGCAAACTTCATTCTTTCAATAATCACTGCAGCCATATTTACCTCCTGGTTCTGAATTGCCCAAAACATTATATTTGAATCTGCTTTAGTACAGGTTGAAAAGGTACCACTTCTAGGAACCAAAATCTGACAGACTATAAAGTGTAGAAGGCGATTGAATGCATTCAATTGATTGATATCCAATTTACCATCTTTCAATCTAAATCTTGGACCAACAATTCCCAGACCATTTGCCTGGGTATCCACAGTGTGGATCCCACTGTGACCAGACGAGCTCACACCAAACAGGGTCTTCAGAAGCTCATGGTCAATCTTGATCTGGGTTCCCTTGACAGAGGATGTCAAGGACCCATCTGCCTCTGATCGCAAACACACATAAAAAGCCTTCACGAGGTCTGGATAGCTTACCTCTGAGAAGGTTGAGATTTTCGTCCACTGCATCCTGCTCATAGCGGCTACTATGTTGTGCATACCATTCTTCTCAAGATCTGCAACATCTACTGCCTTATTTCCACAAAGTTTTGTCTTCACAAATGTGAACCTCTCCTGCTGCTCGACTGTGAGAAACTCAGCGTTGTAGCCTCCAAGACTGTCGGAAACAACGGATGTGGCCATGGATTCGGGTGGAGAAGGGTTTCTAGAGGGTGGAGATGGAAGTAGGAATGAAAGCCCTCAAGAAATTCTTCGCGGGAAGAAGAGAGAGGCTTCAAACTTGCAGAGAGTCGATGCCGGAGTCGTTAGGGTATCGGCTCGGGCAAGCGAACGAAGGAGAAAAAGTAAAGGTAGGAGATGAAACGTTTCCACATCGATTTCGGAATAAGGAGGTAAATGCTTTATCGAAAAGTGAGGCGCCAAATGGGGAGGCAGAAAACGACAAAAGTATTTGACCAATTTGAAAGACTTTTATAAAAGAGAACCGCCAAAGGAAGATAATAGCATTTTCTTTTGCTTAACGCCAACGAGAGAAAACTTACTTAACCTCTGAAAATTTATGTTTCAATTCTAAACAGAAATCTTTTCACAAATTACAAATGCCCAATTCCCTTCTAAGAGATGTAAACCTCTCTTCAGGTAAGGCCTTTGTGAAGATATCTGCTAACTGATTGTTTGTATTAATAAATGAAACATCTATGTTACCATTAGCTACATGATCACGAATGAAGTGATATCTAACCTCAATGTGTTTAGTCCTTGAGTGCTGTACTGGATTTTTTGTGAGATTTATGGCACTGGTGTTGTCACATAACAATGGAATTGTCTTGATATGTAGCCTATAATCCTCAAGTTGTTGCTTGATCCATAGGAGTTATGTACAACAACTTCCAGCGGCTACGTACTCAGCTTCAGCTGTTGACAGTGCTACTGAGTTTTGTTTCTTGGAGGACCATGATATCAGACATCCTGCAAGAAATTGACAACAACCACTGGTGCTTTTTCTATCTTTCTTGCATCCAGCATAGTCAGCATCAGAATATCCTAGTAAGTTAATTTCACATGACTTTGGATACCATAGACCTAAATCATGAGTTTTAGCTAAATATCTAAAAATTCTTTTTACTAAAATTAGATGAGATTCTCTGGGATCTGCTTGGTATCTAGCACACATACATACACTAAATAAAATATCAGGTCTACTAGCTGTTAAGTAAAGTAAAGAACCTATCATACCTCTGTAGATCTTTTGATCTACTTTCTTACCATCCTTGTCACTGTCCATCCTTGTTGATGTACTCATAGGTGTTGACAGTGGCTTGGCATTTTCGAATCCAAACTTCCTTAAGAGTTCCTTGGTGTATTTAGCTTGACAGATGTGGGTCCCATCTTTTCCTTGCTTGATTTGCAATCCAAGGAAGTAGTTTAGCTCCCTCATCATGCTCATTTCGAATTCTCCATGCATAAGCTTTTCAAAGTACTTGCAAAGAGATTCATCAGTTGAACCAAAAATTATGTCATCTACATAAATTTGTACAAGTAGTATATGTTTGATCTTGGACTTGATAAATAGTGTACTATCTACTTGACCTCTACTGAAACCATGGTCTAATAGAAATGAGCTAAGCCTTTCATACCAGGCTCTAGGTGCTTGTTTTAAACCATATAGTGCTTTGTGTAGTTTAAAAACATGATTCGGAAATTCAGTGTCATCAAAACCCGGAGGTTGTTCTACATAAACTTCCTCCTTAATAAAACCATTTAGAAATGCAGACTTGACATCCATTTGAAATAATTTCAAGTCTAGTGCAGATGCATATGCAAGTAAAATTCTAATAGCCTCAAGTCTACCTACAGGTGCATAGGTTTCATCAAAATCTATGCCTTCTTCTTGGGAATAGCCTTGAGCTACCAATCTGGCCTTGTTTCATAAGATTACACCAGCTTCATCCAATTTGTTTCTAAACACCCATTTGGTGCCAATAACTGGATGATCTGATGGTCTAGGAACAAGTGACCACACATGGTTTCTCTTAAACTGATTCAGTTCATCCTGCATGGCTAAAATCCAAGATTCATTAGTGAGAGCTTCATTGACTGTCCTAGGCTCTATTTGTGAAACAAATGCTAGGTAATCGCAAGGGATTACATTACCTCTTGTTCTTACCCCTACAGTTGGATCACCAATTATATTCTCAGGTGGGTGATCCCTTTTGTATTTCCACTCCTTTGGAAGGTTTTGATGTGGAATTTCGTTTTCTTGCAGATCTTCCAGAGGTGGATCTTCTTTATCCTCAAATGATGTATTCTTTAGCCTTTCGAACAATTCATCTGTATTGTTATTATCACTATTTTCTTCCTTTCTCAAGGAAGGGTTAGTCTCATCAAAGATAATGTGCACAGATTGTTCAATTAATAAGGTGCGTTTATTAAATACTCTATAGCCTTTGGGTTTAGAAGTGTACCCCATGAAGATGCCTTCATCTGATTTGGCATCTAACTTACCAATATCTCGTTTACCGTTGTTGTGGATGAAGCAAGGACAACCAAATGTCCTGAAGTGACTGATCTTTGGCTTCTTTCCTTTGTACAGCTCATAAGCTGTCTTCTTTAGTATGGGCCTGATCATTACTCTATTTGTGAGGTAACTTGTTGTGTTCACTGCTTCAGCCCAGAAGTATCTTGGCAGATCATATTCTGACAGCATTGTTCTCGCCATATCCAATAGAGTTCTATTTTTCCTCTCAGCAACCCCATTTTGCTGTGGTGTCCTTGGTGCTGAGAAGTTGTGCTCAATTCCTTGATCTTCACAGAACTTGACAAATTTTTCATTTTGGAATTCTCCTCCATGATTTGATCAGATTCCAACAATGCTATATCTCTTATCCTTTTGTACTTTCTTGCTGAAACTTACAAAGCTGTCAAATGTATCATCTTTATGTTCCAAGAATGAGACCCATGTGAATATGGAATAGTCATCAACTATAACGAATCCAAAATTCTTTCCTCCAAGACTCATGGTCCTCATTGGCCCAAACAAGTCCATATAAAGGAGCTCTAAGGGTTTAGAGGTGGTTACCACAGTTTTTGATTTGAAGGAGCTCTTGGCATGCTTTCCTTTAGCACATGGTCTACAAATACCATCCATTTTTGTGATGACCTTTGGTAGACCTTCCACCAGGCTTCTCTTTATCAGCTTCTTCATATCATCCAAACTGCAATGGCCCAATCTTTTGTGCCACAGCTCAGTTGACTGCTCTTTGCTTGCTGCTAAATAGATATCTTGCTCCTTTAATTCTTCAAGATATAGCACGTACAGGTTCTTTTCCCTGTAGGCTTCAAAAATGACTACTCCATCTTTTATGATGTTGCACTTGGATTCTTGAAATTTTATCTGATGACCCTTGTCACAAAGCTGGCTTATACTGATAAGATTATGCTTCAGACCTTTCATGCACAGAACTTCTTCAATTACTATTTTTCCTTTGCTGCTTACTGAACCACTGCCAATAACAGTCCCTTTTCCGTTGTCTCCATAGGTGACTGTTCCTTCTTCAGCTTCGAGGTGAGAAAACAGGTTTTTATTTCCTGACATGTGCCTTGAACATCCACTATCCAAATACCATTTGGATGCTCGAAGATTTCCCTGAAATAAAAACATTAAGCTTTAGGTACCCAAGTTCTTTTGGGTCCTGGTTGGTTAGTATCATCATTTTTCCTTTTGATTATCCACCTTTTATATTTAGTTGGACATGTAGTCTTGTTGTGACCTAATTTGTTGCAGTGACTGCAGCATGTTGTTCTAGTTACTTTTTCAGGATATTTAAGGTTAGCTTTGTATGCTATGTCTTGTTCAGGTACAAATTTTGGAGTTGGATATGTCTTAGGGTATACTGTTGTCTCTTCATTATCTGGGGGCGTATAGCCTAGACCATGTTTCCTTTTTCCTGACCTTCTAGCACCTCTCAGTATTAGAGAATTCTTACCATTAGTGAATTTTTCTAAGGTATTTCATAGTTTATCATTTTCTTCTGTTAAAATTTTGATTTCATTTTTTAGTTCGTCTGAATTTTCTTGTTTTTCTAATTTTGTTATTTGTTCATTTTTATCTTTTAGATTTTCGCATAGCAATTCATTTCTTCTTTTGAGTTCATTAACTTGCTTTTCTAGTTATTCATTTTCTGATTTTAAGTCTGAATTAGTATTCTCTAGACATGTAACATTTTTCTTACTAGCTTTTAGTAATTTACATATTTCTCTATATTTATCATATAATTCATTAAAAGCATCTTCTAAGTTATCTGAATCAGGATCATTGCAGGAATCAAAGGATGAGTCAGAGGTTACCTTTTCTGTGACGTCTGCCATGAAGGCTAGGTTAGCCTTTTCTTCTTCCTCGCTGGTTGAACTTGACTCACTGTCCGAGTCACTGCTGTTGTCCCAAGCTGCTGCCATGGCTTTCTTCTTATGTCTTCTGAACTTTCTTGAATTGTCCTTCTTTCTGAATTCAGTTTTCTTGAGTTTTGGACACTCTGCCCTGATGTGTCCTGGCCTTTTGCACTCATAACAAGTTGGTTCATTCTTTTTGATGTCCTTTGCTTCAGATTTTTTGAAATCCTTTCCCTTTTTGAAATATCGTCTACCAGATGGATACTTCTTTTTCTTGGCCAAAATCCACTGCAGTTTTCTAGATAGCATTGCTTCTTCGTCTTCACTATTTTCATTGTTGTCTTCGTCTTCTGAAGGTTCCTCAGAGCTGCCTTCTGCTGCTT
Organism: Colocasia esculenta; assembly: GCA_014218235.1. Lineage (NCBI taxonomy): Eukaryota > Viridiplantae > Streptophyta > Magnoliopsida > Alismatales > Araceae > Colocasia > Colocasia esculenta. The sequence goes on along the minus strand of CM024760.1, from coordinate 53,389,695 downwards.
TGAGAGCATTGGTGTATTTCTTCTTGCTTGATGACTCTCCTAATCTTTCCATGTTTATCTCATGGACCATGAGGGACCCAATGAGTTTCTCCAATGACATTTTCTTTAGGTCATTGGCCTCTTCTATAGCTGTTACCTTAGGAGTCCATACAGCTGGTAAACATCTTAGAATCTTTCTTACCATTTCTCCAATTTCATATGTCTTACCAAGACCAGCTAACCCATTTGTTATATCTATAAACCTACTGAACATCTGGGTTATAGATTCTCCCGGCTGCATCTGAAACTTTTCACATTGAGCCACTAGTATATCTATTCTTGTTTCTTTGACTTTATCAGTCCTTTCATAGGTGATTCTCAGCTTCTCCCACATCTCCATTGCAGATTTGCAAGCTGAGACTCTGTTGAACTCTTTCTTGCTAAGAGCACAACACAGGATACTTTTAGCTTTGCAGTTGAGCGAGATCTTCTTTCTATCATCGTTTGTCCAATTTTGCCTTGAGTTTAGGACAATGAGATCTCCTTCTTCTATGATTGACCAGATCTAAAAATCGAATCCTTGTAAGAAGTACTCCATTCTGGTCTTCCAGTAAGTGTAGTCTTCACCGTCGAAGAGAGGAGGTCGGTTGACAAACTGACCTTCAATGTTTCCTTGAGCTACCATTTGATCTTTTCTCTTCAGATCGTTGGATCTTTTTCTTTGTTGAAGAGACTACCTCTGATACCACTTGTTTGCCCAGCTAGCAAGCCCAGAGGGGGGTGAATGGAGCTTGAAAACTTCGTTAACTAACCCTGTACACAAAAAATGTTCACACAAAATACACTTCGATGGATATTAGTGATAGTGAAGATAAACAGCAATCACACAAAGACAATCGCACAACACAAGGAATTATCCTGGTTCGGATCTCCTCTCCTTAGGAGTCCTACGTCCAGTCTCTGAGCAAAATCTCAGGATTTCACTACCAAGGGTACAGTCCCTCTTAAGGACCCTTACACCCAAGCGCAGCTGGTCTTCCTTCAACCCGAAGGGAATTACAAGCCCTTGGATACCACACCAGGTCCTCCTTCACAACAGAAGGGAACAGACACACCCTGGATTCCACCAGGTCTTCCTTCACAACAGAAGGGAACAACTCAAGAAATAGAAATCAAGAGATGATGCCCCTAGATCAAGCTTATAGAACACTGCTTGATCTGAAGCAAGGACTGAGAAGAAGAAGAGATCTACAATCAAGGACTCTTCTCAGACCGAAAGGCTCTCACACAGATGAGAACTTAGCACCGAGAGCAAGAGCTAAACTAATGAGAGTTTGTATCTGGCTCTGAGAATGGCTTTCAGAAGGTTGAAGGCGTTGTAGCTTATTGTTCTCTAACCCGCTACCCTTGTCGAACTTCATTCTTCTATATATATCAATGTTTGAAATTTGAACGTTGAAGTGTCTGTTGTCTCTATGCATAAGTTTACGTTAGACGGCTTGACCCTTGGAAGCTTCCAGTCAACAGTCTCTTATCTTTTCATGCACGTAAAGAGAGAAGATTTTCTGTAATATCCTTTGGCTTCTTTTTTGTCCAACGTTGTATGACGAGTGCTGTTTGTGACCTGCACACATTACGAGCTCAAATAGTAGACAGCTAAGATGTCTCTTGCCAGTCAACGTTAGATTGATTTTATATAGAAATAGAAGTTTCATTCTGTTCAACTAAAATGATATCTACAGAATAAGCAGGAGAATAGAAGATATCATCTGCATGCATGCAGTGATACGTACTATCGTAATAAATGCATTACTGTCAAAAAGATATATGAGAAGACTTTGACTTTTCAACAAATTCAAAAATCAGCTTGAAAGGAAAATCGTTATTTTCTATGAAAATTGTTATACAGGAGTCGTTATGGTCAGCGATCAAGTCGTTATGTAACTTAATGAATAGTTACAGTGACAGAGTCGATATGTAACTTATTGAATCGTTACAGAGATCAAATCGTTATTCTTACTTAGAAAAATGATGTGAGACCAAATCGTTATGATCACTAAAGAAATCGTTACAAGACCAAATCGATGTGATCAATAAAGAAATCGTTATAAGAGCAAATCGTTATGATCATTAAAGAAATCGTTACGAGAGCAAATCGATGCGATCACTAAAGAAATCGTTACGAGAGAAAATCGTTATGATCACTAAAGAAATCGTTACGAGACCAAATCGTTATGATCACTAAAGAAATCGTTACAAGACCAAATCGATGTGATCACTAAAGAAATCGTTACAAGAGCAAATTGTTATGATCATTAAAGAAATCGTTACGAGAGAAAATCGATGTGATCACTAAAGAAATCGTTACGAGAGCAAATCGATCTGATCACTAAAGAAATCGTTACGAAAGCAAATCGATATGACGACTTAAGGAATCGTTGCGATGAGCAAATCGTTACGACATCTGAAGAAATCATTGCGATGAGCAAATCGTTATGACGACTTAAGGAATCGTTGCGATGAGCAAATCGTTACGACATCCGAAGAAATCGTTGCGATGAGCAAATCGTTATGACGACTTAAGGAATCGTTGCGATGAGCAAATCGTTACGACATCCGAAGAAATAGTTGCGATGAGAAAATCGTTACGACGACTTAAGGAATCGTTACGATGAGCAAATCATTACGACATCCTAAGAAATCGTTGCGATGAGCAAGTCGTTACGAAGACTTAAGGAATCTTTGTGGAAACGATTTCTTTTGTTAAAACCAGACGACATTTCAGTCTATGAAGAAATCGTTAAGGTACTTATCAAATCGTTATGATGAAATCGTTGTAAACATAGAAAATCGTTGTGATTTACAATAGAAGTCGATGTGGACTTAGAGAGATATCATGATTGAAATTAATAATGCTTCAGAAAGGTAATACTTACCAAATTGGCTTGTTTTTCCTGTAAGATTTCATGTGCTCAAGACTTATGGAATATATGTTAGTAATTTTTGACATGGTTTTGTTAATCACCAAAAAAAATATGTAATTAATTAAAATTACATGGGGATAAACTGATCATCATGTGGGGGAGTGGGTACTTGTTCTTGATGGTGAGTTGATTTAATTAACGTTAGTCGATGCAGAGTTTAATCGATCTGTCCTTCTTCCATACGAACAATATTGGCGCACCCCATGGGGATGTGTTGGGTCTGATAAAGCCCTTGTCTAGCAACTCCTGGATCTGTCTCTTCAATTCTTGTAGTTCTGTGGGAGACTTACGGTAGGGAGCTTTGGATACAGGAGCGGCTCTCGATAACAGTTCAATGGTGAAGTTCACCTCCCTCTCAGGTGGTAGACTAGGTAAATCCTCGAGAAAGACGTCTGAGTAGTCCCGGATAATGGGAATATCACCTACCTTGGGTTTCTTTTATTTCATTTCTACGACGGAGACAAGAAAAGCGTCACAACCTTGGTTGATCAGCTTGGAAGCTTTTAAGGATGAAATAATGATAGGATGTTTATGGTAACAGATGCCCAGGAATGAAAATTTTGGAAGGTCTGGCTTAGCAAAGGTTACCTTTCTATGGCGACAATTGACATCCGCGCCATACTTAATTAACCAATCAATGCCCAATATAGAGTCGTACCTCTTCATATCTAGACAGATGAGATTGGCAGGGAGATTATGCCTTCCAATCACGGTTTCACATGTCGGGAAATAGTGTGTGAGTTCTGATTCAGAACCAAGAGAGGAAGCTACAGTGATCTTGGATTTCATGGGAATAGGTTTAACAGGTAAAGTTGCGGCAAAAGCTGATGAAATAAAAAAAATATGAAGCTCCAGTATCAATGAGGACATAAGTAGGTTGTGAATGAATAAGGATGGTACCTTCCACCATGCCCCCTTCCTCGGGGAGCTCAGTTTCCACCATGGAATTTAGACGTCCTTGACGCCTAGGTATAATCTGAGCCTTTCCAGGCTGCTCCTTCATCATCGGGCAATCTGGAATACGGTGATCCCGACCTCCACAACGCAGGCATGCACCAAGCATCTTCCAGCATTCTTCCTCTTGGTGTCCCAGTTTGTCACAGAACTTGTAGTTGGTGGTGATTGTCTGCCCCTCTATCCGAACTTTCTTGTCCTTTCCATTGTCTCTTCCCATATTTGGTCTCTTGTTGTTGTGGTTGGTGGTGTTGTTGGTGGTGTTGTAATGAAAGGTTCCAGTAGTATCGGGTGCTCCCTTTCTGACAGTAGTCTGTCCTTGAGTCGGTCTGCCCTTAAAACTCTCTAGTTTTGCCAGAGTGTCTTCCACGAGCTAAGCCCTCTGGACCATCTCAGTATAGGTACGGATGTTGAGTGGTCCAATTTTTTCAATGAACGCGGGTCGGAGCCCGTCCATGAACCATTGTGCTTTGAGCTTCTCGGTGCCCACTAGATGTGGGGCATATTGGGCTATACGAGAGAATTAGGCCTCATATTTGACTACCATCATCCCTCTCTGTCTCAGTGTAGCAAACTCAACCGCCTTCCTTTCTTGCACTCGCTCGGAGAAGTATTTCCCCCTGAATAATTCTAGGAACTCCTCCCATTCCAGCTCATTGACATTAGGTAGATGGGCCGATGTGGCCTTTCACCAAGCTCTGGCATCTTTGTTTAACTAAAAGGTAGCCAATAACACCTCCTTCCTCTCATAACACTACATTACTTGGAAATTTCTTTCCATTTCCTCCTGCCAATTTTCAGCGTCATCCGGGTCAGGAGATCGAGAGAATCGGAGTGGGTTCAAGCTCCAGAAGTTGTGATGCAGATCGCTAGCTCCGTTCCAGGTTCCAGCTTGAGCCCCAGCTTGTATCACATTATGTAGGGCTTGTGTGAGCCCTGCCACAGTCTCCTGCATTGCTTGACATTGATTACGGTCCATAGCAATTGAATGAAGGTTCTTGTGAAACAACAACCCATCATTGTCTTTATTTTTGAAGTACACGTTAAGAGTGGGGTGTTTAGCATATGTGGTAAGCCTATGAATTTAGCTTATCCCCAGCTCTACCCATACTCACAGGGTGACTTATAGGAACTGTTCATGATGTAAGTTGTTTGGGTATACCCTAAACCTTGGACTTAAAATCCGTGTTTGTTCGTCATCTCTGATACCACTAAACTGTCACGTCCCAAAGCATGGCAGCGGAAGAGTTATTTGATCGTTGAGATGTGAACAGTCGACAAATAAGCCTCTAGCCAGCAATCACATATAACACAACTAATTTGCGCTTATCATAAATATTAAACTCTTTATTTCCTTTCAATAATGAGAACTAGTACATGCTCTAACTCAAATCGAACTACAGGACTAAGACACAAATAAAGAGAAAAACACATAGCATCCTCACTCCTACTACATCATTCTAGTACTCTCATACTCATACTATAATACTATGACACTACGACTATGTCTTGTAGGATGCTCTCACGCTTGGTCATCCCCAATGTAGTCCTGGTTCTCTTCCTCTTCGAACTCTTGTTCTCCTGAAATGTTGGAAAGTAGGTAATGAGCGCACTCGCCCAGTAGGATTTACATCTTCCAGCAATGATATAAGTATTTAACAATTTAAAAGCTAGAAGGTATGAGCATGATAATGTACTATACAATTAAACAACGATAATAACACTTGAACGGTGTATTGTGCAAGATAGTAAGATCAAGAGATGTAACGATCAGTCTAGCAAGAAGATTGTATTCAAGATCTCAAGATAGAGTGAACAATGATCTAGCAAGATGGTAATGAGCAAGAACAAGATAGCATGTAATAAGATTGGTTATTTCACAAGCAAACAAGAAAGTATGCACGAGCAAGAACTTTTAACATGTAACAGTAATCAGGCAAGAAGACACGAATGTGCACTAAGGATCTATACCACCTTGGAATGCACACTAGGACACGTGTATGTGGTTTATGTATCTATCATTCAACACACAAGTACTCCCAACACAGATGCAACGCCTGTAATCATTATACCCCATTGTTAACAGTATATTTATGACTCTCCGTCATTGGAACAAGACTAAAGCCCCTGGACACTCGTTGTTCCCGATCCAGCATCTCAAGTAATTTAAATGTAGATACCCACAGTCAAGTATGGCCATTTAATAAGAGTTCAATAATGTCAAGATGGTTAAGGGAATAGTTCAAGAGTTCAATCCGACAGCATAACAGTGTATTTTCAATTTAGTCCAATCACTTATTAATAACTTTGGTCTTATGTTCAATAGAGGTGTACTCAAGAATCAAGATGAGAAGAGAAAGATTTCGTCAAGAATGCCAAGAGAAGAGAGATGTGTGCACACTAACTTCCGAGTACTTCAATGGTACAACCTGCTCTTCGACCATGTGGGAATCCATGGTCAAAGGAGACTTATGGAGGCCTTGGTCAAGGGGTCACTAGTCCAGCAAAAAGAATATCTGACGGAGAGTTCACCACAAGCCAAGAAGGGGCTTTCCTATCGTGCTAGAGTGTATGCGCATGCCGCGCATGAGAATCGCTCAAGTGCATGTGTGAATCCGATTATGGAAACTCCAGTTATGAAAACCTCGTTTATGGAAACTCCATGTATGGCAAGTATCATGAGTGCTAAAGTAGGAAATACTAAGTATGCATGACCAATTTTTAGCAAGTAACTATGTGCTTTAGCAAGTTCAATAACAAGGCAAGAAAGTGAATAATCGGCAGGTAGAGAACATGGTTATTAACTTAAGATCAATTAAATATCATGTGAACATGTTTTAAACTTTATATGGGCTGATAAATGCATGTGAACAGTAACTAACTTTGCACAGGAGAAGACGGGGCACGAAAATGATGCAAAATGGGCCAAACAAGGTTGAAAAGCTCACTGTGGTCAGAAGGCGACAAGCATCATGTCACCTTCATGAAGGTGACCAGAAAGTTGTCACCTTCTGGTCCGTGAAGGCAACAGTCTTCCTGTCTCCTTCTGAAGGCGACAAGTCGACTCGTCATCTTACAGTTTCCAGTGCAGGGTTGCTTTAAAAGGGGGTGTTTGACACCTATGGGTTCGAAAAATCAAAACTAATGCTAGGGTGATCCAAATCATATGAAACCACCTCTGTTGGTTAGAGTACTTCCTATACATTGTACAGTAACAAGTAATCGAGAAACAAAAGTTGTTTGAATGGGTAATAAGATGTATTGTGACTGTCTATGTGATTCTGACACAGTGCTCATGCACGGGCTAATACTCTCTATACAAGGAACAAAAATTTAGGAAACTAGTGCCAAATGAAACTACACTTATAGGGTAACAATTTTCATGCAGAATTCTCAGTCTGAAAATGACTCCACATAAAGATGTAGAATTCGTAAAACAAGTCAGTGTTTAGACAACACAATGTTATGATCATACCAGATTTAATTCGTGAAAACCACATGATAAAAATTGGGGAAAATAGTAAGAACATGATATATACACATGTATGCAAGTATGAATGAGTTTAATTAGAGTTTGGCATGGATATGACCTACCTTTTGGGTCGAATAAGATTCGTCCTCCAGAAAACCCTAGTTCTGACCACTCTGGGGAGAACGCCTAATACTCACGATCTACTTGGTAGAAATTGGGCAAAATTGTGCCATAAGAAATGACGCTCAAACATCTTTCCAAGGGTATATGCCTTGCATAGTTTGGTTGAGGTTATACTAACCTTTGGCGATGATCTTGGGAGGCCTCGTGTGCAGGTCACAGATGAAGAAGGGCACGAGTTGCTTCTTGCTCAAGCTTCCTCTTTGCGTTTCCTAGCCTCCAGAGACTCCAAGCACGACCTCAGCAACCCTAGGGGTCATCCCATGGGAGAGAGGGGATTATTTAAAGAGGTATGGATCTATACTTGCCTAATTTAAATTAGGAAACTAATGGGTACGAATTTGGTGTATCCTTCCCTCAATGGAGGATTTCTCTCCCCAATTCATGATGGGAAGCTTATGGAAACCTCTCTTAGGTGGTAATCATGAATTTGGGCTTGGTTTGAAGTCCAATGGTGGTTTATTAGGTGAGAATTTACCCTATCTTGGTCCATTAGTGAATATTTCTAAATTTTAGATTATTTTCTTAGCATGAATTATTTTGTGGCCCAAAAGAGAGTTGCCCAGATAGCAAGCTCAGAGGGGGGTGAATGGATTGCTAAAAAATTCTTTAAGAATAATCATGTAAATAAAAATGCTTTGACAAAAGACACTAAGTTTGATAGTTAGAGTTAGTGTAAAGCCAACACAAAGAAATCAATCACACAGAAAACAGGAATTTTATCCTGGTTTGAATCTCCTGTCACAAGGAGTCCTACATCCTGTCCCCAAGCAACAACTTGGGATTTCACTAAACAAGGGTACACTCCCCCTTAAGGACACTTACACATCCAGCCGCAGCTGGCCTTCTCTTCCATACCTGAAGAGGAACTAAACCACCTGATGCAACAGGTCTTCCTTCTTACTGAAGGGAACAACCACCCACTTAACAACAGGTCTTCTCTTCACAACCAAAGAGGAACACTCAAGATGAATGAGTAGAGAGTGGATGGCCCCTAGACCAAGCTTATACAGATTGCTTGATCTGAGGCAATGTCTGAGAGACAATGATGATAGACAAGGAACTCTCTCTCAGATCTACAGAAGCTCTCAAAGGCTAAACAGGTTGCTGTGGAGAGCTAAGAGCTGAAGGTTGTTTGAATGAACGAGCAAGCTCTTCTTTCTTCAGAGTGACTAAGATCTTCTAGATTCAATATTTCGAAGAAAAAAAAAAAGATGATCTTCTTCCTGGAGTCATCAGTCTTCTATTTATCTTCTTTGAAATAATTTGATCGTTGAAGTATCTGTTGTCTAACATCTTCATGCACGTTGGAGTGTCTGGTCCAAAGTATGGAGCAAGAGAACCTGCAGCCATTAATGCTGGAATAGACACTTACACAAAGGAAGATTGCCTGAATCTTTTGTCTTGCTTCTGTCAGGTTGACAGTTCCGATTTGCAACGTGTGTTTCTATCGGACACCCTGCACACAATAAATGTTGAAGAATAGACAACTTATCTTTGTCTAAACTGTCAGTCAACGTTAGTAGTCATGCTATATAAAGATACACTAAAAAGGAAATGCCATTCTGTCATCATACAAAGTGTTACTTTATGTGACATAAGTGAGATAAGCAAAGATATATCATGCAGAGATTTTGTACCATCACAATAAATGTTAGAGAGCACAGGATACAACATAATTCACGGGAAGACTTGAAATCCACAGAGATTTAAAAATATATTTGAATATCATGTGGAATGTATTTTAAGAATGTCTAAGAAGAATTTAAATAAGAATATTCAACAACTGTCTAAAACATAATTGTTATTAAAAGAGAGTTGATGTTTCGAGACAATCTGAGTACAGATAGAGTCGATGTTGATATGAAATCGATGTTATAATCATAATTCATGTGACAATGTAATCCATGTTGAAACAAAGTCGATGTGAGCATAATCCATATATGAATGTAATGAAATCGATGTTCTGTACAAAGTCATTGTTTAACTGAAGTCGTTGTTGTACTGAAATCGATGTTTAAATGAAATCGTTGTTGAACTGAAATCGATGTGCAAATGAAATCGTTGTTTGAAATGAAGTCGTTGTTCAAGTAAAGTCGTTGTTTCACATGAAGTTGTTGTTTCTTATGAAATCGATGTTCTACAGAAATTGATGTTTAAGTGAAGTTGTTGTTTCACATGAAGTCATTCTTTCTTATGAAATCGATGTTCTACCAAAATCGATGTTTAAGTGAAATCGTTGTAGAAACGAAGTAGTTGTTTCATATGAAGTCGATGTTCTACCGAAATCGATGTTTAAGTGAAATCATTGTAGAAACAAAGTCGTTGTTTCATATGAAGTCGATGATTAAGTGAAACAAAGTCGATGTAGCAACGAAATCGATGTTTTAATTATGAAGTCGATGTAGAACCGAAATCGATGCTCTTCTAAGGAAATCGTTGTTTGAGTAAAGTCGATGTAGAACCGAAATCGTTGTTCTTCTAAGGAAGTCATTGCTTAAGTGAAACCGTAATCGTTGTGAGCTATTACATGGAAGTTGATGTATACTTAGACAAAAACATATGCAATGAATTTTACAGAACAGTGAGTGTAGACAACTTACTGATTTTATTTGATTTGGTGCCTATGGATGAACTTCATAAAATGATGTTAGATAATAATTTTCAGGGTTTTGTTAATCACCAAAAATACATATAATAAATAACAAATAAATGATACATGGAGATGGATTGATCATCAAAGAGTTCATTTGGTCCAATTATTTCATTGGGTTGTCAATACCCATTGTTTGAAGTCCATCCATGATTTTTATTTTATTTTTAGACTCACTTAAGTACAGGTAATAGTAATTATCTGACTTATTCCCTAATTACGATAATAAGTCACAAAATGCTTTAAACTCGGCTAATCTGATTTTTCTTCGCACGGATTCTTTCGTAGGTCATTAGGGAGTATTGTTTTGAGTTGAACTATGATTTTTTATGGAATTTTTCCATGTGTTTTCGCATCCATTATAATGGTACGTATGTGTTTTCTACTTCGGGAATATTAAATTATTATTTTTAATTTATTCTAATTTTTTAATTAATAAAATTTTCGGGGTGCTACATGGCAGATCCTTGTGTGTTGAGCTAGAAGCACCTTAGAGGAGTCTTATCTTGTTACAAGATGTGTGGACATATCATGTTAAATTCATGTAACCCTTGAGGGATGGATCTGTGAGAATTGTTCTCTTTGAATTAGAGATTTTATAACCCCTTTTGAATGAAAGAACCAAGTTATGGTTAATCTTTATGTGACCCATGTGATAGAGGAGCTTTTGTAATTGCATGGTGTCTTATATGTTGGAATGATGAGATTGTGTGTAGCAACCTTCATCGTAAAAAAGGGTGTGTCAATCTGGTAATGGTAAGCCTTCATTGAACCAACCTGATTGGATCTATCGGCACCTATCCTTTGTCTGTCGACACCTAGAAGGTTTGTCGACAGTCTGTCCCTTGTCTGTTGACTGATATTGTCCCCAATGTTCCCAGAAGTTCTATTCTAAGTAGCCTTATAATTGTAAGTTGGCTCTTGGCAGTATATGGAATTAATGAATGGAAGTTGCTTGAAGTATGGCCATATTATGAACATTTCTTGTTGAGGAGGTTTGTCATTTGAGTTAATTAATTTTGGGCCCTAAGTGTTGTTAGGCTAGGCCTTGTTCTCTTTATTACATCCATTTGAATTGTAATTTCGCGCCCCGATGAGATGAGATTCGAGAAAAATTTTGGATTTGGTATTTTATTTTCCGCTATAATTAATTGTACCTGGGGGCGTGATACAACTCCTACGTCCAATCCTCAAGGTGAACACCCTTGAGATATCCACTATTTTGGCCAAGAAAGCACCATAGGAAACAAACTTCCAGTTTGTGACGGCCCTGGATAGTTATGCCCATTAAGGATCCATATCCAGATCCGCCTCCCGCGAATAGACCGAAGTCTCGCAAGGGATATCTCACACTAGTGTCCAGTAAGAGTATAAAAGACAACTACACAGTATAAGACACAAGAAAGTACATGTGCTCATACCTGCATATAACAATTTACAACTGTCCCATTACATCATTACATGTCCAATTAAAAAGTACAACTACCTGAGGCATACCCCGAGGGAGCACAAGCTCACACAACACTAACTACTACACTACTGCTGGTGGTACAAGTCTGCCACAATGCCACTGCAAGCCAAACACACGGCAAGCCCTGAAAAGAACTGTAGGGGAGTGAGCCTCAACAAGTCACAGGCTCAGTAGGGGCCACCTAAGAACCACAACTAGTAAATAGAAGAGACCTCAACCTCAAAGGGTCTCACTGGCCACTCATATAGCCAAACCATTTCATGCTCATAACAATTGAATTTAAACTGCAATTAAATATATACACATTAATTATTCACAACATCGAAAAGTAAGAGGGAGCAACAGGACTGGCTCCACACCACTAGTCCGCTCAACAACAGTAACGCCTAGGCCTCAAGCCTCACAGGCAAACCATAGTCACAACTAATTATTTAAGTTATAAGCCGCGCAAGCAAATCACTGCCTAGGCTATAAGCTTCATAGGAAAATCTCAAGCATGCGGGTAACAGGACTACTAACTAAAAGCTGGCCCTTTATACCCAAACCACAATATATCAGAAGCCACACACATAATGGCAGAGTTGGCTACAACGGCCAATCCTTTACACACGAAAATCATATACGGAAGCTTACCCGAGGAAGGGTAAAGCACATTGAGTGGAAGGTCACACTACACGACCTCCACGAAATACAGTTCCACGTCAACACCAGAACAGACTGGTATATGACGTACCACCACAAACCATTACTCATACTGGGTACAGGTACCTACTACCAAAAGGTACCCGCACGGAAACCACAAGTAAACCAGTGTCGTAACAGGGCACACGATAGCGAGCTAAACCACATTTGATGAGTCAACACTCATCAACCATAACCAAAACTATGCCACCACTCGGGCACACCGCAAACCACAACCACAGTCACAACTGTGCTAACACCAGGGCACACCTCGAACGAGTCAAACCTCGACTATGAGTCACAAACTCACAAACCACGACCAGTGGCAAAGCACGATTCGGAAAGGAATGACGCCACCACACAGGAACGAACTACTAGCTGATCAGGCTAGTATCCAACCCGAACAACACAACACAAGAACAAGCTCTCAGTCTCGCAGTCACGGACGAAAGGTCCAACTGCCGCTCCATGAGAACAAGTAAAGCCAAAGAACTGTGGAGACTAACCAAACCACCACAACCTACAGGTCACACACCCTACAGGCCCATGCCTGGCACCTCTAGGGTCTCTGGCCAGAGCACCCTAAAGTGAGGCACTGGAGAACATGACTAGCTGGGGACCAGTACGTCTACTGGTGTCCGTACCCCCAACCACGAGCGCGCTACAAGCGACTGCACACCCACAAACACAAGCCGCTGCCCTACTGTCGTCTTTCCCTCAGCCGGACGTACAACTCAAACACAAGAGTGAGGGTGTCCAGGAAGACGACACAGACCTCGACGGTACCATACTGTACCGAGACAAACCCCAAGCACAACAAACACACGTGCCTGGCTCACAAAGAACCTGGGGTACCCGACTAGAGAGGCATTCCGGAATAGGCGCCGGACCACCACACTCGGCTAGCACAAATTACAACACTTATACGTTCCATTTTTATTACAAACCACGGTACATATGTGAGGAATAGCTTATTCTGGTCACACGTGACTCACAAGCTAACCTACACCATAACATATAAACCATATTAATAATAACATTATAGCCTAACATTGGCCACCTCGTGACCTCCATGGCAACACACACACCACTTAACACATGAATCAATATAATATTCTTCGAAGGACAACAACAGACCAGGGCTAGGTCCACACATGACCTTCACTGCCCAATCACCTCGAAGTAACTACACAAGCTATATTACAATAATCATATCGACGACCGCTAGCCATGCATACACATGCATGACACACAAATCATGGAAACACCACAATGTCACTGCTAGGTTCACACAGGAACCTCACTGCCCAATTACTACGACAAATCATAAGAATTACATTACGACAATGCGTGTGCCATACACACACCCAAACCACATAAGGCATGCTCATCTAGTGAGCACCGCGCTCTACGAGCGCCACATGTGCCAACGCACCACAAACCGGTACCATGGACACACAAATCACAAGTACGGTATCCAAACCATGTAAACAGCACGTGTATAATACACCAGCCAGGTGCACCATACGTCATTTACGCAAACAACGTGTCCAACACATGGACAACACGCTCCAAGAGCGCTACAGGTGCCAACGCACCACACATACTACGTAAACACCAAACCGATTACGTACATAACATATTGACCACGTAAAACATGCCCACATTGTGAGCAATACGCTCCATGAGCATAACAAGTGCACTGGCTCCACCTGTCATTGCCATGCACAACAAATACGAATAATCGTTTAACCATAACATTAAAAGCGTACATGTCCAGACCTCTCAGCTGAGGTTGCGACAAGGAGATGTGTCGCCTTCAGAACGCGACGCCCCGACATACCGCGATCACGAACCTTAACGCGACGGATACACCTGTCACTACCTTGTCGCGACAGGGTCCTTGGTCGCCATCAAGACGCGACCCTTCTATATGACGCGTTCAAGATCAGAACACGACGCATTGAGCTGTCGCGTTAACAACGCGATGCCCAGAGCTGTCGCCTTCACAGGCGCAAACCCTAATCTGGGAGGAACTCCATGGATTACCACTCCAGACCATTCAGACCACGATTAATTCATGTTTTACATGCTTTAATGAATACCCTAGCATGGTATCTATGGTTTATAAACTGAAAAACACAACAACCGCACCATACGCACGATCCAAACATCAAAACAAGGTGGGTTCTCCCTACCTTCACGAAGAACATGAAGACCAGAGATCCCTCGGTGTTTCCCCCGCTCCACACGACGTCCTCGCGGCGAGAACACGCCCCACGCATCTCCAGAACCTCGAATCACCCGGAGAAACCCCACAGCAGCCTCCCCCTGGTCGAGCAGAGCCTGTGGGAGCTCTGTTCGGCCAGGGTTCTTAAAAACAACACAGTGGTTCGAAACGCGACGCAGCCCTACGTCGCGACCTGAACGCGACGTGGAAGGCCGTCGCCTTCACACTCTTGACATCAGCAGGCCACCCAGCGCACGACACTTGGCGCGCATGCAGACGTCGACGCTCAACAGCGGCAACAGGAACGCGACCACCAGGGTTGTCGTGTTCAGAACGCGACGCATACCCCTGTCGTGTTCACAGGCAGAAAACCTGTGAGCGCTTTGGGCCTAATGTCCGGCCCACCAAGCCTCACAACACGCGCAACACCTGAAACACGTACTAATGGGCCACACACTGGCCACCAAACCCACTAAACCTGGATCCACGGGGATCCGAAAAACGCGCGACGTTACACAGTTGGTCCTCAATACACCCTGAGCACCTTAGGTCTTCACCCTTTACCAGGTGGAATTACACGCCTGACCACAGGCCTTCACCAAGGTGGGACAATCTGGCTGAGCACATGTGACAAACCAGGTCGTTCAAACCCGTTAACCCAATAACGAGCTTGATCCGACTCCACCTCCCGCGAAGAGGCCAAAGCCTCGCCAGGGATATCAACACACATGTCCGTGGAAACATAAAAGAACACACTGAATATATATAAGATTTTACATCTCATACACATTTACATAAAGATTACATATTCAAATCTCACCAAAAGTCAAACTCAGAGTACTGGAGCCTGGGGCATACCCCAAGGCAGAACAGAAAGAAAATTACACTGCTGGAGGCATGGACCCAACTCCTCTACGGTGCGGCTCTGGACTAGAAAATGGATGTGAAACCTTCTGCTCTCCCTCACCTGAAAGGAGTATGGGGTGAGCCTCACAAGTCACTGGCTCAGTAGGGAAACTACATCAAAATCCGAATCAACATTAAACACAAGAGAAGAAGGAGTAAGGCATCAATATAATCAAATAACACAACTACCTGAGCATGGAACTACAATTGTAGTAAATAAATTAAACTATGCTAACAACACAAATTCAGTTTTATAAAGAAACGGCAAACCATGCTCAGTAGTATGAGCTAAAGAAGGGTAACGCCAAACACGAGTCACGAAGACTGGTTCACGACACCAGCCACTGACCTGGACAAGCAACATAGGTCTACCTCTCAACCTCATAGTCAAAGACGAAAGGTCCAGCTACCGCTCCACCTCAATGAGTCAAAAAACTGTGGAGACCAAAGAACACCACAACTGCAGCCCACACTACTACAGCTCCATGACTGGCACCTTTAAGGACTCCGGCCCGAGCTCCCTAAAGTGAGGTACTGGAAACAGGACTATCTAGGGACCAGTACGTCTACTGGTGTTCGTCCCCTAACCAAGAGCGCACTACAAGCGACCAAGAACAATCACAACACACAAGTCGATGTCCCACTGTCGTCTTTCCTTCCGCCGGACATACAACTCAAACTAAGGAGTGAGGGTGTCCATGAAGATGACACAGACCTCGACGGTACTCACACTATATCGGGACAAACCCCGAGCACTACGTGCCTGGCTTACAGAGAACCTGGGGTACCCGACTCAAGAGGCAACCACGGTAGGCGTCGCATACCCGACTTGCCACGTACACACAAACCATGCAAACTTGGCATTTCTGATAACAACACGTGCCAATGCACCGCTTACAACCCATAATACGTAAATTAACAGCCATACAGACCCATAGCTGAGTATGCTCGCGAAGCGTTCGAAACGGCCGTAAAGGAGTGCGGCGAATAACCCAGGACTCGCGGCTGGACGGGGTGCGGTTCATGCACTTCCGTTCAGGGCGTATGTCCCATAGGAGTGATGACGCCAGCCCCTCCGAGCAGGCTTCGTAGTCGCCTCTACTTGTTCTCCCTTTTTGTGTAGCTCGGGATTCCCGAACTTCTGTAAGAAAAGGAATTTTAATGAATCCCTTTTTGAGTGAGTGGCTTCGCTTTTTCCATCTTCTTTCCTTTACTATCGTTCTGTCCGAATCGAAATTCATCGACCGTAGTTTGGAACAGCAAGAAAGTTCCGACCAGGGGTGTTATGCGGAACGCTTTATGCTTGGTAGTATCGCCTCGGTCCTTTTGAGCTAAAAAGCTCTAAGCAAGGATAGCTCAGATACTAACACCAGCTAACCGAAAGAACGGGAAGAAGAGAAGTAGGATGCCGAATAGGAGGCTTTTACAAGTAGTAAGCCTTTAGGTTAGAGACGTGCCAAGTCTTGGGTATGGCATCGCCAATAAGAGAGGCAAGTTTATAAGAGCATTTCCCAAGGACTTGAGTGACCTGATAAGGTCCTTCCCATTTAGGGGCGAGTTTTCCAGTCGCCTTTCTGGGATCCGATGCCGAGCAGCGCCGGAGGACTAGATCACCTTCGAGGAAGCGTCGTTCCCGAACTCGGGCATTATAGTATTGCGCGAGCCATTGCTGATAGGAGACCAGTCATATGCAGGTGTCGCCTTGACGTTCACCGAGCATATCTAGGTTCTCTCGTAATGCACGGTTGTTGGCAGCTTCATCGAAGTGAGTCATCCAGATGGTTGGGAGAGCTACTTCCAAAGGTACAACAGCTTCAGAGCCATAGGCCACGTAGAAGGGGGTCTCTCTGGTAGCCACTCGTGTTGTTGTTCGGTGGCACCACAAAATGTTAGGGAGCTCGTCGATCCAAGAACTTCCTGCAGCTTCCACCCTTGTGTGTATCCCATGCAGTAGTGTTTGGTTGGCATTTTCGACCAGACCGTTCGCTTGGGGATGTGCAACAGAGGTGAAGTGGTTGTAGACGCCGAGCTCAGAGCACTTCTGCTTGAAGAAGGTGCTGTCAAACTGCTTCCCATTGTCCGAAGTAATCACGCTTGGAACGCCGAAGCGGCAGAGAATGTTCTTCCAGACAAACTTCCATGCAGCTTGTTCGGTGATCGCGGCGGCAGGCTCTGCTTCAATCCACTTGGTGAAGTAATCGATTTCCACGAATAGAAACTTATTTCACCCTTGAGCTTCTGGGAAAGGTCCCAAAATGTCAATGCCCCATCTGGCAAAAGGGCGAGGTTCGAACAGGGTATGAAGTTGTTCAACAGGCTGCTTGATAAGCTGCCCGAACTTCTGACATTCCGGACACCTTCTGACGAAGGACATACAGTCCTTTTGCAGAGAAGACCACCAGAATCCTGCTTGAATGATGCTGCGCGCCAGGGTTTTGCCTCCCAAGTGACTTCCACACAGGCCTTCGTTGTCACGTCCCAAGAATAACGCAGCGGATATTAGTTCGAAGAATTCGAGTCGATATCTCGAGACGTGGACAGTCAGAAAATAAGCCTCTAGCTAGCATGCACTAAATGTGTATCAACACAACATCATAATAGGGCCCAAGTGTTGAACTCCATATAAATGGTAATTAGATCTCAACTCATTTTATCAAAATTGGAAACTAGTACAGGACTGAGACTCAATAAAAGGGAAAATTACACTTATTCCTCACTTCCTACTACATTGTACCAATGCTCAAAGTAATCTACTATAACTAGACTCATAGTTGGAACGCTCATCACTCGGTCGCATTCCCATCCTCGACTTGCTCTTCCTCTTGAATGTCATAGTCACCTAGATTGGGTAAAAGTAGGGGATGAGCAAACTAGCCTAGTAGGATTTATATCTCAATGTGCGGGCAATGATATAAGTGATTAACATTTTAGAACTAGGTAAACACGATGAATGTCATGATATGCGTGTACGAATAAAACAGATTTAAAACATGATGCATGAAACAAGCTAGATAGAGTGATCATGATAGAATAAGATCTGGAATGATATAACAAGAGAGAACTAGCAATAGATCACTTTGTACAAGCACGCAAGATTCCACTTGATGTCAATAGTTTACAAGAACGTAAGATATCACTAGTAGCAATAAATGCAGGATGGCCATATCACGCAAGCAAGCAAGCAAGATTGCACAAGCACGATCAAGTAACACTAATCAGGCACGTAAACACTAATGTACACCAAGGAAAGATCCACTAAGAGTGCACACAGGCCACGTGTATGTGGTTATGTATCTAACATTCAACAAGCAAGAAAGTACTCTCAGTGCAGATGCAACGCCAGTAATCATTATACCCCATGGTTAACTGTAACACCCGGTGTCCCGGCTTCCGTCCGGTGTCGTGGGTTGACTGGCCACTGACGCGTCCAAGCTGGGTGACGCGTTGGTGTCGCGGTGTGGGTGTCCACCGCGATAGTCATCTGTGTCGCGACGTCCGGGTGCGTCGCTTTCTCGTCGCATCTTGGTGTAACTCCTCGGGTTCTGTGTGCCTTGGCGTTGATCTTGGGATCGAGTCGGGCAGGGGTGTCGCGTTCTGAACGCGACATGTTCCCTGTCGCCTTCTGGTTGGGAAGGCGACGGCCCCTGTGTCACGTTCCGGTTGTCGCTGTGGTTGTGTGCCACGTGTCCGCATCGCAGGTGTGAAGGCGACGTGCCAGGTGTCGCGTTCACCTGAGGCGCCTGCGCGCGCGACACGTGGTCTGGCGCCTGTCGGCCTGTCAGAGGTCTTGTCGGAACTTTTGAGAAGGCGACGTGTGGGGGTGTCGCGTTCCTGTTGGGAACGCGACAGGGATCTTGTCGCGTTCTCAGGTTCCGAGGGCTTAAGGCCGTTGGCCCCTCCTTTCTTCCCCCTTTTCTTCCTCTCTCCCTTTTCCCCTCTTCTCAGGCAGTGGAGGGCTCCCTCCGGCGATCCGGCGCTGTGGAGCGGCCGGGAGCTCGTGCGGAGCGGCGACGCGTGCGTGGAGCGAGGAGGAGGCGGCCAACCAACGCGAGGGCCCCTTCGTGGGGTGGTTTCTCCGTTCTAAGGTAGGGATTTCTTGTGCCCTCTCCCATCCGGGTGGATCGGGAGCCCTCGGGATTTTGTAGTTAGATTTACAGCTTTCCCCATGCTCCCCTCCCCGTGTGTGATTGTGTGGTAGCTTGGGGTGACCATGGTTGGCCCCCATGCTCCGTTTGGGGCTCAGCCTGTGATCGCGACAGGGTGGCTGTCGCGATACCAGTCTGGAGGCGACGAGCAACCTGTCGCCTTCGGGTAGCGACAGGTTGGCCGTCGCGTTCCCCTTTGCCCTTCAGTTCCGGGTTTTGTTCTGAAGGCGGCACCTTGGCTGTCACCTTCGGGGTTGCGACAGGGCAGTCGTCGTGTTCTACCTTTTGGGGTAGCGACGATGCCCTGGTCGCCTTCTCGCCTCTGTGCCGTTTGGCTGTGGGCCAATGGCCCCGCTTGAGGTCCGGCCTTCTGACGCTGAACGCGACAGGTCGATATGTCGCGTTCAGGTCAGAAGGCGGCCCCCTGGTCGTCGTGACCTGGTAGCGACAGGCTGGCTGTCGCCTTCCTGTTCTGAAGGCGACACACTTGTGGTACGATCAGGTTGTTCTGGCTTTTGTTCTGCCTCGCGGTGTTCCGACTTCTCGTGCCGTGCCATGTGTGCCGGCGTTGGCCGACGGCCCCTCCGGGGTTTCCTGAAGGGGTGCCGTGTGTGCCCGTGCCTGCTGGGCTTGTCTTGGTTACAAGTCAGTTGTGCCGTTTTTGTGGTGATTGCCCCGCCTGTTCTCTTTTCGCCCGGTGCTCTGCACTTGAGGGCTTGTCCCATTTAGAGGTTGTCTCCGTTTCCTGGGACCCCCATCCTCGGGAGCCTATTGAGGGAGTACTCCGGGCTACGAGTGTGCTCGAGTTGGCAGCCCACGTGAGCGGACTCTGAGCTGAGGGGAAAACGAGGTTTGGGCAGTGGCGATGAGTCGTTTGTAGAGCTCTCTTGTCTGGGTCTGAGACGTCGAGGAGTTTGGAGTTCCT
This sequence comes from Colocasia esculenta, assembly GCA_014218235.1. Taxonomy (NCBI): domain Eukaryota; kingdom Viridiplantae; phylum Streptophyta; class Magnoliopsida; order Alismatales; family Araceae; genus Colocasia; species Colocasia esculenta. The sequence continues at coordinate 53,369,115 of CM024760.1, read as the reverse complement.
GACGCAGACCAGACAGTCCTTTGTCTCACTGCCTCTCTCTGCGTTGGTTCTGGAGCCACGTAGTGGTGCTAGGCGTGAGGCCGCAGCTTGGCCAGGCTGCGGTGTTGCGTGTGTGGGTGTTTCTGTGGTGGCTCTGTCTTGCCCTTCGCAAGGGCGGAGGCAGGAGCTAGGCTAGTGAGCGGAGGGCGTGGACAGCGTGTCCCCCTCTTGGCTGCTAGCGGCGGTGGCTTGGTTGCTGTTGTTGTGACGACGTTTTCCTCACGACGTTTCCAAGTGTTCCTCGTTGCCCGAGCTTGCACGGCGTTATAGCCCGGCTGTGCCTAGTTTCCGTGGGCGTCGTTGGTCTGGCCTTGGGCAGACCCGTGCTTCTGGTGGTTCCGCTTCGGTGTTCTCTCGGTTTCGTGGTCTCGTTCTTGGGTGCCAGCCCGTGATGGCACCGGCGTGTGTAGCTTCCCGACCTGGCGGTGTGTCCGGGGTCCGGGTGGTTCTGCTTGTAGGACCTCGACCTTGTAGAGGTCTAAGGTGGCCGTGCTTGCGGTGAGACGTCGTTCTCACTTGGTTGTTCCATGGTCTCGGCAGGTGTGCCGAGCGCTGCTTCCGCTTTGTGCCCGACTCCGTTGGTTTCTGCGGGAGTCGTGTGTGTGCCACGACCTTGGTTGGTGGTCGTGGCGTTGTACTGTTCTCTTCCGCTGCTTAGTAGTACCATGCTGTAGGTGTTACTCGCTTTACAGCTTCCTAGTTTAGTTTCTTGTTTTCGGAGTTCCTGCTGCTCTGGCCGGCGAGGGACTGGTAATCCCTACTAGGCCTTGTTCGCGAGGCTCACCCCCCTACTTCTTTCAGCTAGGGGCTCGTCGTCGCGGGAGCTCGGTGTCGGACAGGTTGCGGAGGCGGCTGTGGCGCCGTGTTGTTGTCAGCAGCAGTGAGAGCGAGCGTTGTGAGCTCTTGTAGCCCGAGTGAGCTGAGAGCTGTGTTTTGCAAGTTCTCGGGGTATGCCCCTTAAGGACTGCACCTTTCTTCTTGTACCTGTGCTTTTGCTTGGGACGCGTTGTACAACCCTTTTGTATAATGTACAGATTGTTATAGTTATTCTAATTCAGTACATATCTCACTAGACTTGTTCATATAACCCTTCCGGGTCTTCGGATCTGTGGGTGGCGACGCGAACTTCGGGCCCTGGTGGGGTCCGGAGGGTCGGGTCGTTACATTAACAGTATATCTATGACTCGCCGTCATTGGGGCTAGATTGGAGCCCTTGGACACACGCCGTGCCCTGTCAGCATCTCATGTAAAATTTTAAATGTAGATACCCACAGTCATTAATAATGGCCAATGAGAGTTTCAAAAAAAAGTAAGCATGTGTAATGTCATGTTCATGATGATGATGGAAACAAGTAATAAGTAATTGAACATGATTTCATGATAACAATGGTCAAGAGATAAATTCGGTAGCTGAACAGTATGATTTATAATTTAGTTCAATCTTTACAATAATGGCTTCAGTCTAGATTGTAATTCATGCTCACGAGAACAAGAAGAGAAAGGAAGTGCACGCTAGAGATGTATAAGTGTGTAGTGATGTACGCGTCTCAATCCACAAATCTGTCGGTCTCAAACTCTCGAAAAACACTTAACCTGATGGCATACAATGAACAATGCATTTAACTACATATGGGTTTACAAGATTTTAAGATAATATTTATCCTTTAAATCAAGCTAGAATGGTAACAAGAGTAAATCACAAGTTTCATGTATGATCATTTCATTAAGAAAGCAATTAGAATAATATTCATATAATTAAGGGATTTTTCAATGGGTTAAACACTTTTAAGCCATTAAATAGACATCATGCAATGATCAGACCCAAGACAGACAATATTTTGCAAAGGTAGTGTCGACACACCCCTTACTGGTGTCGACACTATGCTCCAAACACAAGGCAAAATAATGAAGAATTGGTCAAGTAGTGTCGACACTAGATCAAGTAGTGTCGACACTAGAGACAGCTTCCAGAAAACCTTCTGGCCAATATGGGACAGTGTGTCGACACTAGTTCAAGTAGTGTCGACACTAGAGGCCTTCCAGAACACCTTTTGGGCAAAACTGGTCAGGTAGTGTCGACACTAGATCAGGTAGTGTCGACACTAGAGACCTTCCCAGAACACCTTCTGGGCTGATCTGGGACAGTGTGTCGACACTAGTTCAAGTAGTGTCGACACTAGAGGCCCTCCCAGAACAACACATATAGGTCAAGTGCAACCCAAAAACACATCTCATGCAGGATTTACTTTCCCTACTTGTAACTCTCTAACTAATGATATTTTGATAAAACATTTAACACAAAAGATGACGAGGACAACTAGTAGAAGAACTTTGATGTTGGGGGTTTGATCTAATTCGGTCTTGAATCCTGAGAAAACATATGAAGAACATAAAGCTAAGTGCAGCCTGAAATCACAGTATCATGTAGTGACTCTCTTAACACGCTTATAACTCTATAAAGAAAGACTTTTAGACAAAACGTCCAACATGAAAGATGATCATGACGTCAAGTAGAAGAACTTTCATGAAGGAAGTTTAGTCTAATTCAATATGAAATCGCATGCATAAAAAGAAGTACGGGAAAAACCCTAACTATGCGAGACTTAGGGAAAACTACGAATAGTTCAAAATTGACTCAATGAAATTCGATGAAACCAGTGGGAAATGAAAGTGAACTTGATGCTCTACACATTGGTATAGGATATGTTAAGGTTTGGCCCGAGAAAACCTACCTTCTGGGTTGAAGAAGTCTCGTTTTTCCAAAAACACCCGTGTTCAGACTACTTGGAGGAGAACGCTTACCGCTTCGTGTATACTGCATGGAATTTGGGCATTCCACTTGGGTTAGAACATAGACTTGACCCTATTTCCAGGGGTATAAGCCTTGCAAGGTTTGGTTTAGGTTTGACCTACCTTTGGTCGACTTCAAGATGATTGTCTGTGCAGATCGCAGCAGACACAACGGGGAAGAAGAACGGCTTGGTGTGGGGATCTCCTGCTTCCCCAGCTGCCAAGAACTCCTCCACACGACCCTAGCAAGTTCTAAAACTCATTCTTAAGGTTTGGTGAAGAGTATTTAAGCAACCATAGTGTTTTAGGAGTCCTATTATGACTAGGAAAGCCAGGTTACGGTTTTGACAGGTTAGTTTCCTACTTAGGGAGGATTTCTTCCTCCCATATAGTGTGTGAGGCTTTAGGAAACCTCCCACCATAGTTAGGCACACGAATGGGTGCCAAGAATTTTGCATCCCAATTTAACTCAATTGTGCCTTTTTTCTATTTCAGCCTATTTAGAGTTACGAATTTTTCCTGCATTTTCTAGCTTTATAGATTATTGGGCCACATGATGTCCTTTGACCCAATTATGATTGGGTCATTAATATATAATGTTGGAAGTCCCTCCAACACTTTTATTTAAATTTTTTATTGCGTCGTATTTCCGTGTTAACGATTTTTTTCCGACTTGTTATAGTACGTACGATAATGATGCGTATGTTTTACATACTTGGAAATTATTTATTTCTATTTATTTGAATTCTTTATATAACTAAAATTTCCGGGGTGCTACACCCTCCCCCACTTAAGAGAATTTGGTCCCCAAATTCATGTATAGCAAGTTATTGTACAAGTGAGGTGTACTTACTTGTGAATAGCTCCGGGTATCTTTTGCGCATTGCTTCCTCAGTTTCCCACGTGTCGTCCTCATCCATGCATTGATTCCATCTAACCCTTACTAGTGGAATAACCTTGTTCCTTAGTTGGCGCAGTTCCGGTCCACGATCTTAATTGGCTTCTCTTTATATGTTCTGTCTTTGTTGAATTCCAGAAGCTCGTATTCTATAACATTCCATGGATCTCGTACATACTTTTTCAACATGGATATGTGGAACACATTGTGTATTCCGTCCATTTGTGGTGGTAAAGCGAGACGATATGCCACCTCTCGACTCTTTCAAGAATTTGAAAGGCCCGACAAACCTTGGTGACAACTTGCCTTTAATGCCAAAACGCCTGATCCCACGGCCTGGAGACACCTTTAAGAATACATGTTCACCCACCTGAAACTCCAAGTCTCTCCTTCTGTTATCTGCATATGCCTTTTGTCTTTGTGTGCCACTGCCATTCTTTCTTTAATAAGCTTTACCTTCTCTGTGGTTTCCCTTATCATCTCTGGTCCTAGCATTTGTTTTTCGCCAACTTCATACCAACATATTGGAGATCGGCAACTCCTGCCATAGAGTGCTTCAAATGGTGTCATTTGGATGCTAGCTTGATAGCTATTATTGTAGGCGTACTCCACAAGAGGTAAGTGTTCGTGCCAGCTGCCTCCAAAATCTAGGACACATGCTCTAAGCATATCTTCAACCACCTGGTTGGTTCTCTCCATCTGACCATCTGTCTGTGGATGGAAAGCCGTGCTAAAGTTTAGTTTAGATCCCAAGGAGTAATGCAGTCCTTTCCAAAAGTGGGATGTAAACCTAGGGTCTCTATCAGACACGATAGACACCGGTACTCCATGTAATCTGACTATTTCCTTCACATACAATGCAGCCAGAACATCTACTGACCACTTATTCTTCACTGGCAAGAAGTGAGCCGACTTAGTTAAGCGGTCGACAATAACCCAGATTCCATCGAATCCACCTCTAGATTTAGGTAGTCCGAAAATAAAGTCCATCCCTATACCTTCCCATTTTCATGCCGGGATTTCTAGGGGTTTGAGTTTACCTGCGGGTCGCATGTGTTCCACCTTGACCCTTTGACACGTTAAAAAATGGGCGACATATTCCGCCACTTCTCTCTTCATATTAGGCCACCATAAGCTTCTTTTCAAATCTTGGTACATTTTGGTAGTTCCTAGATGAATAGTATATCTGATCTTGTGAGCCTCATCCATAATCATTTTCTTTGTCTCCGCATGGTCGGGTACACAGACCCGATCCCCGGAACAATAGCCTTCCATCTTCAGTTAATGAGAAATCCGGCCTCTGGTCCAGGTTAGCCTTAATCTCCACAAGTACAATTGTCTTGGAGTGTTGTGAGGTCCTCCAATAGTGTGGGTTGTGCTCTAACACTAGCAACAAAGCATCCCTTCTCTTTGATGTCAGCATCAATATTTAACCTGGCGAAGTCTTCTAATAACTTCCATTCGTCTACCATTAAGCTCGACAACGTGATCATTGGCTTCCTACTTAGAGCATCTGCCACAACATTTGCTTTTGGGTGATATTGGATCGTGAAGTCGAAGTCCTTGATTGGATCGTGAAGTCGAAGTCCTTGAGATACTCCAACCACCGTCGCTGTCTCATATTCAAGTCCTCTGCTGAAAAACAGATACTTCAAACTTTTATGGTCAGAAAACACAATGAATTTCTCACCATATAGATAATGACGCCATATCTTCAAGGCGAAGACTAAAGCAGCTAGCTCCAGATCATGTACAGGAAATTGTCCTCGTGCTTCTTCATTGTCTGGACGCATAGCATATAACCTTCCCATTTTGCATCAGCACACAGCCAAGGCCGATCCCAGATGCATCGGTGTATACTTCAAAACTACCCCCAGCAACTGGCAGGGTCAGTATGGGTGCCGAGGTAAGGTGTTCTTTCAATGCCCTGAAACTTTCTTCACATTCATGAGTCTATGCGAATGGATTCTCCTTCCTGGTAAGTCTGGTCAAAGGTACAGCTATCTTTGAGAAATTTTTAATGAAGACGATAATAACTGGCTAAACCCGAAAGCTTCTAATCTCCGACACAGTTGTCGGCCTTCCCCAGTTCTTTACCGCCTCCACCTTAGATGGATCCACAAGATTCCCTCCTTGGATATGATGTGACCAAGGAAAGACACTTCTCCATCCAGAATTCACACTTACTAAGTTTAGCATAGAGTTGATTATCTCTGAGCATTGCAGAGCAACCTTCAAGTGTTCCTCATTTCTTCTTTAGATTTGGAGTAAATAAGGATGTCATCAATGAACACCACTATAACTGGTCCAAGTATGGCCTATAAATTTGTTCATAAGTTGCATGAAAGCTGTGGAGCATTTGTTAAACCAAACGGCATGACCACACTCATAGTGACCATATCTACTATCTACTCCGGAATGCAGACTTTGAATATCCTCCTCCTTTATTCTTAGTTGATGGTAGCCTGATCTTAGATCTATCTTGGAGAAATATTGTGCACCGGAGATCTGGTCAAACAGCTCATCGATGTGGGGCAGTGGATACTTATTCTTTATTGTCACTGGTTCAACTGACGGTAATCAATGCATAGCCTCATTGTCCGTCCTTCTTCCTGACAAATAGCACTGGCGCTCCCCACGGGGATGTGCTAGGCCTGATAAAACCTTGATCTAGCAGTTCTTGGATCTGTCTCTTCAACTCCTACAATTCAACAGGGGACATGCGATACGGGGCCTTTGAAACAGGGGCTGCCCCAGGGAGTAACTCAATGGTGAAGTTTACCTCCTGCTCAGGTGGTATACCAGGTAATTCCTCTGGAAATACATCAGGATAGTCTCTGGCTATTGGAATGTCTTCTAGGGTTGGTTTCTTCTTTTCAGTTGCCAAGACGGAAACTAGGAAAGCATCACAACCCTGGTTGATCAGCTTAGAAGCCTTTAGGGAGGATATCAAGATAGGGTGTTTGTGATAACGGGTGCCAAGTAGTGATAGAGTTGGGAGGTTTGGTCTTTTAAAAGTGACCCTCCTATGGTGACAGTTTACATCGGCATCATATTCAATTAGCCAATCGACACCCAAAATGGCATCATAACCCTTCATGTCTAAACAGATGAGGTCGGTAGGGAGATTGTGTCCTCCAATTGTAGTTTCACATTTTGGCAAGTAGTGAGTGAGTTCAGATTTTGAGCCTAGTGGAGAGGCTACAGAAATCTTGGATTTCAAGGGTACAGGTTTGACAAGTAGAGTTGCGGTAAATGTGGTGGAAATAAATGAATATGCAGCTCCAGTATCAATAAGCACAAAAGCAGGTTGAGAGTGTATGGAAATGGTACCTTCCACCATACCTCCTTCCTCGGGTAGGTTAGCTTCTATGACAGCATTAAGGCGTCCCTGACGCCGTGGTGCATTCTGAGCTCTACTCTGGTTGGTCCTTCATCATTGGACAGTCAGGATACTGTGGTCACGACCACACATCTCAAGCATGCCCCGAGCTTCTTCAGCATTCCTCAGCTCGGTGTCCTGGTTTATCGCAGAATTTGCAGTTCTCAGACAACTGCCTACCCTCCATTTTAACTCTTTTGTCTCCAGCAACATCTCTCCCGACATTCGGCCTCTTGTTGTTGTTGTTGACGTTGTTGTTACGAAAAGTTGGAGCAATATTGGCGCTCCCTCTTGACAAAAACCGGCTTGGAGTTGTCCTTGCCCCTCATGCCCTTACCTTGGCGTGGTGTCTTCTACCAGCTGAGCTCTCTAGACCATCTCAGTGTAAGTTTGAATATTGTGTGGTCCGAGCCTTTCAATGAACATGGGCCTGAGCCCATCCATGAAACGGTTAGCCTTTAGCCTTTCAGTTCCCACCAGGTGTGGGGCATACACAGCAAGACGCGCGAACTGAGCCTCATACTCAGCCACGTCATTCCTTTCTGTTTAGTGCGGCAAACTCCGCTGCCTTCTTCTCCTTGACTCTCTCAGAGAAATATTTCCTCGGAATATCTCTAGGAATCCGGCCCACTCTAATTCAGCTACATTTGGCAGGTGGGCCGAGGTGGCCTTCCACCATGCTCGAGCATCATTAGTAAATTGGAAAGTGGCCAGCACCACCTTCTCCCTATTAGTGCATTGCATCACCTGGAAATCCTTTCTATCTCCTCTTGCCAATTTCTCTGCCTCATCTGGGTCAGGGGACCAGAGAAACGAGAGGGTTTAAACTCCTAAAATTCCAGTGCAGATCACCGGCTCCATTCCTTGCAGCTACAGCCTGATTTCCAGCCTGAACTACATTTTGCAGGGCCTGAGTAAGTCCAGCCACAGTGTCTTGCATAGCTTGCCACTGGTTGCGAGCCATTGCAGTTGAGTGAGAGTGTTATGAGGGTTCCTGAGAAAAGGATGGAAACCAATTATTGTCTCTGGATACATTATAAGAGCCAATGGGTAGGAGTGTTTAATTCTTTCTAACATATTCTCAGTCTCTACCCATTCTCACCAGGTACTATATTAAATTTCCATGACCTAGGTTCCATAGGTATCTCCTATTCCTGAGACATTATCCTATTTGGTATTCCTAGGCTCCGTCACGTCCCGAGAATTACGCAGCGGATATTAGTTCGAAGAATTCGAGTCGATATCTCGAGATGTGGACAGTCGGCAAATAAGCCTCTAGATAGCACGCACTAAATGTGTATCAACACAACATCATAATAGGGCCCAAGTGTTGAACTCCATATAAATGGTAATCAGATCTCAACTCATTTTATCAAAATTGGAAACTAGTACAGGACTGAGACTCAATAGAAGGGAAATTACACTTACCTCACTTCCTACTACATTGTACCAATGCTCAAAGTAATCTACTATAACTAGACTCATAGTTGGAATGCTCATCACTCGGTCGCATTCCCATCCTCGACTTGCTCTTCCTCTGAATGTCATAGTCACCTAGATTGGGTAAAGTAGGGGAGAGCAACTAGCCCAGTAGGATTTATATCTCAATGTGCGGGCAATGAATATAATGATTAACATTTTAGAATTAGGTAGCACGATGAATGTCATGATATGCGTGTAATCGAATAACAGATTTAAAACATGATGCATGAACAGCTAGATAGAGTGATCATGATAAATAAGATCTGGAATGATATAACAGAGAGAACTAGCAATAGATCACTTTGTACAAGCACGCAAGATTCCACTTGATGTCAATAGTTTACAAGAACGCAAGATATCACTAGTAGCAATAATGCAGGATGGCCATATCACGCAAGCAAGCAAGATTGCACAAGCACGATCAAGTAACACTAATCAGACACGTAAACACTAATGTACACCAAGGAAGATCCACCAAGAGTGCACACAGGCACCAGTATGTGTTATGTATCTAACATTCAACAAGCAAGAAAGTACTCCCAGCGCAGATGCATGCAGTAATCATTATATCCCATGGTTAACAGTATATCTATGACTCGCCGTCATTGGGCTAGATTGAGCCCTTGGACACACGCCGTGCCCTGTCAGCATCTCATGTAAAATTTTAAATGTAGATACCCACAGTCATTAATAATGGCCAATGAGAGTTCCAAAAAAATAAGCATGTTAATGTCATGTCATGATGATGATGGAAACAAGTAATAAGTAATTGAAATGATTTCATGATAACAATGGTCAAGAGATAAATTCGGTAGCTGAACGGTACGATTTATAATTAGTTTAATCTCTTCAAATAATAGCTTTAGTCTAGATTGTAATTCATACTCACTCACGAGCAACAAAAGAAAGGAAGTGCACACTAGAGATGTATAAGTGTGTAGTGATGTACGCGTCTCAATCCACAAATCCGTCGGTCTCAAACTCTCGGAAAACACTTAACCTGATGGCATACAATGAACAATGCATTTAACTACATATGGTTTACAGATTTTAAGATAATATTTTATCCTTTAAATCAAGCTAGAATGGTAACAAGAGTAAATCACAAGTTTCATGTATGATCATTTCATTAAGAAAGCAATTAGAATAATATTCATATAATTAAGGATTTTTTCAATGGGTTAAACACTTTTAAGCCATTAAATAGACATCATGCAATGATCAGACCCAAGACAGGCAATATTTTGCAAAGGTAGTGTCGACACTATGCTCCAAACACAAGGCAAAATAATGAAGAATTGGTCAAGTAGTGTCGACACTAGATCAAGTAGTGTCGACACTAGAGACAGCTTCCAGAAAACCTTCTGGCCAATATGGGATAGTGTGTCGACACTAGTTCAAGTAGTGTCGACACTAGAGGCCTTCCAGAACACCTTTTGGGCAAAACTGGTCAGGTAGTGTCAACACTAGATCAGATAGTGTCGACACTAGAGACCTTCCCAGAACACCTTCTGGGCTGATCTGGGACAGTGTGTCGACACTAGTTCAAGTAGTGTCCTAGAGGCCCTCCCAGAACAACACATATAGGTCAAATGCAACCCAAAAACACATCTCATGCAGAATTTACTTTCCCTGTTTATAACTCTCTAACTAATGACATTTTGACAAAATGTTCAAACAAAAAGATGACGAGGACAACTAGTAGAAGAACTGTAATGTTAGGGGTTTGATCTAATTCGGTCTCGAATCCCGAGAAAACATATGAAGAACATAAAGCTAAGTGCAGCCCGAAATTGCAGTATCATGCAGAGACTCTCTTAACATGCTTATAACTTTCTAAAAAAAGACTTTTAGACAAACGTCCAACACGAAAGATGATCTGGACTGCAAGTAGAAGAACTTTCATGAAGGAAGTTTAGTCTAATTCGATATGAAATCGCGTGCATAAAAAGAAGTACGGGAAAACCCTAACTGTGCAGCGCTAGGGAACTACGATATTCAAAATCTACTCAATGAAATTCGATGAACCCAGTGGGAAATGAAATTTAACTTGATGCTCTACACTTGGTATAGTATATGTTAAGGTTTGGCCCGAGAAAACCTACCTTCTGGGTTGAAGAAGTCTAATTTTTCAAAAACACCCGTGTTCAGACCACTTGGAGGAGAACGCTTACCGCTTCATGTATACTACATGGAATTTGGGCATTCCACTTGGGTTAGAACGTAGACTTGACCCTCTTTCCAGGGGTATAAGCCTTGCAAGGTTTGGTTTAGGTTTGACCTACCTTTGGTCGACTTCAAGATGACTGTCTGTGCAGGTCGCAGCAGACACAACGGGAAAAGAACGGCTTGGTGTGGGGATCTCCTGCTTCCCCAATGCCAAGAACTCCTCCACACGACCCTAGAAAGTTCTAAAACTCGTTCCTAAGTTTGGTGAAGAGTATTTAAGCAACTATGGTGTTTTAGGAGTCCTTTATGACTAGGAAAGCAGGTTGCGGTTTTGACAGGTTAGTTTCCTACTTAGAGAGGATTTCTTCCTCCCATATAGTGTGTGAGGCTTTAGGAAACCTCCCACCATAGTTAGGCACGAATTTGGGTTGCCAAGAATGCATGATTGCATCCCAATTAACTCAAATTGCTTTTTTTCTAATTTCAGCTTATTTAGAGTTACGAATTTTCCCTACATTTTCTAGCTTTATATGATTATTGGGCCACATGATGTCCATTGACCCAATTATGATTTGGGTCATTAATATATAATGTTGAAAGTCCCTCCAACACTTTATTTAAATTTTTATTACGTCGTATTTCCGTGTTAACGGTTTTTCCGACTTGTTATAGCACGTACGATAATGATGCGTATGTTTTACATACTTGGAAATTATTTATTTCCATTTATTTGAATTCTTTATATAACTAATGGGGTACAACCTCCTCAATGGCTGGCGTAGCTTGTAGGGCTAAGGCCGGAGGAGGGTCCTGAAGGGATCGCCTATCGTTCGAGCTTCGCCCTGGCGGGCGGAAGCTCACCTCGAAGTAGATAGGCCACGAGAGGGTCCATCCAGCTCGGGCCAGAGGACCGGGCTCAATGGAAGCTACATCTACTTCAGTGCTCGGCGGAAGGAAGAGAGCTTCGATGAATACGGAGCGAGAGGGGGTGACATCGCCTGAAGAGGCTAACTTGGCGAGTGCATCAGCCCGCACATTGTGCTCCCGTGGCACGTGTATCACTTCGAAATAGAGGAGACCATCTGCTCGGCCTTTGACCTGCTGGAGGTATTGTGTCATACGGGGCTCCCTTGCCTCAAAGTGTCCGTTCACCTGGCTGGCGACCAACTGCGAGTCACTGAAGACCAGCAGTCACAGAGCTCCTAGGTGCCTGGCCATTCGGATCCCAGACAGCAACGCCTCGTACTCAGCGATGTTGTTGGAGGCAGCAAAACGGAACCTCAGGGCGTATTGGAACTCTAAGCCTTCCGGGGAGGTGAGGACCAAGCCCGCTCCGCTCCCTGTAACGCAGGAGGATCCGTCAACATAGAGCTCCCACGGGGGCTCGTCTGCTAACGAAGGATCCTGCTCGGTCGGAAGGGTGCACTCCGCAACGAATATGATTTTTTGCAGTATATTCTGCAGTATCAATATGATTTTTTGCTGCTCATTTCTCCCTATTTGTGCATTAGGATGTCTCAAATGGAAGGAACAAGTAACACAAAGAATAGCACAATTAGAACTAGTTGGAAGGATAATGAGAGGGTCAAGTTCTTTCTAGATTGTTGTATTAGTGAGGTGGCAAGAGCTGGGTGATCAAGAACATCACTAAGAAAAGAATCATGGGAAAGAGTTGGAAAACAGTTGAAGGAGAGGTACAATATGGAGCTCACACAAAAGCAAATGAAAAATCAATTTGATTATCTAAGGAGTATGTATGTGGAGTGGTGCAATTTGGTGAACAAGAACACTGGACATGGTTACAATCCAGTCACAAAGACAAGGATTAGACACCTGAAAAATGGGAGGAGTATCTAAAGGTATGTATTAATAACTTAATATTGTCATGAATCTTGTATTAGAACTAAAATATTTTATTCTTGGGTACAGGCACATCCCAAAGCATCATTAGGTGAATGGCTTTAGGTAGGAAGAGGGGTAAAGCTTTATTTGAAGGTGTTTCAGCTATAGGAAGTATAGGATGGGGTCCTGCAAGCAGGTGTGCTAAACCTATTAGCTCATCTTCTACTACACATGAAGTAGAAGATGAACAGTTGATCATGAGAAGAGCCAATACAACACACATATAGGAGAATCCATCTAGACAGAATGATCAACAATTTATGATCCAATTGCGTGATCAAATCGCCAACACTTTGATGGCAAGGAGGGCTCGAGCACAAAGATAAAGGTATACTCAATAGTATGTATTTTGTTTAATTTTTAATCGCCAACACTCGAGAGTTTTTTCTAATCATGTTTCTACCTATATCCCAAATTAAACTGTGTTTCCTTGAAAAACTTTATGATTTAATCACTGTGGCAAATGTATTGAGAAGGTAGGAATTGAAAGTAAAACATGCTGCAATCACTCATCATTTTCTGTGCAAGAAGATGAAAGAAAAAAAAAAACTTATTTACATGAAAACTGAGTCACTTTATCATTGCGAACTGTCCTTTATTTGTTTCTATACTGAAGTTTCCTCTCTAATTCTTACTTGTAGATGTTTAACTATTATGATTCTCTCTCTCCCACTCTTGGGAAACTAGATATGGTTTTTGTATCCATTGAACAAATGCATATGCATATTATTTCAAGTGCATGGCCTGGATGGTAGCATAGCTTCCATTAGTAATCTTCTGCTAAGCCTCAGGTATCTATTGTAAGATGCAAACAGAATCAAGATAGCATTTTCTATTGTTAGCTTGTCTCTTTTGATTTTTTTATAGGCTAGAAAAGAGAGAGAGGCCCAAGGTGCTTAAGAAGGATGGACAGTTGTGGTTCATCATAAAGGTAGAAAGAAGACAACAAATTCTGAAAGTGGAATTGATGTCGGATCTGTTCCTCAAGCTGCTGTTGAGGATAAAATGGCTAAAAGAAGCAAAAGGAACTGCTTTAGATTTCTACAAATAAAATGGCTAATCGATCAGGCTTAAGATCATCAATGTACTCTCTTTGCCTTGAATCTAATCTTGAGTATGTAGCTAATGTTGTTTACGATGTGCAGGTGCTCACTTAGTTGTTTACGATGTGCAACTATTTCAGGTATAATTTACTTTATTCCATTTCTCGTTGTGTCATTTGGTCGATTTCTAACTGAGTGCATCTTATTTTATTGCTTTAGCTATATGTTTAGCAAGTTGGCAGTGGAGAAGGGACTTGCTTAAGGGCGAGATGAGTCATATGTCAAGCAGTTATCTGAAAACTTTTATTGGAGCGATCAAAAATGGCAACATAATGATCAATGGAGCTATGCAACATCAGACTGTACTTTTACTTTTTAAAATATTTTTTTATTTGGAGCTATGCAACGTCCAGGTTGTACAGGAGGGAATTCTTCCAAGAGACCCAATTATCCCCCTTGAACTAGAACATTTCAGTCAACTGCACCAACATGGATGATTCAACTCGATCATATTAATAGATTTGTCTGTATGTATCGATTGGATGTCGCAGCATTTGGCTTCTTTCTGCTCTAAAAGTTCCTTTGCAAGTGATTTTTAATTTTTTTGTAGTGAAATTTAATTTTTTTATAATGAATTTAATTTTTTTTAATGAAATTTTAATTTTTTTTGTAGTTATGTTTGCATTTAGACTGGCCTTTCTTTTGTGGGGAAAAATTGTAAAATAGTAGGTGCTTATATGTAATTAAAAAAGTGTACTATATATAAATACCATACTCTTTTAACTTAGTAAATATGGAATAAAAACCACAAATTTAGGGATTTAAGTATGTAGGGGTGTTTATGTAATATATAAAAGTTAGGGACTTATAGTAATTATAAGATAGTTGAGAGATGTATATATAAAATTATGAGAAATAAAAAAAAAATTTAGACATATTTTAAGCATATAAGGATATTTATGTAAAATAATATATTAATTCAGATGTCATTTAAGTTGGTTAAAACAAGTCTATAGAAGTCTAATATATTTCAAGTACTTATTAAATTACAGATTTAGACAATAGATAGTAAATTAGACTTTAAACATTATTAATAAGTGTTATCAAACGCCACCTAAGCCAAAGTCTACCTGGAAATGCCAATAAGTCCTCATTTCATACTATGCTGAATTGTTTGATGGAATGCCCAAGCAATCATCAACTCATGCAGACCTTGAGGACAAGGTCTTTCAAGGGGGAAGTATTGTTAGGTGGTGTAAGATAGTAGGGGAATAAATACAAATGTTAGAAGAATAAGCTATCTTTGAAATATGGACTTTGAGAAGGGTTAGCAAAGAAAAGTTGTGGGAGAACTTTGTTTGATCTGGGGATGGGTATAAATGTAGGGGAGAGGAGAAAAATGGTATCAAATGGATGTTTTCGACTCTTAAGATCTCTTTTCTTGTAGCTTTTCCATAGACTTAATTTCTTTCTCCTATTTCTTTCAATTTCTAGTTTAGACGAGGTGTTCTCACTCGGAGCATGTAAAATAGGGGTTTTGATCCACAACAAAAATAGAAGAGAGAGAGAGAGAGAGGAAAATGTGTGGACGGCTTGGTTCAGAAAAAAAGAAAAGGGCCATTGCCTTCTTCCTCTCGCCAAAAGAAGGAGGAGTCTTGGGCTAGGAAACCAGAGGCGAAAGAGAAGAAGAGAGCAAAGCTGGGGGGTTTTTGTCCGATTGGTCATTAATTGTAGAAGCACTGCCACAATGCTGGAGACACCAATTCTTCGTGTTGCACTGTGACCATTAGGCATATCTTCAACCTCTTTTGTCACTAACCAACTTAAGCCCCCTCTGATCTCTTCCTATTACTGTGACAAGTACTTCAGGATAGGCACCTTAATCGATTATATATCAATTATATGCACTCTGATAAATTTTACTTTCTACAATTAAGTCTCACACAATGGGCGCCCTAACCGATTATGTTCACTGTGTAGTGTTAGCGTTTACAACTAAGTACCAAATAGTCATGAGCACCTTAACTGATTTGTTTATTTCCTATTGAATTTTGATAATCAATTATGCAACACAATATAGTATAGTTTGGCTTAATTGATTATGTACTATATAGTATGGTAAGATTTGGCTAAGTATTGATTATGCACTATATGCTAGAGTTTTGATTTCTATTGACTAATTACACTCAATATCATGGTTTTACGATAATCAATTACGCATGTTAAGATATGTAATGTTTAAAAACTTCATAATAAAAAAATTATTTCATAATCGTGCTTGAGCTGTGGTCTCATGGACCACATATGCATTTTAGGCTTTAATTAAGTCTTGAAGGGAACTTGAAGTTTTGTACAGGTGGGCCTTGGTGGAGGAGAAGACATTTTGTAAACTTTGTTCTAAGGTGGGTTGGTTGGTTGTAAATAATTAGATAAAGACTTTGTGCACTTCTCAAAGTGCAAAAATATCATGTCATCTTGCACTTCTCCCCTCCCATTGGTGGAAAAAAGGAGAGAGATCTATGTGGCAGTTTGATTCCCACCAATGGGAGGGAGGAAGTGCAAGATGATATGGCATTTTTACACTTTGAGAAGTGCACAAAATCTTTCTCAAATAATTATAATTTGTACAAGGGTTTGTTGAACCGGCCCAAGAGTTGTAAATATGAAATTATTTTACAAATTATTGAAATTATGAAGATGTTGGTATTTTATCTTTCTAATGGAAACCAAATTATATAGTTCTATTTCCTTCGTCTGCAAGAACAGTCTGCTCCTATCTTCTTTTTTTGGAATTGAACGGAGCTATGAAGCTCCATTCAAATTGCATAAGTTAGAGAGAACTCAGAGAGCACCATACAGTCATCAACAAAGCGGGACAAGAAAAATAAAAACCATAAAACGACCCACCAAATTCGAGATCTGTCAAGGTGGTTTGAACGCATCGACCAACTCAACATCATGTCTGCCTGCAAATCTTCATCAAATCCTGTGGGATGTCCTGTGCCCAGTGGATGTCAAACATAGCTAAAGGTGCCTGTTTAGCCAACCAATCTGCCGCTAAATTGCCTTCTCTTTTGAACATGTGTCACTTTAACCAGATCCCAGCTTTCAAAATCAATTGAATATCCTGAATGATGTATTGCCTTGTTGACATTAGAGTTGGTTATGAGATCCACAATTATTTTGTCTCTCCTTCAAGCCATATTCCAATTCCCCTCTAAAACCCCATGTTTTTCATAGCTTTGACACATTCTCTAGCTGCCACAGCCTCCGCTTTAAGAGCGTTCACATTTTTTCTTAGTTTAAGGCTCCCGCCTTTAAGCAATTGCTATGCCCATCTCTAATGATGTACCCTGCTCCTCCTCTAAGGGTTCCTCCTTCCTCCTTGCAAGCCCCATCGAAATTTCCCTTAAACCAACCATCTTCTGGTTTCTCCAACTTACATGTTTGTCTTTAGCAATCTCCAGAATACATCCACATCAAAACCTTTGTTCTACACCAATCCATCTGATCAGTGTTGAGGACTCCCACACCTCCCAACTTGTCCCAGTTAGCTCTTAAATAGCTTTCTGCTGCAATGATGATCAAGTTAGCTTTTCCTTTAAACGCACCCCTCTCCCCTCTGAATAAACTGTCATTCTTTCTCTCCATATCGCCACTGGAGTATAAGCCACCATTGTTTTGCAGTAGATGTGCACCATGGATATGCTTGGGAGGGCAAAAATAAAGTTCCATAGATGATTTAAATCTGTAGGGGGGAAATGCCAACCAGTAGGGCATCAAATCCACCAAGATCTTTTGGAAATTTTGCAGGAGATAAGAGCATGGCAATCATCTACATCCGCCTCCCAGCATCTATGGCAGCAAGCTGTTACTACAATGTTGCAGGAGTTCAAATAAGCTTTAGTTGGTAGTCTTCCCAAGCAATTTTCCAAAGGAGGGTCTTAATTCTCTCCACTGTTGGCCATTTCCTGATTAATTTCCAGTCAAACCCCTTATGCTTTTGTTGAGCTATCTCCCCTGAGTAGCCACTTATAAGCACTTTTAGTGGAGAAGCTT
Organism: Colocasia esculenta; assembly: GCA_014218235.1. Taxonomy (NCBI): domain Eukaryota; kingdom Viridiplantae; phylum Streptophyta; class Magnoliopsida; order Alismatales; family Araceae; genus Colocasia; species Colocasia esculenta. Next base: position 53,351,351 of record CM024760.1, on the reverse strand, counting down.
CCATGGCTATCTGGGATCCACATTCTTTCATCCAACTTTGGGGCATGAGAGTAGGCAACTTCGATATTTCAAGTGCTAAAGATGAAGGGAACCATTGTCATAGCTTTTCCTTGCACCAGTTTCCATTGCCGTCCATAAGCAATGCCAAAGTATCTGTATCCTGAACATTGCTCAAGTTTACCTCCCAAGGAAATTCCATAATACTTCTTCCTCTGACCTAAGAGTCCTTCAATAGTGCCCGGCAACCAACCAAAACAATCTTTGTTTTTACTATACTCATCCAGTAACCTCCTCCACAAATCTGATTTAGGCACTGATTTGAAAGCTCTGTCACTGTCTCTTTGCCTGCAATACTTGTCCAAAACCAGCTGGCTCCACATGGATTCTCTATGCTGACATAAGCCAAAGATGAGTTTCAGAAACATCGCACTATTGAGGTTATAGAGATCCAGAATACCCAGTCCACCGTCTTTCTTATCTAATTTCAAAATGTCCCAGCTAATAAGGTAAAAAACCTTTAGTGTCCAGTCTTCCGCACCAGATAAATCTTCTGCAAATATCCTCCAGTTCTTTTAGTTGCCATTTTCTAAAGTTTGTAGCTACTGCCCAGTAGATAGGTAGAGCTGATAGTACATCACTATAAGAGAAGTGAGATTTATCAACGACTTTATATCAGCGACTAAAAACAATCATTGACATATGATATATATGTCAACAGCTGCTTATAGCCGTTGACATATGATCAACTAATGTCAACGGCTTCTTATAGCTGTTGACATATATATAAACTTATGTCAACGGCTACTACAATTGTTGACATAAGCTTAACATATGTCAACAACTATAGACAGTCGTTGACATAAGCGTAACTTATGTCAACGGCTATAGTGAGCCGTTGACATATGTTGATCATATGTCAACAATTATAGGTAGGCGTTGACATATGTATCATATGTCAACGGCTATAGGTGTCTGTTGACATAAGTAACATATGTCAATGGTTACGAAGCCATTGACAAAAGCTTAACATATGTCAACGGCGAACAGTAGCCGTTGACATATGTTACTTATGTCAACGGACACTTATAGCCGTTGACATATACTGATGAAAAAATGGCGAGATTTTTCCCACCCACTAGACCAATATTTGTCAACGGCTATGAAAAGTCGTTGACAAATGTTCATTTGTCAGCGACTATGTAAGCCGTTGACATATACTTAAAATAAAATCTGAAACAACTGCGGCCAATCTCCTGCCCTTTGAAGAATGAAATTCCCACCCTGGCCACCTCCTCTCCCCACCCCGGCCCCTTCCTACTTCTGCTCTCTCCTCAACGCCAGCAGCCTCTTCGCCACGACGCTGCACTAGGCAGCCTCTTCTGCATCCAGGGCGAGCCAAATCTCAGCATCATGGTTGGACAGGAGTTAACTCCTCATGCAGGCAACTTCCCCTACGAAGGAACGCAGCTCTTCACTAGCCTTGTTGGTGGTGGGCGGCAGCGCATCGTGGGCGGCAGCGCATCGTGGTTCCCAGAGCATGGAAGCCCCGACTGGGTCAGCAGCCGCCCCACCCCTCCCACAGCACCGCTCGAGCAAAGGCCTCGTTGCCGAGCGACGGGCTGCCGAAGGTGATGCACAAGAGAGACCTTGGGGGGTTCAAGGAAGGGTGCACGCAGAAACATCGATCTCTCCCTCTCTGTATTTATATGAAAGGAGAGCAAGATTGATCTGTAATCAATTATACCAACTACATCATCGCATCTTCCTGCCAATGCTCTCACGCGCGGAACCCATCGCCGCTAACTAGCACAGCTCCTTGGCTCCTCTGATGCTTCTGGGCGACTTGGGCGTCATTGCCGCCCCATGCGAAGATGATCCAGGCCATGGCAAAGAGCCACATGATGACGAAGCAGTACAAGGTGTCGAGACCATCCTCCTCGGCGTCGTCACCTCCTCCGCCGCTCGGCCCCGAGACCAGCCTCTTCTCCGCCCGCTCCTCGAGCTCTTGCCCAGTCTCTCGCTCCGGCGGGGTCTGCAGGTACTCCACCGCCGCCGCCGTCACCTGGTACGATGCGGCAGTGGAGGTGACGGGTTTTTTTTTATAAAAAAATTAAATCTTTGTCAACAGTTGGAAGAAGCCGCTGACATATTCTTCATGTCAGCAGCCACCAGCCATTGACATATCCTCTATGTGTCAACGGCCGCAAACCGTTGAAATATCTACTATATGTCAACGGCTCGTAACTATTAACATATGAACAATATGTCAACGGTCGCATACGGTTGCTGACAAATATTAGTCGATGATTTATTTGTCGACAACTTTATCAACGGCTCTAAGGCCGGTGACATACGTCTGTCAATGATTTTGCATATTTTGTCAACGGTTATGAGCCACTGACATATATATTATTTTTTGTAATGCATGTTTCACTAAGGTAATTCTCCCGGCCATGGATAAACTTCTTCCTTTCCAACTTGCCAATTTGTTTAAGATTCTTCCTTTAATTTGCTTGAATGATTCAGTCCGGAATGAGAACCGAGTGCACGACAATACGAGTTCTTCTGAAATCCCTTTCACTAAAAACCCATATAAACACGTAATATATACACAAAGAAACATAACTGAGTGAGACTAACAGCAATATGTTTCAGACGTATCCTATTCAAGCAATCTTAACCAAACACGAGAAAGATTTGCGTGGTCGTCAAGCCTTTGGTTGGTTCTTCCAGACGGGTCTGTTTGTTTGAGCGGAAAATCCGCGTTAGGAAATAGTTTTTAGGAAAATTTTATTTTTCAAATCATTTGGTACCATTGAAAAATATAATCTGGAAAACCAAAAATCGCATAAATCCTGGATTACCGCGAATGCCATTTTCCAAGCAGTTGCTACAGTACGTGTTATGTACTATTCATGTAAGTTAGTGTTTTTTTTTCCACTCATTTAAGTAGTCTTTGTCAAATTTAATTATTTTTATTAGTTAATTTAATTTAATTTTTTATTAAAATATCTGTAAAATACTATTCATCCAAATTGTATTTTTATTTTATTTCTACTATTTTAAATTGTCTTTGTCAAAGTTACTTATTTTTCATTAGTTATCTAAATTTTTTATTTTTAAAAAAATATTAAAAATAAAAAAATAAAATAAAATAAAAAATTGATAAATAGTGTTAGTACACAAGGAGTATATGACTCTCTCATTTGAGTGGATCATAAGATCTCATATCTCTCCATACAACTTTATATTTATCTGACAACTAAATAGATAATTACGTTTTTATTTTCACGTAAAAGTTATTCCGTGAAAAATTATTTTTCTATTAAACTATTTTACATACAACCAAATAGATCTTTGGTGAAGGTGAGAGCCGAAGTCAGCAGTTCACACCTCCGATACCGTCTCGTATATATGTTCTGGGAGCTTTCCCGACGTCCATATTATCACTGCCGTAATCTTCGTGACTATGCACATCCAATGGATCTTCGAGTCTAAGAAATGAGACGCACTCATCTATTTTTTTTTCTTTTTTTAGTTCAACTCAGTGGTTTAGTCACATTTGCAATTCTCTAGTGAATTTAATCCGGACCTGTTTCAGAACCCTTAATAGACATCTTATGTCTAAAGTAATTTTAAATTGTTTGATAAAATATTTGAAATAATATCTGATTTAATCACTTAAATTTGAAAAAATATTTAATTTTTAAGCCATAAAAAATCACTTTTTTTTCAAACCGGCGGCCAGTCGTGACGGGACGGTCGACGATTCGCAAGATTCTAGCGATAGTGGCCGGTGGCCATCGAATTCCGACGATGACCATCGAAGGCCGGAATCCTACGATAGTTGTCGAATTCCGGTGACTTTTGTTCAAAAAATAAATTTTTGTTCCAAGTTTTAAACCCAAGATCTATAGGTAGAAAAGTGACATACTAACCAACTGTGCTACAAATTTTGTTAGTTAAATATCAGTTTAGATGTTACTTAAGTTGGTTATCAAATAATTATTAATGAATGTCTTATATATATTAAGTATTTTTTAAGTTTCAGATTTAGTGAATAAATGAGAAATAAGATTTTAGACTTTAGACTTAAATGTTATCAAACAACACCTTAATCTCAAGTTTCTTAACACATTACTCCGGTCATGAACTAGGGTTTGTTTTTTGGTAAATTCTCATGTAAGAAATTATTTTTAGGAAAATTTCCATACAATAACTTATTTGGTACCTCTGAAAAGTTAATCTATGAAAAAAATTTACCTAAAATTTATGAATATTGACATCTTTGATGAAACCCCGTAAATTATTTTTCTTAATTTCTCTTTAATATAAGATTTTTATGAGAGAGACTACTATCTCTACCCTCATTTCTAGTCTCTTCCACACTGTCAACTATCGTCTCTAAGGCGATGACCAATGACTGTTGACCAGTGACAGCGACTAACACCCGATGCTTGGCGCCCAACAGCTAGTCACTGACGGTTGACGCCAAGCGATCGACAGTTAGAGCATACTTTTTATTTTAAAATTTTATTTTTGAAAGGAAAATCATTTATGTGACTATCAAACGGACTCTTATATTTTTTATTTTCTTATAAATGTTATTATTGGGGGAAAAAATTCATATGAATATATTTTAGGAAAAATTAATTAGAAGTCCTGATTATAATAGGGAAGTCTTTACTGTAACATGATTTAACGTGTACTGTAACTAAAGATAACACTTACTGTAATGAGTTACAATTCTGTCAAGGACTAAAAAATAAATCAAATATCTGTTAAAGACTCCTAATTAATTTACCCTATATTTTATAACCAACTAAATAGACCCTTAATCTCAACTCCACTTGACTAAATACCCCCACAATAAGTTCATAAACTCAATGAGTGGCTTAATATTTTTGGCCCTCCATGTATACCGGGGTTGATCAGAGGTCCCAGATTCAAGCCGCAAAATAGATTTGTGTAGTTCAAGAGTAATTGTTTAATCCAACGAAAGAAAGATCTACCACCACCATCACTCTTCCCCTTCCACTTTCACCCCATGTCTCGTCTAAACTCAGCATCCGTCCCTATAGCAGAAGAGAAATATTTATTACCTTTTAAGGTGGATATACCCTGGATACCATTAGGTCATGCATGCAACGTGCAGATGTTCCCCTCCTTTTTTTTTTTACGTGGATCTATATTTTCAATGTAAAAATTATTTGTCTAATTATCACCTTTAGTATTAAAAGCGACAAATAATTAATTAAAAAAAATATTTCTCATCCTTCCTAACTAAGGGAGAAAATTAACTTTTTATATGTTAAAATTATTATTTTTTTAAATTATAAGTGACAAATAACTTTATAAAGAACAATACAAGAGCATAAATAGGTCTTTACTATAACATGACTTAACGTATACTGTAACAGGTGATAACATTAACTGTAATGAGTTACAGTTCTATTAGGGACTAACAAATAAGTCAAAAATCTGATAGGGACTCCTAATTAATTTACCCATACTCATAGACGGATGCAGAGAGTAAGCAGTGGGGTCCTGTGACCCCACTGAAATTTTAGAACTCTATTAATGAGTCTAAAATTTTCCATTCAATTAGTTTGGTTGGAAATTTTATTAAAGGGGTGACCCCACTGAAAATTTTTCTGAGTCCGTCTATGCCCATACTTCTATTGAATGGAGCCCGTCCGCCTATGCACGAGCCGGTAATGTGCAGGATTGACAGCTTTCCTCCCCTTCCAAACATGCAGCTAGCATTTCTCACGGTAGAAACAGCCTTCAACTCTGTTTAGTTTAGTTCAGACTGCAAGAAAAATCATAACGGCAGCCACAAGTACAGGCGAGTGAGGAGATTATTACAGATGATTTGGCCTTTACATTTAATAGAACGGCATATCATTCTGCTGCTGAGTCTACAGCACCTGGGACAGGCGAATCCTTGTAACGATTCTCCGAAATCGTGATGTAGTGAGTCACTACCCCCGTCAGCTGCTGACTTGGATGCGGATTCATGGGAATGTTTAATTTATCGGCCTGGAGTTCCACAATGTCACTGGAATAGAACTACATGTTAATCAGGTGCCTAATGGAGCTTGTCTTCTCTGCATTATCTGGGGGGTTGAGATCAGATTACTGCTTGGAGCAGGCGTCCTGAGTTCTTCAAATACAAACTCATGGCGACTGAGAACATTCTCCGACCACTGATGGCTGAGGAATCACATATTCAGTGGAAAATCATAAACTCAATAATGAGAACTCATAACAGCAAATCTCATCTAGATAAATATTCTTGTCAATGCTTCTTGTACGTCAATAACGGCAGAGACCAACAGATGACATCCACATATTTGATGTTGATATATTGACAAGGCATTGGAGTAGGGATTTGCTCTTTTCAAGTGGAATGGACATAGTGTTTGCTTACATAGCAGATGACGTATGAATTTCCCCGTGTCATTAGCTACCTGGGAGGAAATCCGTGGTCACCACGACAAGAATGGTCCTAGTCCTTCACAGTCGACTCCTGCTTTCAACAGTGGATTGAATTCTGTTGATGAAGTCATCAATGCTCATGTTGCCAAGCTCCCCTGCAAACCGTGACCTAACTGTTACAGTGTTTGTCTCAACTTCCTTTGGCCCTACAACAGCCATCAGGGGCACCTTCTGCTTCTCTGCATTTCTAACCAGTTTTGGTAGGCGTTCACCATGGCAGAGCTCAGCTCGTACGCCAGAAGATTTCAGTCTTGACAGAACCTCAGTGCAGTAGTCAACCTGCAATACAAATGGAAAGTGCTAGATCATTGTATACATTACTGTCCAACTGCAAAGATAACCAATCCAAAAAAAAAGCACAGATAATTGCCTAAAAAGTCAACCGTACAATTTGCTTGCAGCTGACCCGAGGCATGTGGCAAAGTTGTGTGTAAATCTAGTGATGCAGTGCTTCCTGAGATTCTAACATGGTCTAGACAAAAGCATCTTTATTGCATCAAGTTTGTATCTTTTGTTCATTGGAAGAAGCTAGCATTTTGATACTAAGAAGAGGTGCACAGTACTAGATAAATTTTTGCAAGATGAATATAGTTCTTTCTACCGAGCAATATAGATCATAGTGATACATTTCATAAAAATATAGATCATAATGATACAGTTATTCCGCATGATCTCTGGTATCCGCACATTTAGAACTTAATTACAATTTGATTGAACATATAAAACTTATGCCATTAAAGAAACTTAGCTTCACTCAGAAGCAAACTGAATATCCTAGTCTAGGAACTCTAGGTCATAATCATTGGTTTCACACAAAGTAACATATTGCTACCTTCATTCATATTTAATGAAACTTTTATTGATGTAGTTTAAATCTAGCATAGGAAATGAAAAAGAACATCTCTAGTCATCTGACAATATTACATCAAATTTCCTCTTTCACTCTTCATGTAGACTCTTTCAAGGCCATGGAAACCACCAAAAGATCTCTCCATTTTTGTATGAGCTTGAAACCATGAAGAAATTATAAAGCAGTTTTTCTATCTACCTCAACATTTGAAAGTTATGGTAATCAGGTACTTGGCATCATTCTGTAAAGAACACCTGAGATCAGCAAGGCAGCCTACAAGAAAACTGCCAGATATTTGGATTCTTTGTTAGATATTAGCTGACGATGAATTAACAAGATACGACATTATTATTACCATTATTACAGTGACGGTAGTTATCATGGTGGTCGTGGTGGTGATGAACTGATGATGATGATGGCAAGATCACATCAGACAACTTATATAATGATGTGGGTTGTCATTTGTCATTGAGAATATGTTAGATGAAGAGGGAGTTCTTGAACCGCACACAAAATGGCAGATTCATGACCTACACTAAGTGCTCTCATAACCTCTCCCAGACTAGGAAAAGTCATAGAAAAGGGAAAGAGGGATGACGCATTGGACAAAGCTGCTTTCATTTCAAAGGCACTACTTTTCAAGTCAATGCACACAACCTCCAATCACACACTCGACTCTTTTCTCATGTGCTTTTCATGGTCTTAATGATGCGGGACAGGAAGGGGGAAAGAGGCTGAGAGGGAGAGAAGGAGAGAGGGTCTCCGGAGAAAGGGGGGGGGGGGGGGGGGGGAAGGGAGGAGGGCCGGAATCCACCGGAGGAGGAGGAGGGAGAAGGGGAACAGGGGGCGCACCCCTCAAAGCAGAGACTAGGCCATTTTGTTTTTTTTCCTCAAAACATTCATTGCCCAAACGTGGGGGGGTTACTTGTATTTAAAGACCCACATGGCCCTTCTCACCTACCAAGGGCCCAAAAGACCAAAAGACCCCTTTCTAAATATCTAAAATTTTAAAAGAGAAAATTACATCAAGTGGGCCTCTAATGGGCCAAACAAAATAAGCAAACTACCAGTGGATCTTTCGGTGCAGCTTTTCGATTCCCATCACTTAAGCAATACAACCTTTTGCTGATTGGAAGCTCAAAAACAGTGGCAAGTAGCACAGTATATACATCCATATTCATTAAAAGAAATGTGGCCAAGAAATTCTCAAAGAAATTAAGTATAGCATTAATGATCAAAAAATAAACACACCTCATTGTCAGTAACCGGAAGGATACGCACTTGAACTGGAGAAATCCAAAGTGGAAAATCGCCAGCATAGTGCTCTATGAGAACACCAAAAAATCTCTCAATTGACCCAAGAATAGCTCTGTGGATCATGATTGGTCTCTTTTTCTCAGCATTTGAATCAACATACGTGATGTCAAACCGTTCTGGCAAATTGAAATCTACCTGTAGTACATCCACGAGGTTTGTTATTGCTGAGATCATGACGAGCAAGTTACTATACAGATGGAAACCCCGGGATTCAACTAAAAGAATTGGAAGCTGAGTAAAAGAAATTAATTCCTTCATAAAACATCCCAATACTAATGTTAACCACCATTTTGTCAGCTGAATTTCAAAGTTCTTCAAGAACTTGCCTGAACAGTTGAACATTGCCACTTTCTCCCAAGAGCATCTTCAATCTTCAGATCAATTTTTGGACCATAGAAAGCACCCCCACCATCATCAATCTTATAACCCCAGCCTTTATCATCTAAAGCATCACGGAGAGCAGTTGTTGCCATCTGCCAAATGTCATCACTGCCTACAGATTTGTTAGGTCTTGTTGAGAGGTTTACTTCATACTTCATGAAACCAAATTGCAGTAGTATCTCTTCAGTTAAATCAAGAACTTCCCTGATTTCATCTTTGATTTGATCCTCCAAGCAGAAAATATGTGCATCATCCTGCAATTGTTTGAAACATATACTTTCTTCACTAAATCACTCAGAATCAACTCAATAAGATCATATCTAATAATATTTACATGAATTCAAGAATGCTAAAATAACATGTCACACCAAGAAGAGGCAACAAGGAAGATAAACCAGATTGTCCATTCAGAGATCAGTAAAATAGGAAAAAATGTAAATGAAAGTTCACCAGTTTTACGATGACCGTCAATGTTGAACCAGAAAGGGAATTCTAAAAGGAAAGAAAAGAAAAGAAAAGATTGGACCTAAGGAATAGCATTCTGCTATTAAAGGCATAATAAAAGAAGCTGCATTCAGTTATTAAAAGATACCCAAAAAAATATTTCACACAAGTACTTACAAACGGCGTTAAAGGCCCAGGATAAGATTAGCAACCTAAAACCACGGTAAAAAGTAATAATAAGTAGGGGGGTAACGAAGAAAGAGGAAACCATTAAGTGAACGAGGATGGGAAAAAAAACATCTCTTTGCTTGGCATGTCAAATATTGACAAAAACAAGAACGAAGAAACAAAATTTTGCCTACAAGACTAAGCAGATAAAAAGATACCTGGGTAAAACCTCTAACACGGAACAACCCATGCAAGCTGCCAGACAATTCATATCTATATACTGTTCCCAGCTCTGCCACTCTGATAGGGAAATCTCTATATGAATGGAGTTTCCTCTTGTATACTAGAATATGGTAAGGACAATTCATAGGCCGAAGTTGGTACTGTTCATCTTCAATTTGCATTTGATCATACATATTTTCCCTGTAGAATTCCCAATGGCCACTAATTTTCCAAAGATCTGCTTTAGCAACATGAGGTGTATACAAAAGCTCATAACCATGTTGTATGTGTGTTTTCTTCCATGAATCTTCAATAATATGCCTAACTATGGCACCCTTTGGGTGCCAAAAGACCAAACCACCACCTGCATCATCCTGAAAAAAGGTAGGAAAAAAAGAAAAACGAGTCAAAACAACGCTTGAGAAAAAAGAAAGACGATATGAAACAAAGACATGCTGGAATTGTTATTTAATGAATTCAGAAGGCTATGAAGCTGCACTTCTTATGAGTTTTAGATGAATTATTTCCAACCTCAATATAGATCATTGTCATTGCTTTCCCAATACAGGAGCATGAATTCAGGTTTTCTGCTTTTAACTCCTCGAAACTTTGATGTAATGTGTTTGATTGCACCTCTTTCCCAAAACCTAGAAGACTTCCAGTAAACGTCTAGGAAAAGGACCTAGACATTTCCCAAATAATATGACATAATCGGTATGCATTACATTAATTGAATTCCAAGTGAAGCTCTAAAATTCTTGACAAGCAATAATGCAATTAACTAAAGCCAACTATAATCCTCATTCTAAGTCACCATTGGGATTAATTAAGACTAATCCTACTTCAGTTCAAAAACTAAGCATACAAAATTTGCTACACTGGGCTGTTTTCCTTCCACGGTCACTTTCTCTTTCTATGCTGGATGTCCTGGCACCTTTCATTGGGATAAGAAAAGAGGGGAATAGGCATAACTCATCCCAATATAAGTTATTCCTATCCTCTAATCTCATGCCGTTTGGTAGTGGCTAGGTTATTCTCATTTTTAAATTTATCCCCTGTTTGGTGAAAACAGGAATGGAAATGGGGATAAGGCTTTATTTTTGACTTTCCTGCCCTCGATAATACTATGATATATGAATAATTTAACTATAATACTATGTTAATTTACATTCAAAAACCATCATACTATGTTAACTATTATAGTTATATGTAATATAATAATGATAACATTACTAATGGCTATTTTATAATGTTAATTACAATAGTTAAATGCAGTATAATAATAGTAACATAATTAAGTCTACTATATTAATTATCATATAATGTAGTAACATTATTATGTTTTTGTTATTACATTAAGTCTAATCATAATTTAATGTGGCATTATCACTAATTTGGCCATATTATTATGTTAATTACCATAGTTATATGTAATATAACAATATAGTAATAATCTAGTTGATTATTATGTTAATTTCTATAAGAATGTAAAATTACCATTGTGTTAATGTGATACTACATTTAAGACTAAACCTAATTTATTGAGATGCTAATCATAATTTGCCCCTAATGCTATTGTTAATTACTCTAGTAATATGTTAATTATGAAAGTAATATAATGATAATACTACATTACTATATTTAGTTTAACCATAATTTATTATAATGTCATTAACAATTTGACCAAGTTACTATGTTAATTACTATATAAAAATTATTATGTTCAGTATTGTGATAATTACTAAAGCAATGTAGTAATATTTGCGTTAAATATATACTATTATATTAAGTCTAAACATAATTTAGGGAGCAGTTATCATTAATTTGATTATATTACTATATTATTTATCATAGATATATATAGTACAGTAACATATTACTTATGTTACTATATTCATTATTGTGTTAATTACTGTAATAATTTAGTAATTAATATAATATTGTAGTAATACTATTGTGTTAATATTTTATTGTCTTAAGTCTAATTAGTATATAATATACGTTAAATAGGCAAGGACATTAATAGGGAAAAGTTGCCTTAAAATGTGTGAAATGGGATAGAAAAAGTGGGGATAACTCATTCCAAGGGGACCCCTGGAATGAGTTATCCCCATTGCTATCCCCATTTTTGGGTTATCCCTATTCTCTTTAACCCCTCCTATCCCTGTGAACAATAAGTGCACCAAACAGAGATTGGGGATAATTCATACCTATTCCCACTTTATCCTAATACCAAAAAGGCACTTAGTTTCCCTTGGATTTAATAAAATCAATCCCGAGCGTGATTAGAAGTTGATGCAACCCAATTGATTCTGTTGGTTCTCCAAAATCATCTTTGGCCTCCATTTAATCATGTCATAATGTAGTCATAGTTTATGAAAAAGCAAAACTTTGCAATAAAAATAACAGACTAATGATCTAACAATTTGAAAGGACTCTTAAGAAGCAATATTTGTAACATGATCTTCAAATAACATTATAAGATCCAAGCTTTGACTGCCATAGCTGTTCACACAACCTATGTCTATGTTTTTGTAGCAATATGTACTTGCACATCTTCTAGTTAATTGGTATTAGATCTGCTCCTTGAGAAACCTATGGTAGTATATGAGGCAAATGTTGCAGAAAAGACAAGAAGCGAGAGAAGGAACCTAAAGTTAGGTCCAAGTGGGAAAAAGAGGTTTAGGCATGAAAATGTTGATTGATGACACCAATTGAACTTAAAAAGGATAATGCAAGCACAACGTTCTGTATAGGTCCCCTTTGGTATCAGGATAAGGAGGGATAAACCTAATTTATTCTTAGACTCCACTTGGTATCAGGATATGAGGAGATAAATACGATTTGTCCATTAAACTTTGTTTTGTAAGCCTAAGAAAGCAAGGTTCACTCAACTTAAAGTTAACCCCATTCAAGAAGACTTAAATTTTGGGGCCTAGGAATCAGCTTTGTCTAAGGATAACCCGGAATTAAAGTACAATTGGCATATGAAACAAGGAAGCAACACTCAACAGGTCCCCTAGGGATAGAAATTCTCAAACAGTCTAAAAAGAAGACAAACCCAAAACAAAAAACAAAAACAAAAAAAGATGACTGAAACAAAACCCTATCAATCTTCAGAAGCCAAGACATGTTTGTAAACAAATGCCCAGCTTTGGTGGGGGAGGGGGTGGGGAGAGAGAGAGAGAGAGAGAGAGATGCCATATGTCAGTAACTCCTCACAGTTAGCCAGAAAGTTTACGTAGAGAAACAGTGAAATGAACCAATCGAGAGTTGAGTTTATTTCTATATGGTACCTGAATGGAGAACAGGTCAAGATCTTGACCCAGACGTCTGTGATCACGTCGCTTTGCCTCCACTTTGAAGTGAAGGTAAGCTTTCAACTGTTCTTCCGTCTCCCATGCTGTGCCATAAATTCTCTGTAGCATTTGGTTATTTTCATCCCCTCTCCAATAAGCCCCAGCTACAGATTCAAGTTCAAAAGCACCCTTGTTTATGTCTCCAGTAGAATCAACATGGGGTCCAGCACAAAGATCCCACCATTCATTGCCTATGGGATAAAGAGACATGAATGCAAGTGTTAGCAGTAATACCTTGTTTCAGCTGTTGAGAAAAAGTAAAACTAGAGTCAGCAAAGAATCTCAAGCAAACCTATATGGTAAATTGTGATAGGTTCTTCCTTTATACTCTCCAAAATCTGCAACTTGTAAGGCTCATTGATAGCCATTATTCTCTTCTGAGCTTCATCTCTAGAAACTTCTTCTCTTACCAATGGTAAATTCCGTCTTATGATGTGGTCCTACAGATATGTAAGAAATAAATTCCGTACCCTGAAAGAATAAATTAATGAATATTTTTCCAAGCTTTATAAAAAAACTCACTAAGCTGAAGAAAATAAATGTGTTTCCTGTATACCATCTCTTTTTTTATTCTCTTCAAGTCTTTGTCTGTTAATGGCTCCATATCAAAGTCATAGTAAAATCCAGTGTCAATCCATGGACCTATCGTTACTTTGGCATTTGCAAAGATCTTCTGGACAGCCATTGCCATTACATGTGCACACTGAAAGAAAATATGTTGGTTATTAGAAAAGAAATAAACAAAATTATGGCACGATAACTACATGTCAAAAAAAGTTAAGAACAACATGACATTCATAAATTTCCGTATGAAACACAATATGATGTTGGTGAAATTAATGTCATTCCTATTAAAAATTCTGTTGAAGTGTTCAGTGATGGCACTCATCCATCTCTTTGTGGAAGAAAATAAGTAAAGTTTGACGTGCATTTTCGGAAGAAAATAGGAGCTTAATAATTTAGAGACACTCCTTAGCCATCCTTGTACACCAGGATGAGGTCTCAGATTGCAATCCCACTGGAAGTAGGTTTATAAGGAATTCTAAAGGACAATGTAGTAGTCTAGTTTTTCAACCCAAAAAAACTGCCACCATTGCTCGAGTATTCCCAGTCTAAAGATCAGATATTTCACTTGTTCATCTTCTCAACAATAAATTAGAGTCATTCAGCTTGCCAAGAAGACATGTTGCCACTCGATGAAAGTTAACATGGAAAATTGCACTTAAAAAAATAATAATAAGCAATATAGACCAATTCAACAATTACTCTAACTGCATACAATCAATCATAGCCAGCACCCTGATAAATTATTCTAAAAATAAAGAATTAAACACGTTGAAATGTTCAAACACTGAGCAGAAAAATAATCAACAGACGAGAGTAGAAACAATGAATACGCGCGTATGCCCGCACAAAACCTCGAATCTATAGTTTTTCATGAGCTGAATTAGACAAAACTCTGAAATTGAAGGCACATAATGCAGCATTCTCAAAGCTAATGTATGCATACGGCGGCCACTGATCAGAGTCCATATAGAAGAAGGTACTAGTTCTACGGAAGTCTACCACGGCCCACGTCAGTCCCTAACCACACAAAGAAGCGCAAGAAGTAGAAGTGTAGAACACCCCTACCGTGTGTCGGATGCGGAGCAACTTCTCCGAGGACTCGTTGGTGGGCAGGACGACCGTCTCTTCTTCCAATCCCTCGTTTGAGACCTCCTCCTCAGCCTGAACTCCAGCTTCCGGCGACGCCACGGCAGGGGGGCGCAAGAAACCAAACCTCGACCTCTTGTAGGGGTGCAGCGCCCGGAATCCCGCGGCTGCGGTCCGTCTGGAACTGGAACAGTGAAGAAGGGCAATAGCAGGGGATGAAGAAGAAGACGAAGATGTGACTCGGCTTTGGGATGTGAAGGCGGAGATGAGGGAAGGCGAGGCGGTCGCCATCCTTGCCAGCACGTTCACGGCGCTCTCCTCTCCCCCGCCGCCGCTGCTGCTGCCGCCGCCACCGCTACAACGGCTGCACCTGCATCTTCTTCGATCCCACCTTGCTAAGTTGCTGGACGTGTGGTGCGCCTTCTTCTTATCTTCGATGTTGTTGGGTAAAGCCACAGACCGTGACAGGCTACACGTTTGGTTCTTCCCCACCACGGAATAAAGGTGAACATGGTCCGGTTCGGTTCGGTTCGGTTCATCTTATTTTTTAGGTGAACCGAAATTGAACCGAAATTAAATTCAAATCGAACCGAACCGAATCGGTTCGATTCGGTTTGAACCGTTAAAAAAAAAACACACATTTTAAAGCCCAAATGGCGGACCTGAGTATCATGAAATCGGGAGGCGCTAGCCCACTGGGCTACGCGCTCCCTTTGGATATGTATTATATATTTAATATATATTCGGTTCATTCGGTTTTCTATCAGGAAACCGAACTGAACCGTGGGACCTCTCAACCCGAACCAAACCGAACCGAACTGGCCGGTTCGGTTCGGTTTTACGAGTTGGACCATATTATGAACAGCCCTACCACGGACCCCCGAATTAAATTGAGTAATTTTTAGGGCAAATTAATTAGAAGTCCTTGACTGTAACAGGTGATAATCCTTACTGTAATGAGTTACAGCTCTGTTAAGGACTAACAAATAAGTCAAAATTTTGATAAGGACTCCTAACTAATTTGAGTAATTTTTACTGAACATTATCATTTATATAAGGGCAAATTGATCGGTCGTTGACTATAACAGGAGAAATATTTATTGTAACAGAGTTGAACATATAATGTAACCAGAGATAACACTTACTATAATAAATTATAACTTTGTTAGAGACTAAAAAATAAGTCAAATATTTGACAAAAACTTCTAATTAATTTTCTCTTTATATAACTATAGATGATTTAATTATATTCTTAATTATTTTATTTTATATGATATAATAATGAGATTGTATAAACATATCACTCGTCAATAAAAATATTTTTGGAAAGAAATTAAAAAGGGTTTTTAATTAAACAATTATAATTTATTATTTTATTATTAAATTAAGGACAAAATTAATTAAGTGTTCTTATCAAATATTTGACTTATCTTCTAATCTATAACAAAGTTGTAACTCATTACAGTAGGTGTTATCCCATGTTACAGTATACATTAAACCTTTTTATAGTAAGGACTATCTGTTACAATCAGGGACTCTTAATAATTTATCTTTAAACTAATCAAAATTTAAAATATTTTTTTTAAATGATCACCAAACTTGCCACGTCAACAAGCTGGTGACCCAGGGACTGGTTCGGAGCAAAGCCGATATAGGTGTTGGATTGAAAATGTTG
The DNA here is from genome assembly GCA_014218235.1 of Colocasia esculenta. NCBI lineage: Eukaryota > Viridiplantae > Streptophyta > Magnoliopsida > Alismatales > Araceae > Colocasia > Colocasia esculenta. The sequence goes on along the minus strand of CM024760.1, from coordinate 53,334,781 downwards.
ACACCAATGTCGGATTTTTTAAGGCCAACACCAATATCGACATTAGCAGCGCCAATATTGGTGTCAGTGTTACCAAGGCCCACCCCAGTGTCAGTTTCCAACAACGGCACTGGTGTCAACGACCTTCGTAACATCGACACTATTTTAAGCCTTAAAAAATAGAGCTTGTGATCGGGAATGCACCTGGATAAAGTAGAAGAAACAGACGAAGAAGAGGAGATCCAACGGCAACACCATTGTAAACTGAAATTTCAAATTTTAAGAACTCTTTGCCCAAGTGAGCATTTGTAAATCAAAAATAGAAGAAGAAGTAGAAGAAGAATAAAAGGAGGAGGAGAAAGAACAATGAAAATTAATACTAATATTTTTAAGTGTGTATGTAAGACTCATGCTAGACTCATCTAGTTCAATGTTACATTTTTTTAAGAAAAGAAGACATAATTGAGAGATGTCCTGGTTGTTTTAAGTGCAAGTCCTAAAATAACTTCATCCCCTCATTTTCTGTACATTTTTAATCATTAACTTCTAATGTCACCATCTTAGAGGTGATTGTGTCATGCCCGTCAGCATGTCCAAACTACAAGTATATCAAAATAAGTCCAAATATGGACAACACCTTTTTATATTTAACATTCTCAAATTACAAGTACATCAAAATAACGAACCACAAGTACATCAAAATAACATATCCAAACCACTTGCATCAAAAATCATCAAGTACATAAGAAGTATATAGATCAAAAGAACTGTGGAAATCATCTCTTCTTACCTTTCTAGATTCTCGACCATGACCATGGCGCTACTCTTACACCTCGCTCTGAGCATCAACCCCTATCTCTAACTGTGTATGTGGTTGTGTCTCTGGCATTGAGATATCATCAACTAACTGTGACTGTGATTGTGCTGTAATATCCTCTGATATCATACCTAATGTGTCTCCAAGTAACTCAGATTAACTCTGCTCTACTAGTGTGCTACCTGAATCTCCATGACGTCGCCAATGATATGCATCAACTGTGATGGCTGCGAGAGTGTGATGTCATCGGGAATCATCTCATCTATCAATATATGTGAAACTTCTACATCATACAGAGGTGGCTGTGAAAATGTCATATCATATGGAGAAAACTGAGATGGTTCTGCATCATTTGGCTGATCTGAGGATCCTATGTATGGCTCTAAAAGTCTTGCATCTGAGGTTGATGAATCTATCCGCTGAACCTGAGATAACACACCCTCAATGTATGACTACATAGTTGTATATCTAGAAAGCGCACAGTTAGATAACATATCATCTCGAAGGCCCTCAGAAACCATCATTTGTAGATGTCTTATACTCTCCACCAAAGTCCTCTCTATATGGTCGCATGGCTCATAATGCATGTCATAACTGAACTTCGTCCGACCAATGAACTGTCTAGTGATGGACCAATACCATGATAGATATATACTCCTCCCTACCAACGTCAGATGATGTGCCTGTGGCAGGTGTGGATGGTGACTTTCATCCCACAAAGAAAAGATGAAAATGATGATAATTGTGGTGGCGTTTTCCTGTTTGGGCCTGAGCCAAACGGGCCTCCACCGGAGAAGATGGGGAAGACGAATGCCAGTGCGGACAGGAGCCTGCAAAACTAGAACTGGATCAGGGGGGCCCAGTTGAAGAACCGGGGGGAACCCTCCGATGCCAAAGTCAGTATGAGACTTGAAAGGCTTGAATGAAAGGGGATTCTCATATGTGAGTCGCGCGAGGGCGAGTGTGAGTCTGCGAGACTGCGTACCCCCGCATGAAGGTTACCTCAGCCTGTTTATAGGCGAGGGTCTTGAGAGAGGGAGACGAAACGTCCCGGGATCGTGCCTGAAGGGTCGCGCCGGTTGGCGCGTAGTTCGGGGAGTTATCCGTTGAGGCGCCCGTAGGGCCGTCCGGCAGTTAATACTCTCTAGGATGTGGGGCGCGTGGCTTGCAGCGGTTACAACCGTTGTGAGGAGGCGAACAGCCTGTTCGGGCATATTTAGCCAGGGTTACCGAGCAGATAGCCTGTACAAAGGCCGACCTCGCTGTTCGGTAACGGCAGTGGTGCTCGGTACGTGCTGCCCGGGCGATGGTAAAGCCAGCGGGTCTATGGCATGATTCCTGCAGGACCTGTTCGGTAGACAATGTCTGAACCGAACAGGATGAGGGGTGTCTGGAGACTACCCTTGGAGGCCTGGAGGGTGCTCGGCGCGGAGGCCGTTCGGTGCCCGATGCTCGGGTGCTTCGGTGATGGCGGGCTCGGGCCGGAGCTGCCTGGTCTGCTCGGTAAGGGCAAATCCTGTTAGAGCAGCCTACGCGGTGCTCGGCGCCTGCCGCTAGGACCCTTGGGCGCTTACAGCTGAAGTGTGTTCGGCAGCCGGTTGGCTGAAGCCGAGGACACGTGGCGCGAGGGCCATAGCCATTTTGCCTTGCTGGGTCTTGATGGGCTTATGGGCTTAGGAGGCTAAAAATAGCCTCTACACTTGCCCCCCACCCTCTCAAGTCTGCTCGAATGTGATCGTGAGCACTTGAGAGGGGAGATGTCTTCGTGCCTGCGGCGGAGCAGCTGGTTGATTGCGACGAGGCGACGTCCTCCTGAGAAGCGCTTGTAAACGAGGTCAGAGGTCGCCTTGGCGGGCGTGGCTTGCCGAACTGGTGGCAGGCAAGGTGGATTCCGCTGGTGTCTAGAGGCTCGTGGGCTCCGCGTAGGTCGAGCTGAAGAGCTCGTCAACCCGGGGTTGAACCGAACGCCTCTGTCATAGGACGGGTAGCGCGCTGGTCTTCTGAACTGAAGAACTCGTGACCAGGGGTTGTACCGTTCGCCTCTGTCTTAAGACGGGTAGCGCGCTGGTCTTCTGAGCTGAAGAGCTCGTGACCAGGGGTTGTACCATTCGCCCGAATTCTTTGACTAGCATTGTCCTTTTTCCCTCTCTTTTCTAGTTGTGCCCTATTCGAATCGGAATTCATCGGTGTCTAGAGGCTCGTGGGTTCCGCGCAGGTTGAGCTGAAGAGCTCGTCAACCTGGGGTTGAATCGAACACCTCTGTCATAGGACGGGTACCGCGCTGGTCTTCTGAGCTGAAGAGCTCGTGACCAGGGGTTGTACCGTTCACCCTTTACATCAACCGATAGAACAGCTAAGAGAGAAGGGCGCTGAGTAGAAAGGCTTTTGTAAATAATAAGCCTTTTACTTGTCAGGTTCTCGGTATGGTTTTGCCGCCGAAGGTAGGCAGCTCATAGAAACCTCTTCCTAGAACCCAAATGACCTTATAAGGTCCTTCCCGTTTCGGGGCGAGTTCACCTGGTTAGCTCGGCCGACAACTAGATTCTCCTCGCACGCAGCGTGGCGTTGGGCAGTGAAGAGGAGGTCAGCGAGGGTGGGCGGTTGCTGGACCCCAAGCGTCCTCTGAAGGAAGACGTCGCGAGTGCCTCGGATGAGGGCACTGGTGGCTAAAGAGACGTCGAGGTACGAGATGCGAAGTGCTTCTGTCCGGAACCGCTGGATGTAGTCCCAGAGTGCTTCGTTCTTCTTCTGCCGAACAGACAGAAGAGATGCCGCGGTGCGCGGCTGAGACCTTCCGGCCAGGAAGTGATCCCGGAAGGATTTTTTCAACTGGTGGAAGGCAGAGATGGAGCCTGCGGGGAGGGCTTCGAACCATGTCCGCGCAGCCTCCTTCAGCGTGGTCGGGAAAGACCGACATTTGGCCGCGTCTGATGCTCCGTGGAACACCATGTGCGACTCGAACCCATGGACGTGGTCCGCTGGGTCAGTGGTGCCGTCGTAGGGCGCGATGGAAGGTAGAGGTAGTTTTGGGGAGACCCAGCCTTCCAGGATCTCCGCGGTGAACGAGGAGCGGAAGTCCAGGTCGTGGTCCCCCAAGAGTTTGCCTTCTGCCTTCCGGATCATCGCGTCCATGCGGCGCTCAAGGTCAGCGACGCGGCGGAGGCGTCTGACCAATTCCTGGTCGGCAGGCGCTGAGTCCTCGCGCCTGGACGCGTGGGGGCTAGAATCGACGTCGGAACGCGTAGGGGCCTGAACTGCCGTGGCACGATGGGGTGAGTTGGCCTGCCGTACTGGTGTTCGGCGTGCGAACGGGGGCGGTTCTGCATGTTGCTTCTGCGGCACTGGAGGGGCACGAGACCGTCGGTGAGACGACTCCGCTAGATGCTCCGGTGGCGGGGGAACCGTCAGGGCCGATTGTCTGGCCAACAGGGCCTGGAGGCCCTGATAGATTCCTGTCAGATGTTGCATCTGCCGCCGGAGCTCTGCTATCTCCAGGGCAGTCGCAGGTACTGCAGCAGCAGAATTGTCGTCGGGTGCCCCAGTGGGGGCGATGGCGGCGTCGACAGGGGGGACTCTGTCGTGCGAGTCCGCGCGCGGCTGCCGAGACCTCGTCGCCCTACTGCTGTAGTTCTGGTGAGAGGAACGTCCGCGAGCCATGGCTGTTGTCGTTCCCACAGACGGCGCCAAACTGTGGTGGTGTTTTCCTGTTTGGGCCTGAGCCAAACGGGCCTCCACCGGAGAAGATGGGGAAGACGAATGCCGGTGCGGACAGGAGCCTGCAAAACTAGAACTGGATCAGGGGGACCCGGTTGAAGAACCGGGGGGAACCCTCCGATGCCAAAGTCAGTATGAGACTTGAAAGGCTTGAATGAAAGGGGATTCTCGTATGTGAGTCGCGCGAGGGCGAGTGTGAGTCTGCGAGACTGCGTACCCCCGCATGAAGGTTACCTAAGCCTGTTTATAGGCGAGGGTCTTGAGAGAGGGAGACGAAACGTCCCGGGATCGTGCCTGAAGGGTCGCTCCGGTTGGCGCGTAGTCCGGGGAGTTATCCATTGAGGCGCCCGTAGGGCCGTCCTGCAGTTAATACGCTCTAGGATGTGGGGAGCGTGGCTTGCAACGGTTACAACCGTTGTGAGGAGGCGAACAGCCTGTTCGGGCGTATTTAGCCAGGGTTACCGAGCAGATAGCCTGTACAAAAGCCGACCTCGCTGTTCGGTAACGGCAGTGGCTGCTCGGTACGCGCTGCCCGGGCGATGGTAAAGCCAGAGGGTCTATGGCATGATTCTTGCAGGACCTGTTCGGTAGACAGTGTCTGAACCGAACAGGATGAGGGCTGTCCGGAGACTACCCTTGGAGGCCTGGAGGGTGCTCGGCGTGGAGGCCGTTCGGTGCCCGGTGCTCGGGTGCTTCGGTGATGGCGGGCTCGGGCCGGAGCTGCCTGGTCTGCTCGGTAAGGGCAAATCCTGTTAGAGCAGCCTGCGCGGTGCTTGACGCCTGCCGCTAGGACCCTTGGGCGCTTACAGCTGAAGCGTATTCGGCAGCCGGTTGGCTGAAGCCGAGGACATGTGGCGCGAGGGCCATAGCCATTTTGCCTTGCTGGGTCTTGATGGACTTATGGGCTTAGGAGGCTAAAAATAGCCTCTACAATAATAAAAGGAAAAGAAAGGGGCGCACAACACCGGATGTGGAGTCATCACCAGAGATGCGTGGGTCTTGGAGGAGTAAATAACAAGCAAAGAGAGTGACCGCGGAAAATACCTTTAAGTGGGGAGATTGTGCGAAGACGTAGGTCCGATCCTTTTTCTACAACACGACTAGCCGCGGTAGAAAGTTCTTCTTGATTATCCTTCACATAAAACACAACAAAAGAGATAAAAGAAAGGATTATATGTCAAGTTGTGTAGAATCAATTCTTAAATAAAGATAAATATGAAAAGCATGGAAAAACACATATTTTGTAGCTTTTAAAATCTCTAAAAATAGGTGGGTGGGTATGCATGCATGGAAAGTATAAAATAACATGTGTGTGTGTGTTGTGATGATTGAGGGAGAAGGCTCACGTGGGAGCTGGAAGGAGGAGTTCACGAGGGAACTATGGAGATATGAATAGAATAAACAAAGAGTAAAGGAGAGAGGATGCTTCCCCTTTTATGAAGATGGTGCACGAAGTGGCTTGACATGAAGCTTGAGTGGAAGCTTGAGTAGGAGGAGGAGAGAAGCACGTCAACACTGCAACTCCTGAGAATGGCCATTGTGGAGAGGAGGGCACGTTTCAAAGGTTGAGATGGAGATCCGACATCATCTCCCCTTTAATTGGACCCTCTCAATTCACTGCATATGAGGAACTCGCACTGGCCAACCTCCTAAAACAACGGACCAGAGGTGTATATATATGGATCTGAGGCTCAAAGTCTGAGGTGGATTAAAACTCTAAATCCCGTCAGGGACAGTGGATGCGTTTAAAGTTGAATCATGTCAGACAAACCGGACGCGTTAATAAATTTTCAAATTTAATCGACTTCTGACGGAAATAGCAACTTGAATTGTGCCAGGTGTGGATGACGCGTTTATGAATTAAAAGGGAAATTTAGAAATTTAAATCACGTTAGAGGTGCAAAAAGCATTTCAAATAAGGCAATATGAATTTTTTAAAACCAAAAATAGAAATTGTTCAGAAATATGAAAGTTCAAAATCGCGTCGAACCTAACGGACGTGTTTCAATGCTCATCAATCAATTGAGAAAAATGTTCACTAATCAATTATCAAAATTGCGTCGAGATTTCTTGATGCATTCATGGAAGTTCATCAATTGAAGCGTTGTTCACCAATAGATGGAGAAATCGCGTCGGACTTTCTTGACATGTTCATGTATTCAGTAATAAGTTGGTGCGCTAAGTTCTTCAATAATCGATTAGCAAAATCGCATCCAGTCATAGACATGTTCTTTCTGACGATTAGCTAATCGTGTCGGACTTTCTTGACGTGTTCATGTATTCAGTAATCGGTTGGTGCGTTAAGTTCTTCACTAATCGATTAGCAAAATTGCATCCGGTCATAGACACGTTCTTGAAAATAGAATAGCATCCACTCAAATTGACGTGGTTATTAAGGGCCTGAAACTTCTTCATTAAACCTTGAATAATTAGGGAAAAGCTATAAGAAATTGGAGGAAAATGGGAAAGAGCCATAAAGATGGGAGAATGCACTCACAGAGTGCGAATGGAGGGCCACTTGGGACATTATGGTTTAACATGAAATTTACTCAATGTTGTGTCAAATTTGGCATGTCCATAACATGTATAATGTAATTTCTGTGAATATCCCACATCTGTACAAAATGTGTAAAATATGTAGTTCAATCAATGTATATGTGTCCCTTCCGTGTGACACGGTGTAATAGATCAATAGCACCTAGAATAGGCTGTGATCTACCAAACTATCTAAATACTCTATTTAGGATATGTATCTCAACAATAACGAAACAAATAAGAGGAACTCGAGACACTTAAAGATCAGATCCCTCTCTAGAAAAAACTGGTAATATCGGTAATATATCAGAGTTGTATGGCTCCCACCTAACCTGTGATGAATATATATAATATAAGTGTAATGTAGCACTATGAGACATCATATATACAGCTTTAGCTGTCGACGTGCCAAATTTGGTGATTATTTTAAAAAATATTTTTAAATTATGATTAATAAATTAAAAACTTGATGCCTTTCCGAACCTTGCACTAACACATTGCGGTACTCGCGAAGAAGTGGTGCTCAAATCGGATAGAGAAAGGCTTTGTGCACTTTCGGAAAGTGCACAAAGCCACGTCTTCCTGCACTTCCGATGCGCCATTCGTCACGTCTTACCGCTTCAATGGTCCGCGCCATGTCAGCACAGCGCTCTCCACGCCGCTGCTGAGCCCGCCACGCCAGCGCGAAAAGACGCACTGTCACCGCCACCCCACTCCGCTTCGGTAACATGACCCATGTCATGATGCCAAAGTCAAATCCCACTTCAAACGCCGGTTCCCAAATTACCCTCTCTCACCTCTTTCCCGCGTTCGCCCTCCCCTCACCATCACAGCTTCCTCTGCACTTCCGAAACCGCGAATTTGCTTGCTCGCGAACATTCACGGACGAGATCAACCAGAGCGATCCTGTGTGCACATCCAAAATCGAGAATTAGCAGAGAACCAGTGCTGTCCGGCAATGGAGAGTTCCAGCATGCGGTCGAAGGAGCTTCCGGAAAAAAGAACGGACGACGATGACAGTGCGCCATCAACTTCGAGTTCATCAGACGATGGGGCGAAGTGCCAGAGTACGCAGAGAAAGGCTTCTGGGGCACAGAGAAAGAAGAATGGTGCGCTCTCAAGAACCCTAATTTTTGCGTTTGCCTCTCAAGATTTGTGTTTTCTAAATCTCATCTTTTAAAAAAAAAAACTGAATGTAGATTGTATGTATCCATTTTTTTACATGACATAAGCATGTTAAGTATTTTGGACTCCCCAATTTTGAGCATTCTTCACATATACAAAATTATTTCATATTTCATTTGGCATGGCTTGTTAAATTGGGATGTTTCACCGGTTTTCCTACAGTTCGTCATTTCATTTTAGGGAAAGTTTCCAGGCTCATGTTTGATAAAAAAGAGCCTCTAGAGGATTGTTTGCATTCCTACAATTTGTGTGTACATGTTTCAAATTCTTATTATTTGTGCATTCTTCACATATTTATAAATTTTCAAAAAATTATTTCGCACCACATTTTCATGTCAACAAGATTACTTACATCACTCTTTCTCTTTGGTAAACTTGACGTCATCACTCTTCACATATCTAGAATAATTTTAATTTCATTTGGCATGGCCCGTTAATTTGACATGTAATAAATTTTAACTAAAGAGAATGTTTCCTATTACGTAGCCTGATAGTAAATTTTACAGCCTATAGAGTGGAGCTCAAATTTTCTAGAAGATCATTTCAATATTAAGATTGGATCCCCTGTTTTTCTTTTTGACATGGCATAAGCATGTTATGTTAATTAATTTTCAGCCCCAAGTTCATGGACAGTTCACGTATTAAGATTTATTTCGAAATTTATTTTAGAAGATGGTCCGTTAATTTGGTATGTGTATGGGGTTTTGTACTTCTTGGTGCCATGTTTTAGGAAGTATGAGCACTTTGAAGCCCATGTACCTGATCAGTTTAGAGCTTATATTTTCTTCTTCATCACTTCAATAGCCTGGTTTACATTTTATTGTTAACATGGAACCTAACAAATTTCTTGAAATTTCCTACAGAGTTTAAAAATGCTTTGAAAGGCATCTGCTCCTTGGAGAACTATGTCAAGGAGAGAGATCAATTGGGGTTTCGTGATTGCCATAGGGCCATTTTGAGGACAACCCCGTTTGCTCCTTTTGTTGACAGTAATCATCGAGCCATATTCAAGATGACTCTTATAGAGGAGATTGCTCATACCTATAAGGGTGCAAGTAATTTTCAGATAGGCGATAAAACTCTGACATTTACTGTTGAAGATGTCGCCCTGATTTTGGGTTTGCCTTGCTGTGGGCAGAGGGTCCCACATTATTATTCACCAATTAAGTTGTCAAAGTTGCACCACCGATTTGGGGCGAAGCTAACTTTTGATCGGAAGGTGGTGACAAAACTTATCCGACAACTGGTACAATCGGATGATGCTTGTGATGTTGACGACACAGCACGACTTTGGATAGTTTTGCTATTATCCACTTTCCTATGCCCACGGTCTTCCCCATGTTGTCCACCACAAATGCTTATTTGTTTGGACAATATTGACGAGATTGGCCGTTATAATTGGGCGGCTGCAGTCACAGAAATGACATTGCACAAATTTGATCACTTTGTTACTATAGTCCGTGAGAAGAGATCTGGGAGGACCACAACTCCCAAGAGAAGGATAGGTGGGAGAGAGCATGGCAGTGCCAACATTTTTGGCTGTTCGGCTGCTCTGGCTGTAAGTTTTTATAAAACATTTATACATTCTTCCATCATTCTGGGATCTATGTATGTAAATAAACCAATGATCCATGCAGGTGTGGTTCTTAGAGCACACAAGATTGCGGCAACCGATTGACCGAGAAGCAATTCCCCGTCTATTTAGATGGGGATCTGTTTTGGACAAGAAGCTATCATTCTCCATTGATTCTCTACAGGGGCAGCAGGTAATCCACAAATGGAAGGTTTTTATTTTAAATTTATGTAATAATCTGATCCTGACATTTATGAAAATTGATGCTTACAGATAATTAAGCGGTTGAAGGTAGGAACAAAGGAGAAGACAATCATTACATGTGTTAGCCAGGAAAAAATGCATCTACAAACTGAGGGTGTGGCTGCTCCCCCCCATCCTGAGATTATGGCCCTTCTTCAAGGTATTGGGGATGAAATCAAGTTGCTCCCTGAAAGGCTTCAGCAGGCTAAGTCGTCTAATGAAGCCCAGATTGAAGCATTTACAACTGCTGTCACCATGGGGTTCAACAAAATGGAGAAGTTGATAAGATCAAGCTCTATGCCACAAGACCAACCTATAGTTGGCACAGATGCAGAGAAATTTATCTCCACCCCACAATCAATCACTCCTGCCCCTGCCCTTGCATCCCCCAAATATGGTGATGCAAATGCATTTGCTCTGATCGTGGATCAGGAGATTATTGCACCAGATCCAGTAAGTGCGGTCTCTACCACCGTACTTCTTAGCCCGACGTCCCTAGTAAAGAATATCAAGTGTCGGGACGATCGACAGCCTGGAATATATGACCAATCACCATTCAAAAGGCTGGATAAGGCTCCAAAAAAAAAGAAAGGGAAGAAGGTACAGTTGCAAACTATATTCTTTGATGTTCTGCATTAGACATTTATATTTCTTTGTTTTGTAACTTATCTTTACACGATTTACGTTGGAGGCAATGAGCAAGCTTATGAGGTTTTATAAGCAATGGACATGGAAATCTGAAGCCAATGAGAGCCAGACAGCATTAGTCGAGGCCTTCCTTGCCCAGGAAGGATATGTCGACCACAAGTAAATAACTTCTCGGACAATACAATTTATTTATTGTTATTGTCTTCTACTTTCATAATATAAAATGTACTTCATTTCTTGATTGTCATGCATTTCAGACACACTGTGTTGACCTTCACTAATAATTGTTCGTTGAAGTGGTCACATATTTGGGATATACTATGGGGCAATATGACGGATGATGAGGTAAATACTGCCCATTGCACGAACAGTACCTTCAATTACATTGTCCATTAATTTTCCTAATGTCTTCTTTTATATTATTTTTGGTGGTTACAGGTTATTGACATTGTCTTACATGCTATGAAAGACAGACAAAGAGAGCAGGAAACCATTGTCCCAAATTCCTATCACCGATGGGAATTCCTTGGAACCATTATGGGATCATGGATTATGCTTACAGATGGCTCTAATGATGACAGGGGCCACAAACTGCATACTTGCTTCGGGCATGAAAAACTAGGTTGCCCAATATCAGATTTTCAATTCCTTTTCTTTGTTGTCCATGTATCGAGCCATTGGTTCCTTCTTAGTCTACAACCGGAGCAACGTCTCATCGTAGTATACAATTCCTGCAGAGGACATGCAACTTATGACACATGCGCTAGGAATTGGGTATGCCCAACTAACTTTGCACTTTGCAGTCGGTTATAAACATCAGGAATAATTTACATTCTTTGTTTTATTGTTCACAGGAACCAATTCTTAAAGCATATCTTGGATATGAAGGCTACACAAATGCTGATGAATTTCAGTTAATATTTGATGAACTATGTCCTCAACAACCAAGCTCTAGCATGAATTGCGCTATGTACATTTTCATGTATGTAGACCACTTAACAAGGAAGCGGGAATTATGTTGGGATTTCTCTGACAATGATGTAAAAAAATTTCGGCTACTACTAGCTTGTGATTTTCTGTCAATGTATTTAAACAATGTATGAACAATTTATGAACAATGTATGAATGGTGTTGTTACATTTTCCTTCTTTGTCTGTGTGGGAATGAGGTTGTAAAAGGATGCTTTTGAAATTACATGCACACATATGTATATGACAATTATATGTGAAGGCCCTCCAGGAAGTGTTCCACAGGTGGTATCCAATTTTGGGTTTGGCTGTATGTTCAGTGATATGTGCTGTATGTTTAGAAAATGGGCTCCAGGAAATTGGAACCAAACCGTGCAGCCTTGAGGTCCATTGATTTTACCTTCATGGTTTGTATGTGCAGTGGTGTAATTGTTGCAGAAATTGGGCTCCAGGAAAATTGAACTCCATCCGAGGTAGTTGTATGTAAATAAGTTGCTCTCCAACATACAAGAGTATGGAGTCAAAATGGCATACTTAGACTTCAAAATGCAAAACACTCAGAGGATGTCGACAACCAGTGGCCGACTGTCGACATGTGCTCTTCCACCCACAAACATATTCATCAGGGTGGCCATTAGTTGTCGACAACCGGTTTGTGGTTGTCGACAGGATATGCTGAGTCCATGTAAATGGTCAGCCATCAGTTGGGCTCCAAAATAGTTTTGTTGGGAGCCAAAATACTGGTCCTGGACTCCAATATATGCAGTTGGACGCCAAGACTTGAGCAGTTGGTGTCCAAACTACCCAGTCTTCTTTAACTTCATTGGTTTTGTAATATTATGAATTATTTTTAATAAATGAAATGTTAAAAAATATTTGTGACATTCTTGGTACGAAGATGTTGCCAAAGGAAGGGTCATCATAAGATCATTAGATCAAAAAAGAAAGTTCATCATGAACTCCAATGGTGATGCAGTCTGATCAGTTGGGCTCCAAAATAGTCTTGTTAGGAGCTAAAATACTGGTCCTGGACTCCAATATATGCAGTTGGACGCCAAGACTTGAGCAGTTGGTGTCCAAACTACACCAGTCTTCTTTAACTTCATTGGTTTTTGTAATATTATGAATTATTTTAATAAATGAAATGTTAAAAAATATTTGTGACATTCTTGGTACGAAGATGTTGCCAAAGGAAGGTCATCATAAGATCATTAGACAAAAAAAAAAGTTCATCATGAACTCCAATGGTGATGCAGTCTGATCAGTTGGGCTCCAAAATAGTCTTGTTAGGAGCTAAAATACTGGTCCTGGACTCCAATATATGCAGTTGGACGCCAAGACTTGAGCAGTTGGTGTCCAAACTACCCAGTCTTCTTTAACTTCATTGGTTTTTGTAATATTATGAATTATTTTTAATAAATGAAATGTTAAAAAATATTTGTGACATTCTTGGTACGAAGATGTTGCCAAAGGAAGGGTCATCATAAGATCATTAGATCAAATAAAAAAAGTTCATCATGAACTCCAATGGTGATGCAGTCTGATCAGTTGGGCTCCAAAATAGTTTTGTTAGGAGCCAAAATACTGGTCCTGGACTCCAATATATGCAGTTGGACGCCAAGACTTGAGCAGTTGGTGTACAAACTACCCAGTCTTCTTTAACTTCATTGGTTTTTGTAATATTATGAATTATTTTTAATAAATGAAATGTTAAAAAATATTTGTGACATTCTTGGTACGAAGATGTTGCCAAAGGAAAGGTCATCATAAGATCATTAGACAAAAAAAAAAGTTCATCATGAACTCCAATGGTTGTCGACAACCGGTTTGTGGTTGTCGACAGGATATGCTGAGTCCATGTAAATGGTCAGCCATCAGTTGGGCTCCAAATAGTCTTGTTAGAGCTAAAATACTAGTCCTGGACTCCAATATATGCAGTTGGACGCCAAGACTTGAGCAGTTGGTGTCCAAACTACCCAGTCTTCTTTAACTTCATCGAGTTTTGTAATATTATGAATTATTTTTAATAAATGAAATATTAAAAAATATTTGTGACATTCTTGGTACGAACATGTTGCCAAAGGAAGGGTCATCATAAGATCATTAGATCAAAAAAAGAAGTTCATCATGAACTCCAATGGTGATGCAGTCTGATCAGTTGGGCTCCAAAATAGTCTTGTTAGGAGCTAAAATACTGGTCCTGGACTCCAATATATGCAGTTGGACGCCAAGACTTGAGCAGTTGGTGTCCAAACTACCCAGTCTTCTTTAACTTCATTGTTTTTGTAATATTATGAATTATTTTTAATAAATGAAATGTTAAAAAATATTTGTGACATTCTTGGTACGAAGATGTTGTCAAAGGAAGGGTCATCATAAGATCATTAGATCAAATAAAAAAAGTTCATCATGAACTCCAATGGTGATGCAGTCTGATCAGTTGGGCTCCAAAATAGTTTTTTAGGAGCCAAAATACTGGTCCTGGACTCCAATATATGCAGTTGGACGCCAAGACTTGAGCAGTTGGTGTACAAACTACCCAGTCTTCTTTAACTTCATTGGTTTTTGTAATATTATGAATTATTTTTAATAAATGAAATGTTATAAAATATTTGTGACATTCTTGGTACGAAGATGTTGCCAAAGGAAAGGTCATCATAAGATCATTAGACCAAAAAAAAAAGTTCATCATGAACTCCAATGGTTGTCGACAACCGGTTTGTGGTTGTCGACAGGATATGCTGAGTCCATGTAAATGGTCAGCCATCAGTTGGGCTCCTAAATAGTCTTGTTAAGAGCTAAAATACTAGTCCTGGACTCCAATATATGCAGTTGGACGCCAAGACTTGAGCAGTTGGTGTCCAAACTACCCAGTCTTCTTTAACTTCATCGAGTTTTGTAATATTATGAATTATTTTTAATAAATGAAATATTAAAAAATATTTGTGACATTCTTGGTACGAACATGTTGCCAAAGGAAGGGTCATCATAAGATCATTAGATCAAAAAAAAAGTTCATCATGAACTCCAATGGTGATGCAGTCTGATCAGTTGGGCTCCAAAATAGTCTTGTTAGGAGCTAAAATACTGGTCCTGGACTCCAATATATGCAGTTGGACGCCAAGACTTGAGCAGTTGGTGTCAAACTACCCAGTCTTCTTTAACTTCATTGGTTTTGTAATATTATGAATTATTTTTAATAAATGAAATGTTAAAAAATATTTGTGACATTCTTGGTACGAAGATGTTGCCAAAGGAAAGGTCATCATAAGATCATTAGACCAAAAAAAAAGTTCATCATGAACTCCAATGGTTGTCGACAACCGGTTTGTGGTTGTCGACAGGATATGCTGAGTCCATGTAAATGGTCAGCCATCAGTTGGGCTCCAAAATAGTCTTGTTAGGAGCTAAAATACTAGTCCTGGACTCCAATATATGCAGTTGGACGCCAAGAGTTGAGCAGTTGGTGTCCAAACTACCCAGTCTTCTTTAACTTCATCGAGTTTTGTAATATTATGAATTATTTTTAATAAATGAAATGTTAAAAAATATTTGTGACATTCTTGGTACGAAGATGTTGCCAAAGGAAAGGTCATCATAAGATCATTAGACAAAAAAAAAAAGTTCATCATGAACTCCAATGGTGATGCAGTCTGATCAGTTGGGCTCCAAAATATTCTTGTTAGGAGCTAAAATACTAGTCCTGGACTCCAATATATGCAGTTGGACGCCAAGAGTTGAGCAGTTGGTGTCCAAACTACCCAGTCTTCTTTAACTTCATTGGTTTTTGTAATATTATGAATTATTTTTAATAAATGAAATGTTATAAAATATTTGTGACATTCTTGGTACGAATATGTTGCTAAAGGAAAGGTCATCATAAGATCATTAGACCAAAAAAAAAAAGTTCATCATGGGTGATGCAGTCTGATCAGTTGGGCTCCAAAATAGTCTTGTTAGGAGCCAAAATACTGGTCCTGGACTTCAATATATGCAGTTGGACGCCAAGACTTGAGCAGTTGGTGTCCAAACTACCCAGTCTTCTTTAACTTCATCGAGTTTTGTAATATTATGAATTATTTTAATAAATGAAATGTTAAAAATATTTGTGACATTCTTGGTACGAAGATGTTGCCAAAGGAAAGGTCATCATAAGATCATTAGACCAAAAAAAAAAAAGTTCATCATGGGTGATGCAGTCTGATCAGTTGGGCTCCAAAATAGTCTTGTTAGGAGCCAAAATACTGGTCCTAGACTTCAATATATGCAGTTGGACGCCAAGAGTTGAGCAGTTGGTGTACAAACTACCCAGTCTTCTTTAACTTCATCGAGTTTTGTAATATTATGAATTATTTTTAATAAATGAAATGTTATAAAATATTTGTGACATTCTTGGTACGAAGATGTTGCCAAAGGAAAGGTCATCATAAGATCATTAGACAAAAAAAAAAAAAGTTCATCATGAACTCCAATGGTGATGCAGTCTGATCAGTTGGGCTCCAAAATAGTCTTGTTAGGAGCTAAAATACTAGTCCTGAACTCCAATATATGCAGTTGGACGCCAAGACTTGAGCAGTTGGTGTCCAAACTACCCAGTCTTCTTTAACTTCATTGGTTTTTGTAATATTATGAATTATTTTTAATAAATGAAATGTTAAAAAATATTTGTGACATTCTTGGTACGAAGATGTTGCCAAAGGAAGGTCATCATAAGATCATTAGACCAAAAAAAAAAGTTCATCATGAACTCCAATGGTGATGCAGTCTGATCAGTTGGGCTCCAAAATAGTCTTGTTAGGAGCTAAAATACTAGTCCTGGACTCCAATATATGCAGTTGGACGCCAAGACTTGAGCAGTTGGTGTCCAAACTACCCAGTCTTCTTTAACTTCATTGGTTTTGTAATATTATGAATTATTTTTAATAAATAAATGTTAAAAAATATTTGTGACATTCTTGGTACGAAGATGTTGCCAAAGGAAGGGTCATCATAAGATCATTAGACAAAAAAAAAAGTTCATCATGAACTCCAATGGTGATGCAGTCTGAGCAGTTGGGCTCCAAAAATAGTTTTGTTAGGAGCCAAAATACTTGTCCTAAACTCCAATATATCCAGTTGGACGCCAAGACTTCACCAGTTTTTGATTGTTGTCGACAGACAAAAGCAGGTGGTCGACAGATGTCTGTCAGTTGATGACAACCAGAACTCTGTTCCGCCTTGCAATGTGAACCGGCGGTTCACGTTCTATCCCGGTTTGGCTGTGGCGGTTCTATTCCGAAGAAGCCAACACAATAAAGGAACCCTAGTTGTCGACAAACCCTATCACCTACCCTTGTTCCTGCAACTGCCGCCGTATTCTACCCTGAACTCCGGCTTCTTCCCTCCTGGGCGAAAGAACAACACTTGTCTGCACACGCATTCATCTGCTGCATTTCGACTTCCATTTCCACAATGAGTTCCAGGGGCCGGGGAAAACGCACCGATCAAAGTTCAACTGAAGGAGAAGGTCAAAGTTCAAGAGCCCCTGCTGAGCGCCGATCAAAGTTCAGGAATGACAGACTCCCAGAGTTGAATGTTCCATCAGACATCAATCTGTTGAAGGTCAATGGCATCTTCAAGAAGATCATACAACCTCGGTATGTGGTTTTTCCTTCCTTGGAAGAAATGTTTCCCGGGTTGAGTACACTATTTGAAGAACAAGGCTGGATTGAATTTATGAGTTCTCAGAAGTCTTATTCTCCATCAGCAGTTTTGGAGTTTTACAACAATTTGGGTATGCATGATGATGACCTTTACACTACTGTCCAGGGTATCTCCTTTATGATTACTCCTAATCTTTTTAGTCACGCACTACAAATACCAAATAATGGGGTAGACGTCTTGGAAATCGAAGTGGATCATGCAGTCACATATACAATGATGACTAAGGAACCCTTTGAAGAACAGAAAAGTAAGGCCAAACTGAATGCAAACACCTTCCCTCCTTTGAACAGAATCATACATCATATGTTCACAACTATCATCTTTCCAAAGGATGGAAGCAGGGAGCTAGTGAATGAGACACATAGGACATTGTTCTACCTTATTCTTCGGAAAGAGCAAATTAATCTCCCAGAGTTGATGGTGGATGTCATACATGAGTGCTTCCATGATCCAAAAAGGTCCATCCCGTATGCTTGCCCTATCACATCTGTGATGAAGTTTCTGCGAGTATCACTAACTCCCAACAAGGTCATAACTCTGAAGAGGCGAAGTGCATATGATATGAACACTGCAACTAGGATGGGGTACAGAATAATCAATGGAAGAGTCCATAGGACTCTAAAAGGACAAGCAGATGAAGAGGACTCTGAAGAAGATGACATTCGTCAAGAAGTTCATCCACATATTCCTACTACATCTGAAGTGCCAACGTCCGGAGATGTGAAAGAATTCATTGCCGAACATTTCACTCAACTTGAAAGAAATATCAGATACGAATTTGATTACTTGAACAATAGAATGAATGCAATTGAAGAAAATCAAGGACACATGCAGAGGCAATTAGATACCATGGAATATGATGTCATGCGGCTTCATGATTATTATCAGAATGTCCATCGCCCTACTCCTCCTTAGCAATGTATGGAATATGGGGGTGACTATCCTTACCAATGTATTGCACAATTTGTATTTTTAAAGAAGCAATCGGGCACAAAGCTTGTCATGTTATGGAACGTTTGTGCTTGGCAATTCTTCTATTGATTTTTCATGTATCATGTTTTGTATGTGCAGTGGTGTATGTGCAGAAGTTAGGTTCCAAAATCATAAGGGGGGCTGTCGACAGCAGACAGGGGGCTGTCGACAGCTATGCATTCACAGACATCAACCTTTGAAGCCTGTGTGCATCTGTCGACAGCCCCCTTCGCTGCTGTCGACAGCTGCACACAGTATCTTGTTTGGAGTGAAAAACCAACTGTTGGACTCCAAAATGGCCTTTTGGACGACAGCATGTGCAGCGGCGGCACCAAACTACCCAGTTTTCGGAAACTTCATTAGTTTTTGATATTTTACCAATTGTTTTTATACAAAAACTTCTTTCCAAAAATGTGTGACATTCTTGGAACCAAAATTGCATGCCATCAGAACCCTTCCATAATCAAATTAACAAATAATTGACCAAGCAATTTTTCCCGGTTCATTCTTCGTACGAAAATAATTGACCAAGCAATTTCAGACCAATTCAAACAATCTTTCGTTTCAGAATGAACAATCCCACGGATATGGAATTAGCTGCTGCTTATATGCATATATATATATCAACACTCCATTGTACATGAGTGATCCTGCATCTTAACTTCCATACAAGTAGATGTACAACACATTAGTTGATATACAACACATTTGTTCTTCTAACCTTACAACTGCCAAGTACATATACAACACACATCAAAATGGGTCTTCATACAATTCCTCAAAAACATTGGCCTGTAAACAAGCACATAGCCAAAAGATAGTCCCCGGGTTCACACACATTCTTCAACTCCGACTATACGTCTAATCCAGAGTGCTTCATTACTTGCACCAACTCCTCGTACCATGGAATGCTGTTCCCCCGAATCCATTCAGCTAATGGGTTCACATGAAAAACAAATCAAAAAACAAACCACAACAAATTATCAAATTTTGTGCATAATTGTTCTGTTAAGCACTGAAAAAGTATGCATATAGAAATTGCACTTATTACTGAAACATAATGAGTAAATAAACTTACTTGGAGGGTTGTCCGGTCTTACCAACAACGACAGAAGAAAGTATTCACATTAATTTGTACATGGTACTGTTTAGCTGTAATATTACTTCACAATATCTGTCCGGACTGTGCAGAAACTGTTTTCATAAAACATGATCCAAAGAAGAACAGAATTGTTGTACAGAAAATGAACAAGTTTACATTATTGGAGGGCTGAATAAAGATACGAGTATGAAAATGCAAGATTAAAAAAACCCACGTTACCTTGAAGTATGGGTAGAACCGATCATTCGTAGCAATGTAAGGATGACAATCATTGGGTACATTTGGTTGTACAATCTTCTTCACGTAGTGGCTAATGGTTTGTGAGGTATGTTGAAAGACCAATGAGTCATCCGCCAACAAAATCGCAAGAAAAAATCTTCGAAGTGTACATGGCAAAACAAAATGGGCAAGACTATTTTCGCACACAACGTAAAATTTCATTACGCATGATATGCAAAACAAGTGACATTAAGAAAGGACTACATGAAAGTCATAGTTCAACATAAGCAAAGGTAGAAGAACCCATCCAAACATTACTTTCACACACCAAAGTCTCAGTGGCGTAATGTAACGTTCAATAGAAGTCCTAGAGCAATGAAGGTCAACAACATGATGATGACAAGTAGCATGCCAATTACTATGTATGTCATCAGATAGCCTTCTTGTCTTTTCCTTCGATGAACATTTATACCACGCTCATGTCCGGTCATGAGGTGTCCGGTCATGAGGTTGGATGCCGGTGATGATGTGTGAGGTTCAATTCCATTGAAAGCTAACTCTGCTTCTTCCAAAGAATAAAATCCCTTGAAAATTGCACCGGGGTAACCATGAACCTGTGCCAAACATTCATTCCAAGAAAAATAGATGCCCGGCCTCCGTCCCACCCACACAGCATAACAGTAGAATTTACCCATAATATATTTCAAATTCCTGCAAAAAATAAATAAACAAAGAGTAGAAGTATGTGTGTAGCAAAACACATCTAAATGACAATAAAGATATAAATCAGAATTTCAGACCAATTTATCCATTACATGCATCCAGTCGGTTCATAAAAAAAAGTACGTTCGAAGATAAACTGAAAAAGTACAAAGACACCCTGCAAATGATTTGCAACATGATTTAAGAAGAGGTACTGAGACATCATACAACATTTTACGAACATGCGCACAACTGAAGAAGTTGGCAACTGGTAAAGGCTGTCGTTTTGGAGGCTGGTCATGATGATCCGTCAACCACGTAAAGTCATCATGGTCAACCACTCAACTTTGTCTTCATCTGCCATGACAGAGAAAACTAATCTCATTTTAGGATCAGTGAAAAAATGCATACCCTTCAAGAATACACGATATGGAAGGGTTGGCATGTTCTTTAGGTCCCTAAGGACTTCTTGTATGCTTGGTATTTGTTGCTCACTTGGCTGCCCCTTGTTTGATTGATGACTTAGTTCATTTGCAAATATTCTTTCCAACATACCATTCCTCTCACGACTAGCGTTAGCGATCATTTGCAATGCTGCACTGCCAACATCTTTTTCCCTCATTTTTCCTTTGCACTTGTTCCCTACACCTTTTCTTCTACTTGTGCCTTGTTCATTTGACGTGGGAATGTTTGGGGTCATTGGTGATCCCTCATTTCTAATGGATTCCGTGTGTTGCCGTGCAGAAAAGCTCATCATATAATTGTGGTCTTCTTGTGAGAAGTCAGGTGTAAGATCATCCACCACATTAGGTGGAGGTGGAATAACAAAGTCATCATCGTTCATATGCATATATGGGCTACTTGATGATCTTTCTCGCACATTTCTCCCCTTTCCCATTCGTGGTGGTCCTTCCACCTGTTCACCTGTGCAAGTGCTATTTTTTCAGAGCATTTGCATTTGGTCGTAGATACGTACTGGATTTACATGCCATTGCAGTCATAAATCATGTATAAACTGTAATTGCATGTATTGGAGGCTAGCAGGTACGAGAAATGGAAATGTAGTAAACATTGAATCCATAATAAAAAGGAGGGTATTAAGACCAAGGTGTTTGCATTTGCATTGTTTGTGTTACAGCAGTCTTATGAAAGGGACACATACCTCCGTCAGACATTCCTTGGATGCGAGGTTTTTTCTGTCTCCTGTCAAAAGAAGAACAGGAATGGTGAATACCTTTTACTTAAAAAAGGTCAGCAATCCAGTGAGGAAATGAAGGCTTTAAAAAAATGTTGAATGCACTATTTGTGCGTTGTTGTTATTATCCGAAAGTAAAGTACATATTTGAAACCCAAAATTCCATGGGAGGACCCACAGCCAAAAACCACCATTGCAGATTTTGTTCAGGGAGCCCCAATGGAGGACAGACAACCCACTCACGGATTCGGTCTCACTTGAACCCCCATCCGAAGACAACATCGCACCGACTCCCGGAGCCGCCATTTTGCCCTACCACGGCTCCACCCGCAAAACCCAACGCGCAGTGCGACCAGCGAAAATACGACGGAGAACATGAATGATAGAGGGGAAGGGGATGACCGAATGTGGATACAGATTTACCTCAGGTACACGGACTTGGAAGAACTGGAGGACGCCGTCGAAGCAACTGGGTTGCTCGTGGAACCAAGTTGCAACGCTTGTCTTCGTCCTTCCTCTGCTCTGCGGATGGATACATGAAGGATGCCTGAGCCGTAGAAGAAGGGAAGCTCGTGGATGCGTGAGACAGGGCGTCGCCGGTTTCCCAGACACCGTTTGCCAGTTTCCCAGACACGCCTCTGCCGGAGAAGACAGGACCTAACCCGAGTAGTCGAGTCCATGGATTCGCGCTGCGCTCTGCCAGACACCCGGTCACGGGATGGGAGTGGAGGGCATAAACGGAAGAAAACGATTTTTCGTACTTATTCACTGTGTTGCAAAAAATGAAAAATCTGGGACATAGGTTTCTCTAACTTCATTTATAAGCTGGCCTTCATGCAGTGGTTGATATTGTTCGTGTACTAGTTGTTCCACTTGTCGATGAACAACCAATCTTTGTGCTTTGCTCCTCTTCCTTATCTTCTCAATGGCTGATTTAATTCTTTTCTCACGTCTCCTCCCCTTTGTCACAACTCTCAGGGGATCATGGACTACGGTTGAGTCTGGGAATGCCTTCGCCTTCGATGTTGATGAATTCATATGCAACATGGTGTCTCTCACCTTTTCCATAAGTCTAGGCATTTCGCCCAAAGCAACGTCAAATGCTTCCTCTGACCTTGATGCTGCCTCAGCAATTTTCATGAATCTATAAATGAGAGTAGAGTACCTTGAAGATATTGAAGTGCGAGATTCATTATCAGGTCTACTCTCATTACTTGCATCCCGATATCGCATATCCTTTCGCCAACGGCCTAAGAAATATTTGTCGGGGATCTCTGTGACGCCAGAGAATTGAAATGCCAATATTGCATGCCTACATAAATAGCCTTTAAATGTAAAGCTTCGGCAGCCACATTCCACATCTTGTTCTTCCTTTGTATAAAGCACATCATACTCTCTCACGAATTGCTTGAATATGCCTTTCATATTTACCCTTTCATAGGACCTAACTGTCAGTGCCAATGTGTTTCCTTGTAGATCAACCTTGATGGGATGACATGCAGCAACCTCAATTAATTCTTGCTGAAACTTTTGGAATATTGCACGAGTGTAGATGTCAGCAGCTTGCTTCTCATAGGGAGAGCTTGTTTTCAAGTAAGCTTCTGTCTCCCATGATTTAACATCAGCTTGGTTCTCAGCATCAAATCGGCGTTCAATTGCAACTGCATATTTTGATACAAATTCAGATAATGTTGTTTTTGCCGTTACAAAACCATCAAAAAAGTGATTAATACTCTCACTCCTTTGACTAGTTGACATCCCTGCACAGTACAAGAGTAATAGGAAGTTAATAGATGGGCAACTAGTTAAGCGATAAAAATAAAACTTGGCAAAAAGAAAGTGAAGTACTTAACCAGCAAAAAATGTGTCCTTTAAGAAGACCGGAGCCCACTTAGCTCGGCAATCATATAATCCTTTTAGCCAGTCATTTTCTCTAGCTGATGCATAATTGCCCATCATGTTCTCCCACCTTTCATTGAACTGAAGGGGCGATATCGAGTCATAGATGCAGTCATCAAAATCAGACATAAAGTTCGGATGAGCATTACATATGTGACCAATTTTTTCTGGTATCTTTTTCAATATATGCCATAAGCAAAATCGATGTCTGGTATTAGGAAAGACTTCAGCAATAGCTGCTTCCATGGCTTTGTCTTGGTCAGTAATGATTGCATTTGGATGCATACCACCATTAGCTTTCATCCAACAATTAAACACCCATACAAAGCTTTCAATCCTTTCATTGCTTAGTAAGGCACAACCGAGAAGAATGGATTGACCATGATGATTGACTCCCACAAATGGAGCAAATGGCATTTGGTATGTATTTGTCAAATATGTTGTGTCGAAACATATGACATCGGAGAAATACGAACATGCTGTCCTTGACCTACCGTCTATCCAGAAGACATGTCTCAAACTACCATTATCATTTAGCTCCACTGCGTAGTAGAAGGTGGGGTTGGTAGCTTGCATTGCCTGAAAATGTGACAGCATTGTCTTCGCATCACCTTCTTTCAATTGGGTTTGTCTATCACGTTCAAGAAAGTTCTTACAATCCTTCTCCATGAAATCTAGTTGTCTAATCCCACCTTTTCTCTTTGCCATGCATGATACAATCTTTGACGTTGAAATCCCGGCACTTCGCATGTTTACCATTTCGGCCTTCTCTGGAGTGCAAATCTTTCGATGGGATCGCAAGTACCCCGCCGCTAATGGATTTAAGGAGTGGTTATGCTTCAGTCGTACATCATACAAAATGTATTTCATGGTACAACTATCTCTTCTCACCTTTAGACTTGCTGGGCATCTGATTTTCGCTGTGTCACGATGTAACATTGCATTTGGATGTTGCCTACTTTCACCACTTCTATGACATGTGAACTTTTTGAAAATGCACACACCATCCAGAAATTTGCTATCCCGGCTTGCTATACCAAATCCTTCTTTCTTTGCATAAGTATTGTAGAACATTCTCACATCATCAATACATTGAAACTCCATCCCGTCACAAGGTTCTGCTATAAGTTGGGCTTCTGTGATGTTTTGCTTCTCCTTCGTTGGAGTCTTCACCCAATCATTCCCACATTCGAGTTGCACATTACCTATGATGACCACATAGACAAGTTATTCTTCAAAAGTTTAAAATCACACAAAACAGAATGCACAGATAGACGATGTGAATTATGCTTCTAATTTATTCTCCAAACCATATTCTTGCAAGGTGGGCCTTACTTGTCGACAACCTCTTTGTGGTTGTCGTTGTTGACAGGACATGTTGGCTCCATGTGTTTTGTCAAGAGCCTGTCGACCGCCAGAAACTTGTCTATCGACAGCTATGCCTTCACAGACATCAAGCTTTGAAGCCTGTGTGCATCTGTCGACAGCCCCTTCGTTGCTGTCGACAGCTGCTCACAGCCTGAAAGTTCAATGGTGATGTATGTCTATAGTTGGGCTCCAAAATACTCTAGTTTGGAGTCAAAATAATGGTAATGGACTCCAAAATAGCCTCTTGGACGCCAACATGTGCAGCAGTTGGGCTCCAAACAACCCAGTTTTGGGAAACTTCATAGTTTTTTGATATTTTATAAATTCTTACTAACAGAAAAGTTGTTTAAAAAATATTAGTGACATTATTGGAAGCAAAATGTTGTCAAGATAGAAGTACATGTCCCATTGGAAGGGTCATGATAATCCAAAAAAAAAAACCTGAAAGTTCAATGGTGATGTATGTCTATAGTTGGGCTCCAAAATACTCTAGTTTGGAGTCAAAATAATGGTAATGGACTCCAAAATAGCCTCTTGGACGCCAACATGTGCAGCAGTTGGGCTCCAAACAACCCAGTTTTGGGAAACTTCATAGTTTTTTGATATTTTATAAATTCTTACTAACAGAAAAGTTGTTTAAAAAATATTAGTGACATTATTGGAACCAAAATGTTGTCAAGATAGAAGTACATGTCCCATTGGAAGGGTCATGATAATCCAAAAAAAAAAAAACCTGAAAATTCAATGGTGATGTATGTCTATAGTTGGGCTCCAAAATACTCTAGTTTGGAGTCAAAATAATGGTAATGGACTCCAAAATAGCCTCTTGGACGCCAACATGTGCAGCAGTTGGGCTCCAAACAACCCAGTTTTGGAAACTTCATAGTTTTTTGATATTTTATAAATTCTTACTAACAGAAAAGTTGTTTAAAAAATATTAGTGACATTATTGGAACCAAAATGTTGTCAAGATAGAAGTACATGTCCCATAAACCATAGGATCATGATAACCTACAACATGAAGGACTTAGAAGAAATATATCTTAGAAGATTTAAATTTACAGTTTAGGCTCCAAAATGTGCAGTTACATTTCAAATATCTAAACAGCCTGCAAAATATTATGCTAAGGCAGCAACCAAATAATTTGAGATGTTAATTAGTGATCATTATACACAATGAAGTCTTTAGAAAAAAAATTATCCTACACCATGAAGGAATTAGACTACAAATTTGTTAGATCAATCAAGTTCACAGTTTACGCTCCAATTGGACTTCAGCTCAGAAGTTGTGATAAACACCAATTAACATTGTTAGGCTCCAAAACTTGTTAAAAAAATGAATTAAAAATACACTTTAGGCTCAAAATAGTATTCCGCACCTTAGACGCCAAATATAAAGTGAGGCTCCAATATGTTCGTCAATATACAAACCAATTTTTGGACTTACAAGCAACTTCCTTGTCTGCAGAATAGTCATCGTCGTTTTCGTTCAATATTCTAACCGGCCTTTCTATTGGGACTTCTGTGAAAAAAAATGTACATATAATTCTTCAGAGAAATTGCCCTGTTCCAAAACTCGTTGAGGAAAACATTCTAAAATGCAGATAGAGAAATAATTTGATTGAATTATTTTTACTAACCAGATGCATCATTTTCAACATGGAATACATGCACAATATTCCTCTGCTCACCATCGCAATTTTCCTTGCTCTGCTCACCATGACAGCTGCCGTTGCTCTGCTCACCATGACAGCTGCCCTTGCTCTGCTCACCATCACAGCTGCCCTTGCTCTGCTCTCCTTTTGATTCTATTGATGGTGCATGGGAGGAAAGAAATAAAGGATTGAGTGGAGGAGCCATTGTCTGTATAGGCATACATGCTCCAGTGATCAAAGTTTGCCCTGAGAAAATAGACGGCATGAATGGAGATGGTGGCCACACCATCGGTTGGCCATACATCCATGGTTGGGCTCCATAAACCACAGGAGGTATCATTGCCGGCAGCATGCAATTTGAGGCTCCGTGATGCCTCTGACTTGTTCTGTCCAAGCTTATCGTTGGATTTCCTTCCTTTCGAGGCCGCAGAGTCAGACATGCTAATTCTCGATTTTGGATGTGCACACAGGATCGCTCTGGTTGATCTCGTCCGTGAATGTTCGCGAGCAAGCAAATTCGCGGTTTCGGAAGTGTAGAGGAAGCTGTGATGGTGAGGGGAGGGCGAACACGGGAAAGAGGTGAGAGAGGGTAATTTGGGAACCGGCGTTTGAAGTGGGATTTGACTTTGGCATCATGACATGGGTCATGTTACCGAAGCGGAGTGGGGTGGCGGTGACAGTGCGTCTTTTCGCGCTGGCGTGGCGGGCTCAGCAGCGGCGTGGAGAGCGCTGTGCTGACATGGTGCAGACCATTGAAGCGGTAAGACGTGGACGAATGACGCATCGAAAGTGCAGGAAGACGTGGCTTTGTGCACTTTCCGAAAGTGCACAAAGCCTTTCTCAATCGGATATGAGAGCACTTTGCTCCAGGACACGTGTCACCTACTGGTTAGCATCAAACGGATATAAAGTCACCAAGTGACGGCGTTTCAGCGATCTTTTTGGGCTCCCTGATCCACCAATGAGGATGTGGAATGTTGAAGTAGTACTTAATCTGTATATTAAACAGTGATTTAGTGGTTAGAACTCTATACGCATTAAGTAAAAAAATGTGGATATAATCTTGTCATGTTTGTGTAATGTCGTTGGACTTTTCTACTTGATGGGGACTCTGAATATTTTAGTATCTTTGGAGGTCAATACATTAAGAAAGTTGTATTTAGTCAAATAATTTTTTTCCATGAGTAAAGGCTTCTTTAAAATTGTTGCACCGTTTGAGAGTTGCTTGTCAATGGAGATGAAAGTCGTGCGGATTAGTCTCTCCACAGTAGGGTTGTCAATGGATCCTCCGGATCCAAAAATTCGACCCAGATCCGGACACTAAAATCGAATTCGGACTATTTATTTTGATCTGAAAGTGTCTGTTACTTTAGTTTTGGAGTGCTCCTTCTTGCCCGAAATTGTCATTTCGGATTTATATTTCCGAGCGCCGCAAACCCGATCCAGAGAGAGAAAGAGTTCTCCCACCTCTCCCGTCCAGTTCTACTCTTGAGTTTTTTTCTCCTTCTTGGCAGTGGTGGTTGTGCTGCTCTCACTCCTCATCGGAGACTACGGCGACGAAACCCTAATCTAACGACGGCACCGGGACAGTGACAGAATAGCAAAGATCTTGCTTCTAGGGGGAGAAGTCAAGTCGCACGCTTAACCCCGTTTTCCAACCCACGCACACATTGAGATCAATTCCTCGGCTGTTGATCTCTGCGAATCTCTGGTATGGACAATTTGTACCACCATCACAATCTTAATTTCATGGGCTGCATAAATCTTGTTCGTGATTCCCTTTATCTTTTGATTTTTTTTTTGAAGATTTTAATGTTTCCTCGACCGCCCCCTGCCCAGCTACCTCCTCATCTCAGCGTGCACCCTCCAAAAGAGGCTGCAGAGCTGTCTCTTGCCCTCCTCCAAGACCGCCTTTGGCTCCCAGCACACCAACTTCGCCGCTGTCCTTCACGCCCCC
The DNA here is from genome assembly GCA_014218235.1 of Colocasia esculenta. Taxonomy (NCBI): domain Eukaryota; kingdom Viridiplantae; phylum Streptophyta; class Magnoliopsida; order Alismatales; family Araceae; genus Colocasia; species Colocasia esculenta. Next base: position 53,306,347 of record CM024760.1, on the reverse strand, counting down.
ATCATCGTCAGTCAATCCTCCCCACAAAATGGTAGTAGATATATATCTACCCAGATGTGCTCATTCGCCGGGGTCTCTGCAGCGGCGACGCTCGCCATCATCATACTCACCGTGGCCCTCATCTGCCACAGGCCACGGGGTGGGAGGACGTCCGACGGCCGCACTGCTGTCGGGGGCAAGGGAGGGTTTAACCCCGACAAGGAGCTCTTCTACTTGGACACCTTCACGCTGGGTCTTCTAGGGCAGATCTCTGGCACTAAGCAGAGCAGCGGCAAAAGAAGAGGAAGAGGAAGAAGAAGAGGAAGAGCTCTTCTAACTGGATCTCCTCCGACGGCTGCTGCTGCTATTGACAGGGCTAGCCGATGCCGATGCCGGAAGAGGAAGAGGAAGGGGTGTGTGTGTGTAAAGGAATAGCCGATGCCGGAGCCGGATCTGTCCGAATCCTGATCCGAAATTTACCCAAATTTTAGATTCGGGTCAGATAAGGATCATGTTCTTTCAGATCCGGATCTGGATCTCAAATAATCTAACACTGATCTGATCTATTGACAGGGCTACTCCACAGTGGTGGAGTGGATGACAAAGGGGCTTGGGAGGGAGGCTCCGGATTCGAATCTAGAATAGAGCGAGTAGAGCGTGAGTTTTCAATAACTTGGGTCATTGGACTACCAAAAAAAAGTCGGTTCGAATTATTCTAGTTAAGTACAAAATTACTAGTTAATAGAGATGTAGGTCGGTTCGGATTATCCTACATCCGATCTGATTCTCCACAGAAAATTAGGATCGGTGGTGATTTCGATTTGATCTGATTGTTCATGCTACCCATCAAAGTTTGTCTCCAACCGGTAACGGGGAAGGATGTGATAGGATTCCAAAGGGAACCTAACTACTGTGTTTTTTTTTTTGGGGGGGGGGGGGGTAGGGGGTTAAGTAACGGCTAAATACTAGTTAAAACAATGCATTCTCAGCTCATGCCTATGTTCTATTAAAAAATCATTTATTTATTTATTAATGAATAAATTAATTAAGAATTTCTGACTATAATAAGAAAGTACTTATTATAACAGAATTTAACATATATTATAATATGAGATAACATTTAATATAATGAGTTATAATTCTATCAAAGATTAAAAAATAAATCAAACATCTAGTAAATTTTTTTTAATTAATTTGTCCTTTATTAATATTGATATGTGAAAAATATGACAATACATGTGACTCAAAATTAGATATCTAAATCGTTGTTGCATAAATTTAAGATAGGGAAATAAAAATACTAATGTCAAACTAATTTGATTCGAGCAACTAACACGCTCATTAATGCTGAAATATATATATATTTTTCAGGTTGGGGGAGAGGGGGCGGTACATTCAAATGTTCACTACTTAATTAATATATCTGTAGTAGACAACAGAAGAAAAGAAATAAAAAAGACATCCTGCCTTTCTACTCTCTAGTTCTGCTTCCTAAGCACTATCAATCTTAAAAAATGGTCTCTTTTGTTATCTAAATTTTAATGAACACCTTAGAATATATCATCTTATGCACATACAAACTCCTAATTTTTGTTCTCCAAGATCTTGTAGTTGACTATATGTAGTTGATTATTATACATTGATGCATGCTTATAATTGTATATCGGGGTTTATAGTTGCATATTGGTGCCTGTAGTCATATGTATATAATTATGTTGTATATATGCACTTATAGTTAGATGTATGTATCTATACATATGGGCATACGGGGATACAAGGATGTTGGAGAGGGGGAGATTAGCAAAAGTCCAAAAGCCTAAAATCGGCCCAAAAGATGACAGTCCAATAAACCTACATAGACATAAGTAAGGCTCAACATCGAAGGCTCAAAAGGTGAGAGACAAACAAGGCGACGTTAGGTGACAGATCGCAACCCACTTGGAGTACTCCCCAACTGGAGAAAACTAAGGGATTTCTCGAGCATTCGGAACGCCACGTCACCGAGAGACTTATCTTGGGACAACGCCATTAGAAAAGCTGCTCTTATCCTAAGGGGAGAAAGACCCACTTATGGGGACCCTCTCACGTCTCTAAGGAAACCTAGTTCTACAGGGTATCTACCCTACATTCCAACTAATGAACTCCTTAGCAAGATTGCTCCTAAAACTCAGGGATAAGAAGGGATCAAGATAGAGATGAAGTGTCCTTTGTGAGACAAATAAGCTCTTAAAAGCTCTCAACGACTCCAGTCCTATGAGGACACCCCTCCCCCCCCCCCTTAGGACATCCCTAACCTTGTCCGACCAAGGTAGAGTTGATAAGGGATGCATATAGCTATAAACTCCCTAAGATCCCCCCTCCCCCCCGGGAAAAAGGTAACACCTAACTCTGTGAGGAACGATCGTGCATCCTCTAGCCATCTCTCACTCTTTTCGGTCTATTGCTCTTAGTACCATCTTGACTTAAGCATCGAAGGATTTCCATAAGAACCACCTCCCAAGCCCCATATCCTATGTCTCTTCTTGCGAATCCACCTTGAGGTCACTTGTGAATCTCTATCATCAGCTTCCTCATGCTCCTCATCTAATGGTCTGTGAATAGGATACGACATTGAGCCTCTTCAAATGCTTATAGTTGTATGTTGGTGTTGATAGTTGTAATTATGTATTTATGATTTTATAATATGTTTATGGTTGTATATATGCTTGATGCTTATGGGTTGTGTGTATATATATATATATATGATTATTGTTGTATTTTGACGCTTATAGTTATATATGTGTGTTTATAATTATATATTTATATATATATGTAGAGAGAGAGAGAGATTATAGTTGTAATTAAATATGTGTTTTGAAGGGTGTGCGGAATTACTTAAAGTAGTAATCTAGAAGGGAGGTTGAATAGATTACTACCAAATAAAACAAATTGACCTTCTTTTTTAGATTAAGACTGACTTTAGGAAGACTTAAACTGATGTGAATCAAATTTAAACTTCGATGTGTGTGTAGGGTGCGCTTAGGAGATTAGTAGTATGACGAGTGTGTGAACAAACGATCGTGCCTAGCATACATCTAACGTCAGATCATGTAAACCACAGGACACGAGGATTTAAGGTGGTTTGGACTACACAACTTGTGTATCCTACGTCCACCGTCCACACACACACACTGTAAACTGCTTATCAAGCAAGTTCGACCCAAACACCAATACACACACGATGTCTGAGACAAGCACGCTATCAGATCAATCACAAACACTTAGGTTGAACACAAGGACTGCTCAAACCAACAACCCACACACAAGTGATAGAAAATAAAGTGAAAGAAGAGTTCAGAGTTGAAGAACAAATTCGATGGTTGAACTCTTCAGCTTGTTCGTCCAGATGAACTTCAAGCTTCACGTCGATGAAGATCAGATGATGATGACGAAGCTTGACTTGAGGACGAATCTGCTTCAACTCTTCGCCTGAGATGGATCTCTCTTGAACAGACTGGAGACTTGAAGCAGATCAGCAGAGAAAGCCTTCTTCTTCTTGTTCTTTGCTTAGGGTTTGGTGTGGAGGCTTCTTGCTACGAAAATATGTCCATATGATCTATATATAGTAGTGTCCAAGTCTTGAGAATCGTGAGAGAAGAGAACACCCTAACATAGATCACATGCATGTCACATGTTGTGACTAAACCTGCGACTGTCGACAGATGCCTTCTGGCTGTCGACAACTACTGCATCAATCCTGGCTTCCAGAACCATGTTCTGGCTGGGAGGCTAGGCTGTCGACAGGCGACCTCTGGCTGTCGATAGGATAGACTGATCTGTCGACAGATGAACCTTGTCTGTCGACAGCTACTGATCTTTCTTGTTTTCTAGTAGTTTTGCTTCTTGTCTTGTACTTTCATTCTCACCTACATAAAAGACACTTCAAGTAAGATATCATGAAGGCAAATATGGTCATATAGTTATCTCATTTGATCATGTCTTCTCATGTCTCCTCAACATCAATTATGTCATTATCAAAAACATTTAAACATTTAAACATCAAGTCAATCATTATACAGATCATAACCCAACATGTTTATAGTTGTATATATGTACTTACAATATTGATTCATATTGTTGTGTATATAAAGTTGTATATATATGCTTATAGGTGTATATTTGTCTTTATTATTGTATATATATGTATTGGTATTTATGTTGCAAATTAGTGCATCATGTGCCTATGTATGTTACTGCTTATGGTATTATTTATGTGCTTATGATTAGTGATTGTTATATATTTATGGTATTATTTATGTGCCTATGATTAATGCTTTTATATGTGTGCTTATGGTTGTGCATATGTGTTTATAGTTGTATATGGTGCTATATATATATATATATATATATATATATGATTGTGGTTATGTATTATCATGAGCATTGTATATGATTGTGGTTATATGTATATATATGGCATTGTATGTATATATATCATGAGCATATATATATATATATATATATATATATATATGTTTCTATGATTGTATATTGATGCTTACAATTGCATATTGGTCCATATGGTATTATATATGTACTTACAATTATGTATTGCTGATTATGGTTGTATATGTATATATATGCTCATGATTTTATTTATGCTGCAACATTCTCTCAAGACTTCAAGTGATTAAAAAAATATTATTAAAATTTCATAACCCCTAATAAGGTTTAAATGATTAACAAAAGATTATGTATAGTTTCATATTTATATTCATGCTTGATTACTTGCATGCTTATAAATTGCTTGATTATTTGAATACATGAATTGCGTGAATATTGTGCGAGGAGGTGATTTCCCGCTCATAAGGTCCATAGGCCCAAAAAGATCCATTTCAGCTCCTTCTATGTATACTCGCCCTCCACGTGTCCTCAAACACTTTGGAGAGGTCCGAGCACACCCTTGCTCAGGGGTAGTTATATCTGGCCTTGCTAGCTGTCCTCGAGTCTCCAAACTCCACCAATTGAGCACCTGCAGGACGCTTTCGCTGTAACGACCCGAGAACCCGACCCTCGGCCCACGCCGAGGACCCGATTTTCGCGATCGCCGCCCACGGATCCGAGGGACCCGGAAGGGCTATAACACGCGTCTGACAGGATATGTAACGGAAGTAAACATCAACTGCTAAGCTAGAAGCGTACGAGCGGAAACAGGAAAGTAAAGCGAGACCGCTGCGTACTGCTCTAAGTACAGTCCCAACGCACGCACACTAGTACAAGTAAGGAAAGGGGAGAGACAAGTCCCTTAGGGGCATACCCCGAGGGTGACGTACACTGAGAGGGGGAACCACTGCTAGCTATGGGGACTTCGACTACCGCCCCGTCTCCTCCGCCCGACGCGCGCCTTGCCGCTGCTGAGAAGACTCACCTGGAAAACGGAGGGATGAGCTTCACAACAGAAGCTCAGTAGGGACTACCAATCTCCTACTGGCTCTAAACAGGCAGAGGAACATATATAACTATTAATAAGGGAAAGACAGCAGTTTACATATTTCTACCTACAAAAAGGAAGTGCGGAAGCGAAGCTAAAGCTAACTCGGTACGGAAAATACTCTCGGTCGGAAACTCCGTACGACTGCTCGTCGTGACCACCACACGGCTGGTAAACACAGACGGAGGGGACTCCGCCTGGACAGAGAACACTAGCTACGGAAAGCACCACCACTAGTCAAACGGTCAGGTGCGTCCACAGACGTCTTATCCTCGACCTAGGTCCTGACCCTCGCGTCTCGTCAGAGCGAGGTAGGACACAAGCACCACAACAGTAACCGCCGTAGTCTGGCTGGACTACGGTCCCACGCCTGACCTCTCCAAACGGTTCCGGGGCCGTAAGGAGCGAGGCAGTGAGAAGAAGGACTGGCTGGCCTGCACCGGGTAGAACTCCAAACTGTCCTCGGCATCCCAGACCAACCACGAGAGCTCTGCAAGCGACTCACATGCCACTGTCCTAACCACCGTTTTCCCCTCAGCTCCAGAGTCCGCCTGGTGGCTGCCAACTCGAGCACACTCGTAGCCCGGAGTACTCCCTCAACAGGCTCCCGAGGACGGGGGTCCCAGGTAACGGTAACAACCTCTCGCACGGGACAAGCCCTCAAGTGCCGCGTACCGGGCGAACGACTAGTGTGAGACCGTACTAGGGAACTAGCACAGGTGCCACGGGTACAGTAAAGCGAAAACGGAAGCGGTGGAAGCACAACCTGCCTCTGGACTGAGAAGGCGACATAGGGTATGTCACATTCAGAATGCGACATAGCCTCTGTCGCATTCTGAATGCGACATAGGGCCTGTCACCTTCAAGAAGGCGACATAGGCCCCGTCGCATTACCAGTCAGAAGGCGACACAGGGTATGTCGCATTCAGGCCAATCGGGGGTTCTGGAGATTCTTCCTCCGGGAACCTCCCCGAAACGGGAGAAACGCTACACGGCGAGGGAGGGAAGCATGCTTATCATGCTAGGAAGCTAGTAAAGCATTCAAACCACCCTCAAACACCCAAGAACATGGATTCTACGCTCGGAGGGAAACCTCACTCACACGAGTATGGAAACTCACACTCCCAACCCCCAAACCACAAGGAAAACACGCTTTGCAGGGGAAGGGGAGCATGCTTAGGGCGAGAGGATCAAGAGTCCCTACCTCCACGCGAAGAACGAACCCGTTGGGGCCTTCTCGTAGTTAGAAACATCTCCTCCTCGCACCGCACGGCACGAACGCGACCCCTGCACGAACGGAGCGACACCCTCCTCAGCACGGCCGCCTCAACACAGGGGAGGCACCCCCAACACCGCCGGAACTCAGAGAGGGCGAGAGGGAAAGAGGGGGAAAGGAAAAACGCGAGAGAGGGGGAAGAGCTCGGGCGCCCGGGTTTTAAGCCCGGATCCTGAGAAGGCGATACACCTTGTGTCGCATTGGGAACCAGAAGGCGACATAGGGTATGTCGCAATGCCACTGACAACGGTCAAATCTCGGAATTCGAAAAAGTGAAGGCGACAGCCATCTTGTCGCGTTCACCCGACACCGCCAGAGCCGTACTGACACAAAGGACGCCTGTCACGTCTGTCAGACTGCGTCTGGGGCGACGCGATGGGAAGGCGACATAGGGTATGTCGCCTTCAAGAAGGCGACACACCCCCTGTCGCAATCCATCAAACCAGAAGGCGACATAGGGTATGTCGCATTCAAGAAGGCGACATACCCCCTGTCGCAATCCATCAAACCAGAAGGCGACATAGGGTATGTCGCATTCAAGAAGGCGACATACCCCCTATCGCAATATGAAGCAGAACCAGACATTGCTCACGATCAGAACCACGTCGCGACAGTCGCCCTGCCGCGACCCAGAGGACGGGGCCAAGGGCCCAAGGGGGGCCGGGGTGTTACATTCGCAGCCATCATAGTTTATCCTATTGTGTTGTTATTCGTGCCTTCCAAAAGTAAGTAATGGAAGGATAGCAAAGTAATATCTGGGTGGTTTCCACACCACGATTTCCTTAACGCCTCTCCATTAGGGTCTTAACTGCTTCCCTCAATGGTCTGTTACAGCCTGTCGGCACATGAACTACCCAGACTTCAGCTATATAAAGGGATTAAAGCCTTCGATGTCAAGGTACACAAACCTTTCACCCTAGAGCTCCCAAGACGTTTAATCAAACTCCTCACTTACTTAAGTATTGCAGGGTTTCCTCCATGCTCTACAAACTGGGGCCCTTTGATGCTTCCTCTTCTTCTTTGCAGGTCCAGTGAGTCTAGTGCATCTGACTGAGTTCCCTCTCCCCTCTCAAGGTGTAGTCGAGAGCGAGTTTTTTCGACCACCTTCCAACCGCTAAACTCTTTTGGCGTCGTTTGTGGGAAGGATGATGGCCACTGCTCATGGACGTGGATCTTACCGAAACATCGACAGCCGTCGCACCCGCTCCCAACAGCCACCGTTACGCTTGCCACTACCCAGGAGGTGGCAGAGATTCAAGGCCAACTCCAAGTTCTCCTGGAGTTGTGCCAAGGATTGTATGCCCAGAAGGTGTTGTCAGCCCCCCAGTAGCCAGAGCAGCAAGTTGAATCCTTTCAGCACTCAGTCGCCTCTCCCTCATGAATGGGGTGAAACAACCCCCACAACTCGTAGTAGGAAAGATCTGCCAACTCCAATCCAGAATTGCTACGGCGGCTCCATCGGGTCGGAGACATAGAACAGTCCCTGGAGGACCAAGCCCGCAAGATGGATGACCTAGTCAGAAATGTCAGGGGTAAGGGGGGTGTTGATAATGACTTCAACTTCTGTTCCCTCTTCTCTGTTAAAATATTGGAGGCTCCGGTGCCTCCCAAGATGTCGCCTCAGTCCATCGCCCCTCATGATGGCACGACGAACCCCACAGACCATCTATACGGCTTTTAGTCACACATGGTCTTCCACAGAGCCTCCGACATGGCTAACTGTCATGCCTTCCTAGTGACCCTGAAGGAGAGCACCCAAGCCTAATTCGAGACTCTCACACCTAGGTCCATCACATCCTTCAGAAAATTGAAGAAGGTTTCACGTGATAACTTCATTAGCGAAAAGTGTTAGTCTCGCATGGAGGCAAACTTGCTCACCATCTGGCAACGACGGGGTGATTCTCTCTAACACTACGTGAAGAGGTTATGAGATGAGGCTCTCCAGATTCCCCATATAGATGTGGCCCTCGCCACCAATGTGCTCATGCAAGGAACTAGAGATGCCTTCCTTCAGCACACTTTATGAGTCCAATAGCCAGCGACTCTAGAGGAACTCCTCACCCTTGCCCAGCGCCACATGGCCTACGAAGACACTCTTGTGGCCAATCATGGAGATCAGGATGAAGGATCTGACAAGAAGTGGCAACCCGATCATAGATCCGATCAAGATCATAAGAAGGGGCATCGCAATGGCAATTTGCCACGTAGTCCGCCTATGAAAACCACACTCCTCTCACTGTGTCTCCAGAACAAATTCTTATGGAGATTCAGGATGAGGAGTTTTTACAGTGACCCCCGAAGATGAGCTCGGACTCCCAGAGATGCAACTCTAGGAAGTTCTACCGCTTCCATCGCGACACCGACCACATGACCGAGGAGTGCTGGTAGCTCAAGGACGAGATATAGTCCTTAATAAAGTGAAACTACCTAAGGAAATTTGTACACCAGAAGGACAACCCTAAGCACTGCGAAAGGACCCCGGAGTAGCTTGTGGATAATGAGCCAAATGGCGAAGAAATCCACGTCATCACTGGTAGATCCATGGCAGATGGCGAAAGCAGCAAAAGCTGATGAAACTATGCTCAGCGGGTTCATCAGGTCAAACGGCCTTTGGCGCCAAGACCTACTCCCTATCCATCCATCTCGAGTCATGAACACTCTGGGGAGGTTATCACCTTCTCGGATGATAACCTTGTAGGAGTTACAACTCCCACACTGATGCACTGGTAGTCTCGGCCACCATAAATGGTTGTACTATTCATCGAGTCTTAGTAGATAATAGAAGTGCCTCCAATGTTTTGTTGTATGAATGTTTTATATTGATGGGTTTGACTCATGACCAATTATTACCAGTTTGATGCCTCTGTTTAGGTTTTGGGGTATTTCTGCCCAGCCTATGGGTCGCGTCAAACTGCCCATCACTTTGGGCATGGCACCCAGGCATGTGACCAAGATGGTGGATTTCCTGGTAATTATGCACATGCCAGGTTATAATGCCATCCTCAGGTGAAGTTTGATCGGATGGTAGAAAGTCCTCCCATCTGTTGTCTCGAATAGCAAGTCCAAAGGGGGGTGAATGGGTTGCTATAGACGATTCTAAAAATTAAAACTTTGAAAACTATGATGTAACCTAGTGGTGGTTTTTAAAACCCCTAGGTATGAAAGGTGGGTGTGCGGATGATGAATGTGTGATGAACACTAAGAACACAAGAGGGAATTGAAAGAAATATGATGCATGCAACTAGAAGCAAAGAAAAAATAAAAAGAGAAAAGGGAGAGAGAGAGAGAGAGAGAGAGGGGTTGTAGAGGGAGGAAATGGCGTTGAATACGTTGAAGATCTCCTCCTTGGGCTCTGACGATGCTCTAGCAATGTGGCGGCACCTCCCCTTGGCAAAGGAAGCTCTTAAGAGAAGAGCTTGGACTCTCACGCACACTACTCAATGGTTGGGCATCCTCTGAAAATGAAGGTATAGGGGGTATTTATAAGAGTCTCAGGCTCAAATGCTGAGGAGGAGTAAAAACATATAAATTACGTCAGTCATAGTGGATGTGATTTACAAAGCAGGTCAGGTCAAGCAGACGCATTAAAGAATTTCTAAATTTTGACTGGAATGCTGAAAAATAGAAAGAATTGAATCGCGCCTAATTAACATGACATGAATTCTAAATTTCCAAAATCGATTTGGACACTTGCCAAAAATATAAAAATGGAAGGCTTAAAACGCATCCAGTTGACCCAACACCCTTTACAAGAATCGATTATTTTTTGGTAAGTCGGTCACATCAAAATGGAAAGTCAAAATTGCATCCAGTTGACTAGACGCAGATCAATTTGGCAATACATTATTTCCAAAAAGCCGAAAAGGGAATTGCCAAAAATCGATTAAAGAAACTTGAATTGTATTGACTTGATCAATTGCATATTTGAAGCAAGAAGTGCATCCACTAAAGCTAACATGAATTTGAATTTCTGCCCCTCTACAACGCACCATAAAAATCCTCTACAACGCACCATAAAAATTCCTACAAACCCTAGAAAAATCCATAAAAAAAAAAAAAAAACACTCAAAACATTAAAGGAAGAGAGCAACTTTGGGGTATTACAATATAATATGAAATTTATTCAATATGATGTCAAAAATGGTGTGTTTGAACCTAGGATGACACATGGTCATTAAAATGCATGAATGTCAATGTAGGAAGCATGAAAAATCATTATATTAATTTTATATCAAAGCTAGCATGCTTCTTAATGTACAGAAATCATGAATTTGATACATAAACATGTATTGAATATGGTTTAAGAGCAAGAACAAGGGGTTGGATACATAGATGAACATGAACTTTCGAGGCCAAATACTTACAATATGCATGATGGAAATTGGGAAAAATATGGATATCATGTTCCTGACATCAAAATCAACATGCAAGAGTGTTTAATTAGATTAAGCCTGATAGAATATCTACCTTTGAGTGAATTTGTAAAATTAGTGCAAAACGGGTTGAACTGGATGAAGATCGCTTAAAGCTCCTTCCTTCCACGAATTTCCTTCTTCTCCAGTAGGGGTTCTCTCCTCCAACCATGTCCCAATAGTGGTAAGGGTTGGCCAAGAGTAGTTTAGGGGTTATTTATAGGGATGGACTTTCCAATTCCTAATACGACTCTAACTCCATTAAAAAAATAATTTGTTATGTTTATCTCTATCTTTGAGCTTTCCTATCTCTAATTGGGTTGGGATAAACATGAAAAAATGTAGTTATCATGTTAGAGTAGTAATAGGATACTAATTTGGATAATTATGAGGTGTAATTATGTAGCATCGTGGTCGTTCGGATCCTAGTTTAGTGGTTTTGATGTGGTGTTTGGGGCCAATGTGTGGCCATTGTGCATTGGTTGTGGCCTTCGTGCATTGTGTGGGTGTTGTGGGCCAGAGGTTTTAGCCCAAATAGCCCACTGGTTCTCTGTTTGAGAACGTGATTGGGTGGGCGATGCGTTCTTAACACGATAGACCCCTACGCCACAATCTCATTACCGCCTTTATTGAGGCTTTGCCTTCTTGTACGACGCGTGACGTGCATGGAGCTGACACGTGGCACGATCCTTATGAACACGTCCCCCAGGTACATCGCGTTCTTATCACGATGGTTCACCCTGACACGTTCTGGATTCTGACTGGTTTAAGTGGGGTTTGTCAGCCAAATTTTGGCTTGGTGGAGGTTTGTTTGGTGCAGTTTCCACATGAGGGCATCTAGAGTCTGGAAATGTCGACAGTGTATCGTTCTTCACGCTCGTCGTGTTGGTAGTGAGGCTTTCTCATTCATTTATGTTGTTTGATCAGTTTAAAGCATGAAAAGCATGCTATGATGTGTGCATGGGATTTCCATCAATATTACTCGAGTTGAACGTGTTTGGATTGGTGGGAAATGGTGGTAATGTGAGGTTTCTGAGTTAAACCGAGGGTTTTGGCATTCTGGTTGAGAACACGATGGGTCGGGCAGTCGCGTTCTTGCCACGATGTGTGACCCTGACCCATTCTCATTGTGATCGTGGCGCATCGGGCCGACGCATTCTTAATGCGGCCGATATGTCAGATGCATTGTACACCTAAGCTATAGAGACCTAGAGGGGGGTTAATAGGTTCTAATCATGATACTTTACTATATTTGTTAATTTAGAAAGGCAAATCAGAATGTAAATAAGTTTTATAAAATGTTTGAGAAAATGTGGCAAGTGAATGAGAGATGATTTAGGAATGCTAAGCGTGCAGATGAGCATGCAAGAAAAAAACCAATCACACAGACAAACAAGCACAACGCCAAGATTTATCATGGTTCGATGTTGATCCACTCAACACCTACATCCAGTCCTCAAGGGAAAACACCTTGAGATTTTCACTACCCAGCTGAAACCACAGTCCAATGATACAATACTGGATATCAACCTCTAGCAGGTACTACAACCACTTGATCACCTAAGGTCTTCACCTCTTTCCATAGATGGAATCTACCCGCCTGAACCACAAGCCTTCACCTTTGAGGTGGAACAACCACACCAGACCGAATCAGGTCTTCTCCTTCTAACCAAGGAGGAACACCACCAGATACAAACCTCTGGCCAGTCACTACATCTACTACCGCACAGATAGGTCTTCACCCCAAGGGTGGAAAATACACCTAAACAATGGGTATTCTCCTTTCAAGGGGGAACACCACCATATGCTGACCTATGGCCAATCACCTCTATTTCTAGAGAGAATATATGTTGGAGAAAAAATGTCTACGAAGCTAGATAGATAAGGCACATAGTAAGCACAATAAATTTGTCCCAACAAATAAAAAAGATTAGCAATAGGATGCTCGTTGCAGTTAGGCCTTCAATGCTCAGCAATGAATAATCTTGAGATTTAAGAGCATGGCTGAGAGCTAAACTCTTTCCTTCGAAGTTATCTTCTTCAGTAGGATTTCACGTTGAGCAGGAAGAAGATTGGAATGGAAGCTTCTCTGGAGGCTAGGCTTTTTCTCTTTCACATGAGCACTCATATCTCACTTCTAAAACCTTTTTGTATGTTCTGTGTAGCTCCGGTGCGTTCTCTCTTTGTAGCAATTCCATATGGCTTCTTTTAAAGTCGTCTTCTTTCATAGCTATTGGGTTGATCATTGTTATTCACAGTGATGAGTATGTTAGACTCAGTATTGACATGATTAGCACTTCGTTCCATGCTTTCTTTTCAGAAAAAGATCTTTTTTTTTTGTAGCCTTCGTTGTATATCCTCGTACAGATGGGTAGTGTACAATCCCAAGGTCATGGGTTGGTGTGCTTCCAGATACCTGCAAAAAGTAGCTTATCTTGGCAAACCACAGCTAGCCTGTCTGATGCACATTTCAAGAAAAATGTTATATATAAAATAATCCATCAACCAATACATATTCGACACACAAAAGACCTTTTTAGAGATTTGAACGTTGAGCCCTTACGTAAGTAGATTTGCTACAGTGAAACAAAGATATCATAAAGTCATCACCATACTTTTACCAATAAAATAAATCTTCCTTTTGAAAAGTTCTTAGATGAGAGCAATAAAAATTCTTTTAGCACACATTACTTCTTTTAGAATAGTCATAAAGTAACACTGAGTACATGCAGGACATATATCAAATTAAATAATTATCATCCAATTTTTTTATACATAAAAGACATTTTGAGTATCATGTCATTAAATGGACAAAAATATGTCGAGGTGGTAGGTCGTAAGATATGTACTACAAAATAATTGATTATTATATTCATTTATGTTTTCAACATGAAATAACTGATTATTTGATGAAGTGAAAGAAGGATAATGGATTAATTTAGAAAACCAATTATTTCTAGAGAGCACAATGCAGATAACTGATTAATTTGAGTTCAGAAAATATACAACTAGAACTCCAGTAATTTGAATAATGATTTATCTGATAATTGGAAAGATAATTCATTCAACAATCGTAATGACATTTAATCAGTAATCAGAATGCTAACAGATATAAGTTATATCAATAATTAATATATTCATGAGTTTAAGTTATCACATTCATGAGTTTTAGTTATCACCAAAACATAAGGATAAATATAGGAGTGGCTCAACACATTGTTCTTGTGAACGCAACCTATCGGGATGTCGCATTCTTAACGTGACAGCTTGCCCTATCGCATTATGCTTCCCGAAGTGTGATGTGCTGAGCTCAGCAATGTAGGCTCTATGTGGGTTTTGGTTATTTAATGTTGGTTCAAGATGTTTAAAGCATGTTAATGTTAGTAAAGTATGAATTAGTGTTAATGGACTGGTTTTATGGGTGGTAGTGGTTAATGTTGATTTATGTTCAGCATGTTAATTATATTATGTAAGTAAGAGGAGGAGGATTTAAGAGTACTTGGTTTAGAGATTGTGTGTATATGAGTTAAAGATTATGTGTTAATAATTAGTGAGTAATTAATGTTTGTTATGGTTTATGAATGAAATGTTTAAAGTATGATTATGTAATCAGTTGTGACTTGTGGTGGTTTGCGGAGTTCGATGGTCCGACGCTTACTCTAGAATACCTCTCTAGTCAAGTACCCAGGTTCTTTATGAGCTAGGCACGTGTGTGTTCGGAGTTTGTCCCGGTACTGTGTGTACCGTAGAGGTCTGTGTCATCTTCCCAGACACTCTCACTCGTTTGTTTGTTGAGTAGCTCATATGGCTGAAGAAAAGATGACAATGGGGCAGCGACTTGTAGTGTGTGAGTGTTTTTCTGTCTGATCACTTGCAGTACGCTCGTGGTTGGAGGACGAACACTGGTAGATGTACTGGTCCCCATCTAGTCCCATGTTGCCACAGCCTCACTCTGCGGGCTCCAAAACTCGTAGAGGTGTGTCTGGCGTGCGTCCACAGTGTGTGTCGCCACAGAGTGGTGTTGTTTGGTCTCCACAGTTCTTTGACTTACGCAGTGTTGTGGTGGAGCCATAGTTGGATCTTTCATCTATAGATACGAGAATGAGAGGTGTTTCCCATGTTGGTTTGTTCAGGTCAGATACTAGCATCATGAACCAGTAGTCATGACCCGTGTGGTAGCGTCGCTCCTTCTGGCTTAGCTTGTGGTTCTTATGATTTACTCCATAGCAAGTGTGATATAGTTGGCTTAGTACCACTTAGTTCTACAGTTGGTCTTGTCGTTTCTATAATGTTCTCTTAATAGTTTACCTTTAATGTTTATTGAGTTAGTAGCTTCTAGTTAGTAGTGTGCTTCTAGTTAATCGTGAGGTTATGGTGATGTCTGTTAATTATTTATGTTTAATATTAGTTAATTGTCTACATGTGGGGAAGCATGTTGTTTATTTATATTGATTAGATCATGTTTAGGTTCAAGCTTTCATTGTGTTTCCTTTTAATTGTTATATGTGAGCTGATCGGTAGATTGGTAATAGTTAGCGTTTCCTTTTGCTACTTATGGATTATGTGTGTTGTGGTTGTTTTGAGGAGTTTCCCTGCTGAGCCTGTGACTTTGTGAGGCTCACTCCCCTACACCCCCCCCCCCTTTCAGGTATTAAAGAGAGTGCTTTCATGGAGGCGGACATGTTCCACCAGCAGTAGTGTGAGCTATGGTTCCTGTTGTATACATTGGGGTATGCCCCAAGCTTCTGTACTTTTCTTTTAGACATGTAATAATGCAGTGGGACAATGTAATTTTATGAATGTATATGAGATCATGTACTTTATCATGAATCTTAATACAGTGTGGTTATCTTTTATATTTCTACTAAACACTTGTGTGAGATATCCCTTACGAGACTTCGATCTGTTCGCGAGAGGTGAGTCTAGATATGGAGCCTTTTCGGGCATAAGTATTCAGGGTCGCTATAGTTGGTATCAGAGCAGAGTCCAGTTTGAATATGAAAAGACATTAAGATTACTATGTCCCAAAATATGATTTAATGTCCACTACTAGTAGTAGGTCCATGGGTTTCTGTATGAGTTTTCATGTATAGTTGTGTTATGTAATATGTGTTATTGTTAGTGTGTTATGGAATTAGTATGAGAAGCTGTGCAGTTGAGGAATGATTTGAATTGGCATGATAATCCGAGGAAATGAGATGGTTCTCTGAGGAAAATGTTATAGAAAGTGATGATGTTAGTAAAGGATCAGCAGATTTAACAGGATTAGTTGTATAATGTAAATTATTCAGGTATAAAGAGAGGCAGTTAATGGGGGTATGCTAGTGTGTCAATTTTGTTGTGGAAATGTATTAGTCTATGAAAGTTGTTAATTATGGAAGACTGAAAGGATTATAATAGATATATTTAAAGTATTTTCAGATCATATTAGTAAATGCAAGAAGTTAGTTCAGAGGGTAAGATGCCATGATTAGAATTGATTTCAGATGATAGACAGTTAATCAGAGAAGTAGTAGTTTGTGGCAGTAGATTTGAGAATGGTGTTGTTAGTAAAAGATATAATAATGTCAGAAAGTTTTGTATAAGGTTGGTAAAAGCATGTGTAGATATAAGCAATTAGTTATAAAGATAGGAGATAAAGATGGTTTTTTAATTAAGTTTTCTGAGGATATGTTATCTAGTCGGCAAGTGGCAATTTGTAGTTATCCAGCAAAGGGATTGTTAGAGATTGCGGTATTAAAGATATGGTTAGTGATGTTTAGCAGTTGTGCACAATGTATTGTAATGAAGGTGAAGTATGTCTCAGGAAAGATTGAAGCCAGGAATGACAAGAGCAAGATAAAGTCGTTTAAGTAAGACTAGATAAGGTAAGGTATGATGAGCAACGTTATGATTCTAAGGGTTTGAAATTGAGGTTTATTAGTAGAAAAGATTAGGCAGAGAAAAAGGGTGAGTCAGTTGGGAAGCAGATAGGAAATGTCAGTCTGAGTAGAGTAAAAAGATAGTGTGTGAGTGAATCAAAGATTTAATTGAGGTAATTAAAGGGTTTGGATGGAATTTGTAATTGTTTATGGAAATATTGATGTTAGTGAGTATATTGTAGTGGTAGTATTTTTAGTAATTGAGGATGGAGCAAATATAGCAGAGTAAGTTGAAAGGTAGATGTTGAGGTTATTTGTGTATCGATAGAGATTTTAGATGTTACAGAAATTGTTTAATTTTAATGAAGGTTAAATAGCAATTGATCAGTGCAGATTATAAAGCAATAGTGTAGAGCAGAGGAATAATGAAGGGCAGAGCATAGTGCTTAAGAAATTGGATATTTGAATTCCAAGATTGGCAACGTTCCAGTGAAAGGTAGTTAAATGTTAAAGAAGAGTTACAATTATGGATTAGAGAGTTTGATTGGTGTAGTGGAATTAATCAGGTAAAGGAATAGTCAAAGAGGTCACTTCGAAGAGATGGTATTTTGTTCAGTATAGTTAACAGTAAATTTAAAGTTTGAGCATTATTGATCAGAAGAAAGAATGAACGTGGCAGATGATATGATGATCATAGCTAAAAAATTAAGGCAGTATTTAGTAAGAGTTTATGTGGTGGTGTAGATCTGATAATTTATTTGAGCAGAAGTATTTTTCAGTAAGAGTATTTTCAAAATTTGATGCAAGAGCAAAAGAAATAGTAAGCAGAGTGAGCATGGAAAAACGATTATTGATACATTAAGTCCTGTATTGTTTTTTCAGTTGCATAATAGCCAGAAAGGTAATGCGTTAGATCAGATTATGGAAGGATGGAATAGAAACAGTAAGTAATGTATAGAGTTCAGAATTTCTAAAGTCATTGGAAGGTTGTATACAAAAAGGTATGGTCAGTTAGGCAGAGAAGGATTTTGGGTTAGTTAGTCGATAGTTGAAAGAGTTGGGTAGAGCTAATGGCAGAGTATGTGTCGTATTATTTGAGCAATCTTATCTCATGGAAAGAAGGTACAGTATTATAGTAGCATGGTAAGCAGTAGTATATATCAGTTTAGTGTATGATTTTGAGTGAGCAATGAGAAGATTGAATTAAAAGTAGTATAGATGAATGAGTTATTTCAGAGAGTTATGGCTTTCGTTTGGTTTATCAGCTAGAGGACAGTAATTATAGTTAGATACATTTGACCAGAAAGGGAATTGTGATGTTCAGTGGACATAAAAGAGCAGAATATGATAATAGCAGTATAGTAAAATTTAAAATTAGAATATTTGGCACAGATGGAATTAAGGAAGAATAGAGGTGTTAAAGAAAGCAGTTCAGGAATTCAGATATTTTCTTCCAGCAGCAATTGATCGAGTATGTATTTCAAGTTTCCATCAAATGGTTCTTATAAGTGAATGAAGCCAGAATTAGATCCAGTCAAAGTCAGAGTAGCATGGAAATGAAAAGAGTCGCAGATAATAACAGAGAGCAGAGGTAGTAACATATTTCAGAAGAAATCAGATTTAATTAGAGTGGTGCAGCCGAAGCGTAGTGGTTCCATAACCCACAGATCTCAAGATCTATTAGGATTGTGGTATTAGAAATTTGATTGATTGAAGAAGAGTTTAAGGTCTTTGTAGAGTTCGTTGAGAAGGCAATGAATTTTGGGAAGATTTGAATTTAAAGCAGCGTAGGTAGATGGAATGTTTGAGAAAGCATGACGTCAAAATTGGCCTATTAGTTATTGTTGACGCATAAAGTAAAGGAACAATTTAAGTCAGATGATGATTTTGCTGTGAGAATTGTATAGAGTGGTGACAAATATTTCAGCTGAATCAGTCAGTAGATGAATGTTGAGGGCATTAGCAGAGCAGAACAGTGAAGAGCAAAGTAATAAATGCAGGCATGAAGTAATGGTAATAGAGACATAACATGAGGTTATAGTAGAAATATGCAAGCAATTGTAGAGGTAAAGAGCAAAATGGTATGTAAATGCAGAGAATCCAGATATTGTGTTTTAATTTCCTTTGAAAGAATGGCCAATTTAAGGTATGAGTAGAGTCAAGGTATAATTTCAGTTAGCAGTGATAAGCAGATAATGTAATGGCAGAGATAAGCAAGCACAAAGAGATAATGGATTAGAAGATAGTTTAATGTGGCAGAATATTCAAGGGTAGAAGTTTATTATCAAAGGTTCTGAGCAGGCAAAATGGCACAGAAAGAAATGTTGCAGACACAACCAAGAAAAATGTAGAAGTAGGTTGAGCCCAAGAAGATAAAGCACCTACGGCAGAGTAGAATTGCTTAAGTTAAGATAAGCAGTCAATAGAAAGATGCAGTAAAGAAAAGATTAGATTAAAAGAAAGAGCAAATTGAATCAACCAAGTAGAAAGTCTATGAAGTAAGTTAAAAAGGAAGGAAATCCCAGAGCAAAGAAGAATGTATCCATACTTGTTTGAATTATGAATTTAATTTTAGTTATTTATTTAATTGTGTAATGTATTTTATTCCGGGTGTCGTCCAAATGTCAAGGATGACATTTCATTTTAGGTGATAGTAATGTAGCGTCATGGTGGTTCGGATATGAGTTAGTAGTTTTGGTGTGGTGTTTAGGCCAATGTGTGGCCATTGGGCCTTGGTTGTGGCCTTCGTGTGTTTTGTGGGTGTTGTTAGTCGGAGGTTTTAGCCCAAATAGCCCATTGATTCTCTGTTTGAGAATGCGACAAGGGTGGACGGCTCATTCTTAATGCAACAGAGCCATGAGTCGCAATCTCATTGCTGCATTTTCTGGGACTTTGTCTATTTGTGCGACGTGTGGCGTGCGTGGAGCTAACGCGTGGCACCGTCCTTGTGAACGCGTCCCCCGGGTACGTCGCGTTCTCAACTCGATAGTTCACCATGATGCATTCTAGATTCCGACTAGTTTAAGTGGGGTTTGTTGTCCAGACATAGTTGAGGGCTTTGTTTAGCCAGGGAGCATTTTCCCAGAGGTAGCTATGGCGATTTCGGCTTGGTGGATGTTTGTTTGGTGCGGTTTCCACGTGAGAAGAGTGTCCGGAGTGTAGAAACGTCGGCGGTGTATCGTTCATCACGTTCTTCGTGTTGGTAGGGAGGCTTTCTCATTCATTTATGTTGTCTGATCGGTTTAAAGCATGAAAAGTATGTTATGGTATGTGCATGGGATTTCTATCTATATTAATCGAGTTGTACATGTTTGGATTGGTGGAAAATAGTGGTTCTGTGAGGTTTCTGTGTTGAACTAAGGGTTTTGGCATTTTGGTTGAGAACATGACGGGTTAGGCAGTCTCGTTCTTGTCACGACATATGACCCTGACACGTTCTCATTGTGAACGAGGCGCACCGGGCCACGCATTCTTAACGTGGCCAGTATGTCTGACACATTCTTCTTGTGAACACGACCTATAGGGTCGTTGCATTCTTAACGTGACAGTCGGCCCTGTCGCATTCTGCTTCCCGAAGTGTGATGTGCTGTGCTCAGTAGTGTGGGCCCTATGTGGGTCTGGTTTTGGTTATTTGATGTTGGTTCAAGATGTTTAAAGCATGTTAATGTTAGTAAAGCATGAATTAGTGTTAATGGACTAATTTATGGTTGGTAGTGGTTAATGTTGATTTATGTTCAGCATGTTAATTATATTATGTAAGTAAGAGGAGCATGATTTAAGAGTACTTGGTTTAGAGATTGTGTATATGAGTTAAAGGTTACGTGTTAGTCATTATTGAGTAATGAAAGTTTGTTATGGTTTATGAATGAAAGGTTTAAAGTATAATTATGTAATCAGTTGTGACTTGTGGTGGTTTGGCGCTTACTCCTGATATACCTCTCTAGTCAGGTACACAAGTTCTATATAAGTTAGGCACGTGTGTGCTTGGGATTTGTGCCGATACTGTGTGTACCATAGAGATCTATGTCATCTTCCTAGGCACCCCTACTCTTTTATTTGTTGAGTAGCCCATCTGATTGAGGGAAAGACAACAGTGGGGCTGCGACTTATGGTGTGCGAGTGTTTTTCTGTTTGGTTGCTTGTAGCGTGCTCATGGTTAGGGGACAAACACCAGTAGACAAATTGATCCCCAGCTAGTCTTGTGTTGCCACAGCCTCACTCTGTGGGCTTTAGAACCCGTAAAGGTGTGTCAAGCTTGGATCTGCAACGTGTGTCGCCACAGAGTGGTTTTGGTTAGTCTCTACAGTTCTTTGACTTATATAGTATTGTAGTGGAGTCATAATTGGATATTTCGTCTATGGCTGCAAGACTGAGAGGTGTTTCCCATGTTGCTCCTTCCGACTCAGCTTGTGGTTCTTATGATTTACTCCATAGCGAGTGTGGTACAGTTGGCTTAGTACCACTCGGTTCTACAGTTGGTCTTGTTGTTTCTATAATGTTCTCTTAATAGTTTGTATTTAATGTTTATCGAGTTAGTAGCTCCTAGTTAGTGGTGTTCTTTTGGTTAATCGTGAGGTTACGGTGATGTCTGTTAATTGTTTATGTTTATTATTAGTTAATTGTTTACATGTGGAAAGCATGTTGTTTATTTATGTTCATTAGAAAGCATGTTTAGGTTCCAAGTTTCATTGTGTTTCCTTTTAATTATTATATGTGAGGTGACCAATGGATTGGTAGTAGTTAGCGCTTCCTTTTGTTACTTGTGAATTATGTGTGTTGTGGTTGTTTTGAGGAGTTTCCCTGATAAGCCTGTGACTTTGTGAGGTTCACACCCCTATGTTGGTTATAGAATGTATATATCTAGAGGGGGGGTGAATAGATTTAGGCCTTATTAAAAAATTGAAGTAACGAAGCAGACCTTAAGATTTGAGAACTAACAATTTCAACACCACAAATTGAATAGAAAGCAAACCAGACAATGCGAGCAGGATTTTTAAGGTGGTTCGGCTCCGGTATGGAGACCTACATCCACCCCTCACTAAACTAAGTAAGGCTTCAACCACCAAACCAAATGTGTGAGACTCTCACACAGCCGCTGATTCACAGCTTTATACAATTCGCTGATACACAACTTAATCGTTGTTGTCACATAGCATAAATGTTGATTCATAGCTTCAAAATCTAAACAATCTCACAATCCTTACACTCAATAGTGTAGGATCCGTTCTTCTACTCCAGCAGGAGCAAATAACCAAGCAATGTATGGTTCGAAGGAAAAGAGAAAAAGTTGCACAAGAGAAATCACTAAGAGTGAGAGAAATTTTATCAATCACTCTTGCTGCAAATTGGAATTGTGTCGAGATCTGTTCACTTCTTCACTTGAGATCCAAGTTGCTTATGCTAGACTCGAATTCCTCGAGCTCTTCATCTGGTAGTAGCTTAACGATCGAATGCCTCTAATTGAGCAAGATTTCTGATGCTCCGCATCAATAGGACAATGACAAGGCTTCAAACAAGACTTAGCTTCGATGCAGCATCTTCTCTTTCCATAGAAAGTTCTATACCAGCACTTCTTCTCCTCAGCTATCTCTCTCTCTACTCTATCTCTCCCTTTTTCTCTATCTTTCTATGTGTGTCTTTTGAAGAGGACACCACACGCCTTTTGATCAATGCTACGGAATCTTCAGATGGGCCCTAGCAGAATCCCCAATTCATTAGTAAGATGTTTGCCGTTAAAAAGGTTCTCTTTCAGAATCTCGTAGAGTGTGCCAAGAAACCCTAATGATTGTGTAACGACCCGACCTCTCGGACCCCCACCAGGGCCCCGAAGTTCACATCGCCACCCACGGATCTGAAGATCCAAAAGGGTTATAAGAAATAGTCTAGTGAGATATGTACTGAATTCAAATAACTATGACTATATATAATAATTGTACAACATGTGTCCCAAATAAAAGCACAGGTACAAGAAGAAAGGTGCAGTCCTTAAGGGGCATACCCCGAGAACTTGCAAAACACATCTCTCAGCTCACTCGGGTACAAGAGCTCACAACACTCGCTCTCACTGCTGCTGACAACACACGGCGCCACAGCCGCCTCCGCAACCTGTCCGACACCGAGCTCCCACAACGATGAGCCCCTAGATGAAGGAAGTAGGGGGGGTAAGCCTTGCGAACAAGGCCCAATAGGGATTACCAGTCCCTCACCGGGCAGAGCAGTAGGAACTCCGAAAACTAGAAACTACACTAGAAAGTTGTAAAGCGAGGAACACCTATAGCAGGGCACTACTAAGCAGCGGAAGAGAACAACACGACGCCACGACCACCAACAAGGTCGTAGCACACACATGACTCCCACAGAAACTAACGGAGTCGGGCACAGAGCGGAAGCAACCCTCGGCACACCTGCCGAGACCACGGAACAACCTAGTGAGAACGACATCTCACCTCAAGCACGGCCACCTCAGACCTCCACAAGGTCGAGGGCCCACAAGCAGAACCACCCCGGACCCTGAACACACCACTAGGTCGGGAAACCACACTCGCCGGTGCCACCACGGACTGGCACCAAAGAACGGGACTACGGAACCGAGTGAACACCGAAGCAGAAACCACTAGAAGCACGGGTCTACGCAAGGCCAGACCAACGACGCCCCTGGAAACTAAGCACAGCCAGGCTATAACCGCCGTGCAAGCTAGGGTAACGGATAACACTTAGAAACATCGTGAGGAAACGCCATCACAACAACAGCAACCAAGCCACCGCCACTGGTAGCTAAGAGGGGGATGCGCCATCCGCACCCTCTTCGCTCGCCAGCGGCTCTCGCCTCTAACCTCCTTGGAAGAGCGAGACAGAACCGCCAAGAACACACAACACACGCAACACCGCAGCCTGGCCAAGCTGTGGCCCCATGCCTGACCTCCCTACGTGGCTCCAGAACCAATGTAGAGCGAGGCAGTGAGACAAAGGACTGTCTGGTCTGTGCCAGGAAAGCACTCCGAACCCCTCGGCGTCCCAGACCCAGACAAGAGAGCTCTACAAATGACTTAGCGCCGCTGTCCAACCTCGTTTTCCCCTCAATTCCAGAGTCCGCTCTGTCGGCTACTAACTTGAGCACGCTCGTAGCCCCGAACGCTCCCTCTAAGGCTCACGAGGATGGGGGTCCCAGGAAACGGAGACAACATTTGAACGGGACAAGCCCTCAAGTGCCAAGCACCAGGCGAAAGGTGGGGCCAGCACAACAGGAACCGCACCGCACCGCTGGCTTGTAACACACGACAAGCCCAGCAAGCACGAGGCACGCACAAACCCTCAAGAGGGCCGTCGGCCAACCCAACACGCACGAACGGCTAGAACCTCAGAACACTACCGGACAGCACGGAAACCCGTCACTCTGCTAATAATCGATTGACTACCGGTCAATCGATTATTAGATAGACGCGACCCTCCTGGCACCACTGCCAGGACACGGCCACGAAGGTGTCACCTTCGGTCGCTAAACGCAGGGAGGCAACCTGTCGTGTTCCCTACCAGAAGGTCCTAAGGTCAAGGCCTGCCCTGGGGCACACGCCGACACATAACCGGGCCCATGTAAACACCTGAGGCAACACAGGTACTGTCGCGCCCCCAAAGCCATCGTGACACCATCGAGACGGGGAAGGGCACCGCGACAGCCCTTGTTGCGACCGGGCAAGGCGTCACGACAACAACCATGTCGTGACCCAGAAACACGCCGTGATAGCAATCCTGTCACGACCGGGAAGCGCGGCGCGACAACCTTATCGTGACTGCCAACGGAGTCGCGATAAGGTCGCGCCCGACGGGGCCGACGCCTCCTCTGATGTCGCGACGCGCCGAGCCGTCGCGACATTAGTCGAGAGGCAGACCAGCGGGATCCTCAATCCCGGGTCACCCACGAAGATACACACATGCACACACGAGGGAGGGGAGCATGGGGAAAGTTGTAAATCTATCTAGAAAGCACGAGGGGCTCCCAATCCACCTGGATCGAGAAGGGCATAAGAAATCCCTACCTTTCACAAAGATCGAACCCCAATGGGGCCCTTCACGTCGGTTGGCCACCTCCTCCTTGCTCCACGCAAGGTCCACGACGCCACGGCACCACGCACGACCCTCCTCCTCGCCTGAAACACTCAAAGGGGAGAGGGGGAGGCGGAGCACCGCCGGAGGGAGAGGGAGAAGGGAAGAAGAAGAGAGAGGGGGGGAAGGGGTAGCCGGCCAGCGCCTTAAACCCCCGGCACCTAGAACGCGACGGACCGCCCCGTCGCATTAACAACCTTAACGCGACGGGTCCACGGACTGCGACAAGAACGCGCCCCCCACGGGCTCCGCGACAACACGACAGGCCGTACTGACACACCTGCCACTCTGACAGGCGTCAGACGACCAAAGCGACATAAAGAAGTCGCGACTCGTTAACCGGGAGCAACACGAAGATGCGACGGAGAGCCAGGGCGCGATCAGAATGCACCCACAAGCTCGTCGCGACACGGATGACTGTTGCGTCGGACACCCCCGACGCGACACTAACACGTCGCCCAGCCTGGACGCGTTAGTGGTCAGTCATCCCACGACACCAGATGGAAGCCGGGAAACCGGGTCTTACAGATTGGGCCTTAGATCATGTGCCCAAAATGAACACGCTGGCAATGCCTTTTTCCTTCCCGTAAAGAATTGATTAGTGTGTCGACACTTCTTGTGCATTGTGTCGACCCACAAAGAAGTTGGTTATATCCACTGTAAGTCCTTTAGCAGTGTCAACCTCATGACTTCATGTGTCGACCTCCTTCATTTAACTTCAGAAAAGACTTACTGTAAATATGCTTCATGTTGACCTGACTGCTACTATGTGTCGACCTCCTTCATTTGATTTCAGAAAAGACTTACTGCAAATATGCTTCGTGCTGACCTGGCTGATATTATGTGTCTGTAACACCCCAGAAATTTAGTGATTTAAAATTTTAAAAATAAAGGGGAATAAATAAATTCCGTATAAATTGTTAACGCGGAAAAATAACCTGACCATAAATTAAGTAAACATGTTGGAGAGGCTTCCAACATCATGTATTAATAACCCATTAACAATATTGGGCCAATGGAGCACATTTAGCCAAGGATAAAAATTGGGATAAGAAATTACCCAGAAATTCGTGTATGTAATTATGCAATAATTAGAGATGGCAATTTAGGGTTAAAATTAGGGTAATTAGTCATACAAGGTAAGCCAAAACTGGATCCAACTCTAAGAGGTGGTTTCCTAAACCTTTGCTACCTCCTTTGGGTGAGAGAATCCCAGATTTCTTGGAAAGCAGGGAGCAGAATTCGCAGCCCCTTTCCTAGTCCCGTTAGGACTTGTAACTACACCCTAAATCTATAAGAACTCATCCTTAAACTCTTGGGGAAGGTTTAGCAACAAGTTGGGGTCGTTTGGAGGTGGGCTAGGGCATCAGAGAAGGAGGAGAAAGGCTGGGAACTGGAGCTTCATTCCCATTCATCCTCTGCTGCGCCCAGAACGTCAAGCGGTCTTAAATCTTCATAAAGGTAGGTGTTCTCGAGCCAAGATTAAAGAAAACCAACACCATCATGTAGTTCTTCGAGTCTAGGTTCATTTTCACTTAGTTTGACTAATTTTCATGGAGTATACATTGCGTATTCGTAGTTGTCCTAAAGTCGCGCACAGTTAGGGCTTTTCCCGTTCTTCATATCATGCACACGATTCAAGACCGAATTAGACTAAACTTCCTTCATGAAAGTTCTTCTACTGGTAGTCACGATCATCTTTAATATTGAACGTTTTGTCCAAAAGTCTTTTTTTAGAGAGTTATAAGCATGGTAAGAGAGTCACTGCATGATACTACGATTTCGGACTGCACTTAGCTTTATGTCCTGCATATATTTCTCGGGATTCGAGACCGAATTAGATCAAACTCCCAACATCAAAGTTCTTCTACTAGTTGTCTTCGTCATATTTCATGTTGAACATTTTGTCTAAATGGCATTTGTTAGAGTGTTATAAGAAGGGTAAGTAAATCGCTGCATGAGATGTGTTTTCGGGTTCCACTTGACCTATATGTTTTTTCTGGGAGGGCCTCTAGTGTCGACACTAGTTGATCTAGTGTCGACATACTGTCCCAAATCAGCCCAAAAGGTGTTCTGGGAAGGCCTCTAGTGTCGACACTACTGTCCCATACTGGCACAACAGGTTTTCTGGGAAGGTCTCTAGTGTCGACACTACTTGATCTAGTGTCGACACACTGTCCAGACCTGTTGACTGGGTTTTCTGGGAGCTGTCTCTAGTGTCGACACTACTTGATCTAGTGTCGACACTACTTGACCAGTTCTGCATTATTTCGCCTTGTGTTTGAAGCATTGTGTCGACACCAGTAAGGGGTGTGTCGACACTACCTTTGCAAAAATAGTGCATATTTTGGGTCTGATCATTACATGATGTCTACTAGCATGTGCATGATGTTATATAGTATGCATGGACCTAAAAGAAATCAATCCATTGAAAAATGGTAATGATACGAATATGATTCTAATGTGTAATTGTGATTGTCCTTATGTTCATTGGAATATCTTGTGATCTTCCCTATTGTCAATTGATAAGATAAGAATATGATGTGAATATGGGGATGAATACATGTTAGTATGAACTTGTTAGTGAAGTTATTATCATGAATTGCATACGAGTTTCAATAGTTACATGCTTTCCGGTGTTCAATAAATTATTTGTCAACTGCATACATGTTAGGAAAGATCCGTGACTAATCACTTACATCTTTGCACGAATAGGCACACCCTTCTTGGGGAATTGAGAGCACATGTTCTGCATACGATTTGTCTTTAGAAACATCCTCATGTCAAGACATTAATGAATTATGAAACATAAGATACGTCGTTATCCGGCCTTTGGTTCTCTTGAGCTATTTGTCATACCTTGACTCTAAGAATGATCATGTTCCTTTTTACTATGAGCTTGTCATTGAAACTCTGTGGCCATAATATGAATATGTTTGTTCGGCACAATATGGGACTTCGGTCCATCTGACCAATGCCTGTGCAAAAAGGGGCCCGGTCCGATCCTGGGGAGGAGCGCCCCAACGTACTTATTAACCGCGGGAGTATGGACTTCTGGTGCTTGGCATAGCACAACGAATAAGCAAGATTAGTGGAAATGTGCCTTCGTTTGATATGATAAGTTTGATTTGATCTGATATGATAAGATTTGATATGATACGTCTATTCACGTGAATACGTGATATCTGTGAATATGGCCAATCTCTTTTGATATGATTCTACTCTTGAAATATATGTCCATTGTATATGCAATTTGATATTTGATTTGATATGTCATCCGTTCTATTCCTCTGTTCAACTTGTTAGAAAAGCATGCATTGTCATCATATTAATGTACATATCTGCCTATTTAAAATGGTAATCATGTACATTAGTGCCCGCACAATATTGAGATGTAAATCCTACTGAGCTAGTTCGCTCACCCTATCATCCTGCCCTTTTTTCAGGTAGTGATGAGGAACCAGAGGAGTCGGATGGGGCAGGGCAAGAGTGATGAGCACCCGCTATATGAGGAGTTGATAGTTTAGGAATAGATATTTGAGTAGTCTATGTAATAGTGAAACTTTTCTGGAAGTTTTATTGAATAACGAACCCTTTAGTTGGTTCTTCTTATGTAAGGTTGTAACTAGATGAATGGAATGGAATAAAGTATACTTTTGGTGACCATATTACAGTCTTGAATGTGTTCTTCTGTTCAATTGTGACTCTGTGTTATTCAACTGTGATACGTCTATTTGTATCGTTCACGCCTCCCGGAATTTATTCCACTGCTAAATATTGGGGCGTGACAGTTGGTATCATAGCCCTAAACTTTAGGGTCCAAGGGAATAGGAACATAGGATGAAATTAGATCACACGAGTCAAAATCTGTTGTACCTAATGTGAGCTTGGGTAGAACCATGGGAATAGAAGACACATGTGATATAATTAGATGACTGACTTATATTATTATCTTGAAGGTACGTATTACCTCAATAGCCGCTGAACATGCCCAGGCTAGGAACATGCAACAAACAATACAGAACTTGACTCAGGCTATCCTGCAAGCCACCTAGGGTGGAGGTAACCGCGGGGCCGGTGATCTCCATCGAAATTTTCGAAATATGGATCCGCCTAGGTTTGGAGGGAGTACTGACCCAGATGTTGCTGAACACTGGGTTAAGGAAATTGAAAGGATATTCAGGGTCATGCAATGCACGGACCAGAACAAAGTACTACTAGCGACTTTCCAATTGGAAAAGGATACCAGGGCATGGTGGGAGTCGGTAGAAGCAACACTGAATGGCCCGCAACTAACATGGGCTCAGTTCATTGAGCAATTCAACACCAAGTACTTTTCTGAGAGGGTCCAGGAACGAAAAGCAGCCGAATTCGCGGCTTTGAAGCAGAGAGGGCTCAATGTGGCTGAGTATGAGGCCCAATTCTCTCGTCTGTCCCGATATGATGTTCACTTGATTGGGACAGAAAGGATGAAGGCGAAACGCTTTCTGAATGGCTTGAGGCCCCAGTTCATCACTCAACTGGCGCCAATGGACATTCAAACCTATGCTGACATGGTAAAGAAGGCTCAGTTATTGGAAGATGCCATGGAGACTGCCGAAAGAATTAAGGGAAAATCCGTGAAAAGGGAGCAAGGGTCTTCTACAGGAAGGTATCAGCCGACCATAGGGAAGAAAAGGCCCAGTGGTGGAGTAAATGAACCAGCTGATAAAAAGCCAAAGGATTTAGGTAAGCAGATAGTGGTGACGACGGGAGAAAGGTGTAATCACTGTGACAAAGCTAATCACCGGTTTGAACAATGCTGGAGAGCGCAAGGGAGATGCCTGCGCTGTGGTAGTCGTGACCATAGGATCTCAGACTGCCCAATATTGAAAGAACAAGCCCCTCAGGACAAGCGTCCGAATGGACAGAAGAGGCAAGGCCGCTTGCAAGCTATTCAGGAACCGGAAGCTGCTGAAGAAGGAGGTATCGTGGAAGGTACACTTACTATTCTTTCCCGACCCGCATATGTTCTCTTTGATACGGGAGCTACGCATTCATCTATATCTCAAACATTTGTTGATACCCTACCTGTGAAACCCGTCCCAATGAAATCCGGAATAGTTGTGTCAACCCCGATTGGTCATGGTACCAATCTTACAAACCATATGCCATCCAGTGAAGTGTTGATTGAAACCCAAAACCTACCAGCAAATTTAATATGTATGGATATGGAGGGGTATGATGTGATACTGGGAGCAGACTGGTTGTCTGAACATGGGGCTAGTATCAACTGCAGGAGAAGTCGGGTAACCTTTAGCCATTACCCAAAACTAGTGTTCACAGGGGATAGAAACCGCAGGAGATTGTCACTTATCTCCGCACTACAAGCCAAAAGATGTTAAGGAAAGGTTGTATGGCTTTCTTGCTGCTGTTGTCATCACAAAGAAGGAAGCCAAAGTTGAGGACATCCATGTTGTCAGCGAGTACGCTAACGTTTTTCCAGAAGACTTGCCAGGAATTCCTCCTGAGCGAGAGGTCGATTTTACCATCGAGTTGGTCCCTGGAGCAGCACCAGTATCTAGGGCACCATATAGAATGTCTCCCGCAGAACTGAAGGAATTAAAAGAGCAACTGATGGAACTGTTAGAGAAGGGTTTCATCCGACCAAGTACATCGCCTTGGGGTGCACCTGTCCTCTTCGTCAAGAAGAAAGATGAGTCGATGAGGCTATGCATAGATTACAGACAACTAAACCAGTTAACTATCAAGAACAAATACCCTCTGCCAAGGATTGATGAGTTGTTTGATCAATTATCTGGAGCTAAATACTTCTCTAAAATAGATCTCAGATCCGGTTATCATCAATTGAGGATCACAGGAGAAGACATTCACAAGACAGCCTTCCGAAGCAGGTATGGGCATTATGAATTTATTGTTGTGCCTTTCGGACTAACAAATGCCCCTGCAGTTTTCATGCCGTTGATGAATAGCATTTATCGCCCATATCTTGATAAATTTGTGGTGGTATTCATCGATGATATATTGATCTATTCCAAGACAAAGGAAGAGCATGAGGAGCATTTGAGGATTTCATTACAGATTTTAAGGGAGAACAAATTATATGCCAAGCTAAGTAAATGCGAATTCTGGCTGGAGGAGGTATCCTTTTTAGGGCATGTGGTAACCAAGGATGGTATCGCGGTTGATCCATCAAAGGTTGAGGCTGTACTGAAATGGGAAAGACCGACAAGTGTCACAGAGATCAGGAGCTTCCTAGGTCTAGCAGGATATTACCGAAGGTTTATAAAGGATTTCTCAAAGATTGCAGTGTCATTAACCAAGCTGGCCCGGAAGGAAAATCTGTTTGTGTGGACCGATGAATGTGAAGAAAACTTTAACAACTTGAAGAAGTGTCTGACTACTGCTCTTGTCCTCGCCTTACCCACTGAAGAGGGAGGATTTGAAATTTATTCAGATGCTTCTGGAACAGGTCTGGGATGCGTCTTAATGCAACAAGGGAAAGTAATAACTTATGCCTCAAGACAATTGAAGATCCACGAAGTGAACTACCCGGTTCATGACCTGGAGTTGGCAGCTATAGTATTCACCTTGAAGATTTGGAGGCATTATATCTATGGTGAGCAATTTAAAGTCTTTTCTGACCACAAGAGCTTGAAATATTTATTCTCACAGAAGGAGCTTAACATGAGACAAAGAAGGTGGTTAGAGTACCTTAAGGACTTTGACTGTTCCATTCAATATCACCCTGGGAAAGCCAATGTAGTGGCAGACGCTCTAAGTAGACAACCAGGAGCTATGCTAGCTAGTATGATGCTGGGCGAATGGAAGTTACTGGAGCAATTTGCAAGGTTGAACTTAGACATGGGAAAAAAGGAAAAACAAGTAATGATTTCCAATCTCCAGATACAATCCGATCTACTGACCGAAATCAAGGAGAAACAGGGAGAGGATCCATTCTTAGTTAAGATCAGGGAGAAGCTAGAACAAAGACCTGACTTTACTCTATCAGCTGAGGGAAGATTGTTATTCTGAGGTAGAACATGTGTCCCTAATCATGGAGAACTCAAGAAGAGGTTATTAAATGAAGCTCACCAGTCCAAGTACACGATTCATCCTGGATCAACAAAGATGTACCAAGACTTAAAAAGGTCGTACTGGTGGCCAAACATGAAGAGGGATGTGGCCGATCATGTGTCATACTGTTTAACATGCATGAAAGTCAAGGCCGAGCATTTCCGTACAGCTGGTGGACTGCTACCACTAGAAATTCCGGAATGGAAGTGGGATAGCATCGGTATGGACTTTATCATGGGACTGCCCAAGACTAGAGGTGGTATGGATGCAATGTGGGTAATAGTTGATCGATTGACTAAGTTGGCTCATTTCTTGCCGATTAAGAGTACCTGGTTTGTGGATGTATTGGCTGCACTATATGTTAAGGAA
Organism: Colocasia esculenta; assembly: GCA_014218235.1. Classification (NCBI taxonomy): domain Eukaryota; kingdom Viridiplantae; phylum Streptophyta; class Magnoliopsida; order Alismatales; family Araceae; genus Colocasia; species Colocasia esculenta. The sequence goes on along the minus strand of CM024760.1, from coordinate 53,273,803 downwards.
GTAGTTAGATTGCATGGGGTTCCATCTAGCATAATATCAGATCGGGACCCTAGATTTACTTCACACTTCTGGAATGGTTTACAAGCAGCAATGGGTACTAAACTAAACTTTAGTACTTCCTTCCATCCTCAGACTGATGGACAAACTGAAAGGACCAATCAAATTGTGGAAGATATGCTTCGTGCTCTGGTGCTGGATTTTAGAGGTCGATGGGATGATCAGTTGTACCTGATGGAGTTCGCATATAACAACAGCTATTAGGCAAGTATCAAGATGGCTCCGTTTGAGGCCTTATATGGCAGGAGTTGCAGATCACCCCTTTGTTGAGAAGAGGTTGGGGAGAACCAATGGGTTGGACTTGACTTAATTGAGGCGACTTTCAGAAAGGTTCAAATTATCCAGGAACGTCTAAAGATAGCACAATCTAGGCAGAAGAGTTATGCAGACAAGAGAAGGAGAGAACTAGAATTTCAGGTTGGCGAACATGTTTTCTTGAAGGTCTCACCTTCAAGGGGAATACAAAGATTTGGGATCAAAGGAAAATTGAGTCCCAGATTCATAGGGCCATTTGAAATCATGGAAAGGATTGGTCAGGTGGCGTATAGACTTGCACTACCTCCACAGCTGGCGAACGTGCATAACGTGTTCCACATATCCATGTTGAGGAAGTACTTATTCAATGCCGACCATGTAATCAACCATGAGGACTTGGAGATTCAGGAGGACCTGACTTATGAAGAGAAGCCGATCAAACTGTTGGATCGGAAGATTCAACGACTCAGGAATCGTACCATACCTATGGTGACGGTCCAATGGAGTCGAGACGGAGTTACTAATGCTACCTAGGAAACAGAGGAAAGAATGAAAAAAAACCACCCAGAACTATTCTCAGGTACGAAGTACACCATTATGTGTAAATTTGGGGACCAAATTTCTTAAGTGGGGGAGGATGTAACACCCCGAAAATTTAGTGATTTAAAATTTTAGAAATACATGAGAATAAATAAATTCCGTATAAATTGTTAACGCGAAAAAATAACCTAACCATAAATTAAGTAAACATGTTGGAGAGGCTTCCAACATCATGTATTAATAACCCATTAACAATATTGGGCCAATGGAGCACATTTAGCCAAGGATAAAATTTGGGACAAGAAATTACCCAGAAATTTGTGTATGTAATTATGCAATAATTAGAGAGGGCAATTTAGGGTTACAATTAGGATAAGCCAAAACCGGATCCAACTCTAAGAGGAGGTTTCCTAAACCTTTGCTACCTCCTTTGGGTGAGAGAATCCAGATTTCTTGGAAAGCAGGGAGCAGAATTCGCAGCCCTTTTCCTAGTCCCGTTAGGACTTATAACTACACCCTAAATCTATAAGAACTCGTCCTTAAACTCTTGGGAAGGTTTAGCAACAAGTTGGGATCGTTTGGAGGCGGGCTAGGGCATCAGAGAAGGAGGAGAAAGGCTGGGAACCGGAGCTTTATTCCCCTTCATCATCTGCTGCGCCCAGAACATTGACCGGTCTTAGATCTTCATAAAGGTAGGTGTTCTCGGGCCAAGATTAAAGAAAACCAACACCATCATGTAGATCTTTGAGTCTAGGTTCATTTGCAGGAGGTTTGACTCAATTTCATGGAGTATACATTGTGTATTCGTAGTTTTCCCTAAGTCGCGCACAGTTAGGGCTTTTCCCGTTCTTCTTATTATGCACATGATTTAAGGCCGAATTAGACTAAAATTCCTTCATGAAAGTTCTTCTACTTGTAGTCACGATCATCTTTTATGTTAGACATTTCATACAAAAGTCTTTCGTTAGAGAGTTATAAGCATGGTAAGAGAGTCGCTGCATGATACTGCGATTTCGGGCTGCACTTAGCTTTATGTTCTTTACATGTTTTCTCAGGATTCGAGACCGAATTAGATCAAACCCCCAACATCAAAGTTCTTATACTAGTTGTCTTCGTCATATTTTGTGTTGAATGTTTTGTCTAAATATCATTCGTTAGAGAGTTATAAGCAGGGTAAGTACACCGCTGCATGAGATGTGTTTTCGGGTTACACTTGACATATATGTTTTTTCTGGGAAGGCCTCTAGTGTCGACACTACCTGATCTAGTGTCGACACACTGTCCCAAATCAGCCTAAAAGGTGTTTTGGGAAGGTCTCTAGTGTCGACACTACTTGATCTAGTGTCGACACACTGTCCCGAATTGGCCCAGAAGTTTTCTGGGAGGGTCTCTAGTGTCGACACTACCTGATCTAGTGTCGAAACACTGTCCCATATTGGCCAGAAGGTTTTCTGGAAGCTGTCTCTAGTGTCGACACTACTTGATCTAGTGTCGACACTACTTGACCAGTTCTGCATTATTTTGCCTTGTGTTTGCAGCATTGTGTCGACACCAGTAAGGGGTGTGTCGACACTACCTTTGCAAAAATATTACATGTCTTGGGTCTGATCATTACATGATGTCTACTAGCATGTGCATGATGTTATATAGTATGCATGGACCTAAAAGGAATCAACCCATTGAAAAATGGTAATGATACGAATATGATTCTAATGGGTAATTTTGATTGTCCTTATGTTCATTGGATTATCTTGTGATCTTACCTATTGTCAACTGATAAGATAAGAATATGATGTGAATATGGGGATGAATACATGTTAGTATGGACTCGTTATTGAAGTTAATATCATGATTTGCATACGAGTTTCAATAGTTACATGCTTTCTGGTGTTAAGTTAATTATCTGTCCATATGCATACATGTTAGGAAAGCACATGTTCCGCATACGATCTGTCTTTAGAAACATCCTCATGTCAAGATATTAATGGATTATGAAACATGATACATCATTATACTGCCTTCTGTTCTCTTGAGCTAATTGCCATACTTTGACTCTATGAATGATCATGTTTCTTTTACTATGAGCTTGTCATTGAAACTCTGTGGCCATAATATGAATATGTTTGTTCGGCACAATATGGGACTTCGGTCCATCTGACCAATGCCTGTGCAAAAGGGGCCCGGTCCGGTCCTGGGGAGGAGCGCCCCAACGTACTTATTAACCGCGGGAGTATGGACTTCTGGTGCTTGGCATAGCACAACGAATAAGCAAGATTAGTGGAAATGTGCCTTCGTTTGATATGATAAGTTTGATTTGATCTGATATGATAAGATTTGATATGATACGTCTGTTCACGTGAATACGTGATATCTGTGAATATGGCCAAATCTCCTTTGGTATGATTCTACTCTTGAAATATCTGTCCATTGTATATGAAATTCGATATTTGATTTGATATGTCATCTGTCCTATTCCTCTATTCAACTTGTTAGAAAAGTATGCATTGTCATCACATACATGTGCATATCTGCCTATTTAAATTGTTAATCATGTATGTTAGTGCCCGCACAATATTGAGATGTAAAGGGCAAGAGTGATGAGCACCCGCTATATGAGGAGTTGATAGTTTAGGAATAGATATTTGAGTAGTCTATGTAATAGTGAAACTTTTCTGGAATTTTTATTGAATAACTAACCCTTTAGTTGGTTCTTCTTATGTAAGGTTGTAACTAGATAAATGGAATGGAATAAAGTATACTTTTGGTGACCATATTACAGTCTCGAATGTGTTCTTCTGTTCAATTGTGACTCTGTGTTATTCAACTGTGATACGTCTATTTGTATCGTTCATGCCTCCTGGTATTTATTCCACTGCTAAATATCGGGGCGTGACACCAGCAGTATAGTTTCTTTTCTCAGTTGTACTAGTTTACCTCGGGGTATGCCCCAGGCTCCTGTACCTTCTTGTACTTTTGTTGAAATTTGGCTATGTAAATCTTGTACATTATATATGAGTTGGTGAATCATATATGTGTTCAGGTGTGTTCCTTTGTGTTTTCACGGATGTGTGTATGATATCCCTTACGAGGCTTCGGCCCGTTCGCGGGAGGCGGACTTAGATCAAGTTCGTTAGTGGTTTAACGGGCTTGATCGAGGCGTTCCGTCACAGAAAGAGAGAGAGAATATTTTGAAACTGTGTGAGAGAGATAAGTTAGAGAGAGATGAGAAGAGAGAGAATAGAGAGGGAAGAAGAGAGAGAACGGGAGTGAGAAGAGAGAAGTAAGAGAGAGGCGAGAGAGAGGACGGGGGAGCGCATCAGCAAGGGTGGTTCGCGCGGGGCCTAGGGGCGTGAAGGCGGGCGTGGGGGCGCGTGGCGGCGAGGGTGGGCTCGCGCGGGGTGCTGCGCAGGCGTCCGGTGGGCAACGCGCGTGGGCGGCCTAGCGCACAGACGCGGGCGGAGGTGGCTTGGTGTGCGGGCAGGCAAGCAGGGCGGCCGGCGGAGGCGGGCTGGCATGGGCTGTGCAAGAGGGGCACAGTAGGCTGAGAGAGAGAGGGAGACCGGAAGAGAGAGAAAAGAAAGAGAGAGAAGAAAGAGTGGGGGAGGATTCGGCTAAAAAATGTAGAAGGAAGAAGAAGAAGAATAAGAAGAAGAAAAGAGGGAAGAGAGGTGCAGATCCGACGAGATAGAAAGAGATGGAGAAAGAAGAAGAGGAAGAAGAGAAGAAGGAGGGGGAAAGGTGAGATTGGAGGAGAGGGAAGAGACAGAGAGGTGGTGTAAGGGAATGAGAGAGAGAGGAGGTAAAGATTCTTTAAAATATAGATAGCAAGAGGAGAGGAATGAAGAGAGAATTAAGGGGAAGGGTTTTGAAAATAGAGAGGGATTTTTTAAAATGAGAGAGAGTTTTGAAAATTGTAAAGAAAGAGAGAGAGAGGGAAAGAAAAAAATATTTTAAAATTAGAATCTCTCCTCCTTATCTCTTAATCCATCTTGGTCCATCAGCAAATCCTTGTTGAGTGGCCCATTATCTTGCAAACAAAGCACATATAAGGATTTAATCAAATTACTATTTTGTCATAAAATAGTAATAGATTAATATAAAAATAAGGAACATTAGATAATAAAATATTATGATTATCATCAATAATTATGCAATTATCACACCCCCCCAATTTACTCATTGCTAGTCCCTTAGCAATGCACACAAGTGAATAATTGGGAAAAACAAGAGTTCAAAACATCATACTTCATGACAAGAAATTAAGAATGAGAATGCTTGATCATAAGTATTTTAAGTTCCAGTCTAGAGTGTCAAAGGCAAATATGTCAGTTCATGTCATTAGACAATTCCTCAAGATACACTCAAAATTTCATGGATTTTTTTTTCAATGCTTGAGCATGAATAAGAGGATGCATGGGCTTTTTACATATCACTCAAGGATGGTATCAACTCTACACTCCTTAAATTCAATCCTCGAATTACAGGTAGCTTTCACTCTGCCTAGTTCTCTTTTTCATGCTCTTTTTCTTTTCTTTTCAGTTATATGGTGCTGCACTTCCCTTCATTTGACGCGAGCCTCAACTCTTACCTTAGGAGTAGCAGGCCCTATTACTAAGATTAGGGACATTTTCCATGTTTTTTTGTCTACTACTCTCTTTATATATATACACACACACATTTGCACATTTATTTGTAGGCATGTAGCTTTTTCCCCACGATTGGTCTTCAATAGGAGTGTAGAATATCAATCAATCAACATGAATGTTAAATAAAACTCTCATCATCCATCTGAATACTCCTAACGATCTTTTAATGTACTAGTGGAATTTCAAATGTATCTTGAGGAGGCTGCTAAGAACATAATTAGTTAACTTACCCTTTAACTCACCACTTTCACAAGTACACACTGTGAGTCAAGCTAGAAAAAATTTTCTTGCATGAAATATGAAACATGAAGCACAATGTTAAGGACAAAAATTTGAAATACAATTTGTCTCTCCCCCCCAACTTGAATGATATTGTCCTCAATGGCATAAAAGTAATAAAATAGAATAAAGCCAACGTAAGTTAAGAAAGGAGAGATGCAACTTGATGATCACATGAGGGCGGTTGTACAATAGCTTCATCCAAGGATAGTGGGACTCCAAACACCTAAGAAACAAAATAAAAACTAAATCAATAGAAATATTTTTTCCTAAAAATATTGGGTTGCCTCCCAACAAGCGCTAAGTTTAATGTCTTCAGCCAGGCACATGGAGGTAACAGGCTCACGTAACACCCCTAATCAATTGACGCCATATTCTTACTTTGTAAGGCATCACCAGCCATGGTGGATCAAGTAGTCCAAATGTACCCTGCAGATTAGTAAAAGATTGAGAAATTGAGGCATTCAAGATCATATCTTCAATTAAGAAATATTCATTTCTACACTTAAGATCTTTATATGTGTTGAACACATCAATACGAACTTTACTTTCCCCCTCATTTGTGATGTTGACATTTGTATCATCAATTGCAAAAAAATCCTTTTCTTTATTGAGGTCTTTGTATGTATTGAGCACTTCAATTTGGATTCTATTATTCCACTATTTTCACCCACAACTTCCATTTTTAGATCCTCTTTCGTGATGTTGGGGTCAAATTGAGTTGAATACTCAAAGACTGCTTGAACTCCACGGGAAGACTTGTGTCAGAGACAATAGAATGATTTGGAATGAAATGGTTATGATCCTTAACACAATGATGCTTGGAAGGTTCAAGTGGAGTTGACCAATCAGCTAGTGGTAGCATCTCCACAAGCATATTAGTTTTTCCTAGGTCAGAGAGGGGTAGGAGTTCCATGTCTTTTCTGGAATCAAGAGAGACCCAGTCAACGTGGACTTCAGGCAGAATTTCTAATTCTTCTCTTACCCAAGTAGAATGATTGATGATTACACCCAGTTCTTTCTCCACACTCACCTCTTCTTCATCATCCACTTGAAATAATGTCACATCAAACTCGGACCCAGCATCTAGATGACATTCTTTCTCTTCTCCCCCCAACTTGAGTTCAGCTAACTCACTAGAGCTTTCCTCAAATATGACATTATGGATGGAGTCTTCTTGATGGTCAGTTTCGAGTTGGGCCAAGATTATAGATTGATTTTTAGTGGCACCCATCTCCTCTTGATTTGACTCATTAAAATTACCTCTCATTTTCCAAGTGGGCATGTCCACAATCATATTGGATTGAGAAATTTCGAATGGAATTTGAGAGTCAAATTGGTCACAATCATGATAATGATGTTCATGATTGTTAATGGGTTGACATGGTGATTAGATATCTTGCCTCTTTATTTTCATCAGTTGAGCGATAAGGAAGTCAGATTTGACAAAGGATTGCTCTATTTCTTGTTGTTGTTGGGCGAATGTTTGCTCAAAGACTTGTTGATTATCATGGAATTTTTGCATAAATAGCCCAAATTGATCATCAAAGAGGCCTGATTGCGAGGGAGATGTATGAGTGGGCTGTGGATATGCATGTTGTCTCTCATGATGGCTTTTATCATGAGTATCATTTTGTAATTGGGCCCAATGTTGAAAGTTGTGGATAGGTGGACTTTAGGCTTGGGCCAAAATAGCTTGATCTCTAAGTGTCAAATGTGGCATTACTTCTCCAAGTTGTTAGAAAGGTGTGTCTTCTGGAGCATTTGCTAAGCACACAGGCAGATCAATGCCAATTTTTTTTGATCAAATCATGATATGATTTTGGCACCTAGAAAGGGTCCTTGAATCTCTCCTTGAGGATCTTGGTAGAGTAAACTTAATTTCTTAGGGGAGACATCTTGGTCAACCTTTGAATAAGGAGTGAGTGTGGATAACACTTGAAAATTTTGGGTCTGTTCTTGGGTTGAGGGAGGAGATGAGGTGTAAAGTGGGTCAACATATTTTCTCCATCCTGAATCATGCATGTGATCTGTAACTGGGTGACCATGAAGATGATGGACTTGAGTCCATTTGGAACCATTGGACTGGTAAGTAGGGTTTGATGAATAAGGTGGGTTAGGTTGAGAGTGAATACCATAATGGGCTGACCCACTTTGCCCAATCAATGTGCCAATTTCATAACCATTATTATCAACCCACATAAATCCCTTTTTTCTTTTTTTTATTTATTTTTTTTGTTATTTTTTTGAAAGATTATTTTTTTTAAAATAAGTTAGAAAACAATTAATCCTATGACACCTATGATTTCCTAGGACATAAAAATTTGATTTCTCACTAATCAACTGAGGCCCAGCTTAAATCCACTCTCAAGCCCATTAACTGGCCAGGTAAGATGTGGGAAAGTGGGAGGTTCCCCCTGCTTTCGTAGGGACCTAATTAAGTAACCACTTGTCCACTTAGGCATTTGCCTATGAACCTCTAGCCTTAGACACCAGTCTCCAAACTTGATAGTGGGCCCAAGTGGGTTTAAGTCTCAAAGTGAACCCTAGATCAAGTTTCTACTTTCTTTTATTAGCTTGGGTTAGAGAGTGCAAAGGTGGTTGTTTTTTGGCCAAGGAAGGGTGATGAAATCCCCACCTTATCTTATTAATGGGCTTGCCCTTAAGATGTTTTAGAAATGATGTGCACACCACAAAATAAAGCAAGAGGTTCTATGCAATCATGGCAATGCATGCTCATACTTTTTAGAAAGTTGAGATTATCACCTTGCCTCCCGCAATCTTCGACAAGAAAGAAACTTTTCAAAAAGAAAAATACATAAAGATGAAAGTCTAAATGATGCATGTACTAAAGATGGAAAGTTTCTAATCTTGACATGACATCTTTTTATTAGATTCAAGTAATTAATTTTTTTTAATTATCTAAACATGGCAACTAGGAAAAGGAAACTCAATTAAGAGGGTTTTAAGGGTACTTACCTCCAACGCAATCCCTCGTTCTTTTGGAAATTAAAACAAATAGAAAGAGTGAGAGAGAGAAGGAAACTCACCTCAACTTACCTTTTTCTGATTTTTTTCTGAAATTTTTGGATTTTTTCCAAAACAGAACCTTTACTTATAGATCTTGCTTTTAGCGACAGATTTTTGAGAGATTTTTATTTTCAGCAATTTTCAAGGTTTTTTTTTAGTTTTTTTTATTGGTCACCTACAAAAGGAAAGAAAATGTTAGCATGAATATATACAAAAGAAACCAAAATTATCAAAACTAAAAATCTAATTCCCAGGCAACGACGCCAAAAATTGATAGCCCACAAATGTGTCGTTAAACACGTAGCTAACAATTTCAAAATTAATCGGCTTGCAAAAAATATTTTAACAATAGTTAAGTGGTGAGAGCCGAGTCAAATCCACATAGAAATAGATTTTAGAATTGAAAACCTTGGGTTTTTATTTAGGAAAATAACGTGGTGATATTAAAACTAGGTTGAACAAAATAAATCTAAACTAAGCGAAATAGATAAAGAGAGAGAGATAAAGAGTGGAATAGAGAGACACAAAGTACAAAACATAAACTCCACTAATCAAGCAAATATTTAATAAAAGAAGTGCATGAATCATGAAATATAATTAATGATAAATTAGAGAAGACGTGGAAGAGCTCTGGCTAGATGAAGTCCTGATGACGACGGTGTGCAACCAAGTAGCTTGACTCGACAATGATGATGACTCCGGCAAACCTCTTCCTTGGATTGTGAAGAAGAGAGAGAACTAAAGGATAGAGATAGAGAGAAGATAGAAAGAGAGAGAGAATATTTTAAAAACTGTGTGAGAGAGAAGAGAGAAGTTAGAGAGAGACGAGAAGAGAGAGAATAGAGAGGGAAGAAGAGAGAGAACGGGAGAGGGAAGCGAGAAGTAAGAGAGAGGAGAGAGAGAGGGCGAACATGGCCCTTTCACGTTGGAGGGGGAGGAGCCCGCGATGTGGGAGAGGAGGCACGAGGGCGCGCGACGGTGAGGGCGGCTCGCGCGGGGCCTAGGGGCGCAAAGGCGGGTGCGGGGGTGCGTGGCGGCGAGGGAGGGCTCACGCAGGGTGCTGCGCGGACGTTCGGTGGGCGACGCGCGTGGGCGGCATGGGGCACGGATGCAGGCAGAGGTGGCTTGGCGCGCGGGCAGGCATGGCGGCTGGCGTAGGCGGGCTAGCACGGGCTGTGCAGGCGGGGCACAGCAGGCTGAGAGAGAGAGGGAGATCATAAGAGAGAGAAGAAAGAGAGGGGGAGGATTCGACTAAAAAATGTAGAAGGAAGAAGAAGAAGAAGAGAGGGAAGAGAGGTGCAGATTCGGAGAGATAGAAAGAGATGGAGAAAGAAGAAGAGGAAGAAGAGAAGAAAGAGGGGGAAAGGTGAGATCGGTGGAGAGGGAAGAGAGAGAGAGAGGTGGTGGAAGGGAATGAGAGATAGAGGAGGTAAAGATTCTTTAAAATATAGATAACAAGGAGGAGGAAAGATGAGAGAATTAAGGGGAAGGGTTTTGAAAATAGAGAGAGATTTTTTAAAATGAGAGAGAGTTTTGAAAATGAAATGAAAGAGAGAGAGGGAAAGAAAAAAATATTTTAAAATTAGAATCTCTCCTCATTATCTCTTAATCCATCTTGGTCCATTAGTAAATCCTTGTTGAGTGGCCCATTATCCTGCAAACAAAGCATATATATGGATTTAATCAAATTACTATTTTTGTAATAAAATAGTAATGGATTAATATAAAACTAAGGACCATTAGATAATAAAATATCATGATTATCATCAATAATTATGTAATTATCAGTAATTTTCAAGCAGCATAATTTTCAATTTTGTGCTCCATATTTGTTGCTTGTCAATGCTAACTAATCTTTGAGTGCAGGTTTTTTGGATATGTGTTTCTCGCTGTACATTTCATGCTCATCTTCGGCGAATCTCCGATCCGGTATTGTATAATTGCATAGTACTATATGATATACCCTATTAGAGCATATCAATGACCTCGAGGCTCTGATGAATCTGAAATTTGAGTTCTCCTCCACCGCTAAAAACAATGATAATTTCAGAGGATTCTTACGACTTGAGGATGGGCCATTACATTTTGCAAGAAGGATGACAGATTCCTTTTGAGATCTTGACTTCAGCATCGTGACAATATTATCCTTGATTATTTTATATTTTATTTTGTTTTAAATTTTTTTTCAGCCCAGCATGCATCTTGTAGGACTTTGAGCACATTTCCGGAAGATTACTCTCGTGCTTAATTGAAGAGAACCACTTATCTTAATTCCAATTAACGTGAAATATTCCATTCCGAGTCAAGTACTCAGTTCACTTTGTTGATGTTTGAAGACTGCCTTTTGAGAAACTCCTTGCTTTGGATTCCTATATCAATTCATCTATTTTCCCATAGATCCACCTTGGCTGCAGCATGTCCACAAGCTGGTAAACGCTCCCCAATGGTGAAGCCTACTGGATTGTGTCCGTAGGTACTTCCCCGATGCTAGAAGTTGATCTTTCTCCCCTTCATGCCCATGTGCACACCTTTCCCTTCGTCCAAGCATTGAGTTATCTCTTGAGATTTTCTACAAGCCACTTCACTTTGAATTGAAGAACAGCTCCTGTCATATGTTGTTGAGACGTGTCTCATCACACATTGGTGTCTACTTTTCACTCATTCCATTTCATTCCACTCAATTCACCTCATTTCGTTGCTTTCATTTCGTGTCATTCTGCTCCATTTCCTTGCAAAGCAGACGCCAAGACGCGACAGCTGTAGACACGCCATTTTGACAATATATTGAGTACATTTCATGTTATACCATAATTCCTCAAAGTGGCCCTCTTCAATTAACCTCTTGAGTAATTTTCCTATTTTTTTGGATTTTTCTAGGACTTTTAGGAATTTTTTTAAAGGCTTCGAAGGGATATGTTGTGCACAATTGATTCGCGACGGACACAGTGGTCGCAGTTTCAGGAGTTTTATCCACGACGGGTCAAACCGTCACATATCACACTTCCTTTTCTGGCGCTTACTCTATTTTGAATTGCGTCTGTTCAAGTCGTCGCGTTTAATAGTTCCCATTTTCAAATTATAGCCAATTCCAAAATTGTTCTTGAAAAGATTTTCTTGCTAATTTGAATCGCGTCCACATAGGCCATCACGTTTCTGACCTTCCATCATATGAACATCGACTCCTTGAAGAAGATCGATTCTGTTCAAATACGTGACCACTCATGTCGTCGCGATTCAACATTTCCGTTTATTAAATTTGGAAAGAATCGATCAGTATTGGAAGTGTTTGAAACGCGTTGGTGTATGTCGTCGTGATTCTAAAACTTGCTATAATCGATGTTTGGAAAGGCTCAATTGAAGCAAGTCGATCTTTTGAAACGTGACGCTTTGGTCGGTCGTGATTCACATCAATAGGCGACTACTGTGTCCGTCCCGATTTAACAATTTTACCCCTTATAAAAAGACCTCTGAGGCCAATGTTTAATGATAACCAAGCACTATGGCGAAGCCCTGCCACACTGAAGAGTCAAGTTCCAAGCCTTAAAGGAGAAGAGTCTTGACCTTAAGCCATTCCAAGTCTTCATCAGTTGGAGATCGCCTTCGTCCTTTCAAGTGCATTAGAGCGAGGAGGAGGCTTCTTCCACCTCATCCAAGCACTGCGACGGGCTCATTCCACTAACTCTTCTCTTCCCTTCTTAATTTCCCTTATTTTCATTTAGGACATACATCACTTCATACCCACACACATACACTTCATTCATTTCACACCCATTTATTTAGGGGTTTGACACCACCACCATGAGGTGTGCCTAAGCCCATGTCACTGCGTTTTCATACATCTCCTTTGAGTTTGTTGCTGCACAACCTAATCTAATCATTTTGTCACTTGTTTGCTTGTTTTCTCCATTTTGCAAGGTAACCATCAAGCTAAAGTCTTCTCTGCCAGCCGGCCGGTTGGAGGAGTAGAAGTCAACCCACCAACATTCAACTCCCGCGATCTTTGGGTGAAGGTAAGTAAACCCATCCTTCGCTCACTCCTTCGGTACCCTCGTGTACCTAGCAATCATACCTCCATTTTCGTGCACGCACGCACTTTCTCCTTCTGTTTTCTTCTTTCTCGTACATATTTTAATGATTTCTTTTTTTTGTTAAAATTATTCTTTGTGGGGGTGTTTTGAACGAAAAACACATTCACAGCGAGGTGTACAACAAGAGCCACAACTCACACTACTACTGGTGGTAAACCACACTCGCTAATACCTGAAACGGGGGTGTAGGGTGTTGTGTCCCTTGTTTTGATAATGTCATGAAGTTTAACTATGATAAATGTCTAAGAATTCCCTAACACATTTATACTCGTGATAGGAATAGTCAAAAAGTCAAAAGATCATTTGTATGTCGACACATATTGCTCTGAAGATCGACGCACATGGCTCAGTCAGTGAACCACTTGAGTCGACACTAGTTGAAGTTCTGATCAATACATTTTTTCTTTCCAGTGAGCACTGAAGAGAAAAGGACCAAAGAGGTCGACACTAGCCAAAGTTCAAGTCAACACATGTTAACTTTCCAATTAGCACTGAAAGGAAAAGAACACAAGAGGTTGACTCTAGATGAAGCTCAGGTTGACATAAGTTTTCTCTCTAGAAAGCACTAGACATAAAGAGCACAAGGGGTCGACACATGCTGAAGGTCAGGTTGACTCTGTTATCCCAAGAGGTCGACACTGTCACGCCCCGATATTTAGCAGCGGAATAAATACCGGGAGGCGTGAACGATACAAATAGACGTATCACAGTTGAATAACGCAGAGTCACAATTGAACAGAAGAACACATTCGAGACTGTAATATGGTCACCAAAAGTATACTTTATTCCATTCCATTCATCGAGTTACAACCTTACATAAGAAGAACCAACTAAAGGTTCGTTATTCAATAAAACTTTCAGAAAAGTTTCACTATTACATAGACTACTCAAATATCTATTCCTAAACTATCAACTCCTCATATAGCGGGTGCTCATCACTCTTGCCCTGCCCCATCCGACTCCTCTAGTTCCTCATCACTACCTGAAAAAGGGCAGGATGATAGGGTGAGCGAAATAGCTCAGTAGAATTTTCATCTCAATATTGTGCGGGCACTAATGTACATGATTACCATTTTAAATAAGCAGATATGCACATGAATATGATGACAATGCATGCTTTTCTAACAAGTTGAACAGAGGAATAGAACGGATGACATATCAAATCAAATATCGAATTGCATATACAATGGACATATATTTCAAGAGTAGAATCATATCAAAAGAGATTGGTCATATTCACAGATATCACGTATTCACATGAACAGACGTATCATATCAAATCTTATCATATCAGATCAAATCAAACTTATCATATCAAACGAAGGCACATTTCCACTAATCTTGCTTATTCGTTGTGCTATGCCAAGCACCAGAAGTCCATACTCCCGCGGTTAATAAGTACGTTGGGGCGCTCCTCCCAGGACCGGACCGGGCCCCTTTTTGCACAAGCATTGGTCAGATGGACAAAAGTCCCATATTGTGCCGAACAAACATATTCATATTATGGCCACAGAGTTTCAATGACAAGCTCATAGTAAAAAGGAACATGATCATTCTTAGAGTCAAGGTATGACAAATAGCTCAAGAGAACCAAAGGCCGGATAACGACGTATCTTATGTTTCATAATTCATTAATGTCTTGACATGAGGATGTTTCTAAAGACAAATCATATGCAGAACATGTGCTCTCAATTCCCCAAGAAGGGTGTGCCTATTCGTGCAAAGATGTAAGTGATTAGTCACGGATCTTTCCTAACATGTATGCAGTTCACAAATAATTTATTGAACACCGGAAAGCATGTAACTATCGAAACTCGTATGCAATTCATGATAATAACTTCACTAACAAGTTCATACTAACATGTATTCATCCCCATATTCACATCATATTCTTATCTTATCAATTGACAATAGGGAAGATCACAAGATATTCCAATGAACATAAGGACAATCACAATTACACATTAGAATCATATTCGTATCATTACCATTTTTCAATGGATTGATTTCTTTTAGGTCCATGCATACTATATAACGTCATGCACATGCTAGTAGACATCATGTAATGATCAGACCCAAAATATGCACTATTTTTGCAAAGGTAGTGTCGACACACCCCTTACTGGTGTCGACACAATGCTTCAAACACAAGGCAAAATAATGCAGAACTGGTCAAGTAGTGTCGACACTAGAGACAGCTCCCAGAAAACCCAGTCAACAGGTCTGGACAGTGTGTCGACACTAGATCAAGTAGTGTCGACACTAGAGACCTTCCCAGAAAACCTGTTGTGCCAATATGGGACAGTGTGTCGACACTAGATCAAGTAGTGTCGACACTAGAGGCCTTCCCAGAACACCTTTTGGGCTGATTTGGGACAGTGTGTCGACACTAGATCAACTAGTTTCGACACTAGAGGCCCTCCCAGAAAAAACATATAGGTCAAGTGGAACCCGAAAACATATCTCATTCAGGGATTTACTTACCCTACTTATAACTCTCTAAAGAATGACATTTAGACAAAACGTTCAACATGAAATATGACAAGGACAACTAGTAGCAGAACTTTTATGTTGGGTGTTTGATCTAATTGCATCTCAAATCCCAAGAAATACATGCAGGACATAAAGCTAAGTGCAGTCCGAAATCGCAGTATCATGCAGTGACTCTGTTTTCACACTTATAACTCTCTAAAGAAAGACTTTTGGACAAAATGTCAAACATAAAAGATGATCTTGACTACTAGTAGAAGAACTTTCATGAAGGAATTAGTCTAATTCGGTCTTAAATCATGTGCATAATAAGAAGAACGGGAAAAGCCCTAACTGTGCGCGACTTTGGGACAACTACGAATACGTAATGTATACTCCATGAAAATTAGTCAAACTAAGTGAAAATGAACCTAGACTCGAAGAAATACATGATGGTGTTGGTTTTCTTTAATCTTGGCCCGAGAACACCTACCTTTATGAAGATCTAAGACCGGTCGACGTTCTTGGCGCAGCAGAGGATGAAGGGGAATGAAGCTCCGGTTCCCAGCCTTTCTCCTCCTTCTCTGATGCCCTAGCCCGCCTCCAAACGACCCCAACTTGTTGCTAAACCTTCCCCAAGAGTTTAAGGATGAGTTCTTATAGATTTAGGGTGTAGTTACAAGTCCTAACGGGACTAGGAAAGGGGCTGCGAATTCTGCTCCCTGCTTTCCAAGAAATCTGGGATTCTCTCACCCAAAGGAGGTAGCAAAGGTTTAGGAAACCACCTCTTAGAGTTGGATCCGGTTTTGGCTTACCTTGCATGACTAATTACCCTAATTTTAACCCTAAATTGTCTTTTCTAATTATTGCATAATTACATACACAGATTTCTGGGTAATTTCTTGTCCCAATTTTTATCCTTGCTAAATGTGCTCCATTCGCCCAATATTGTTAATGGGTTATTAATACATGATGTTGGAAGCCTCTCCAACATGTTTACTTAATTTATGGTCAGGTTATTTTTCCGCGTTAACAATTTATACGGAATTTATTTATTCCCCTTTATTTCTAAAATTTTAAATCACTAAATTTCGGGGGTGTTACATCCTCCCCCACTTAAGAAATTTGGTCCCCAAATTTACACATAATGGTGTAGTTCATACCCGAGAATAGTTCTGGGTGGTTTTTCTTCATTCTTTCCTCTGTTTCCCAGGTAGCATTAGTAACTCCGTCTCGACTCCATTGGACCTTCACCATTGGTATGGTACGATTCCTGAGTCGTTGAATCTTCCGATCCAACAGTTTGATCGGCTTCTCTTCATAAGTCAGGTCCTCCTGAATCTCCAAGTCCTCATGGTTGATTACATGGTCGGCATTGAATAAGTACTTCCTCAGCATGGATATGTGGAACACGTTATGCACGTTCGCCAGCTGTGGAGGTAGTGCAAGTCTATACGCCACCTGACCAATCCTTTCCAGGATTTCAAATGGCCCTATGAATCTGGGACTCAATTTTCCTTTGATCCCAAATCTTTGTATTCCCCTTGAAGGTGAGACCTTCAAGAAAACATGTTCGCCAACCTGAAATTCTAGTTCTCTCCTCTCTTGTCTGCATAACTCTTCTGCCTAGATTGTGCTATCTTTAGACGTTCCCGGATAATTTGAACCTTTCTGACAGTCGCCTCAATTAAGTCGGGCCCAACCCATTGGTTCTCCCCAACCTCTTCCCAACAAAGGGGTGATCTGCAACTCCTACCATATAAGGCTTAAAATGGAGCCATCTTGATACTTGCCTGATAGCTGTTGTTATATGCAAACTCCATCAGGTACAACTGATCATCCCATCGACCTCGAAAATCTAGCACCAGAGCACGAAGCATATCTTCCATAATTTGATTGGTCCTTTCGGTTTGTCCATCGGTCTGAGGATGGAAAGCAGTACTAAAGTTCAGCTTAGTACTCATTGCTGCTTGTAAACCCTTCCAGAAGTGTGAAGTAAATCTAGGGTCCCGATCTGATATTATGCTAGATGGAACCCCATGCAATCTAACTACTTCCTTAACATATAGTGCAGCCAATACATCCACAGACTAGGTACTCTTAATCGGCAAGAAATGAGCCGACTTAGTCAATCGATCAACTACTACCCAAATTGCATCCATACCACCCCTAGTATTGGGCAATCCCATGATAAAGTCCATACCGATGCTATCCCACTTCCATTTCGGGATTTCAAGTGGTAGCAGTCCACCAGCTGTACGGAAATGCTCGGCCTTGACTTTCATGCATGTTAAACAGTATGACACATGATCGGCCACATCCCTGTTCATGTTTGGCCACTAGTACGACCGTTTTAAGTCTTGGTACATCTTTGTTGATCCAGGATGAATCGTGTCCTTGGACTGGTGAGCTTCATTTAATAACCTCTTCTTGAGTTCTCCATTATTAGGGACACATGTTCTACCTCGGAATAGCAATCTTCCCTCAGCTAATAGAGTAAAGTCAGGTCTTTATTCTAGCTTCTCCCTGATCTCAACTAAGAATGGATCCTCTCCCTGTTTCTCCTTGATTTCGGTCAGTAGATCGGATTGTATCTGGAGGTTGGAAATCATTACTTGTTTTCTCCTTCTTTCCCATGTCTAAGTTCAAGCTTGCAAATTGCTCCAGTAACTTCCATTCGCCCAGCATCATACTAGCTAGCATAGCTCCTGGTTGTCTACTTAGAGCGTCTGCCACTACATTGGCTTTCCCAGGGTGATATTGAATGGAAAAGTCAAAGTCCTTAAGGTACTCTAACCACCTTCTTTGTCTCATGTTAAGCTCCTTCTGTGAGAATAAATATTTCAAGCTCTTGTGGTCAGAAAAGACTTTAAATTGCTCACCATAGATATAATGCCTCCAAATCTTCAAGGCGAATACTACAGCTGCTAACTCCAGGTCATGAACCGGGTAGTTCACTTCGTGGATCTTCAACTGTCTTGAGGCATAAGCTATTACTTTCCCTTGTTGCATTAAGACGCATCCCAGACCTGTTCCAGAAGCATCTGAATAAATTTCAAATCCTCCCTCTTCAGTGGGT
The DNA here is from genome assembly GCA_014218235.1 of Colocasia esculenta. NCBI lineage: Eukaryota > Viridiplantae > Streptophyta > Magnoliopsida > Alismatales > Araceae > Colocasia > Colocasia esculenta. Next base: position 53,255,360 of record CM024760.1, on the reverse strand, counting down.
AAGGCGAGGACAGGAGCAGTAGTCAGACACTTCTTCAAGTTGTTAAAGCTTTCTTCACATTCATCGGTCCACACAAACGGATTTTCCTTCCGGGTCAGCTTGGTCAATGGCACTGCAATCTTTGAGAAATCCTTTATAAACCTTCGATAATATCCTGCTAATCCTAGAAAGCTCCTGATCTCTGTGACACTTGTCGGTCTTTCCCATTTCAGCACAGCCTCAACCTTTGATGAATCAACAGCGATACCATCCTTGGTTACCACATGCCCTAAAAAGGATACCTCCTCAAGCCAAAATTCACATTTACTTAGCTTGGCATATAATTTATTCTCCCTTAAAATCTGTAATGAAATCCTCAAATGCTCCTCATCTCTTCCTTTGTCTTGGAATAGATCAATATATCATCGATGAATACCACCACAAATTTGTCAAGATATGGGCGATAAATGCTATTCATCAACTGCATGAAAACTGCAGGGGCATTTGTTAGTCCGAAAGGCATAACAATAAATTCATAATGCTCATACCTGCTTCGGAAGGCTGTCTTGTGAATGTCTTCTCCTTTGATCCTCAATTGATGATAACCGGATCTGAGATCTATTTTAGAGAAGTATCTAGCTCCATATAATTGATCAAACAACTCATCAATCCTTGGCAGAGGGTATTTGTTCTTGATAGTTAGCTGGTTTAGTTGTCTGTAATCTATACATAGCCTCATCGACCCATCTTTCTTCTTGACGAAGAGGATAGGTGCACCCCATGGCGATGTGCTTGGTCGGATGAAACCCTTCTCTAACAGTTCCATCAGTTGCTCTTTTAATTCCTTCAGTTCTGTAGGGGACATTCTATATGGTGCCCTAGATACTGGTGCTGCTTCAGGGACCAACTCGATGGTAAAATCGACCTCTCGCTCAGGAGGAATTCCTGGCAAGTCTTCTGGAAAAATGTCAGCGTACTCGCTGACAACATGGATGTCCTCAACTTTGGCTTCCTTCTTTGTGATGACAACAGCAGCAAGAAAGGCCATACAACTTTTCCTTAACATCCTTTCAGCTTGTAGTGCAGAGATAAGTGACAATCTCCTGCGGTTTCTATCCCCTGTGAACACTAGTTTTGGGTAATGGCTAAAGGTTACCCGACTTCTCCTGCAGCTGATACTAGCCCCATGTTCAGACAACCAGTCTGCTCCCAGTATCACATCATACCCCTCCATATCCATACATATTAAATTTGCTGGTAGGTTTTGGGTGTCAATCATCACTTCACCGGATGGTATATGGTTTGTAAGATTGGTGCCAGGACCAATCGGGGTTGACACAACTATTCCATATTTCATTGGGACGGGTTTCACAGATAGGGTGTCAACAAATGTTTGAGATATAAAGGAATGCGTAGCTCCCGTATCAAAGAGAATATATGCGGGTCGGAAAAGAATAGTAAGTGTACCTTCCACGATACCTCCTTCTTCAGCAGCTTCAGGTTCCTGAATAGCTTGCAAGCGGCCTTGCCTCTTCTGTCCATTCGGACTCTTGTCCTGAGGGGCTTGTTCTTTCAATATTGGGCAGTCCGAGATCCTATGGTCACGACTACCACAGCGCAGGCATCTCCCTTGCGCTCTCCAACATTGTTCAGACCGGTGATTAGCTTTGTCACAGTGTTTGCACCTTTCTCCCGTCGTCACCACTATCTGCTTTCCTAACTCCTTTGGCTTTTTATCAGCTGGTTCATTTACCCCGCCACTGGGCCTTTTCTTCCTAATGGTCGGCTGATACCTTCCTGTAGAAGCCACTTGCTCCCTTTTCACGGATTTTCCCTTAATTCTCTTAGCAGTCTCCATGGCATCTTCCAATAACTGAGCCTTCTTTACCATGTCAGCATAGGTTTGAATGTCCATTGGCTCCAATTGAGTGATGAACTGGGGCCTTAAGCCATTCAGAAAGCGTTTCACATTCATCCTTTCTGTCCCAATCAAGTGAACAGCATATCGAGACTGACGAGAGAATTGGGCCTCATACTCAGCCACATTAAGCCCTCTCTGCTTCAAAGCCGCAAATTCGGCTGCTTTCCGTTCCTGGACCCTCTCAGAAAAGTACTTGGTGTTGAATTGCTCAATGAACTGAGCCCATGTTAGTTGTTGGCCATTCAGTGTTGCTTCTACCGACTCCCACCTTGCCCTGGCATCTTTTCCAATTGGAAAGTCTCCAGTAGTACTTTGTTCTGGTCCGTGCATTGCATGACCCTGAATATCCTTTCAATTTCCTTAACCCAGTGTTCAGCAACATCTAGGTCAGTACTCCCTCCAAACCTAGGCGGATCCATATTCCGAAAATTCCGATGGAGATCACCGGCTCCGCGGTTACCTCCACCCTGGGTGGCTTGCAGGATAGCCTGAGTCAAGTTATGTATTGTTTGTTGCATGCTCCTAGCCTGGGCACGTTCAGCGGCCATTGAGGTAAGAAATACCTTCAAGATAATAATATGAGTCAGTCATCTAAATATATCACATGTGACTTCCATTCCCATGGTTCTACCCAAGCTCACATTAGGTACGACAGATTTTGACTCGTGTGATCTAGTTTCATCCTATGTTCCTATTCCCTTGGACCCTAAAGTTTAAGGCTCTGATACCAACTGTCACGGTTGTTGGGCCAGTTTGCTGGTTGGGTCGTCACAAATGGTATCAGAGACTTGCCCAGCCGGAAGTGCAGGAACTAAGTGCCACACAGGGTAAAGTGCTACGCTATGGGAGCCACCTCTTGAGGCCATAATGGCGCAAAGTGCTACATAGTGGGAGCCACCTCTTGAGCCTGTGGGTCCACCTCTAGAATCCTGCCTGCCTGGGGTTTGATTGTGTGCTATATGTGAGCAGCGACGAGGACGTTGCTTATATAAGAGGGGTAGATTGTAACACCCCATATAAAATATGTTAAATGGACTAAATCAGTAGACTACCAACAACCCAGACTAGTCATTTTTAGAGCTCGAGCAGGAAAAGAACTCTGAAGTTAAGCGTGCTCAGTTGAGAGTAGTCCCAAGATGGGTGACCTTCCTTGGAAGTCTACCAACTGGCACGGTTGTTGGGCCAGTTTGCTGGTTGGGTCGTCACAGCTGGAGGTGCTGGTCCAACACCGCTGCGACACGGCTCCGAACTGGACGACGGTAACGAAACGTCCTCCTCGCCCTCACCTGTGGGGAGTAGGGGTGAGCCTCTATAGTCACTGGCTTAGTAGGGAACTCCCCCAACACCGAGCAAACCAAAACACAGGTACGGAAGTAGTAAATTGCGCTAGCAATTTATAGAACAACTAAGCAGGATATTAAAGCTGTAAATGTACTCACCATTTGCAGACTACGTAAAGCAACTGTAATAAATAAACGACAAACCCAAACAGGTGTACGAGCTACAGTAGAGACCGCCACACACGAGCCACGTGAACTGGTTCACGACACCAGTGACAGACTCGGACAAACTAACACAGGTCTACCTCCCAGTCTCGCAGCCACGAACGAAAGGTCCAACTGCCGCTCCATGTGAAAAAGTCAAACAACTGTGGAGACCAACTAAACACCACTCCTGCGGACACACAACCGCAGGCCCATGCCTAGCAACTCTAGGGTCTCTGGCCGGAGCACTCTAGAGTGAGGCACTGGAAAGGACTAGTCGGGGACCAGTGTCGACTACCGGTGTCTGTACCCCCAACTAAGAGCGCGCTACAAGTGACTAAAAACAAACTCAAGAGTCACTGTCCCACTGTCGTCTTTCCCTCAGCCAGACGTACAACTCAAACAAAGGAGTGAGGGTGTCCAGGACAGACGACACAGACCTCGACAGTACAGCACAAGTACCGGGACAAAGCCCCGAGCTAACAACCTGGCTCACAAAGAACCTGGGGCACCCAACTAGAGAGGTAACCACAGTAGGCGTCGTACTACTTGCCACGCACACAGAATCACGTACATGTCACACACAAACCACGTGAAACGTCACATAAACCTCAAGTAAGAATTGTCCACAACACGTGAACACAACACTGTTGTGTGAACACCACGCAACTACGCAAAGAACCAACTAGCTACACAACCGAAGTGCTAGCTTCTAGAAGCATGCACTCTCAGAGTGCCATAAGTGCCAATGCACTGCTCGTTATTGGTAAACACATTATATAACGATATTTGGATAATCCAATCGCATAAGTCATGCATGCATAGACCTCTCGGCTGAAGTCGCGACAGGGTCTTGCGTCACCTTCAGATAGCGACAGCCCGATAGGTCGCCTTCAACACATTAACGCGACATACAAACAAGTCGCGTTCATAACGTAAGCGCGACGGGTCGGCCCGTTGCCACCTGATCGCGACAGGGGAATCCGTCGCCTTAGCAGATGGAAACCCTAATCCAGGATCCCCTCCACGGATTACCAATCCACACCTTGCAAACCACCCTTAATTGGTATTTTTCATGCTTTAATGGGTTCCTATGCATGATATCTATTGTGTAGAAAGCATTAAACTGATCAAACCCTGCATTCCACGCGATTCTCGCCCCGAAAACGGGAAGAGTCACCCTACCTCGCGAAGAACACGCGATACGACGCTCCCTCGGCATTTCTCTTGCTCCACGTGAGCTTCCCACGGCACGATCACGCCGAAACCATGAATTCCCACAAAAATTGCCGCAGCTCCCCTTCCCCTGGCCGAGCAGAACTCGCTGCAGTTCTGTCCGGCTGGGGTTTCTTAAAAACACCCAGCAGTTAAGAACGCGACCTATCGTCACGTCGCGACCTAATCGCGACGGACCAAGGCGTCGCCTTCCCAAGGCTGACGTCCGCAGGTCGCCCAGCTCTCAACACATGGCACACATGCAGACGATCAGCGCCACAAAGCGGCAACAAGGATGCGACGGCCACCTCTGTCGCATTCAGAATGCGACACTCCTTCCTGTCACGATGACAGGCTGAGGACACTGAGGTGCTACAGTCCCGGACTATCGGCCCAATAAGCCCTTGAAACACGCACACGTACCACACACACACCATATTGGCCTCACGATAGCCATCACAACCACTAAACACAAGATCCACGAGGATCCGAAAACACGCGACGACGACATATAACTATCATACTAGTACAATAAAAAGAAATGCAAAACCTTACTCAAATAAGTAAGGATACCCTTTAGCCATTTCCGGCTAATCCCCAGGTATCCTCACCACCTAACCTATTCTCCCATCTCACCTTGACTAATTCAATTTCTTTATTTCTCAGCTTCTTTGTCTTACGGCCAGTAATCTGCACTGGATACTCTGGCATAGTCATATCCGATCTCAAGTCACCACCTTGGTAACTGATTATCTACGCTGGATCTTCAATGCACTTTCTTAACATGGAAACATGAAAAATATCATGAACATCTGCAAAGCCAGCCGGCAAATCAAGTCTATAAGTTGTTTCCCCAATTCTTTCTAATACTTGAAAGGGTCTCACATATCTCGGGCTTAACTTTCCGGTCTTTCCAAACCTCATAATACCCTTACTAGGGGAAACTCTTAGAAAAACAAAGTCTCTCACTTCAAACTGAAGCGGTCTTCTCCGATTATCGGCATAACTCTTCTGCCTGCTTTGAGCTGCTTGCAACTTTTCTTTAATGAGCTTCACTATTTCCGTGGTTTGCTGAATTAATTCAGGACCCACCATCTGCCTTTCTCCCACTTCATGCCAGTTCAATGGGGTTCTACATGGCCTCTCGTATAGAGCTTCATATGGTGCCATCCCAAGACTGGTATGATAACTATTGTTATAGGCAAACTCAACCATTCCCAAATGTTGCTCCCAACTACCACCCCAAACTAAACAACATGCTCGCAACATATCTTCAATTGTCTGAATAGTCCTTTCTGTCTGACCATCTGTCTGAGGGTGGTAAGCTGAACTATATCATAACTCAGTGCCAATTACTCTTTGCAAGCTCCTCCAAAAACCAGAAGTAAACCTTGGATCCCTATCAGATACAATAGTCTTCGGAATACCATGCAGTGGAACAATTCTATCAACATAAACTCTTGCTAATCTGTCCACTGTCCAAGACATACTTACTACTACCAACTTGCATACTTTAGTTAATCTGTCAACAAATACCCATATTCCATTATGTCCTGCTGTTGACCTTGGCAGACCTGCTACAAAGTCCATAGCAATATCATCACATTTCCACTGTGGAATGGGCAATGGTTGCAATAGACCTCCAGGCTTCTGATGCTCTGCTTTAATTTGTTGACAGATTGCACATCTGGCGACAAATTCTGCTATTTCCTTTTTCATATGAGGCCACCAAAAATGCTTCTTTAGATCTTGGTACATTTTGGTACTACCGGGGTGAATAGTGTACTGGGATCTGTGGGCTTCTTCTAATATTCTATGTTTTACTTCTTTTTCTGCTGGCACAAATAACCTGCCTCGGAGCCTGACCACACAGCTATCATCAATAGCAACTCCTTCCATTTTCACTATTTCAGCTAAATTCACATCCGCTCTCTGGGCCTCAATAATTTGCCAGTATAGTGACGGTTCCACGGCACTACTAGCTAATATTGCCCGTCGCTGACTACTTGGCACATACAAGGAGTTCTCTGCTATTTCCTCATACAATTTCCATTCCTTAATCATCATTTGGATTAAATAGGCTTTTCTACTTAGGGCATCAGCCACCACATTGGCCTTACCCGGATGGTAAGCCAAACTAAAATCATAATCTTTTAAATACTCCACCCATCTACGCTGACGGAGATTCAAATCTTTCTGGGAAAAGATATACTTTAAACTTTTATGATATGTAAAAATTCAAATCTTTCACCATAAAGATAGTGCCTCCATATTTTTAAGGCAAACACAACTGTTGCTAACTCTGAATCATGAGTGGGGTAATTCTCTTCTGCTGGTTTCAATTGTCTGGACGCATAGGCTATTACCTTGCCATACTGCATTAACACTGCACCAAGCCCCCTTCTAGATGCATCTGTATATACAACAAAACCACCATTACCTGTTGGTAATGTCAACACAGGTGCCGCTGTAAGCCTCTTCTTTAATTCCATAAAACTTCTTTGACATTCACCAGACCATACAAATGGCACACCTTTTCTAGTCAGTCTAGTCATAGGTGCCGCAATCCTAGAAAAATCTTGAATGAAATGCCTATAATAGTCTGCTAACCCCAAAAAGCTTCTAATTTCAGTAATTGTCTTAGGCACTTCCCATTTCATCACTGCTTCCACTTTACTTGGGTCAACTGCCACCCCCTCAGCTGATATGACATGGCCCAAGAACTGAATTTCCTTTAACCAAAATTCACACTTACTGAATTTGGCAAACAACTGATTATCTCTTAATAACTGCAAGGCAAATCTCAAATGCACTGCATGCTCCTCTTCAGATGTTGAATAAATCCAAATATCATCTATAAAGACCACAATAAATTGGTCCAAATACGGATGAAAGATTCTATTCATCAGATCCATAAAAGCTGCAGGAGCATTGGTTAGCCCAAATGGCATAACCACAAACTCATAGTGACCATATCTGGTTCTAAATGTCATTTTATCTATATCTTCCTCCTTAATCCTTAACTGATGGTACCCAGATCTCAAATCTATTTTAGAAAATACATTTGCTGACTGCAACTGATCAAACAGATCATCCATTCTCGGTAATGGGTACTTATTCTTAATGGTCACATCATTCAACTTCTTGTAATCTATGCACATGCGAAAACTGCCATCTTTCTTTTTCACGAACAACACCAGTGCTCCCCACGGGGAATGACTCGATCTAATAAACCATTTCTGCAATAACTCCTCTAATTGCTTTTTCAACTCTTTAAGCTCTGCTGGTGCCATCCGATATGGTGCTTTAGAGATCGGCATGGTACCTGGCAGCAACTCAATAGTAAAGTCCACCTCTCTATGTGGAGCTAAACCAGGCAAATCTTCTGGAAAAACATCAGCAAATTCCCTAACCACGGGAACTGCCTCCACTGACTGACTAGCCTCTATCAGACTTACTGAAGCTAAATAAGCCACACATCCTCCATTTATCAACTTTCTAGCTCTAGTTGCAGAAATTATAAACTTAGGAGTACAAAAAGGCATACATGGATATTTAAACATCGTACCATTAAGATGACAAAACCTGATCATTTTCTTTCTGCAATCTAATATTGCTCCATAGGTCTCAAGCCAATCCATTCCCAAAATAATGTCATAATCTATCAATTGCAGGGCATATAACCGACCGGCATCTGGTTCCCTCCAATCACAACAAGAGCTTCATCTATGTAGCTCGAAGTGAGCATAAACTCACCAGAAGGAACCTCAACTATCAACTCACAAGACTTTTCTTCCAAAGGATGAGTCATACAATTCAAGAATTCTTCGGAAATAAAAGAATGAGAGGCACCCGAATCAAATAAAACTCTTACTGAATAATCATAAATGGGTATAATACCTTCTATCATATTCGATCCCTCCGCCTGGGCACGGGTGATAGTCATAACCCGGCCTCTACCTCGCTGCTGCGGTACACCTCCACCACGACCTGCTAAAGGCTGTTGGGGCTGCTGCTGCTGCTGAACACCTCTACCATACCCATATTCTCTTGGATAAGGGCAATTGTGGATCAAATGTCCTGGCTGATTACAATTATAACACCTGTAACCTGGTGGAATAGTGGGCTGCCTGGCAGTACTCTGTTGCGATTCTTCTACCTCTGGCGTATAACCACGCCCCTACTGAAACTGCTGACAACCCCCTCTTCCTTTTCCTTTTCCCTTGAATACTTTCTTTAATTTCTGACCCCACTTACCAAAACCTGAAGAAGAAGGTCCTGCTGGAGCCTTTCCCCTACTAACTCCTGCTGCCTGCTGAGGTAGCCGAAAACTACCCGAACCTGACCCACTTGCCTGACGGGCCCGAATAGACCTCTCAAGAGTAGCCGCTCTCTGGGCTGCTTCCTCAACTGATCTACACATTAACGGTATTACCGCATTCTGCAACTCTTCTCTCAAACCCCGAATAAAATATTCAACCATCATAGCATTATTCGATACTACATAAGGTGCATATCGGCTAAGTGCCATAAATCGCATCTGATATTCTAAAAATGAGGTATTACCTTGTTGTAGTGTCCGGAATTGCTCTCTTTTCGCCTGCTGCACTTGAAGTGGAAAGAATGTGTCATTAAATACCTCGAGAAATTCCGGCCAGGTAATAACCTAATCTGACCTGCCTGCAAAGGTGGTCTGCATCTTCAGACGCCACCACTGCTGCGCAAAGCCTCTCAGCTGGTATGTGGCTAGCACAACTTTATCCGCTGCTGGACACCTCATGGTCGTAAAGACCCTTTCAACCTCATGAATCCAGTGCTCTGCTGTATCTGGATTCGGCCCTCCTGTATAAGTGGGCGGCTGCAACCTCAAAAACTTTTCAACTTGCATCACTGGCTCATCTACTGCCATTACTGGTGGTGGTACAGGTGCCACATAGGGTACCTCCACTCTTGGCGGTGGTGCAACAAGGGCCACAGGTACTTCAGCAACTGGTGGTACTACTGCTGGAGGTACCGCTGCCTGCTGTTCCATCCTTACTCGAATATCAGTGAGGCTTTCCCAAATCCTCTCAATCATACGCTAAGTGGACTCTTCAGGGTCCTCTCCTCCACCACCCCAATCCCTTCTATCAGCCATCTCAACTTTTTGCACAAACAGAACACCATCCATAATCATAACAACAAATCATTAGAAACCAGGGCCAACTACCAGCAGTGTACAAATGTAGAAATATGGCTATATAATTTCCTAGTTCCTTTATATTTACACGGACCACGCTCTGATACCAACTGTGACGGAACGCCTCGATCAAGCCCGTTAAACCACTAACGAACTTGATCCGAGTCTGCCTCCCGCAAACGGGCCGAAGCCTCGCAAGGGATATCATACACATGTCCGTGAAAACACAAAGGAACACACCTGAACACATATATGATTCACCAACTCATATATGTTGGGGATCGGATAGGTGACTTTGATAAATGAACTAAGAAATTGTGTGTATAGCAGCGGAATTAAAATAAGTAAAACACACAATTCGATCAGACCCAAGTGTGGTGTGTGAGAATAGTGAATAAGTACAGCAAACCACACATCAAACCACAGTGCACTGAAGATTTTAAGGTGGTTCGGAGAACACAACTTGTGTCTCCTACGTCCATCTCCTCACAACGGAGGAACCACTAGCACAAGTGCAGTACAAACTAGAGCACGACGACTCTGACCTCTTTGAGTGCAACGACTCAAAGAAACCCAGGAGATAGGCACGACAACCTACTCCACAGACCACTTGTGAATTCAGCAAATTCACAAGCCCTTGAGCACCACGGCTCAAGCACCAGAGCACAACGGCTCCAAACCAGAGTACAAAGTACTCAAACCTCTGGATCACAATAGATCCAAGTTCTGCTAGAACAAGCACACTTAGAGAATAGATCCTCTAGCACGATCTATCTCAGTACAATAGAAATGGTAGAGACAAATAGAATTGGGAGATCTGTGTAGAACACATACACAGATTCCCCATAGAATTTAACACTCTGACCAAATACAGACTCGGCTGGATCTCCTTCTGGATTAGCACTGCTGCAATCACGAGCTCCTCTCTTCTCTCTTCTTCTTCTTCTCCTTCTTCTTCTCCTTCTTCTTCCCTTGGCGGCGCTACTCTGCTCTTCTGGACGCAGATGCCTTTTTCCCGCTCTCCTTCCCTTCTTCCAGAATGCTCTGGGCTTTGTCTTGCGTGGGATGCCTTTGGAGTACCAAACACATGGGTATTTATAGCCCCATATGTCCATAAGGAGCCTTAGGGTACATGGGCACAAAAACCTAGGTAGATTCCCTTGAACCCCAAGCGGCCACGTGTCCAGATCAATTCACGATTTTGAGTTTCAGCCGGAGTGTGTCGACACCACCAGGGAGTGTGTCGACACACTGTCCCATTTGCGTAAAACTGGTCTTCTGGGAGCTGAGACTAGTGTCGACACTGCCACTGACTGTGTCGACACACTGTCCCAGTCAGGCAACTGGGTCTTCTGGAGACTGGGTCTAGTGTCGACACTACCAGGGGCTGTGTCGACACACTTGACCCTGTCTTCATGAAAAAGCTCCAGGGACTCTGACCCAGTGTCGACACCATCAATGGGTGTGTCGACACTACCATGACAAAATTGTATACACCTGCAAATTTAACACATAAATCATTAGTACAAGATATTATCATTAAAATATGAGATATTAAACATCAAAACATGTTGTTTAAGCATTATTGTGATATGTATAGAATGTATAACATGTTCAACATATCATCATCAAAATCACAATATGTCATCATCAAAATCAAAGTATGAGTGATGTTCATTGGTTATCATTAAAATACAACTTTAGGAAATTCCAAAACACACTCAACCCAACAATCTCCCCCTTTTTGATGATGACAAAACATATGCACAATCTCCCAATAACCTGACTTCCTTAACTGCAACAACTCCCCTTGACCATATACACCCTTTGAACTTACTCCCCATAAAGAACTTTCTCCCTCTAGAAACTTTCTAGAAACTTTACTTTCTCCTCCTTTAAGGAACTTTCTCCCCTTTTTGACAGCATCAAAAAGATAGATAAGAGAGAGAAACAAAGATTGTAAGAGATCAAGAAATGAAATGTAGGAAATGAATGGTCAGAAATGATCAAAATAAATGAGGCAAAGTGATATTTACATATGAGAGAAATTATTGTGTTCTTTGTATTGTGCAATAAAGTTTAATCACAAAGACACACTCAACACAAAGTATAGCAAAGTATAATGATCTGAATGTGGTTAAAATAATGATGCAAATGTGAGGAAAAGTGACCTATATGATGAGCAGAAATATTTAACAAGGATGTTAGGAGCTTTAAGTTTAACACAATGTAAAATAATAGGTCTAAACTCAGTATACATGAACTTTATGAAGGTCTTAAGCTTTTCCATCCTGTCAATTTGATTTTCTTTCATTTTTAACTGGGAAAGAATACAAGAATAAATTAGTTAAATCTCACTTTTCAGTGCAAGAGATCACATTGATTAGATGCAAGATCTCCTGATTACTCAGTGGTTTAACTTTCATTATCTTATACAGAGTTGAAAACTTTGATTTCCACTTTTTGACGCGAAACAAATCACTTTTTAGGTGAAATGGCCCGGTTACTCAGTGGTTCAAGAATTTGCATTGCTCTGTTTGTATCTTTCCAGATTGTTGATCATTTTCTTTTGATGTTTTGCAGGAATATGTTTACTTTGACCAGAAAAGTCATGACTACGAATTTAGAAAAAGTATTCTTAACATGTGGTAAAAATGAAGCTTAAACATACACATGTGAAATATTAAAGCCACTCATGTGCCTATAATAGTGTTTTGCAAATCATTTTAAAAACATTCACTATTAAGATTGCTTAACCTTGAAATGATAATGAATCTTTGAAATTAAACTAAATGCACAATGAGTTTAGTTACAACGTTTTAATTCTCTCATAAGAAAATAGCACAAGGACTCAAAAATTCTGATGACTTTGGGGTTCAAAATAGACAACAAATGTCAAGAAAAAAAAAGAGTGAGAATAGACAATGACTCCCCCTCAACAAATACTCCCCTCAACAATTGCATAAAGGAATCTTGATACTTGGCGGAGACATATACTCACGCATAGTGAAAGTGTCCAGACAAGCCTAACTTGCCTTTCTTCAAATCACTATTTGATATACCAAGAATTTCAATGCAACTGAGAAGTAGGAATTATTTGCAAGAAAGAATGGCTTTTATTTGCACAAAGAAATGAGATGAAGATTTCAGACATGTGAAAACTTGCATAAACAAGTTCCCTTCTAAGAGAAGTGAATCTAGGTTCTGCAAGAGGCTTAGTGAAAATGTCTGCAATTTGTTTTTCTGTGTCAATGAAGTGGAGTTCAAAAGAATTCTTTGAGACTTCATCTCGAAGGAAATGATGCCGAATGTCAATGTGTTTTGTGCGGGAATGCTGAATAGGATTTTTGGACAGATTTATAGCACTTGTGTTGTCACAAAGAATGGGAATGCAACCTAATGTGTGATTATAATCTAGAAGTTGATGTTTGACCCAAAGGACTTGGGTACCACAGCTACCAGCGGCAACATACTCAGCTTCTGCAGTTGAAAGAGCTACAGAATGTTGCTTTTTGGAAGCCCAAGAAATAAGACACCCTCCTAGATATAAACACAACCCACTAGTGCTTTTTCTATCAAGTTTGCACCCGGCATAATCAGCATCACTATATGCAATCAAGTCCAATTTACATCCAGCAGGATACCAAAGACCCAAATCACATGAAGAAAGAAGATATTTGAAAATTCTTTTAACGGCAGACATGTGACTATCTTTAGGATTTGCTTGAAATCTTGCGCACATGCAGACACTGAATTGAATATCTGGCCTAGAGGTAGTTAAATAAAGAAGAGATCCAATCATACCTCTGTACAGTGTAGCATTAACAGGCTTACCATAAGTATCACTCTCAAGTCTTACACTTGTGGCCATTGGTGTGTTGGATGGCTTGATGTTTTGGAAGTCAAACCTCTTGAGCAACTCCTTGACATATTTTGTTTGACTCATAAAAATTCCTTCAGCAGTTTGATGTACTTGCAGACCTAAAAAGAATGTAAATTCACCCATTAGACTCATTTCAAATTCAGATTGCATAAGATAGGCAAACTCATTGCACAAAGTATTATCTGTTGATCCAAAAATGATATCATCAACATAAACTTGAACAGCAATAAAATGATTTTTTGTTGTTTTTGTAAACAATGTTTGATCAATGTTTCCTCTTATGTAACTTTTATTTACAAGAAAGGAGCTCAACCGGTCATACCAAGCTCTTGGAGCTTGTTTAAGACCATAAAGAGCCTTATTAAGTTTAAAAACAGGATTGGGAAATTTTTCATTTTCAAAACCAGGGGGTTGTTTGACAAAAATTTTCTTTTATGTATCCATTTAAAATGCACTCTTGACATCCATTTGAAAGACTTTGAATTTCAAAGAAGCAGCAAATGCAAGGAATATTCGAACAGCTTCAAGTCTTGCTACAGGGGCATAAGACTCTTCAAAATCAATACCAAGTTCTTGGTTATACCCTGAGCAACAAGTCTAGCTTTATTTCTAACAATTTGACCAGATTCATTCAATTTATTTCTGAAAATCCATCTAGTTCCAATGACAGAAGTTAAATCTGAAGGTTTTGGTACTAAATCCCAAACTTGATTTCTTTCAAATTGATGAAGCTCTTCATGCATAGCATTTATCCAGTTTTCACAAGATAAAGCTTCATCAACATTTTTGGGTTCAATTTGGGAAAGTAGTGCCAAAGAATCTTCAACTATGACAGAATGAAAAGATGATCTGGTTCTTATTCCATCTTGCAAATTACCAACAATGCTTTCAAGTGGATGGTCTCTTAAAAATCTGGGTTCAGAAATTACCTCAGGGTTTGCATGATTTTCAGGAACATGATTACCTGAATCACTTGAAGTTGGCAATTCAAGAACCTCATGTGCATTTGGTACTTCTTGCTCTTCAAGATTTGTAGATGGATGTTCAAGAAAATCATCATCATCATCACATAATGGAGTTCTGCACAAAGTAGGAATGTCAATCTTTTGGAAGTTTTCATCAAAAATGACATGTGGAGATTCTTCCACAGTCTTATTTTTCAAAATATAAACTCTGTAAGCTCTTGAAGTTTCAGAATAACCTAAGAAGATTGATTCAAAACTTTTTGCATCAAATTTATCAAGATTTTCTTTGTTGTTATTGTGAACAAAACATTTGCAACAAAAATTTTGAAATATGACACACTTGGCTTTTTATTCTTGAACAACTCATAAGGGGTTTTTCTGATCTTTGGTCTTACTAATGCTCTATTCAAAATGAAATTAGCTGTATTTACAGCTTCTGCCCAAAAAGATTTAGACAGTTTACTTTCAATGAGCATAGTTCTGGCCATTTCCACAAGAGTTCTATTTTTCCTTTCTACAACTCCATTTTGTTCTGGAGTTCTAGGGGAAGAAAACTTATGGAGAATTTTCAGTTCAGTACAGAGATCAGAAAATGATTTATTTTCAAATTCACCCCCATGATCTGTCAAAATGGAATTCAGTTTGAAAGATAAACCCACTAAGGCAGAATTGTAAAATCTCCTGAATTCTGAACATGCATCACTTTTATGGGATAAGAATAAGACCCAAGTATATCTTGTAAAGTCATCAATGATCACAAAGCCATATCTATTACCACTGAGACTTTGAGTTCTGGTTGGACCAAAAAGATCCATATGAAGCAACTCAAGTGGTTTAGATGAAAGTACTTCATTGAACACTTTAAAAGATTTTCTTGTTTGTTTTCCTTGAGCACATATCCCACAAACAGGATTGTCAATGACTGGGAAAGATTCAGGAAGACCTTTTACAAGATTCATTCTTATGAGTTTACTAATGGTTGTGAAACTTGCATGACCCAACCTTTTGTGCCACAACCAAGCAGTGTCATTTTTATTTGCAATCAAGCAAACATTTAAAGAGGAATTATCACACAAATCAATCATGTAGACATTATTTTCTCTTTTTCCAATCAATTTAATTTTCTCAGAAGAGGAGTCAATTATTTTGCATGAATCATGTTCAAAAAGAATCTTGTGACCATTGTCACACAATTGACTAATGCTAAGCAAGTTGTAATTCAAACCCTCAACTAAACAAACATCATCACTTAAGGTAATGCAAGACTTACCAATTTTTCCTTTGCCAATTATTTTTCCTTTATTCTTACCTCCAAAGATGACTGATCCACCTTCCTTTTCAATCAAGCATGAAAATTTATTTCTGTCTCCTGTCATGTGCCGTGAGCATCCACTGTCAAGAATCCAGATGTTGTTGGAATTGGATGCACGGCTTTCCTGCACATAACATATTAGACAAGAAAAGTTTTTGGTACCCACATGAGATTGGTACCAACATCCTGAGTGAGAAGAGATAACAAATCCTTTCTAACCCAAATTTGTGTATTTTTCTTCACAGTGTTTTTTGAAACAAAAGATTCAACTTTTTATTTTTCAATTTTCTAAACATTATTCCTCTTAGTTGATTTGTTCCACTGTGGAAAACTTGGCATGTATTGTTGTTGATATGCAGGAAAAGATGAATGATAGAAATAAGGATTGAACCATTGGTTACCACTGTACCTTTGGTTCCAAGACTTATTCCATCTTGAATTGTAAGAGGAGAAAACATTCCAATTTCCATGAGAAAGATGATTATTGATTGGTTTGAAGTTTTTGTGATTTTTATAAGAGGGGTAGGTCGACCTCTGACTGGGATAGGTCGACCTGTGCATAGTGTGTGTCGACCTAGGTAGGGTATGTGTTGACTTCTCAGGTTCTTTTTGTTTTTGTATTTTTCTTTGTTTTCAGATGAGCTTGCCTTGACAAATTTTATTAAAGGAGTTTTTGATGATTTTATTTTCTTTGGAGATGATTCAGTTTTCTTTGAATTTTGTGGTTCAAAACCTAAACCAAATTTGTTTGAATTCATCTTAACTCCAAGTAGAGCATTCAGATTGTCTTTCCCTTGAGTGAAGTTCTTGATGATTTCTTCTTTTTCTTTAATGCAAAGATTGAGTTTTTCAATTTGATTCAAATTTTCATAATTTTCTTTTTCTTCAAATTTCTTGATAGAATTGATGAGTTCTTTGTTCAGTTTTTGAATTTTCAATTTGAGATTATCAACAAAAATCAACAGTTCATCATTTTCTTTGATTTGATCTGAAATTTGAGCTTCCAATTCAGAAATCTTTTCAGATGATAAAGTATCATGAAGAATGCTTTCAATTTTTCTTTTCAAATATTTATTTTCTTTTCTAACATCAGAAAGATTTTCAACTAAATTACCATATACTTCTTGCCAATCTTCAATGGTAAATAGTTCAAAGGATATATCTACCTGTTCTTCGCTGCTTCCTGCCATGAAGAAGATTTCATTCCCTTCTGAACTTGAGGATTCTTCATTGCAGTCTGAGCTTTCATCATCTGACCATGTAGCCACCATGGCCTTGTTCTTCTTTTTGGAACTCCTTCTTGTGGTTTATGTGCTTTTCCTTCTTACCTTCTGGACAATCAGCCTTCATATGTCCAGATTTATTACACCTATAAACACAGGAATTTCATCAGTTTTCTTATGATCAACATGGGAGAAATGTTTCTTTTTACTAGACATGGCATTTTGCTTATTACCAAAATTCTTCTTGTTTGATTTCAGAAATGCCTTAAATTGTCTGTGATGAAAGCAAGATTATCATGATCAGATTCAGATTTCTCAGACTCAGAATTTTCTTTAGATTTTCCTTTATTACTTGATGAAGCTTTAAGAGCAATGGTTTTTGTTTTTAGCATGTGTTCTTATGATCTCTTAAGGATTAACTCATATGTCATTAATGATCCAATGAGTTCATCCAATGTGATTTTGGATAAATCCTTTGAATCTTCAATGACAGTTGCTTTAGTGTGCCATACAGGAGATAAGGAACGCAAGATTTTTCTTACCAATTCTTCATTTGAGTATTCCTTACCCAAGGCTCGAAGTCCATTTATAATAACCATGAACCTAGTAAACATCTCAGATATAGTTTCATTAGATTTCATGATAAACAACTCATAATCAGAAACTAACATGTTAGCCTTAGTCTCTCTGACCTGAGATGTGCCCTCATAAAGTAATTCTAATTTATCCCACATCTCCTTGGCAGACTTACACATAGAGATTTTAGAATACTCCTACATATGGATGGCACATTGCAGCATGTTCATGGCACTGTAGTTCAGGGTGACCCTTCTGATCTGCTCCCTGGTCCATTGATCTTCATCTTCAGTGACTTCATTTGATCCTTTTTCAACAATTCTCCATACTTCATAGTTCTGTGCTCTAAGAAAAACCATCATCCTATTCTTCTAGTAAGGATAGTCAGTACCATCAAAAAATGGAGGCCTATTGATTGAATGACCTTCAGCAACAAAACCTCTAGAGTCCATGATAAAGACAATCAAACCAAAACACACAGCAATTTGAGCAAGTGATCAAAATCTGAAATACAGAAAATTCACCAAAGCACCTCAGAGTATAGATTTGACTCTGACCTGCTCTGATACCAGTTGTTGGGGATCAGATAGGTGACTTTGATAAATGAACTAAGAAATTGTGTGTATAGCAGCGGAATTAAAATAAGTAAAACACACAATTCGATCAGACCCAAGTGTGGTGTGTAAGAATAGTGAATAAGTACAGCAAACCACACATCAAACCACAGTGCACTGAAGATTTTAAGGTGGTTCGGAGAACACAACTTGTGTCTCCTACGTCCACCTCCTCACAACGGAGGAACCACTAGCACAAGTGCAGTACAAACTAGAGCACGACGACTCTGACCTCTTTGAGTGCAACGACTCAAAGAAACCCAGGAGATAGGCACGACAACCTACTCCACAGACCACTTGTGAATTCAGCAAATTCACAAGCCCTTGAGCACTACGGCTCAAGCACCAGAGCACAACGGCTCCAAACCAGAGTACAAAGTACTCAAACCTCTGGATCAAAATAGATCCAAGTTCTTCTAGAACAAGCACACTTAGAGAATAGATCCTCTAGCACGATCTATCTCAGTACAATAGAAATGGTAGAGACAAATAGAATTAGGAGATCTGTGTAGAACACATACACAGATTCCCCAGAGAATTTAACACTCTGACCAAATACAGACTCAGCTGGATCTCCTTCTAGATCAGTACTGTTGCAATCACGAGCTCCTTCTCTTCTTCTCCTTCTTCTTCTCCTTCTTCTTCCCTTGGCGGCACTGCTCTGCTTCTCTGGACGCAGATGCCTTTTTCCCGCACTCCTTCCCTTCTTCCAGAAGGCTCTGGGCTTTGTCTTGCGTGGGATGCCTTTAGAGTACCAAACACATGGGTATTTATAGCCCCATATGTCCATAAGGAGCCTTAGGGTACGTGGGCACAAAAACCTAGGTAGATTCCCTTGAACCCCAAGCGGCCACGTATCCAGATAAATTCACGATTTTGAGTTTCATCCGGAGTGTGTCGACACCACCAGGGAGTGTGTTGACACACTATCCCATTTGCGCAAAACTAGTCTTCTGGGAGCTGAGACTAGTGTCGACACTGCCACTGGTTGTGTAGACACACTGTCCCAGTCAGGCAACTGGGTCTTCTGGAGACTGGGTCTAGTGTCGACACACTTGACCCTGTCTTCATGAAAAAGCTTCAGGGACTCTGAGCCAGTGTCGACACCATCAATGGGTGTGTCGACACTACCATGACAAAATCTGTATACACCTGCAAATTTAACACATAAATCATTAGTACTAGATATTATCATTAAAATATGAGATATTAAACATCAAGAACATGTTGTTTAAGCATTATTGTGATATGTATAGAATGTATAACATGTTCAACATATCATCATCAAAATCATAATATGTCATCATCAAAATCAAAAAGGTGTACGAGCTATAGTAGAGACCGTCACACAGGAGCCACGTGAACTAGTTCGCGACACCAGTGACAGACTCGGACAAACTAACACAGGTCTACCTCCCAGTCTCGCAGCCACGGACGAAAGGTCCAGTTGCCGCTCCACGTGAAAAAGTCAAACAACTGTGGAGACCAACTAAACACCACTCCTGCGGACACACAACCGCAGGCCCATACCTGGCACCTCTAGGGTCTCTGGCCGAAGCACTCTAGAGTGAGGCACTGGAAAGGACTAGTCGGGGACCAGTGTCGACTACCGGTGTCCGTACCCCCAACTAAGAGTGTGCTACAAGTGACTAAAAACAAACTCAAGAGTCACTGTCCCACTGTCGTCTTTCCCTTAGCCGGACGTACAACTCAAACAAAGGAGTGAGGGTGTCCAGGACAGACGACACAGACCTGGACGGTACAGCACAAGTACCGGGACAAAGCTCCGAGCTAACAGCCTGGCTCACAAAGAACCTGGGGCACCTAACTAGAGAGGTAACCACGGTAGGCGTCGTACTACTTGCCATGCACACAGAACCACGTACACGTCACACACAAACCACGTGAAACGTCACGTAAACCTCAAGTAAGAACTGTCCACAACACGTGAACACAACACTGTTGCGTGAACACCACACAACTATGCAAAGAACCAGCTAGCTACACAACCGAAGTGCTAGCTTCTAGAAGCATGCACTCTCAGAGTGCCACAAGTGCCAATGCACTGTTTGTTATTGGTAAACACATTATATAACGATATTCGGATAATCCAATCGCATAAGTCATGCATGCATAGACCTCTCGGCTGAAGTCGCGACAGGGTCTTGTGTCACCTTCAGATAGCGACAACCCGATAGGTCACCTTCAACACATTAACGCGACATACAAACAAGTCACGTTCATAACTTAAACGCGACGGGTCGGCCCGTCGCCACCTGATCGCGACAGGGGAATCCGTCGCCTTAGCAGACGAAAACCCTAATCCGGGATCCTCTCCACGGATTACCAATCCACACCTTGCAAACCACCCTTAATTGGTCTTTTACATGCTTTAATGGGTTCCTAGGCATGATATTTATTGTGTAGAAAGCATTAAACTGATCAAACCCTACATTCCACGCGATTCTCGCCCCGAAAACGGGAAGAGTCACCCTACCTCGCGAAGAACACGCGATACGACGCTCCCTCGGCGTTTCTCTCGCTCCACGTGAGCTTCCCACGGAACGATCACGCCGAAACCACAAATTCGCACAAAAATCGCCGCAGCTCCCCTTCCCCTGGCCGAGAAGAACTCGCTGCAGTTCTGTCCGGCTGGGGTTTCTTAAAAACACCCAACGGTTAAGAACGTGACCTAATCACGACGGACCTAGGCGTCGCCTTCCCAAGGCTGATGTCCGCAAGTCGCCCAGCTCTCGACACATGGCGCACATGCAGACGATCAGCGCCACAAAGAGGCAACAAGGACGCGACAGCCACCTCTGTCGCGTTCAGAACGTGACACTCCTTTCTGTCGCGATGACAGGCTGAGGACACTGAGGTGCTGCAGGCCCGGACTATCGGCCCAATAAGCCCTTGAAACACGCACACGTACCACACACACACCACATTGGCCTCACAATAGCCATCACAACCACTAAACACAGGATCCACGAGGATCTGAAAAACATGCGACGTTACACTTTCTATCTTCTCTCTATCTCTATCCTTTAGTTCTCTCTCTTCTTCACAATCCAAGGAAGAGGTTTGCCAGAGTCGTCATCATTGTCGGGTCAAGCTACTTGGTTGCACACCACCGTCATCGGGACTTCATCTAGCCAGAGCTCTTCCACTTCTTCTCTATTTTATCATTAATTGTATTTCATGATTCATGCACTTTTGTTATTAAACATTTGCTTGATTAGAGGAGTTTTATGTTTTGCACTTTGTGTCTCTCTAATCCACTCTTTATCTCTCACTCTTTATCTGTTTCGCTTAGTTTAGATTTATTTCGTTCAACTTAGTTTTAATATCACCACGTTATTTTCCTAAATAAAAACACAAGGTTTTCAATTCTAAAATTTATTTCTCCGTGGATTCG
The DNA here is from genome assembly GCA_014218235.1 of Colocasia esculenta. Taxonomy (NCBI): domain Eukaryota; kingdom Viridiplantae; phylum Streptophyta; class Magnoliopsida; order Alismatales; family Araceae; genus Colocasia; species Colocasia esculenta. The sequence goes on along the minus strand of CM024760.1, from coordinate 53,233,591 downwards.
ACTCGGCTCTCACCACTTAACTATTGTTAAAATATTTTATGCAAGACGATTAATTTTGAGATTGTTAGCCAAGTGTTTAACGACGCATTTGTGGGTTATCAATCGCGACAGGGTATGTGGATGCATTTCACTTACCTGAATCGCGATGACCTGGGTGGTCGCAATTTACCATCAGTAGTCGCAGTGGAAGTCGGAGTGAGCACTTTGAATCGCGACGTATGTGTCGGTCGCGATTTTGAACTTCCACCCGAGGCTTGATTTCCTTGCCTGTTTTGAATTTTTTGCTCTGCTTTGGCCTTGCCTCCGGGCTTGTGTGGCCATGGGGGTTTAAAAACACCCTCCCCCTGCTCTTTTCATGCTCTCTAACTCTTCTAAAGTGTAAGAATCAAGCAATTGGCAAGAGAGGAGAAGAAAAGGAGGAGAGGAAGAGCTTGAAGCCACGGATCATGATGGAGCTCCCTCATCCAAGAGGCAAAGGGTTGAAGGGTTTCAACGATTGAGCAAGGTGGAGGGACACATATGCAAGCTAATTCAAGCCAAATTGGTGAGTTTGTGATTTTCTTGCATGCATTATTAACTTGTTCTTCATGTTCTTGATGTGTTCTTGCACGTTCTCATTTTTTTTCTTCTTTTCTTTCTTTTCTTTTTTTCACTTTTTTTTTCAATCTCCTAACCTTCATGGCCAATCCAACCTACCCATGCCATACCCTCATGACCATGCGCCACCTTCATCTTACCATGATCAACCCATCTCTATGTCATCCATGTGCCATTTCTCCTCCTCAAAACTCCCATGCGCATGTGTCATCCTCTCATGTCCATGCATGGCCAATCCATAAGACTATCCCCTCTTCCCGGGCACTAGAAGATACATGAGACTCCCATGGCTCCAAAAATTGACCTCTTCCATAAGCCTTAACATGACATCCATTCTCACTAGGTGGGGGATCTAAAACCTAGCTGTCCATGCCAAAAGATACCATGAAATCGACCTTGATTGGGCGACCATGGGTGCACTTGTTGAACTATGGCATCCTCAAACCCACACCTTCCTCTTCAAGACCATCAAAGCCATCATCCTATTAGAAGAAGTTGAATTATTATTAGGCTTGAAGCGGATGCGTAGAGGCGACGAGGACGAGATGGCCGTCATACTGAGGAATATTACGAGCAAAGAGGAGCTCGAGAGCTTCATGGGGAATGGAAGGGCAGTTCAAGATGTCCAAGCCGAAAAAGGGATTAACTTGCAAAAACTAGCGGCTTGGACCATGAGGGAGATACCCAAGGTGGAGGATGATGCAAGACTAGAGAAAGTGATGAGAGGATTCACCATATGTCTGGCGGGTGCGCTTCTCTTCCTGTCAATTGACAATACACTTGCAGAGGAGCAGCTCAGTGCGGTTTGCAGCATATGGGAGGGAGAGAGGTTGGGACCGGTGGTGCTAGACTTCCTCTACAGCAGGCTCACGGTAGCAAGTTTGGGTGGGCCTCCCCGTGGATCTATGTTATTATTCACTTGTTGGACTGACTTACATTTCAAGTTTAATGTGAATAATGAGGCTACTAGCTCATCCCGCATCTTCTCTAAGAGCCCGCTCCATCATATGGATGGCTTGGTTGGTCTAGAAGGGTGTGTGGCAAACCATGTACCACAACTCAAAACACGGGCAGATTGGCGTGATCATCTCTGAAGCATGCCCAAGAATGCGTTTACTTGTACCCCGGCGCCACTTCTAACCAAAGACCTTCAGACACGGCTAGCACCCGGTGTGGAGTTGCGACTTATTGGTGCGACAGATTTCATACTCTACAACCCACACCGCTGCCTCTCTCAACTTGGACTTCCACTACGTAACTTTGAGAGACCGTCTCATCTACCGCCGATCAAGAGACGGGAGATTGGTACCAACAACGACGGAGAAGAGGCAGACACCATCAAAGAGCTGTGGAAGGTCTACTCTTTCAGGTGGTCGGTCCCATATGTGGAGGAAGAGTGGATGGCTTATGTAAAAGAACTCATGAAATTATGGCCCAAGGTGGCCATTTGTAAACGCCAAAATTAGATCATCAATGAGAATTGAATTGCATCCTTTACACGGCCAAATTGCATTATCATTCATGATTGTATCATCCCATACACTTAGATTTTTTTCCTCAAAATTTGGCCCTCGGTGAGCTTTTTTAATCGCGACAGACACAGGCGTTGCACTTCTCTTCTTGATCCGCGACCTATTGGGCCGTCGCGCTTAACCTTGAATAGCAACCATCTACCCCGCCGCGTTTCAATTGAACCTCAAAAATTCAAAATTACGTGCCTTAAACTTAGCGCCGGGGCAATGATGGCTCTCTGAATCGCGACGACGGCCTCCATCACGTATTAAAAAACTACTTCAAAATCGTAATGATTGTAGCCGTCACATTTCAACTCGAGTCCTAAAGGCATAAAACACCCGAGAGCCCCTCCTTCTCTCCCTTTCGGCAATTCGAGCTCTCTCCTTCTCTCTTGCTCTCTCTCAACTTTCTCTAGCCTTCTAGCCTCTCAACTCTCTCAAACCCACGATGACCAAGAAGATGGCCTCCAAACGCCGGCGAGGTGAAGGTGCACCAGTGGAGGAAGAGGTGACACCGGCAGTGGCAGCAATGGAGGAGGGGGTGGAGACACCGGGGACGGCAGCCCGGTTGATGGTGGAGGAGCTCCTCGCTGCGGGTGAGGAGCTAGCGATGGTGGAGGAGCTCCTCGTTGCGGGTGAGGAGCTAGCGATGGAGGAGGAGGACGATGCGCTGGCGGCGGCGGAGGAAGAAGCGGCGTCGGAGAAAGGGGAGGCCAACTCACTGGGAGGACGACTCCGGAGAGGAAGGAGGGGTCGTGAAGCACCCCCTCGAGGCGATACAGTAAGTGCCATTTCCCTTGTCACTCCCTTTTTTGTGATTTATGAAAGAACAAAGAAAGTGGGGCCGCCATCGGCGCCGGAGATGGAGGGTGGGAATTGTGACGACACCAGTCATCGCGGTTCAGGCTGTTGAATCGCGAAGACTTGTGTTGCTGCATTTCAAACTAAACTACGGCTACTTCAGTGGTAGCGATTCAAACATAAGCGCGACCACTGACTTGGTCGCGATTCACAAGGCCACCCGAGGACATGAATTTAGGGCCTATTTTGAGCTGTTTTAGGTATTTTAAGTGTGTTTGACTTGTGCTGACCTGTGCGATTATTTTCCTTGTGTGCAGGGGATCATGAGGCCCAGGATACACTAGCCTCTAGTGATAGCAGCATACCAAGGGCTCCCAGATTTCTAGAGGGAGCGGATCCGGGTGATGGGCCGATCTTGGAGATCGAGCCCTTCTGTGTAGATATCCCCCTAGTACAAGCACTAAGGGAGCATTGGGACAGGATGAGAAGGGCATTCCTCCTACCCTGGGGGCACATGGTGCCTTCCTTGGAGGACGTGGCGAGGATCACCGGCCTCTGGGTGGACGGGGAGGCTGTGACGGGGGTGACGTACGCGAACTATACCGAGTTCATGTAGGACCTACTGGGGCTGGAGCCCACGGGGATAGACGACCACAGTGACCAGAGGATGGTCGACCGAGTAGAGTTATTGGAGAGCCTGGGTCTGTGTGGAGTGAGGCAGACATGCGAGGAGTCTGTACACGAGTTCGTGCAGCGAGCGGCTGTAGACTGCGTTTTCCTCCTCCTTTTTAGGGGGGGGGGGGGGGGACGAAGAACACGGTTCACAAAGAAAAAGCGGAGAAAAATGACGAAAAATGAAAGACAATTATCGTGATTGCCAGGTACTTTTCCTAAAAAGCACCAAAAGTAGGGACGGGTAGGAAAGGAGGTGTACCTTTCACCCGTAGAGTGATTGCGTAGCGGGAAGATGTGCGTGGGCTCTTTCCTCCTCCTTCCACCGGCCGGCCGGCAAAGGAGATTTAGCTCGGTTACCTTGCAAAAAAGACAACAAAAATGAGAAGCGGATTAGACGGATGTGCAGTATACAAATCCTAAAAGTAAATGAAATGACATAAATAAAAGGGGAAGAACACACATTTTGTGGTGGCTTTTAAACCCCTAACTAAAGGTATGATGTGTGTGCATGCATGTAATGTGTAAAATGGGAAAAGGGCAACGTAGGGCCCAAAAGGAAAATGGAAAAGGACCACGAGGGGTTCGGAAGAAAGAAAAGGGGGTGCTTCCCCGAGGTGGCCGGACGGCGTAACGGCGCTGTGGAGGGCAAACGAGAGGAGGAAGACGACGATGGCGGCGATGGAGAGCTCGCGAGAGACGGAGACGAGGACGGGGATGGCGAGGAAGCAGACGGCGTCGAGCAAGGCTCCGCCGGAAGAACTCACTTCCCTCTCTCTCTAAAATCTCTCCCTTTCTCTCTCTAAAAACCCTCTCTCCCTCTCTCTCTAAAACCTCACTCTCTCTCTCTAAAACCCCCGGCCAAAAACCCAAATGAAAGGCCCCCTTCCGGAAAGAAGGCTGCTGGTTGAGTTTTTTAGGTTCTGGGTCAAAATCGCATCCAGGACAGCCGCCGCTTTTAAAGAAGGTCGGTTTGATAAGCGCGAATTGCTGAACCGCCTTAAAATCGCGTCCAGTACACTGGACGCGTTTTAAACTCGCATGGTTTCGAGGCAACTGACCCATGAGTACGTTGTAAGCCGACGGGACGTTGATTTGACTTTTCTGAATTGCGTCCACTGAAGTGGACGCTTTTTAATGAAATGCGTCGACCGGAACGGACGCGAATAAAGAGTTAGGTCGGCGAGTATTTTAGCGACGGAACAACGACAGAAACCGCATGAATCGCGTCGACAGAAACCGACGCCTTTTAATGTTCTTCAAAAAACGCGGCGACAGAAATGGACGCGAATTAAGAGGCGGTTCAGCGACAGAACAGCGACGGATATCGAACGCTTTAAAATCGCGTCGGGTGTGGTGGACGCATTTTAAGGGTCGGCTCGAGAGACGCGGCGACCTAAGACGTCACCAATTTGAGGCGGTTCAGCGACAAGATATTTTGTCGTCGCCGATCCGTCGCTGATCTGCGACGGATTTAGCGACGGAAATAACGACGGAAAATTTATGAACGATATTTTCCCATCGCCGATCCGTCGCTGATTGACGACGTATTTAGCGACGGAAATTTGGCGTTTTTGTCCGGCTAATCCGTCGCTGATTGGCGACGGATTAGCGACGAAAATTTGACCTTCGCTATTCCGTCGCTGATCTGATCTTGTGCGCTCAATCCCTCCCGGAGGAAGCACCCAGGAAAGAGGAAAATATGGGTAAAATTCAAGAATATTAGGAAGATTGCTCTTTCAATGCAAAAAGAGCTGGACATTTTGGGCGTTATAGCGCAACTTAAAAATATGTCCGCGATGGGAAAATTCGCGTGTCTACAGATGCCCAACCTTGACGTCTGCTTTGCAGGGGAGCAAAATGGAGGGACACGAAGCGGAGTGCAATGGAGTGAAATGGAGTGAAAAGAAATAGAGCATAATGAAAAGAAATGTAACGTAGCGCAGTGGAGTGAAGCGGAGTGGACTGAAAAGTAGACGTCAAGGTTAAAAAGAGACACGTGCTGAAGTGGCGAATGACTGGAGCTGTTCGTCAATTCATAATAAAGCTGCTCTTCGGAAACTCTTTTGGAGAGGAAACTCATCAATCAAAGACAACTAAGCTAAGGAAAGTAAAGACAATGCGATGATCAACTTCCGTCGTCGGGAAGTTCCTAAGGACGTAATCCGTTAGGTTGACTTCTCGAAAGTTCCTCTCGAAAATTAAAGGAAAATTGTTGACTTCTGTTGAAGTTTGAATAAACAGTGATAACTCCCTTGGAATAAAATTCAGTGAAAGGGTGGGGAGTTCCACCGGCAATGTCAGAAGCAACAACAAAGGGACTGTGCCCAAGGAATGCATCGTGTGACATAAGAGGGGGCATGCCCCTTGGGTGGTAGATTGTGCCAATGGTTTGGCTTTGAAGTGCGTGTGCACAATCTGCATGGTTGTTGCCCTCGCTGGAGTGGAAAAGTGCAACAGTGGTAACTCTCTTAAAATATGATTCAATGGACGGGTGGAGAGTTCCACTGGCTGAGTTAAAGGCAACAATGAGGGGCTTGTGCCCAGTGATTGTATGATATGTGATATGGAACGGGGCACAACCCCTTGAGTAATCGATTGTGCCAAGGATTTGGCGCTGGAGTGCGTAAGCACAATCTGCATAGTTGACCCCTCGATTGGAGTGGGAAGATTCACAATGATAGTATGTGGGGTCATGAGAGCCTGAAGGGAGAGATTCCCTATGAGTATTCGAAATCGGCGTTGGCTGGCAACTTGAATGATTGGCATATTTTTAAAAGAGGGCCTCTTGACGATCGAAATTGGAAGGAAGGACTTCCGCTCAGTACAAATGCCCGGTATACGAACAATGACCGGCATGCGGTGGATAAAGTCATGATGTTGGAAAAGCATGCCCGGTCTCGGGACTGGAATGATTGGCTCGGAAAATGTGCCCGGCATATTGACAACGACCGGCATGCGTGGAATAAATTCTGGGATTTTAAAAAGCATGCCCGGTCCCGGGACTTCCTTCTGCTGCTGACGCGACTTTTTGCTCCTTGAAAATTTATGCCTGCTCCGACGGACGAGAGTGGATATGATGGGTGTAGTGGAAAGCTGTATGAACTGTGGAGGCGTGATGGAAGGTTGTATGGATGGTGGCTGTGTAATGGGTGTAATAGCGAGGGGTTGCTCGGGTTCAGTTGCCAATGGTGTTGGCGTAGTGGTAGGTGTAATGGTAGGTGTAGGTTTAACAGTGGAGGGTTTGATGATGGTGGGTGGTGTAGGTAAATGGCGTACGGAGATGACCTGGGAAGGTTCATCATCGTAGCGCCAAGTGGTTTCACGGGGTGATTGGCGGCTGGCAACTTCAACTCGAGCAACAGGCTGTGATGGGGGTGAAGGTTGTCGTGGGGGTAGTGGTTGTGGTGGTGGCACGGGTGCCGGAGAAGGTGCAACACAAGGTGCAGGAGTTTCCTCATTAAAAATAGGGGCAGCGTACGGCCCAGTTGGAGGTTGCTGAGTCCGGGGAGGACGAATCAGTGGAGGCCTGGGTGGCGGCATGTTGTGGTAAATGGGAAGTGATTGCGGTTGTGTAAGAGGAGTGGATGTTGTATAATGGTGAGGTGGATAGTGGATGGCGTCCACTGATTCGTTCTGCATCGGATGAATTTGGTCAAAAAGCTCTGTGATCGGGGAGTCCATTAGATGTGTCTGGATGTAACGTCCCCGCTCGTAGAGCTCCTCCATGAAGGTGATTTGATTCATGGCCAGGATGTGCCTGAACCTCGGAGTAGAGTTTGAAATGATTATTTTAATTTGCTCTGACTCCGAGAGCTCACGCTGCAAGCGCATGGCCATCGACCTCCAACGGTCAGCAAACTGTACAAAGACCTCGTTGGCCTCCATCTTCTCGGATGCCAGATCCGTTATAGAGAGATAGGGGCTGACGCGATCTTTGTACTTCAGAAGGAACTTCTTTTGTAGGGAACGGAAGTCTCCTGCCTCACTTGGTTCTAGAGAGTAGAACCATTCGAGCGCAAGGCCGTCAAGAGATTTTCTAAATAAATATGCCAACGTGATGGGGTCACGTTGCCAATGGGAGGACTCATAGAGGAATTCTTTAATATGAATGTAGGGATTACCCGTGCCATTGTACAGCCGGTACGACGGCATCTCCGAAGGAGGAACGTAAATTTTTGGGAGACGGCATCTCCGAAGGAGGAACGGGGTTACCCTTGGAATTTGAAAATTCATTGATTTGATTCTCCAGAGTGTTCAATCTCCGGAGAAGAGCATGTTCGAGTGAATCGGAAGGTTGTTGGGCCTGTGAGGGACGGTCTGTACGGACCGGAGCACGGGAGTGCAAATGGCCAGAGGGCCGAGGTGATGAAGAATGTACAGGGGTACGTGGCGAAGTCACCGGAATATACAAAGGGGGGTGCCTAGGGGAAGGAGAGGGAGAAGGAGTCACGGCTGGAGTCACACCCTCGACTAAAGATTGGATCATATTTAATTGTTGAGGTGTGAGCTGATCAATGGCATGCATGACATGCTGGACAGTGGAATCGTGGTGGGGAACAGGCTCTCGCCGGGTTCTGATTGGTGGTAAATGTGAGGGGACATCAGATAGATTAGTGCGCGGTGTGCGCACATAACCATAGGAAGTGGAAGGCTGCCCCTCACGGTGGTGAGATAGACGGACATGGGATCGAAAAGACTGGACACTTGAATTATCCTCATAGTCCATGTTAAGATTAGCATGATAATACGGGTCTATTTTTAACAAAGCAATAAGCAAACAAGTTGAACAAGGATTATCCAATCAATATGCAGTTCAAACAAGTTGTAATGCTTAGCGCTTGTTTTAAGAGTTACATAATTAATTAAATGGATTGAAAGATATTGTGTCACTCCAGGTGAGCTCCTAGTTGGGTAGAAGTTGAGTACTTCGGCGTATAACTAGAATCACATCTCACCACGCAATGGGATGTCTAACCCGGGTCAACGAAAGGGTACCGCCTGCTCGGTCCGCCGTGAGGGAATCCACGGGGTACGAAGTCTTACGGGGTTCCGGGAGAAGGTTCACTGGTCCAAAGAGACGGAATGCCCAATGGAGAGTTTGCCCTCACCGGAAGGGGTGTGTGGAGCCTAGGAATATGAGGGAAGGAGGTCCCCCGACCGATGCAAAATGCCCGCAAATATAAAGAAAGGCAACTGAATAAGCCTTCTGAAACAGGATGAAAATCGCGTCCAACGAAGTGGGCGCGGATTCAAAAATCGCGTCCGTTCTGTCTGCCGCGGATCTGACAGCTCGCAAAAGTTGTAAGAGCCGAGGCGACTCCCTCCAGACTCTGTCTCAAAATGGCGTCCAATACAACCGTCACCAATAAAGCATGCACATAAACGTGTCGATCTGAGTTGACGCGAATCAAGACAGAAAACCTTCCCGACAAAATTCAAAAAATAACCCCAACAAATCGCTTCGGCTGTCCCCGCCGCGATTCACAACAGCAACCCAGAACGAAAAAAAATTTTCACAGAAAGACTTATAGCATGCACACACTCAAATGGAAGGGAAAAAACATAAACTCTAAACACTAATGACACTTCTAATAAGCTAACTAAACATGGGTTTAACAAGTAAATAAAATGGTAAAAAATAATAAAACAAAAACGCCACGTGGGGCGAAAAAGCGGCACACGTGGGTGCCAAAATGTAACGCCACGTGGGGCGTAAAAGAGGTAACCGAGCTAAAATAAGAAGTGTCCCACCGTGATCGCCAATTTGTAGACACTATTTTCCGCTCCCCCGTTTTACGGAGAGGACGAAGAACGGTCCCCACAAAGAACGTGTACGGATACACGTGAAAAAAGGCGATAAAACAAACAGTGGCCCTTCGGGCGATAGAAAGACAATAAAGTAATAAATCGTGATCGACAGGTACTTTTCCTAAAAAGCACCAAAAGAAGAGACGGGTAGGAAAGGAGGTGTACCTTTCACCCGTAGAGTGATCGTGTAGCGGGAAGATGTGCGTGGGCTCTTTCCTCCTCCTTCCACCGGCCGGCCGGCAAAGGAGATTCAGCTCGGTTACCTTGCAAAAAAGACAACAAAAATGAGAAGTGGATTAGATGGATGTGCAGTATACAAATCCTAAAAGCAAATGAAATGACATAAATAAAAGGGGAAGAACACACATTTTGTGGTGGCTTTTAAACCCCTAACTAAAGGTATGATGTGTGTGCATGCATGTAATGTGTAAAATGGGAAAAGGGCAACGTAGGGCCCAAAAGGAAAATGGAAAAGGACCACGAGGGGTCCGGAAGAAAGAAAAGGGGGTGCTTCCCCGAGGTGGCCGGACGGCGTAACGGCGCTGTGGAGGGCAAACGAGAGGAGGAAGATGACGATGGCGGCGATGGAGAGCTCGCGAGAGACGGAGACGAGGACGGGGATGGCGAGGAAGCAGACGGCGTCGAGCAAGGCTCCGCCGGAAGAACTCCCTTCCCTCTCTCTCTAAAATCTCTCCCTTTCTCTCTCTAAAAACCCTCTCTCTCTCTCTCTCTCTCTCTAAAACCTCACTCTCTCTCTCTAAAACCCCCAGCCAAAAACCCAAATGAAAGGCCCCCTTCCGGAAAGAAGGCTGCTGGTTGAGTTTTTTAGGTTCTGTGTCAAAATCGCGTCCAGGACAGCCGCCGTTTTTAAAGGAGGTCGGTTTGATAAGCGCGAATTGCTGAACCGCCTTAAAATCGCGTCCAGTACACTGGATGCGTTTTAGACTCGCATGGTTTCGAGGCAACTGACCCGTGAGTACGTTGTCAGCCGACGGGACGTTGATTTGACTTTTCTGAATCGCGTCCACTGAAGTGGACGCCTTTTAATGAAACGCATCGACCGGAACGGACGCGAATAAAGAGTTTGGTCGGCGAGTATTTTAGCGACGGAACAACGACAGAAAGCGCATGAATCGCGTCCACAGAAACCGACGCCTTTTAATGTTCTTCAAAAAATACGGTGACAGAAATGGACGCGAATTAAGAGGCGGTTCAGCGACATAACAACGACGGAATCGGTGACGAATATCTACCGCTTTAAAATCGCGTCGGGTGTGGTTGACGCATTTTAAGGGTCGGCTCGAGAGACGCGGCGACCTAAGCCGTCACCAATTTGAGGCGGTTCAGTGCCAAGATATTTTGGCGTCACTGATTTGTTGCTGATCGGCGACGGATTTAGCGACGGAAATAGCGACGGAAAATTCGTAAATGATTTTTCCATCGCCGATCCGTCGCGGATTGGCGACGTATTTAGCGACGGAAATTTGACCGTCGCTGAACGGTTGTTTTTTGTCCGGCCAATCCGTCGCTGATTGGCGATGGATTAGCGACGAAAATTTGACCGTCGCTATTCCGTCGCTGATCTGACCTTTTGCGCTCAATCCCTCCCAAAGGAAGCACCAAGGAAAGAGGAAAATATAGGTAAAATTCAAAAATATTAGGAAAATTGCTCTTTCAAGACAAAAAGAGTTGGACATTTTGGGTGTTATAGCGCAACTCGAAAATATGCCCGCGATGGGAAAATTCGCGTGTCTACAATGGCGGGGCTAGCGAGAACAATATACAGCCAAGACCTAGAGGACATGGAGAGGGTGGATCGGAACCTGAGGAGGTTCCTGGTATTATTTCTAGGAAAGATGTTGTTGGGTACCAAGGGGAACGGCATGCATTGCCGCTTCTTGGAGATCTTGGAGGACCTAGAGAGGGTGGGGCAATACGCGTGGTGTGCGGCATTCCTAGTGCACACCTTCGCTGACCTCTCCAGCAGCACCGGCCGCGAGACCACTATGGGCGGAGTCACCCCTTTCCTCCAGGTACGATCTGCTTCAAAATTCTTCAATTTTCCTACATTTAAAATTGTTAGTCAAACTAATCAATGTATTCATGTGTGCAGGTTTGGAGTTATTACTACATTCCACTAGGGAGGGCTACCGCGGTGCGGCCCGACGCACTCCCGCTCGCGAGGCGGTGGCTACCGATAGTGACAGCGGCGTCCTTCTCCCTACAGCTTGACACTCTCCGTCACGACATCTGGGATTTCCCAGCCCTCCTGGTGTATCTACCTCATTTTCCTCTTCATGCATTTGTGTATGATATATGATATATGATGTGACATATACATGTGTGCAAGCGGTGTGGCAGCCCTATGTGAGTATGCCTGACGATGACCAGCCTTGGGTAGAGGGTGGTCGACCTCATTTCGGGTGGGACCTTTGGGTCCATTGCCTGAACAAGATCGAGCCTCTCCACTTGAGGCTCGCCATGCACACGCTGGGGCTACACCAGGTGTGGTCGGATGAGGTGGAACCAAAGGGAATTGGGAGGAGGACACGGGGGAAGGCCAAGAGGGTGGATTGGCGCCTGCGCTTCCCCGACCAGTACGTTGACTAGCGGCAAGGAGGATATTTGGTGGAGTCCGACGCAACGGACAGTTTTGCTTACCTCCAGCGCTACCAGGAGGTATACGAGGAGCGGGACTACATAAGGCCATCTAGGGTATGCACCTCTAAAACTTTGCTTGCTCAATATGATGTATATGCTTGGTTTAACAGATGTGTGCATATGCAAGATGCTCAGGATGGCCTGATCGACACCCTCCGTGCCCAGCTGGCGGGTACGAAGGCTCAGCTGGCGGAGGCTCGTGAGGCCCTGGCGACTCTGGTAAGTTTAAAATATCATACATTTGCTTTCCTTACCATGTGCTGACCTGCTTTATGATGTGTAGCGTGCGGCGTAGACCACCGTGGAGCGCACCGACGCTGCGGGTGCCTCCACGAGCTGGAGTGTGCCAGATCCGGAGGTGGTCTCTCTTCGGGAGCGGCTGGCGTCAGCGGTAGCTAGGGCGGAGGTGGCAGAACGCGATCTTGCTGCATGGGTAAGTACATCAATTGCCTGTATAAAAATGAATTATCACATACTTACATGTGTGCCCTTGTGTGCAGTCCGCCGAGCTTCAGAGCACCATCACCCAGGCGGCGCTCGCAGGTGCTGAGGTTGCAGAGTTCACGCAGGAGCTATCCGAGCTATGCACCCAGGTCTCCCAGCTCGACCCCGACCTGCCACGCGAGGCTACTGAGCTGAGAGTGATGCTCTCCGTGGAGCGTCGAGAGCATGAGTGGGAGAGCCGTCGGTGGGAGGAGGAGCGGGAGCGTCTCTCCCAGTAGGTCCTGGATGCACGCACGAGTCTGGGCGTCTCCGAGCGGTTGTTGCGCGAGGCGGGGGACCAATACCGGCGCGGTCGAGAGTGCACTGTGAGGGAGGGGCGGGCTAGTGTGTACTCCGCCAGCTATCTTGTGACTTCCTCTGAGTATCAAAGGAATGTCTAGGAGGGACGTGTTGCTCAGCGGTCTACTGACTCCCGCGCCTCCATGAGGCCACCGCCCCCTCGCTCGGCCGCAGACCTCGGTGAGGCTGAGAGCAGCCGCCAGCACCGTCCAGGACAGACTGGTGGCGAGAGCTAGGCCACCTTTATGATATGTACTTTTTGCTTTCTTTCATGATGATGTGTACCCAGTGGGGTACCCTTATGTGCTGTACTTTGGGGCTGGCCCCCCCTTTTTTGGGCCATGATATATATACAGATATACTTCGTCTTCCTCCTTGTTGTGCCTGAAAATCACTTGAAAAAACAAGGTAAATGTCTGTTCTGACTCAGCCCCTTGCACATTAAGCGGACTGGACTTCATGATTTTTGTCAAGGGCCTGAGCCTTTATTAAATAAGACGGAAATAAAGAAATAACATGATTAAAAATGCAACATGCAAATAGGCAGATGCTAGCAAGAAATTAAAAGATGAGCACGCATGATACATTCATACAAATAGGGTATGCTATTTTGTGTTTTTCAACATATTCAATTTTTTTTAGATTTTGGGATATTCAATTTTTTTGGATTTTGAAAGTATGTAATTTTTTGAGGTTTTAAAAATATTCAATTGTTTGGATTCATTTTTTTTTATTTTAAAATGTTCTTTTTTTAATATTCTATTTTTTATTTTGAAATATTATATTTTTTGGGTTTTGAATAAAGGCCGCAATCCGGCATAGTCCTTTCTGAAAAGATGCGCGAAACGAAAGGGATCCGCTCTAATTGGAAAATTGTGGTACTTGGACCCCTTTAATTACTCAGCCATCATTTTAAATTCATTAATGATTCTTGGGTGTGCTAAACAGAGGTTGGACGTGCTTAAGTGATCCCTTCACCCAAGGTGGCTTTCGGCAACGTCCTCTTCAGTCGATCGTTGCCTTGCCTTGAACCTAGAACATACCCGTGGGGGAGAAGGGAAGATAGTATTTAGGAAGTCTACCAACAGTTGGGTGACCGGGAAGACACTCATTCATCTACCCTACAATTAATGGGGTTCAGTCTTTTGGCTTATGGGGTTTTTGGCACGCTTACGACCAGGTCCATTTGGATCTCTACGGAGACTTTGCCGCTCTTGACGCACTTTTTACTTAGAATTTGCCTTATTTTGGCTCTTTTCACTTTGGTTTACATTGTTTTTTCCTTTTTTTATTCCCTTATTGGGCCTTGAACTCTATCCACTTAAGCTTTGGACAGATTCAAAGGTCGATCCCTCAAGTTCCCCTTTCTATTGGCGTACCGAATGGAAAGAAAAGGTAATGCCCTAAGCTCTTGGTTACGCATTGATCTTCCTTAGATTGCATGCTTCTAGCTTCCAAGGGTGGGCGTGTAAATGTGTGTGATTGTCGACACCTTAGGTTAACCCACTAAGAATGAAAAATGAATTAGAAATGAGGACTTTTCATTTTAGGGTCTGTGTACCACATAAATCCAAACACCTATCTAGGGGTAGTATTTTTTCAGATAGATCCCATTCCAATGGTGGGAGAGTTCCTCACCCTACACATTCACTAGCCTATACGCATTGGCTGGATATGCTTCTTTAATCACGTACGGCCCTTCCCCGTTTGGTTGGAGTTTAGATCGGGGACCACCTAGTTTTACAAAGATTATCTTGATTACCATTTCATCGACTTTGAATTTTCTCTCAATTACCTTCTTTTGATAAAAACGTGTGAGCCTATTCTGATATGATCTTGTGTGTTCTGCGGCGGCCAGACGCTTCTCTTCTAAAAGTTCCAGTTGTGTAAGAAGCGATTCACGTCGCTCATCGATTGACAAGTCCTTATCAAGCTGAACTCTTAGTGAGGGAATGAGAATCTCATATGGTACTACAGCCTCCATTCCATAAGTGAGGGCAAACGGCGTCTGCCCTGAGGGGGAACAGATTGAAGTGCGGTAGGCCCATAGAACTTCTACAAGCTTTTCTGGCCAATCCGAGAACTTATTAGTCTCACAAGTTTTCTTTATGATTTTAATTAAGGTTTTCTTCGTAGCCTCTGCTTGACCATTGCCTTACGGATAGTATGGAGATGAATGATGCAAAGCAATTTTATGCCTGTTGCAGAGGTCACGAAGCTCCTGATAGATAAATTGCGGTCCATTGTCGGTAATGATGGTATTCGGGATGCCGAATCTGGTGATGATATTCTTCATGATGAATTTACATAGAGTTGTTGCCTTGACCTCCGTGTATGCTTCAGCTTCCACCCACTTGGTGAAATACTCCATTGTAGTGAGGATGTATGACTTGGATTTGTTTTGGGAGTTTGGATCACTAAGGGGACCAATGATGTCGAAAGCCCACATAGCGAAAGGCCATGGGGAGGATATTGGTTGGAGTGTAGAGGATGGAGAATGGATTCTGTCAGCGTGCAGTTGGCACTTGACACACTGACGGACAAAGATAGAGCAGTCCTCCTCTAAATTAAGTGGGCCAGTAGAAGCCTTGCCGAAGGATCTTCTTGGCAAGCATTTGGCTATTCACATGGCCACCACACACCTGAATGTGCCTCCTCAACAATTTTCAAAACTTCATCATCATCCAGGCATCGGAGTAAATTTCCAGTGAGCCCCCTTCTGTAGAGAGTATTTCCAACCAATGTGTACTTCTGGGACATTCTCCTTATGGTTCTCTTCTCATCAGCTGCGGCTTCCTCAGGGTACGTTTGATCTTTGCAGTATTTAGCTATCTCATAGTACCATGGCTTCTCTTCATCCTCCAACTCTTCTTCTAGCTCTAATAACATGACTTCTGTTCTGCTCTTCCTTTCTGCCTTCTTCAACATCTCCTCTTTGATCCACAGAAAGACGGGGTCTTGAACAGCCGGGGTATGACATCGTGCAATCTGGATGCTGTCAAAATCTTCAGGATAACACATGTTGAGAGTTGAAGCGATAGTAGCAAGAGCGTCTGCTAGAAGATATTGGTGTCGAGGCACATGGACAAAGACAAGCTTGGAGAATAGCTTGGCATAAGCTGAGGTCAATTCTTGATATGGCTTGAGCTTGGGATCATGAGTGTGGTATTTGGTGAGAACTTGGCGTAAGACCAGTTGACTGCCACCTATAATTCACAGATGGGTGACACCATAGAAATGGGCGAGCTCAAGGCCAGCAAACAGGGCTTCATATTCAGCTATATTGTTGGTGACAGGGAATGTCAGCTGAAAAGCCTATGGAATGGTGACCCCTTCATGTGATAGTAGAGCAATCTCAATACCCTTCCCATGAGAATTCAGAGCTCCATCGAAATATAACGTCCACATAGGATCAGATCGGCTAAGGGACATTAATTCTTCATCTGGAAACTCTGAATGAATATGATCCAACTGTGGAATAGGGTGATGAGCTAGATGTTATGCTATGGCATAGCCTTTGATAGATTTCTACTGAATGTAAGTAATGTCGAACTGGGAGAGAAAGCTTTGCCAACGTGCTAGTCTATCAGTAAGAACAGATTTTTCAATGAGGAACTTGATAGGATTCATACGGGCTATGAGATGGACCTCATGAGCAAGAAAGTAGTGCTTCAATTTCTGCACTACCCAAAGGAGAGCAGCACATGTTTTCTCCATTGTTGTTTACCTCTGCTCGAAGGGGTTGAGAAGTTTAGACAAGTAGTATGCTGCCCTTTCCTTGCCTTCTTCATCCACTTGCAGTAGGACAGCTTCTAAAGAGTCTTCCAGGACCGATACATAGAGAATGAGTGGTTTGCCTAGAGTCGGCGGCCTCAAGAGAGGAGGATTAGCCAAATATTCCTTTAGTCCATCGAAAGCAGCCTGACACTTCTCGTCCCAATGGAATTTGATTCCCGGCTTGGTGAGGTCGTAGAAGGGTCTACACCTCTGCGAATGTTGGGAAACAAATCGACGAATGAATTGCAACCTCCTAATTAGTCCTTGAACTTTCTTCAAATTTTGGGAGGAGGCATATCTCTTATTGTCTTCGCCTTATTGAGATCAATTTCAATACCCCTTTTGCTCACGATAAACCCTAAGAGCTTATCCGATGACACACCAAACACACACTTTTTGGGGTTCATTTTCAATTGGTACTCTCTTGATCTTTGCTGAACCTTAGTTAAAACCCCAGGATGCTCAGCCACTGTTCTTGATTTTACCACCAGGTCGTCCACATACACCTCAATATAAATGTGAATCATGTCATGAAAAATGTCCATCATCGCCCTTTGGTAAGTAGCTCCAACATTCTTAAGCCCAAACGGCATGGCCATATAGCAATAAGTACCCCACGGTGTAGTGAATGATGTCTTCTCCTGGTCTTCCTCAGCCAACTTAATTTGATTGTACCCTGAGAAGCTGCCCATAAAGGAGATGGTTTCATACCCAGCCGTATTATCTATGAGCACATCGAGATGAGGCAAGGGGAAATCATCCTTAGGACACGCGCGGTTGAGGTTCCGGAAGTCAATACAAATTTTGACCCTTCCGTCCTTCTTCATGACCGGGATAATGTTCGCCACCTAGTTGGGATAAAGTACGACTCTAATAAATTTGGCTTTGTGGATCTTGTTGACCTCATCTTTCATTTTCAAAGCCATCTGTGGGTGGAAACACCTCAACTGCTGCTTAATTGCGCCTGACCCCGGCTTAAGTGTAAGATGGTGTTCAACAAGCACGGTGTCTTGTAATAACCGGTACGTTCAGATCGTAGTTTACCAGGTTTGGGGGCCAATGTGTGGCCCAGTGGTAGACCATGTGTGTGTTTACATGTGTTTACATAGGTTGTGTAACAGGTGGGAGGCTGGAGGGTTGGAGATTCCAACCCAAACAGACCTCTGGCGCATCACTCAGAACGTGACCAACACAGACGTCGCATTTCAGAGTGTAATGCGACCACCTAGTATGTCGCGTTTTAGCACCACTTTACATGGGCGCCGCTGCATGCGCGCCAAGTGGCACATGCAGGAGCGTCGAGGTTTAATTACGATGGCGGGGTACATCGCCTTTTGAAACACGACGGCCCGATACGTCGTAATTCAGATTCAGAGTGTTTTAGGCTTCTGCCCTTGGCCGAACAGTGCAGTTACACTGTTCAGCTAAGGGAGAAGGCTGTGGAGGTTTGCTGCGGGTTTTGGAGGAGATTTCAGGGTATTTGTTGTCCGTTTGACGTGATTCCGGCGCGAGGAGGTGCTTCAGAGAGCGGGGAACGTTCGGACGGTGTTGGATTTGCATTTTATCCATTGGTAGGGGAACTTTGCCCTGTTTTCTCTTCCATGGATTGTATGGATTAGGGTTTATGGATTTTGACGTGGAAATCATGTATGGATGATAGAAAGCATGCTTAGGATGTTATATGGACTTCTATTTCCTGCTTTCACAGCATGTACAACCTCTTGGTGTGTTTTTCGGATTGTAGGTTGAAGGTGGGTTTCAGCTGTCTGAAAGGCGACGAAACCAGTCATCGCGTTTTGTGCACGCGATGACATGACCCATCGCGATTCAGACTGTAAGGCGACGAGTTGGTCCATCACGATTTAAAATGTGGCCACCCGAGCTCTGGGGTTCAGTGGCCAGTCTATCTAGTTTCTGTCCTACATTGCTTGGGCAGTGTTGGCCATGCAATGTAGGGACTGTATGGGTCAAGTCGGCTTATACTGTGGTTGATAATGAGAGATTTTGTGTGGAAATGTGTGCATAGCAAGTCGGGTTATAACGTCTTCCGTGGTTACCTCTCTAGTCGGTTACCCAGGCACTGGGTGCTCGAGTTTTGTCCTGGTACAGTGAGTACCGTCAAGGTTTGTGTCATCTTCCTGGACACCCTCACTCCTGAGTTTGAGTTGTACGTCCGGCTGAGGGAAAGAAGACAGGGGGCAGTGACTCGTGTTTGTGGGTGTGAGGTCGCTTGTAGCGCGCTCGTGATTGGGGGACGGACACCAGTAGACGTACTGGTCCCCAACTAGTCCTATTTCTCATGCCTCACTTTAGGAAGCTCAGGCCGGAGTTCATAAAGGTGTCAGGCTTAGGTCTGCAGCAGTGTGGTCTGTAGGTGTGGTGTTGGTTTGTCTCCATAGTTCTTGACCCTGTTGAGGTGGAGCGGCAGCTGGACCTTTCGTCCGTGGCTGCGAGGCTGAGAGGTAGACTTGTGTTGTTTGTCCGGGCCTGTGGCTGGTGTCACGAACCAGTTCTCGTGACTCATGTACGACATGCCCTTATTTAGCTTGTACATGCGTACGTGGTTTGTCTTTTATTTAATTACAGTTGTAGCCTCATGCATAGGTGATTATATATTTTAAATGCTTTACAGCTTTGCTTATTGTATCTGTTATACATTGTGTTTCTCAGTTTCGGGGGAGTTGCCCTACTGAGCCAGTGACTTGTGAGGCTCACCCCTTCTTCTTCCAGGTGAAGGAGAGCAAGAGGGTTCTCGTCCCTCTTCTAGTTCCGGTCAGCACCATAGTGGAGTCTGGCCTTCGTCACCATCAGAGTAATACTTTTACTCGTGAAGCCTCGGGGGTTTGTCCCAGGCTATTGTACTTTACTTAATGACTATGACATGGAACTAAATATGTACATTTCATGTGAATATATGTGAGAAATGGAATCTTATATGTGTTCAGCGTGTTTTCTTTATATTTTCACGGACATGTGTGGTTGATATCCCTTCCAAGGCTTCGGCCCGATCGCGGGAGGCGGAGTCGTGTCGGGCACGTTATTGGGTTAACGGGCCTGAACGGCGAGGACCGTCACAGTCTAGTCCTGGCATATCCTTGTAGCTCCAAGCAAACATGTCCTTATACTCTATGAGAACCTCAATGATTGCCTCCTCTTCAGCCGGTGATTAGTTACTACTTATGAGGACGGTCCTAGGGTTTTCCTCAGTTCCCAGGTGTAATCACGGGGTTGTGCCACCCCTCGAAACACGCAACACGATGTTTTTAAGAGCTTAAAGAATCTAACATGGATTAAAGGAAAGTGTGATCGCCACCTAGCTAGTTGTCATGATTAAGAATTATGTAGGCTAACGTTTCTAGGAAAAGGAGAGAGAACGGGGTACTGACCTTAGTCGCGACGGGTCTCCCCGCCGCGGTGATGCTGGTGTCGTGACGCCCCACCAGAGCTCATTATGCTTGTCGCGACGCCCTTGTCGGCCGCGTTCTCTGCAGTACGTGAGAATAGTGGTTGGACCTTCTTCCTGTCCTCCGGCCGGCCAGAGGACAAGAGCTCCTAGTCTGATGATACTTTAGTGCCTGCCAAAAAACGAAGAAAACAAAGAAAGAAACCCTGTTAAAACATATTAAGTGCAATATCTATCCAAAGATGAAATGAAAAGGGGGAGCATGGAGGGAACGAATCTGGGGTGGTTTTTAAACCCCTAGAGGTGCATAAAACATAGGAGGGAAAAAGAGAAATGCGTCCTATCTAACTGAAAATAAGAAAATGCATGAAGAAAAATGGGAGGAAAGAAGGAAGAAAGAGCCCCAGAGGGGCGACTCCCTGGCACTGTGTGTTGTCCTTGGGTCGTGCAGAAACCATGGAAGGAGATGGAAGTCGCCCTCCTCAAGCACCAAGCTCCATTTGAGAAGAATGTTGCATGGCTTGATGAAGAGGATAGTGGAAAATGGGAGGGAAAGAGCTAGCCACGAGCTAAGTGTTGATCCTGGAGAAATTTCGGCAGCACTTCGTGGTAGAAAATGGGCCCCCCTCTCCTCTGAAGGAGAAGAGATGTTTTTATAGAACATGAGAGAGAAAATCCCGTCCATGGGAGATAATCACCAAAAATGAAGGATAAATCCAATGGAAATTCATGGGGAAGAGTCCTAGAGAGGCCCCAAGGTGCCCTACAACCCTAAACCGCGGCCAAGGGTTGGGAGGTTGCTTTGGGATGAGGATAATGCCAATGGAGGATAAATAGGAGGTGGTTGCAGAGGCTAGCGCACGTGGCTGTAGTCGCGACGGTCATAGGGGCGCGATAAGCATAGTCGTGACGACCATGAAGGCCGCAAGTCTAAAGCCACGTGCATGGATATGCATGGGCTGTCGCGACGGCCATGGTAGGCGCGAAAATGGTAACGCGATGCAACGACCTGTCGCGTTCATAAAAATCGATTATTCTAAAAATTGGCCAATCATATGGGAGAATAATAGTCAATTAAGCAAGAGGACTCTTCAAGGGATAATTGGACGAGATAATCTGAAATTTTGGCTTTTAATGGGCTCAAAGCAAAGCTAATGAGTGGGCTCAAGGTGAGTGACCAACTATGGGCTCATTAAGAGAACAAGAATAATGGTTCGACTTATAGGCCAGAATCGGGTGTCTACACCAGGTTGATTTCCTTGGTGGTTTCTTCTATAGCAGCTTACGATTCGTCAAATCTTCTGACTCCACTTGCGAACACGTCAGCCTCGTCCTCGAATTCTTAATCACTTTCCTCAATTAGGTCGTCGTCATCCATGATCTCATAAACTCCGAACCCATCATCAATGATGCACAATTATTGCTCATATTCTATATCTGGTAACTGCAACGGCTCATCAATAAACTCTGGAATTGGTAAGCAAGCCTTGCACCTACGGGCTAGATCAGCGAGAAAGCAGTGTGGAACCCTCTTATCCTTGGACTTCTCTTGGATGCTACCCCTAGATTAACCCTATCCTCGCCTAGACTCTTACTACAACTACCAGAATCTACAGCAGGAGATGAAAGAGTGGGAAAAGCAGTAAAAGAGGATCCCTGTGTGGGGGAAGATGGAGGAGGAGTTAAAGCAGTAAAAGAATTCCCTGCGTGGGGGAAGGTGGAGGAGGAGGAAAAAAATAAAAGTCCTCTACGTGGAGGGGGGAGGGAGTCCTGCGTTGAGGGAAAAAGAAGGTCGGTCATTGGACCGAGGAGGAGTGGCCCGTAAGTTGGAGTACACTCGGAAGAGAGATAGGAGGTCTCCTCAACGGAGACGATGGAATAAGCCATTTGAAAATTGGCATTTTTTTGGTATTTTCAGAGTTATTTGAATTTTTAGGGTTGTTGATCATGAACAGGGCGAGGGAGATCACCAACCTGGAGAGTTGGGAAACGAGCATGTGCTCGAGTGAGGGAGATTGCTGGGTAGAGGAAGTTGGAGTGTGAGCATCTGCTCGGAGGAATGGAGGGAGATTATGAAATGGGCGTTGGTGCCCGAGGAATGCTTAAGGAAATGAAAGATTGCCACACGGTGGCCTGGAGGAGATTGGGCGCGATGCCCGGAGACAAGAGGCCCGCCCTGAGCCTAGTTGTCGTGGCAGCTTGATAAAAACGTGTGCCTAGCTCGGCTTCATCTGTCTACTCATCCTTTGGCTGTTTATTTTCTCTAACTGCTACCAGCTGCTCAGTATCTGTTGTGGTGAAAAGTTGACTTAGAGAAACAGTGATGTCGCTCATGTCAAACCACTGGTGCCACTCTGATTCAGCATCGCCCCTTTTCCTCTGTTTCTGGGGCCTGAGGTTCTCAACAGCTTTATATGTTGCCAGGGTGAACAATGAGAAGGTTCAGCAATGATGGCAGAGGTCTGTTCACTCCCTGGCTGCAGTGGCCCCTTCTTGAAGTGCTGGTATAGGGACCATGTGAGTGGCTGCCCCTGCTTGTAGTCTGCCCTACCTGGCTTGTACCCTAGTCCAGCTCTGGGTCTTGACTTGCTATCCTTTACAGCTTCGGTCCTTCCCTATAAGTACGCCCCCAACCCTTTGCCTGGCTGGTACCCCTTCTCAGTATAATGTGCCATCCCTTCTCGGTTATGATCATGCTCCTCTTTCCTGCACTAACTGATGATGAACTAGTTGGGCCTTGATGTATACCGTACATGTCTAGCACCGACATTAATGGCTGGTTGCTTGGCCATATGGAAGGGACTGAATTGTTAGTCATGGCATCCACTTCCAAGACAGTTGGCTTATTGGCAACTTTGACAACCCATCCCTTGTATGCAAACTTTAGACATTGATGGATGGTTGAGGTGACGGCGCCAAATGCCTGGATGAATAGCCTGCCTAGTATCATGCGG
Source organism: Colocasia esculenta (assembly GCA_014218235.1). Classification (NCBI taxonomy): domain Eukaryota; kingdom Viridiplantae; phylum Streptophyta; class Magnoliopsida; order Alismatales; family Araceae; genus Colocasia; species Colocasia esculenta. Next base: position 53,210,618 of record CM024760.1, on the reverse strand, counting down.
AACTTGGGTCCATGTCTAGGATATGGAAGTCCATCTCAGTAACAGATGGACCCAGCCCCACTTTCAACGCGACCACTCCTTTTGGTGGCCTACTAGTGTTGTCGTAGGCCGTGACAGTGATAGAGGAGGGTCGGACCGACTGTAGTGTGACCCCACAAAAATTTAACGTGTCCAAAGACACAACATTGATTGATGCTCCGGTGTCCACTAAACATTAAGAAATGCGGATGTCATTGATTTTGACAGTTAGGCACAAGGCGTACCACTAAGATTCCACTGGTGCTAGCTCATCTTCGTGGAACTCGATAGCTGGACGTTGGCTCGTGGGAGTTAACACTACATTGATCTGGTTCACTGGCAGATCTTCATTCACCATGACTTTTTGTAGATAATGCATAAGGCCTTCTTGATGTACCGGAGATCTCTTGATCAATTCCAAGATAGAAATTCTGGCCGGTGTCTTGTCAGGGTGTTTAAGCAGATCATATTGAGTCCCCGGGATAGACTCTTCAGCTGGGGCTTCTTCTTCTTGGGGTTGGGGTGCCTAGTCTTACTGCTGAGGGAATATTCGGTTGAAAATTCTCCCACTCCAGAGCACTATAGTTTCCTCGGTCTCGTCTCCCGCTACATTTGCCGCGGCTGGCGGAGTGGAAGATGAATGGTGGGTGGTGGGTTGATGGTTGAACATTTGGGGCGGTAGTTGAATACTTGCCGTGTTGAGCAACTCTTTTTTATCTCTTTGTTTACTAAAATATCTATCATAATATTTTTGTTATGACGAAACCTTTTAATATTTTCCCCAAACCTTTTAATATTTTCACCTTTTATGGAAATCAAAAGGCTACTATATATATAAGCATATCTTCTGACAAAAACTATGCCTACACAAATTCTAAGTCCAAAGATGCATATCACAGCGAAATTTTTTCTAAGTCCCCAGCGTATATTGTATATCACTCTTGACTCCGACTCTTGAAAAGTTGAAGTAATGCTTTAATCATATACACTTTGACTTCTGGAAAGTTGAAGACTAGACACTCCGACTTTTGGAAAGTCGAAGTCTGGCAACATTCCGACTTCTGAAAAGTCGAAGTACTGGCAGAACTCCGACTTCTTAAAAGTCGAAGTCCAGCCTTACTCCGACTCCTGAAAAATCGAAGTCTAGCCTTACTCCGACTCTTGAAAAGTCGAAGTCTTTGTATCGTTTTAAGCCTTACTCCAACTCTTGGAAAGTCGAAGTCTGAAGGAACTCCGACTTCTTAAAAGTCGAAGTTAGGCATGCTCCGACTTCATATAAGTCGAAGTCCGTTGTCTGTTTGTTGGCACTCCGACTTCCCAAAGAAGTCGAAGTCATTGCTTTCTCACTCCGACTTCAATAAAGTCGAAGTTTATTGTCTATATTAGTCTTACTCCAACTTCTTAAAAGTCGAAGTATCTCTTGTTGATTGTTACATATCTATACTTAGCTGAGAATTCAAACTTCTATTTGTAAGTACTAGTTAACATACATCATTACATGAACTCTGCATTGAAGTATATCTTACTTTTAAAAAGTTTTCTTAAAATTTTTATTCTTTTTGGCGGGGAAAACATTTTATTTAAAATTATTTTTCTGAGTAGTATCTCCTTGGATCTGTAATATATAAGATATATTTTCTATCTCTTTTCTATCAGAAAGATAAGTTGATATCTGGTTGACGGATGGTCAAAGATTAAATTCTTGATAAGTCTTATGGGCGATGTCAGATGATGATCAAAATTTTCCCCATGTAATTTAAATAAATTACATATCTATTTTGGTGATTAACAAAACTAAGACAATGTGCATCTCTAACATATTTTCTATGAGATTTGAGCACAGGAAATCTAACAAAGAAAAACAAGCTAAACTGGTAAGTATTCTTCATTCTAGCAATTTAAAGTTTAGGGCATATAATTTTTCTAAGTACACATCGACCCCCTGTGAAGTGTAACGACTTCAGTAGAGTCATAACGATTTCCTCACTTTCATAACGATTTCCTCACTTTCATAACGAATTTATGTGTTTTACCTACTTGGGTATTATATCGATTTCATAAGTATCTTATCGATTTCGAGATTGCAACGATTTGCCTCTCATAACGATTCGCTAAGAGATCGCAACAATTTGCCTCATAACGATTCGCTAAGAGATCGCAACGATTTGCTCTCAGAATGATTCGATGAGTGTGCACATCGATTCCGAGCTCATAACGATTTGGTTATCGCATCGATTTCTTAAGTGAGAACAACGATTTGTTCTCACAACGATTTCTTAAGTGAGAACAACGATTTGCTCTCACAACGATTTCAGTTTCACAACGACTTTTTAAGTCTCATAACGATTCGATAAGTTACACAATGACTCAGTCACTGTAACGATTCATTAAGTTACATAACGACTTGGTCGCCGTAACGATTCGATACATTAAACAACGAATCGTTCACTATATCGACTCGATAAGTGAAACAACGATTTGCTCATAATGATTTGGTTATAACGACTTGTCCATAACGATTTGCTGATAGTATCATAACGATTTGTCTCTACAATGATTCGGTTATTAATACATAACGATTTGTGTGTACATCGACTTTTTTATGAATGTATAACGATTCACATGAACAACGACTCATCCACACATCGGTTTCTTAAGTTATGCTCATATCGATTTCATGGTCTATAACGACTTGATATTCAAACCTATTCTCAGATAGTTTGAAAAGTCAAAGTCTTCCCTTACTTTTCTCTCACATCCATGCATTTATTATGACTGATCATATCACTGCACTGCATGCAAACGATATCTTCTATTTCCATGCTTATACTGTAAACATCTTTTTAGAAGAACAGAATGGAATTTCCACTTCGGTATAAAACCTTTGTTAACGTTGACTGACACCGAGAGATAGCTTAGATGTCTATCATTTAAGCTTTTAATGCATGCAGGTCTCTGACAGCACATCTCGATACAACGTTGGACACAATAGAAGTCGAAGGATATCAAAGATGATTCTCTCTCTTTGCGTGCATGGAAAGCTAACGACCGTTGACTGAAAGCTCTACAGTGCCATGCAGTCTAACGTAAACAAAAGCTTAGAGATAACAGACACTTCAACGTTCAAATTTTCAAATGAAAGGCATATATAGAGACTGAAGCTCTAGAAATAGATAGAACACTCACGACAATCTTTTACAAGCTTAAGACCTTAATAAAGTTCATGTATACTGAGTTTAGACCTATTATTCTACATTGTGTTAAAATTAAAGCTCCTAACATCCTTGTTAAATACTTCTGATCACTCATATAGGTCACTTTATTTCACATTTGCATCATTATTTTAACCACATTCAGATCATTATATCTTGCAATACCTTGTGTTGCGTGTGTCTTTGTGATTAAACTTTGAGGCACAATACCAAAAACACAATCATTTCTCTCATTTGACAATATCACTTTGCCTCACTTATTTTGATTACTTCTGACCATTCATTTCCTACATTTCATTTCTTGATCTCCTACAATCTTTGTTTCTCTCTCTTGTCTAACTTTTTGATGCTGTCAAAAAGGGGGGAAAGTTCCTTAAAGGAGGAGAAAGTAAAAGTTTCTAGGGGAGAAAGTTCTTTATGGGAGAAAGTTCAAAGGGTGTATATGGTCAAGGGGAGTTATTGCAATCAAGGAAGTCAGGTTATTGGGAGATTGTGCATATGTTTTGTCATCATCAAAAAGGGAGAGATTGTTGGGTTGAGTGTGTTTTGGAATTTCCTAAAGTTGTATTTTAATGATGACCAATGAACATCACTCATACTTTGATTTTGATGATGACATAATGTGATTTTAATGATGACATATTGTGATTTTAATGATGACATATTGTGATTTTAATGATGACATATTGTGAATTTAATGATGACATATTGTGATTTTGATGATGACATGTTGAACATGTTATACATTTTATACATATCACAATAATGCTCAAACAACATGTTTTTGATGTTTAATATCTCATATTTTAATGATAATATCTTGTATTAATGGTTTACACTTTATATTTTCAAGTTTACATAAATTTGTCTCAGTGGTGTCGACGCAGTCCACCTGTGTGTTGACACGGTCTGCCTGTGTGTTGACACAGTCTGCCAGTCGTGTCGACACACTCAATGGTCAGGTTGACACTAGTTCCAGCTTCCAGGAAACTTGTTCTCATGTTTGGGACAGTGTGTCGACACACTCCCTGGTGGTGTCGACACAGTCCAGCTGAAACTCAAAAATGCGAATTTTTCTGGACACGTGGCTGCTTGGGAATTGAGGGATTTGACCTAGATTTTTGTGCCCACGCACCCCAAGGCACCTCATGGACATATGGGGCTATAAATACCCCCAATCCTTGTACTCCAAAGGAGCACACCACGAAGGAGAGCCCATACAACACCCAGAAAAGCTGTTTGGCGGAAAAAGGGGTTTCTCCATATCTTGCTCTATCTCCAGAAGCTGTAGGCCATCCGTTCAAGAGGAAGGACGTGGGAATCAAGAGGAATCTCTGGAGAGAAGGTTGCTGTGATAGGAAAGGGAGCAGATCCAACTAAAGAGCAGCAGTAGAAGATGGATTTCTGGCATTTCAGATGCCATCAAAGCAGAGTATCGCCAACTGAGGAGAATCTCCACCGAATTCCATCAAGGCTCCTCAATTCAAGCATATTCAAGACCTCTTCACCGAAGAACACTCATTCTACATCCATTTCTCTCATTTCTGAGTTTGTTCTTCCTTATTTCGTCTATGAGATTTGTGCACGAAGTTCTGCACAAATTTCTGTGTACGAATTTGCCTTGAATCAGATCATTGCTAGAGGATTTGATTTCTATTGTCTTTGATCTAGCTTGTGTTTTGGGAGCCGTCGAGCTCTGGTTTGTGAGTCGTCGCACTCACGGTGTGGTTTGAGCCGTCGTGCTAAATTTGGAGTCGTCGTGCTCCGGTTGTTGTTTGAGCCGTCACGCTCAGTTTGTGAGTCGTTGAACTCAAGGTTGTTTAGAGTCGTCATGCTCCAGTGTGTGTTGTACTCAGGTTGAGTAGTGGAGCCTCACTGTGTGAGGGGTGGATGTAGGAATCACTGGTGTGATTTCCGAACCACTTAAAAATCCTATGTGCAATGGTTTGATCTGCTTGTTTGCGCTAGATGCTTGCATAGGATTTTGTACTCACACTAATTGTTGAATTGCTTCACACATCATCTACCCACACTCACACTTCAGATTAGTAAATTGTTTGTGTGAATTGATCTCTGATTCGAAGTAATTTTAATTGCTTAAGCTTCCGCGTTAATGATGTCAGATCTATTCAACCCCCCCTTCTAGATCTAATCCGTCCACATATCCGATCCTACAATAGTGTCTGAACCGAACAGGATGAGGGGTGTCCGGAGGCTACCCTTGGAGACCTGGAGGGTGTCGGGCGCGGAGGCCGCGCGGTGCCTGGTGTTCAGATACTTTGGTGATTGCGGGCTCAAGTAGGAGCCGCCTGATCTGCTCGGTAAGGACAAATCCTTTTCGAGCAGCCGGTGCGGTGTTCGGAAACTACCACTGGGATCGTGGGGCGTTTACAACTGGAGCGTGTTTGGCAGCTGGTTGGCCGAAGCCGAGGACACGTGGCGCGAGGGCCATAGCCGTTTTGCCTTGCTGGGTCTTGATGAGCCTATGGGCTTAGGAGGCAAAAAATAGCCTCTACACTTGCCCCCCACCCTCTCAAGTTTTGCTTGGATGTGATCGTGAGAACTTGAGAGGGGAAATGTTTTCATGCCTGCGGCGGAGCAAACCGGTCGATCGCGATGAGGCGACGTCCTCCTGAGAAGTGCTTGTAAACAAGGTCGGAGGTCTCTTTGGCGGGCGTGGCTGTCGAGCTAGTGGCAGGCAAGGTGGGTTTCGTGCAGGTGGGTTCCGTCGGTGTCTAGAGGCTCGTGGGTTCCGCACAGGTCGAGCTGAAGAGCTCGTCAACCCGAGGTTGAACCGAACACCTCTGTCTAAGGACGGGTACCGCGCTGGTCTTCTGAGCTGAGGAGCTCGTGACCAGGGGTTGTACCGTTCGCTCGAATTCTTTAACTAGCGTTGTCCTTTTCCTTCTCTTTTCTAGTTGTGTTCTGTTCGAATCAGAATTCGTCGGTGTTTAGAGGCTCGTGGGTTCCGCGAAGGTCGAGCTGAAGAGCTCGTCGACCCAGGGTTGAACCGAACACCTCTGTCTTAGGACGGGTACCGCGCTGGTCTTCTGAGCTGAGGAGCTCGTGGCCAGGGGTTGTACCGTTCTCCCTTTACCTCAACCGATAGAACAACAAAGAGAGAAGTAGGACGCTGGGCAGAGAGGCTTTTATAAATAATAAGCCTTTTACATGTCGGGATCCTGATATGGTCTTGCCGCTGAAGGTGGGCAGCTTGTATAAACCTCTTCCGAGAACCCAAATGACCTTATAAGATCCTTCCCGTTTCGGGGCGAGTTCGCCTGCTCGGCTCGGCTGACTGCCAGACTCTCCTCGCACGCAGCGTGGCGTTGGGCGATGAAGAGGAGGTCAGCGAGGGTAGGCGATTGCTGGACCCCGAGCGTCCTCTGAAGGAAGCCATCACGAGTGCCTCGGATGAGGGCACTGGTGGCTAAAGAGACGTCGAGGCGCGGGATGCGAAGTGCTTCTGTCCGAAACCGCTGGATGTAGTCCCAGAGTGCTTCGTCCTTCTTCTGCCGAACAGACAGAAGAGATGCTGCAGTGCGCGGCTGAGACCTTCCGACCAGGAAGTTGTCCGAGAAGGACTTTTTCAACTGGTGGAAGGAAGAGATGGAGCCTGCGGGGAGGGCTTCGAACCATGCCCGCGCAGCCTCCTTCAGCGTGGTCGGGTAAGACCGGCATTTGGCTGCGTCTGATGCTCTGTGGAACACCATGTGCGACTCGAACCCATGGACGTGGTCCGCTGGGTCGGTGGTGCCGTCGTAGGGTGCCATGGAAGGTAGAGACAGTTTTAGGGAGACCCAGGCCTTCAGGATCTCCGCGGCGAACGAGGAGCAGAAGTCCAGGTCATCGTCCCCCAAGAGTATGCCCTCTGCCTTCAGGATCATCGCATCCATGCGGCGCTCAAGGTCAGCGATGTGGCGGAGGCGTCTGACCAATTCCTGGTCGGCATGCACCGAGCCCTCGCGCCTAGACGCGTGGGCTCTAGAATCGACGTCGGAACGTGTGGGGGCCAAAACCGCCGTGGCACGGCGGGGTGAGTTGGCCTGCCTCATTGGTGTTCGGCGTGCGAACGGGGGCGATTTTGCATGCTGCTTCTGCGGCGCTGGAGAGGCACGAGACCGTCGGTGAGACGACTCTGCTAGTTGCTCCAGTGGCGGGGGAACCATCAGGGCCGGTTGTCTGGCCAACTGGGCCTGGAGGCCCTGACAGATTCCTATCAGATGTTGTATCTGCCGCCGGAGCTCTACTATCTCTAGGGCGGTCGCAGGTACAGCAGCAGCAGGATCGTCGCCGAGTGCACCGGTGGGGGCGACGGCGGCGTCGACAGGGGGGACTCTGTCGCGTGAGTCCGCGCGCGGCTGTCGAGACCTCGTCGCTTTGCTGCTGAAGTTCTGGTGAGAGGAACGTCCGCGAGCCATGGCTGTTGTCGTTCCCACAGACGGCGCCAAACTGTGGTGGCGTTTTCCTGCTTAGGCCTAAGCCAAGCGGGACTCCACTGGAGAAGATGGGAAGACGATCGCCGGTGCAGACGAAGATCTGTAAAACAAGAACAGGATCAGGGGGGCCCGATTGAAGAACCGAGGAGAACCCTCTGATGCCTAAGTCAGAATGAGACTTGAGAGGCTTGAAGGAAAGGGGGTTCTTGTGTGTGAGACACGCGAGGGCGAGTGTGAGCGTCTAAGACGACGTACGTCTGCATGGAGGTTACCTGGGCCTTTTATAGGCGATGGTACATAAGGAGTGGGACGGGACGTCCCTTGATGTCGCCAGAAAGGGCGTGCCGGTTGGCACCCTTGGCGGGGAGTTATGCGTTGAGGCGCCCGTTGAGGGGTTCGGCAGTTAATGCGCTGCTTGATCGTGGGGCGCGTGCCGTGTTGCCGTTATAACCGCCGCGAAGGGGCGAAGGGCTGCTTGGATTCTTTTGAGCGGAAGGTACCGAGGAGGTAGCCTGCTCGGTGGGCTAGACCTGCTGCTCGGTAGCTGAGCCCGCTGCTCGGTACTTGGTACCCGGGCATTGCTTATGGCAGCGGGTCTATGGTATGATTCCTGCAGGGCCTGTTCGGTAGACAGTGTCTGAACCGAACAGGATAAGGGGTGTCCGGAGACTACCCTTGGAGACCTGGAGGGTGTCGGGTGCGGAGGCCGCGCGGTGCCCAGTGTTCGGGTACTTTGGTGATTGCGGGCTCGAGCAGGAGCCGCCTGATCTGCTCGGTAAGGACAAATCCTTTTCGAGCAGGCGGTGCGGTGTTCGGAAACTACCGCTGAGACCGTAGGGCGTTTACAGCTAAAGCGTGTTTGGCAATTGGTTGGCTGAAGCCGAGGACACGTGGCGCGAGGGCTATAGCCGTTTTGCCTTGCTGGGTCGACTTGATGGGCCTATGGGCTTAGAAGGCTAAAAATAGCCTCTACAATATGGTTGTATATATTTGTTTATTATTGTATATTGATGTTTGTGCATGGTTGTACACATATGATTATGGTTGTACATATGTGCTTATAGCTAGTTACATATTAGTGTTAATGATTATATATATATAGTTGTATTATATATTAATTGCTATTGAAGAAATAGTTCTTTAGAACTAGACCTCAAACACAATCCAAACACTAGGGATTCATCATGGTATCGGTAAATGTATTAAGGGTCTATTTGATGATACTTAATTGAATGTGTACTATCTGAAACCAATGTCAGATATCATTTTTAGAATGCTTGGAAAATGTCTGAAGTGAGTGGCATATATGGATGCTACATTTTTCTCCAGATATCTTAAACTCCTCTTTCTAAGGATAATAATGCATTCCCCAACTTCCTCAACAACCACACCATCCTCCCTGCGCCACACCACCCCCCTACCCAACCGCGCTACGGACATTATCTCCCCTCACCATTGCCAACGTACGATTGCCTCTGTTTTTTCTTATTGACATTGGAACCAGACCAGACCGGAAGTTAAAGAGGAGTTGCCACTCCCCCCACCCCCAACCCAGTGCTTTCTCTGCCTCCTTTGTACATGCAGTGTGTATGCACGCGCATGCGCGCCCTTAGACATCAATAAGATACTTGTTTGTACGTAAACTAAGCCAGTTATCAAACAAGATTTTTATTTATTTCCTTTTATTCTCATTTCATAGTGTATAGTAGATAGTCATCGTTCATTACTCATCACTAGTCTAAACTGTGTAAACTTTACCAACGTGGCATCTTGAGATCCCAACACGAAGCTTCTCCTTAGGAATCATCGTGTAGGGGTTGCAGGCTTCCAGCTGTTTGAATGCCCTTCTTTTGTACGTGTTTGGGCCCGACGGTGGGATCATATATGCTTGTCGATCTTCTTTAGTAATGATTCAAAATGGTGAAGTGATAATTCCATGTATATATCGTGTCTCACAAGTATTATAACGTTCTATTTGATGCACCCTTTTGCACTGCACCAAGTTTAAGTGGAATGTGCCACTTAATGTGGCACCACCACCATGGCTTTTCTGTATTAATGCCTAGCATGACCTCCTACATAATTCACCACAACGTCAACATGTACTAACGCATATATATGCATGACTATGCGTTTTAGAAATTAACATTTACTTGTGAGAATGTGTTTGAGAGTCTAAGGAACATACGGTGCAATTGAATGTATGTTAGAGTATACAAATTAATTTATACTCTAGAGCATGTAGATGCTTTTTAAACGTAGGGTTATGTCCATGTTCTGCACTTATTACGTACTAATATTGATCGAGACATTTTGAGGTATGCAAAAGTTCATGGTAAATAGTGCAATCGACTTGACAGCACATCAATTAAAAATCCTCCAAGTATATACAGAAGAGCACAAAGCAGCAGTACTCTCCGGACCAGACTCCAGGTTGGCACCAGCTATTGAGCACCGAACCGGGGCTACCTGACAGCTGGGCCTGTGCCTGTGAGCATCTTTGTTAGGTTAGGCGCACTGGATTAATAACCAGCCACCAGCTCTTGTCGAGAAAGTTACTTTAGATCTGGTGCATATTTATCTTGTACACTTAACGAGAGTGTGCCATTTACTTTTTTAAGATTAAAGAAAATAGAGATTATGAATTGACATAATTTTAAAAAATGTGTAAGATGATGCATGTGTCAATTTACACACCTTAAACGTACACCAAGACTTTCTCTCGACAAATTCCTGTTCGTTCATGCCGTGTGGTCGTGACTGCCTGTAGAAAGGAAGAGAGTACGTACGAGGGACGAGCCAGCGCGGGGTGTTAACAACGCCAGACCGAGATGTATTAATACCCCGTTTTGGAAGGCACGTATCCACCTCCTCATCCTGCCCTCGTCTTTGCTGCATGCGCACTAGATTCGCCTGCCTTTTCTTTTGTTCTTCCTGCTGGATTACATATTGATGCTTATACAAGGACGTATGCCCCCTCTCTGGACTGTTCTGGCGCTACACCACGTTACCCCGGGTTAATTACCAGTCTTGGTGGTACAGTAAGACCCCTCGGTGAATGCGTTATGTGACACTTGGCAATGCATCAAATTCTAGTTTCAACTTTTATGCGAATTTGGCGACTCTTGAAGCTAGTTGACCGACTGACTTCTTTAAGCAAATACCATATATAGGTGTTGATGATCACCGCCCCCTCGCCTCTCCTAATCTGATCAGTTTCTTTCAAGTGCCCAGAACTTCAGCTTCCAACAGTCACAAATGAGGTTGAGAGGGGGACAGTTTCATCTCCAGAGAGAAAGAAGGTAGCGATTAACTGAATACTAACTAGTCCATGTCATTTGGCCCCGAGACACTTTTTACAAAAGATAATGATGCAGCCTGAGAGCAGCAGAACGCCTTCATGATATATTGGTCTGCAGTTGGAGTCCGGTCTTTCATTACCCCCACCTAATTAATCATGTTCCTATTTAAAATGGTGCAGTAGTTTATTTCCACATATTCTACAAAAGAAGAATCAGATACGCACCACCCACCTGACACTTTTAGAAGGAGTTCTAGCCCACCAGAAATTCTAAAGTGGTTAGAAATATACCAAAGTTTTAGGAGAATGGAGCTGCCCAGATGGAGGGGACCAGCATCTTGTCCACATTTGAGGAGCTAGCTAGCTTTGCAGTCCCCCTCGAACAGTACTCAGTCATCCACCCATTTCTCCCTCCTATAAATGCGTACTACCATGGCATTATATATAGCTCCCCCTTCAACCAGTAGACTGACTGCTAACACACTTCTGTCCCCTCCCTGCCAGCTTCCCCACATCTGTCATGGCTTTCCCCAGCTGGGACTTGCTGGTTTTCCTCCTCCTGGCTCTGCTTGCCGTGCATATTGCCGAATCGCGTTCTGCGGTATGTACTGATCAGATCATATATATATATATAGAAGAAGAATTTCTTGTTACCATTTCCATTTTATTCGGAAAATGATGTCAATGTGGTTCTTGGACATCCCCTCGACATGTACGCTTGCATTGGCATCAAACAGATATACATGACTCTTAGATTACTAATGGGTTTGGCTTAAATCTCAGGCAGTGGAGACGACGTCCCGGAGATCGCTCATGGCCGCTATAGGTTGGTGTACTCCCTTCTTAAGAGTCTTCATGGATTTTTTTTTTTTCAATTTTTCTGCCCTTTCCTTCCATCTCCTCTATGAGCGAGAATGAGATCGATGCATGCATGCTCTCCTTTCCATCTTCTCCAAGACTTTATAAATAGTAGCGATTATTGAATTGGACTGTCGGTTTAATTAAATCTAAAGACAAATGAGCAGAAAAAAAATGCATGTATATGTTCTGACATGATGTGAAATTAACTGTTATTTGCACAAAAGACTGCAACAGCGCGTGCGATGTCAGGTGCGGGCTGTCGTCGAGGCCCAACCTTTGCAAGAGAGCCTGTGGGACTTGCTGCTACCGGTGCGGCTGCGTCCCCCCGGGTACCTCCGGGAACAAGAATGCCTGTCCCTGCTATGCTAATCTGACCACCAGCGGGGGCAGGCCGAAGTGCCCATGAGAGGGATGAGGACTGAGGAGTACAAAAGCACCTTGTTCAAGGATATATTGTGCGCGCATGAGCTCATTAGCATAGCTGACTCTGAGTGAAAATTAATGCATGTCTCTGCCCTGTTGAACGAGAGTCATCGTGCTTCTGCTCTTCTCTTTTTTTTGTTAATTTTCTTCTCTCTCTTTTTTGGAGTTAAATAACAAAGGGTAAATGCTACTTGTAATGTAGTCCCTTCCGTTCTGTGTAGTCTTCTTCGCTCTTGGTCCCCGTTTATTTCTTCCCCTCCTTGCCGGTTCCAAATGCCTCATAGCTGTCCAAAGCGTATAAAAACTGTTATTTGGGCTCTAATACATGTGATAGCAAGCAAGTAATAGGTCACTAATCATGAACGATCTATCCAACTTAATGGTAACTTTTCTGGTAAATTATAAAGACAGATTCTTCTCCATTGAGACAGGATCAAAGCCGAACAGAATTTACAGAGAGGGACATAAATCTGGAGTCACGATCCTCTTAGGATATAGGAGGACCGGATTCTATAAGTCAACAATAGAGTGAGGGGTTTGAGTCAGAGTTTAGCAAAAAACTTTTTCCAAAAAAATTTCACATTGTAATTTGAATTTTTTTTCGTAAAACACAGGCGACCCCACCCAAACCCCCTCATCCCATTAGTGACTTATGAAGTCCGGTGCTCTCATATATTGAGAGGATCCTGACTCATAAATCTACAGACAGATGCACAGATTTTGTTGTGCCTGCAAGTCAGGGTTTTGCGGTAAGAATGATGTATGCTATGGATCATTATTATGTCATTCTTGGTTCATATCACGCTAATCGCTTGAAAAGCAATGAAGTGAGAACGATATATTTACTTCCTATGTCATGTTCCCATTGCTAATATTGGAGTCTGAATGCCTCGTGCAGCAATCGAAAAGTGATCAACGAACTTTCACAGTTTGATCTTCACGTGCTCTTGAATTTATTGATGAAAGATTGCTACCTCTCACATGTAAGACAACTAAAATAGTCAAGGGGTCTCAAAAGCGAACTTGGAGGAGAACCCTCTTAAGTTAGGGCAGCTGAATAGGAACAAGGAGAAACAAGAAGGGAGAGAGGGGGCATCTGGCTCTTATGTGTTGAGGTGTGATAGTTCGTGAAGATTTACTTCAACTAACCCCTAATGTTCCTCTTTTAAACATGTGTCGGGGATCTTCCATGTCTATGTCCCTCTCCCCTAGTCATGTAGTCAAATTGTAAGGGAGAATAGAAGCACATGTCAAATCAACACAACTTTAGAGGAGGGATAAAGTGTCATCCCACTATGTCCGTGAGACACGGGCAATGCCATGCTATGGTCACTAGATCCCAGACAAGAGAGGAAAAGTGTTGGGCAAGCAGAGGGACAAGGATGCGCTGGACAGGTGGAGAGAATCTTCCTACGAAGAGAGGGCATTTCTGGACAACAACTGGGGCCTTACCATGTCATTGTAAGATGTGCATGGTGCGAGTGTACGTGGTCGTGTTGTTGACGGTGGAGTGGCTGAATCTTATTGTGGCTCAAGAGGTCTGTTGGGCGCGGGTGCCCATTTGGGCCCCGCAGGAGGCCCACCCGCCTCCACCGCCACGGCGGGTGGAGGGGGCGACGCCCACGCGCAGGGGCGCCTTGGCGTCTCCCACGCGTGCCAGCGCGCTAGGCGCGCTGGGCGGTGGGGGCCAGCACGCAAGGCGTGCTGGCGAGGCTGGCTGCTGCCACGCGGCAGCAGCTGGGCCACACCTCTGCCGCCTCTCCTGAGGCGGCAGAGGCTGCCGCCTCACCTCCCCACTCGCCGCCTCTCTCCGCCTCACCTCCTCTCTTCCTCCTCACTCCACCTCCTCCTCCTATAAATACCCCATGAGGGGGTGAATGGAAGGAGCATCCCAAGCACCACTAGTGCATCCCTTAGGCATCCTTTAAGGATCCCTTGAGCATACAAGTGTATGCTATGTGCAAGTGTGCAGGGATTTCATGTGCATGCAAGTGCAAGGGCATAAGCGCAGTGTGTGCAGTGCGCTGAGTGTGCTGTGTGCAAGTGTGTGTGTGAGGTGTGCATGTGCACGTGTGTAGTGTACGTGAGTACATATAAGTGTGTCTTGTATGTATGTGAGAGAGTGAGCTTGTAAGTGTGTCTTGCAAGTGTAGACTTCTCTGTGTGAGAAGATACTGTCCCAGGTGTGAGACATCAGGTGTTCTCTATCGGGTATCGACTAACGAAGGTACATCATCCTCAGTCCTCGGATCTAAGGTGTGGTGCTGTATAGGCGACTCTGGTAGCCATCTATCTACTTCTGTGGGGATACTCTTGTTATTACGTTTCCGCTGCGAGGTATGTCCTCTTACTCGTTTTACCGACATTGGTATCAGAGCCACATGGTTGGTTCTGATTTTTCTATTTCTCTTGTGAGTTGTATAAATGGTAAGCTCCCCGGGCACAGTCGGATCCTGAGTTGACAGATCATTTCGAGGATTGGTTCTCGGTTGTTGATCTGACGTTGGTCAATGTCAACTTTGGTGTCTTGGCGGTAGGCTATGGACAGGCGTTGGTCCTGGACACTGCAACCAATAGGATGGGTGTACCGAGTTCAGATGCATTGGCAATGGCCAGCGGCACAGCTGACTCGGAGTTCCAGGTGGTCCCTTCACTTCTTGGATTAGACACATCGGATAGTCTGAGTGTCTATACACCTCCTTTGGTTGTGTCAAATCCTTGGTCCCCATCTGTTTCTGAACAGGCCCCTTGGGAACCATGGTCAGTAGTGTGGGAACTGCATGTGCCAGTTGTGCCCCTCAATGGTGATTGCAGAGGGTTATATGCAGCTTTTATAGAGAGATAGAGATTTATGGTCATGTACTGCGCTAGTTTTTGAAGCGTAATTTTGTTTTCCATTTTTGCGCGTGAGTATGTTCACGCTTGCATCGGAAATAGTACATGTACCCTTTATATATGTTTATATATAAATATGTTTTATATATAATCAAGCATGTTTAAAGTTAATATGTTTTGTACATATTTTCTTTAATATTATGCAAATTAGTTTTGCATGTTTAAAATTAATATGTTTTGTACATATTTTCTTTAATATTATGCAAATTAGTTTTGCATGTTTAAAGTTAATATGTTTTGTACATATTTTCTTTAATGTTATGCAAATTAGTTTTGCATATGAAATATTTGCTCGAAATCACTTTAATTATATTGACTTATCTTATATAAGTGGGAGATGATTGTAATTGCCTAGCTTTACTTTCGATTTTACTATATAAGAAATGTTCAATGTAATTAGTTTGGATTTCAAGAAGCAAATATGGACAATGTGTAAATTGATGTCAAAAACTCCTTTTCCTGTTTTGATATGTAGTGGTAAACTATGGCTGCCACAAACATTATTGCTAATCTTAATAAGGGTGAAAAGTTGAATGGCACAAACTATGATATATGGCATCGTAAAATGCAATATTTGCTGGATGAACAAGATATGATTGATCATCTTACGATATCCCTGTCACCGCCCATTGAGGGCAGTAGCAAAACAGACCAAGAAGCTTATGTAGCTTGGTTCAAGAAAGATCGTAGTGCGCGCTTTATTTTGTTAAGCGCTATGGCTGACGATCTTATTGGCGGGTTTAAGAACTGCGCCACTGATAAGGATAAAACTTTCAAGCGTCAATGTGGCGGCAAGAAAGACAAAAGTCGTTTGAAATGTTTTAACTGTAAAAAGCGAGGCCATTTCGCTCATGAATGTCCTGAGCCAAAAATGGTGACTCACTTCCCTAGCTCTCCATGTACGTTTGTCTGTACACATGTTTTGACTGCTCATCCTAATCCTGTGTGGATCGTGGATTCAGGAGCAACAAAACATATAACGATGGATTGAGCGGGTTTTGTAGATTATCATTGGATTCAAGAAGGTAGCAAAGAGTCTTCATGGGCAATGGTGCCAGTGAAGAAGTCCTGGAGTCGGTTCATACCAACTCTATTTTGCAGACGGACGTACGTTACTTTTAAGTGATGTACTCTATGTGCATAGAATCCAATATAATCTTTTGTCAGTTTCAACTTTATCAGCAATGAGCTTTTGCTTATCCTTTTCTGGTAGTCTTGTAACCATTGTCTTGGATGACGTCCTTTATGGACATGCATTGCTACGTGATGGTTTTTATATCTTAGATTTGGTTGACAACTTTCATAATTCTTCTTTTATGGTTATGCCTGCGTTAGCTCAAAAAGATTTAGATTATGTGACATGGCATGCTCGTTTAGGCCATATTGGACAAGATAGAATGACTAGATTAGCTAGAGAAGGCCTTTTAGGGTCGCTCGCTAAGGTCAACTTGCCCATATGTGAGCCCTGCTTGGCAGGAAAAGCATGTCGTAAGCCTTTTGGAAAAGCTGTTAGAACCTCCGAACCATTGGAATTAATCCATTCTGACGTCTGTGGACCCATGAGTGTTAGAGCTCGGCATGGATATTACTATTTTCTCACATTTATTGATGACTATTCGCGATACGGATATGTCTATTTGATTGCTCATCGCTATGAAGTGCTGGATTGTTTCAAGCATTTCTTAGCTAGAGTTGAAAATCAAAAGGAGAGGAGTGTCAAAACTCTTCGGACAGACCGTGGACGCGAATATCTGTCGGATCAGTTCCGAGCATTATGTGAAGAAAAAGGTATATGTCGGCAACTCACTATTCCATATACGCCGCAACAAAACGGTGTTGCAGAACGAAGGAATAGAACAATGCTAGACATGGTTGGTCAATAATGGCGCAGGCAAATTTGCCAATCTCTTTTTGGGGAGATGCTCTGTTAACTGCTGCCTACATTCTTAACCGAGTGCCCTCTCAATCAGTTCCTTCTACCCCATATGAATTATGGCATGGCCACAAATCGGACTTAAATTGTTTACGTCTATGGGGATCAGTTGGATATGTTCATCACATGACGAGTAAGTTTGGGAAACTTGGCCCTAGAGCTTAAAAGTATATCTTTCTTAGATATCTTGAGAGCTCAATAGGTTATGTCATGTATGGACATCATCCAGATGGAGGAATGATAGAGCGTGAGGTCCAAGATGTTGTCTTCTTAGAGAATGAATTTCCTAGTCTTGACGACAATGAGAAGAATCTTGATCTTTTCCAAACAGATGAACAATTGAACATCCTACCATCTTTCGGCGAAGGGAGGGAATGTGTTCCCATACCAAAGTCTGCCAAAAATGATAGGGATATTCAATCTAGTGGGAGTGCGTCCAGTGGGAGTGCACCAATAGAAAGTCAAGATTCTTTACGTCGTTGCAAACGTGGGAACGTTCTGTTAGGATCACATTTTTTAATTGATTTCTTGTAAATATATATATATATATACAAAATAAATAAATAATAGGAGAAAAGGTATAGTGTGTAGTTTAAAGATAATTTTCTTTTATTTTTGGCTTTGCATGCATAGTAAAAAAAGGTGGCATCACCGCCACCTTATCCCTTTTCCACCCAACCTTATCCGCAGCCAACCTTATCTATGTCGTCCTTATCTCCCCCCCCCCCTGCCATCCTTATCTCCATTGGCCATCTTTATCTCTACCCCCCACCATCTCACCTAGGGTTATATAAGAAGAGGAGGAGAAGTGAAAAGGAGGGGAGCATTAAATGAGGGAGAGAAAGAAAGAGAGAGAGAAGAGAGGTGGATGTGAGAGGCTGCGTAGCAGAAGGGAGGAGTATTAAATAGAGAAAGAAAAAGAGAGAGAAGAGAGGTGGGAAAAAGATGTGAGAGGCTACGTAGCAGAAGGGAGGAGTATTAAATAGAGAAAGAAAGAGAGAGAGAAGAGAGATGGGAAAGAGATGTGAGAGGCTGCGTAGCAGAAGGGAGGAGTATTAAATAAGAGAGGGAAAGAAGGAGAAAGAGGTTACGTGAGTATTTTGGTATAAAATTTATATAAAAAGGTAGGTAGATGATGTGTTAGACCTATAAGTTTATTATATTATTTTGTTGTCTTATTTTATTTTAATTCGTCCATGTTATCATTTTTGCTATTATACTGTGCTATCTAAGTACCCCACTTTACTTTATGATTATCCGGTTTAATTTTAGTTGATACTCCCAATCAATTTACTTGAATTCTTTTGCTATTTAAGTTTATCCATAAGACTCCTCGTTTCGGCTTCTACACTACAATTAACCTGATACATAAGTATTTTAATTTTATCTATAAATTATGAGTCAAATATATATATATCATGGACATTGCCACCCTGAGGATCTTGTGGACTGAAACCCTTATAGGCATCTATTTGGGTAAAGTCAATTTTGGACTCGAGGACAACGAGTTTTCTGTAAAAATCCTAATGTATCATCCGATTGGATGAAGTTAGGTGGAGATCCGTCCTCCGGTATTGCGCATTGCCAAGACTTTGTACTTTTGTCCAGGCACCAGGTAAATATGTGTGTGTTTTGGACCTCAGTGGGAGGTGGGCTACACATGTCCAAAAATGGTATAAGTGAATTCTTTATTTTTTTTTAGTAATGAAAATAAGAAATTTAAATTATTGTTACCTGAACTATAATTTTATGTTGTTTGACTCAATTACTTATTATTAAATGTCTTCATTTTCTTTCTACGATATTCTGGATACAATTGTTATATATATTATGCTTAATAACAAAATTTTATATTTATGTATACGTATATACTTATACTGTTATTACTGTGTTTCTTTAAGGTCCTGATACCTACTGAGTCTTTGACTCATTATATATATATATTTATTTTTCTTTTTCAGGAAATCCAGAAGAAGGTCCAGAACTAGCCCCGGAGGAGGAATAGTTTTTCTTTTTATATCGCTACGATGTATTATTACTTCTTTTTTATATATATATAGCATGTATTATGTAAAGACAGTTTGTACGTGATGGTTGGGACAATATAAATGTCCCGTAATTTAGAACTTGCAAACTCTCATTATGTATATATGCTTATGGATCCGACACTGTAGCCTTCCCAAAATTCTTTTTAGAAACTATTTAAAGAGAACTTTTTGGGGGCGTTACAGAAGATGGTATCAGAGCATTGAGAGATTGTAACTTCTAGTTACCACCATCAAAAGTAGTATAGAAATAGGTATATGTATATATATACCATACATATAAAGGTATATTTACATTCTTATAGTTAGATTTAGAAGATAATGTAAATTGTTGATTGTTTCAGACCCCATGGCAGAAAACTCCAAGAGGGAATTGTTGAAACATTTGCAAGGATGGAAGGAAGCAGGAGAAAAATATGCAAAGAAACAAGAGGAAACACATGCCCAGATTAAGAAGAAAATGGTAGCCATGATATATGACACTTTGGAAGAAGCATCCTCATCCTCCAACGTCTTCAAAACTAGTACACAGCTGGATGAAATAAATTTGCTCCTTGACCAACTCATAGAGAAGCAAGTGAAGATGCAGAGTAAAATCCAACACCAATGGGATACAGTCCAAGAACTGGTTTCTAAAATAATTACCTCTCCCTATGAGTCTGTCGGTTCGGCGGTTAAACCCCCATCTCATGGAATACCAGACCCTGCCTCGACATATTTTGAGCAGTCACCCTTCTTTGAACTGCCTCCTATGGATCCATTCCTTTAAAATTGGCCGCCACCTGTACCACCACCTCTAGTAAATCCCGACCCAGGGATAGAATGGTGGAATGTATTTGTATGTGAGCGATGCGGTAGGACAGGACATCTCTACCAAGATTGTCCTCAACCATAAAGAAGGACGGTGCTACTGATAATCTAGTGAAATTATGTAGATATACGTATGAAAGTGTGTGTGCTCGAAGGGTCAATAGTAGACCTTGTATGTATATATACATATAAATGTTTGCATAAGTAAGGAGTTGCCAAATATAGGATGGCAAGCATATGTAAGAACTTGTTAAATATATGTTGGTAAGCATGACTGTAGCTTGTTGTTATCATATTTTTTATCTCTCATAAAAGTTTATTTTGACAGAATATGTCGACTGGCAAAGAGACTCCCGTTCCCAATACTTCTGATTTAGAGGACCACATTTCGGGTGGTTCCAATCTAGGAGCAAATGCCAACCAAGGTGTACCAAGCCCGACAGTCATGTCAGACATGGGAGGTTTCATCCCAACCCTCCAAGGTTTTCTTCAGCTACAGCAACAACTGTTACAACAACAGTTGCAACCCATTCCTCGGCCAGACATCACTTCTAGTATGGAGAGATTTCTTCGACTAGCACCCCCTTCCTTTAAAGGGGAGTGTCGTCCAGAAATTGCTAATTCTTGGATTTGCGAAATGGAGAAAAAATTTCGAGTTATGCGGTGCCCAGAGGAGGATAAAGTTAACCTAGCAACTTATATGTTGCTCGATCAGGCAGATGTCTGGTGGAAGGCAATGCTGCGTACTACCTTCTTAGATCGCGAAGGAGATATTCCTTGGGAGGAATTTTTAGAAGCCTTTAAAGAAAAGTTTTTCCCAGAACACATCCGAGATCAAAAGGAAAGAGAATTTTTAGATTTGCAACAAGGGAACCTATCAGTTGCTGAATATGAGGCCAAATTTTTGAACTTGGAATTTATGCTCCTCACATTTTTGATGACCCTCGTCGAAAGTTGAAGAAATTCATTGATGGGTTAAAGAGTAACATTAGACGATTTGTTGCAACCCATGACCCTGACACTTATGTTAAGGCATTAAGAATTGCCCACCTTGCCGAAAGAGAAAATAATAGGTGAGGTATTTTGTATTTTTGATAAATCAATTTTAACAATATGTGGTGGCAGTATCTTACAAATAAATTTCAGGTTTATTGAGGAACAAAAGAAATCAATCAAGAGGCAAGCTCCAGCACCATCAACTCGTCAGGATATGAAGAAATTTAGAAAACCAAGTTCGGCACCTATGCCCACAGTTAAATCTATTCCTTATCCATTATGCGCTCGGTGCGGTCGTCCCCATCCGGGTAATGAGTGTTGGAGGGTGAGTGGCAAGTGTTTCAATTGTGGCGAGACTGGCCATCTAATAAAGGACTGCCCAAAACCACTCAAATCTAAACCAGAGCAAAGAGGACAGCAATTTCAAGGGCGAGTCTTTGCTATGACTTCGGAAGAAGTTGAAGCCACACCGTCTGTGGCCGAAGGTATGCTTCTAATAGAAGGTAATTATGCTAGAGTGCTTTTTGACCCTGGTGCCACACATTCCTTCATCTCAAATACTTTTGCCCACTCATTGAAGAGCCTCCCTACACAAACTTTTGGGGGGGAAATGATAGTTAGCACACCTACAGGGGAGAATATCACCACTCTTCACATGATTCCTTCTGTCAACATTCATATCAACGAAAGACTCTTCTGCGCTAAATTATTCCTACTCAATATAAATGATTTTGATGTTATCCTGGGAATGGATTGGCTAGCAGAAAATTTTGCCCTTTTAGATTGTCGACATAAGAAGATCTTGTTTCAAAAGCCTAATGAGAAGGAATTCTGTTATCAGTGCCCTAAATCAGGAAAAGTTATCATCTCGGCCTTGAAAGCTGCAAAATTGCTAAGTCAAGGATGTAAAGCCTTTTTGGCTAGCATTGTAATTCAAGATGGCTCTGATAAGACATTGGATGACATAGAAGTTGTCCGAGACTTTTCAGATGTCTTCCCAGAAGATCTTCATGGATTACCGCCCATTCGTGAAATTGATTTCATGATTGAACTTTTGCCGGGAATCACTCCTATCTCTATAGCTCCTTATAGAATGGCCCCAGCTGAATTAGCAGAACTGAAGAAGCAACTTCAAGAACTTCTAGACAAGGGAATTATTAGACCAAGTGTATCTCCTTGGGGAGCCCCTGTATTATTCGTGAGGAAGAAAGATGGATCAATGAGGTTATGTATCGATTACAGGAAGTTAAATCAAGTCACAGTGAAAAACAAATATCCGCTTCCAAGAATAGAGGATTTATTTGATCAACTCCAGTCTGCAAAAGTTTTCTCCAAAATTGACCTTAGATCGGGTTATCATCAACTCAGGATTAAGGCAGAAGATGTTTCAAAAACTGCTTTTCGAACCCGATTTGGACACTATGAATTTTTAGTAATGCCGTTTGGACTTACCAATGCACCTGCAGCTTTTATGGATCTAATGAACCGGGTATTCCGAAAGTACTTGGATCAATTTGTTGTGGTATTTATTGATGACATTCTGGTCTATTCTCCTAGTCAGGAAATGCATAGACAACATTTAAGAACAATATTGCAAATATTAAGAGAAAATCAATTGTATGCAAAATTCAGCAAATGTGAGTTTTGGTCAAATGAAGTGATCTATCTAGGACATGTTATATCAGGTATTGGCATTTCTGTAGATCCTGTTAAGGTGGAAGCAGTCTTGAACTGGGAAAGTCCAAAATCAGTTATGGAAATTCGTAGTTTTCTAGGTCTGGCTGGATACTATCGTAGATTCATAGAAGGATTTTCTCTTATTGCTGCCCCTATGACAAAACTAACAAAGAAGGGGGCAAAGTATGTCTGGACAGATGAATGTGAGCAAAGTTTCCAAAAGTTAAAAAGGCAACTAACCTCAGCACCAGTATTAGCCTTACCACAAGGAAGCGATGGCTTCATTGTATACACTGATGCCTCAAGAATTGGTCTAGGTTGTATATTAATGCAAAATGGTAAGGTCATAGCCTACGCCTCCAGACAATTGAAAGATCATGAAAAGAACTACCCTACACATGATCTAGAATTAGCAGCAGTAGTCCATGCTTTGAAAATTTGGAGGCATTATCTTTATGGGGCAAAGTTTGAAATTTTTACTGATCATCAAAGTCTCAAGTACATCTTTTCCCAAAAGGAACTTAATCTGAGGCAACGACGATGGATAGAATTAATGAAAGATTATGATTTTATGCTCCAATATCATCCAGGAAAGGCAAATGTGGTAGCAGATGCACTTAGCCGGAAATTGATGGCACTAAGCTTGCATCGAAATTGGAAAATGTTGGAGGAAATGATTGAATACAAACCAGAAATTTGTAGTAGTCGATCAATAATGGCTTATCTCAAGGCTACCCCAATTTTATGGGAGAGTATTATAGCATCGCAAAAAGCAGATCCTACCATGCAAGAGTTACTAAAATCAGAAGATTTTATCAAAGGACCTAATGAGGCTATTTTATTTAGAGGTAGATTATGTGTTCCTAATGATCCTAGTTTGAGAAATAATTTAATGTCAGAAGCTCACAAGTCAGACTTCTCTATCCATCCTGGAAGCACCAAGATGTACCAGGATTTAAAAAGAAGTTTTTGGTGTAATGGGATGAAAAGAGACGTTGCTGAATTTGTTTCTAAATGTTGAACATGTCAACAAGTAAAGATCGAACATCAGAGACCTGGAGGGCCGTTGCAAGCTATTGAATTGCCAGAATGGAAGTGGGAGCATTTAACAATGGATTTTGTATCTGGGTTGCCCTTAACCAGGAGAAAGCACGACACTATCTGGGTAATTGTTGATAGATTCAGCAAATCGGCACACTTTTTGCCTATATCTAGAAAGATCACACTGACAGATATGGCAAAATTATATATTTCTGAGATTGTCTGCTTACATGGAGTCCCTATATCAATTATTTCTGATCGAGATCCACATTTCACTGCCAGATTTTGGAAAAGTCTGCAACAAGCTTTGGGTACCCAACTAAAATTTAGCTCAGCATTTCATCCTCAGACTGATGGCCAATCAGAGAGAACCATTCAAACTCTCGAGGACATGTTGAGAGCGTGTAGTCTTGAATGGAAAGGTAGTTGGGATGACCATTTACCATTAATAGAATTTGCTTATAATAACAGCTACCATGCAAGCATCGGAATGGCTCCATATGAAGCCTTATATGGAAGACCGTGCCGCTCTCCTGTATGCTGGCAAGAGGTTGGTACCAAAAAGTGGGTTGGGCCGCAACAAGTCTTGGATTGTTCAGAAAAGATTGATCTAATTAAGAAGAAATTGGTGGCAGCTCAAAATCGACAGAAGAGTTATGCTGATAAGAAGAGGAGAAATTTGACTTTTGAGATAGGCGATCATGTGTTTCTCAAAGTATCTCCAACCAAAGGAGTAATGCGCTTTGGGAAGCGAGGTAAACTCAGCCCAAGATACATTGGACCATTCGAAATTTTGAAACGTCTTGGTGATGTAGCATATGAGTTAGCTCTACCACCAGATTTATCACAAGTACACCCAATGTTCCATGTATCATTGCTTCGAAAATACATCTCGGATCCCTCTCATATCATTGATTACACTCCACTAGAGGTCCAACCAAACTTATCTTTTGAAGAAGTACCTGTTTGTATCCTCGATCACAAGGAGAAAGTGCTAAGGAACAAGACCATCCCTTATGTCAAAATCCTTTGGCGTAGTCTTAATTCTGAGGAGGCAACATGGGAATCAGAGGTGGCAATAAGACAGCAATATCCACACTTGTTTGGTAAGTAATGTTTGAAATTTCGAGGTCGAAATTTGTTTAAGGGAGAGAGGATGTTAGGATCACATTTTTTTAATTGATATATATATATATATATATATATATATATATATATACAAATAAATAAATAATAGGAGAAAAGGTATAGTGTGTAGTTTAAAGATAATTTTTCTTTTATTTTTGGCTTTGCATGCATAGTAAAAAAAGGTGGCATCACCGCCACCTTATCCCTTTTCCACCCAACCTTATCCGCAGCCAACCTTATCCATGTCGTCCTTATCTTCCCCCCCCCCCCTGCCATCCTTATCTCCATTGGCCATCTTTATCTCTACCCCCCACCATCTCACCTGGGGTTATATAAGAAGAGGAGGAGAAGTGAAAAGGAGCGGAGCATTAAATGAGAGAGAGAAGAGAGGTGGATGTGAGAGGCTGCGTAGCAGAAGGGAGGAGTATTAAATAGAGAAAGAAAAAGAGAGAGAAGAGAGGTGGGAAAAAGATGTGAGAGGCTACGTAGCAGAAGGGAGGAGTATTAAATAGAGAAAGAAAGAGAGAGAGAAGAGAGATGGGAAAGAGATGTGAGAGGTTGCGTAGCAGAAGGGAGGAGTATTAAATAAGAGAGGGAAAGAAGGAGAAAGAGGTTACGTGAGTATTTTGGTATAAAATTTATATAAAAGGTAGGTAGATGATGTGTTAGAACCTATAAGTTTATTATATTATTTTGTTGTCTTATTTTATTTTAATTCGTTCATGTTATCATTTTTGCTATTATACTGTGCTATCTAGGTACCCCACTTTACTTTATGATTATCCGGTTTAATTTTAGTTGATACTCTCAATCAATTTACTTGAATTCTTTTGCTATTTAAGTTTATCCATAAGACTCCTCGTTTCGGCTTCTACACTACAATTAACCTGATACATAAGTATTTTAATTTTATCTATAAATTATGAGTCAAATATATATATCATGGACATTGCCACCCTGAGGATCTTGTGGACTGAAACCCTTATAGGCATCTATTTGGGTAAAGTCAATTTTGGACTCGAGGACAACGAGTTTTCTGTAAAAATCCTAATGTATCATCCGATTTGGATGAAGTTAGGTGGAGATCCGTCCTCCGGTATTGCGCATTGCCAAGACTTTGTACTTTTGTCCAGGCACCAGGTAAATATGTGTGTGTTTTGGACCTCAGTGGGAGGTGGGCTACACATGTCCAAAAATGGTATAAGTGAAT
Organism: Colocasia esculenta; assembly: GCA_014218235.1. NCBI lineage: Eukaryota > Viridiplantae > Streptophyta > Magnoliopsida > Alismatales > Araceae > Colocasia > Colocasia esculenta. Next base: position 53,184,629 of record CM024760.1, on the reverse strand, counting down.
TCTTTATTTTTTTTTAGTAATGAAAATAAGAAATTTAAATTATTGTTACCTGAACTATAATTTTATGTTGTTTGACTCAATTACTTATTATTAAATGTCTTCATTTTCTTTCTACGATATTCTGGATACAATTGTTATATATATTATGCTTAATAACAAAATTTTATATTTATGTATACGTATATACTTATACTGTTATTACTGTGTTTCTTTAAGGTCCTGATACCTACTGAGTCTTTGACTCATTATATATATATGTTTATTTTTCTTTTTCAGGAAATCCAGAAGAAGGTCCAGAACTAGCCCCGGAGGAGGAATAGTTTTTCTTTTTATATCGCTACGATGTATTATTACTTCTTTTTTATATATATATAGCATGTATTATGTAAAGACAGTTTGTACGTGATGGTTGGGACAATATAAATGTCCCGTAATTTAGAACTTGCAAACTCTCATTATGTATATATGCTTATGGATCCGACACTGTAGCCTTCCCAAAATTCTTTTTAGAAACTATTTAAAGAGAACTTTTTGGGGGCGTTACACGTTCCTCGTCGATTTTTGGAAATCGACAGTGAGGTACTTCTTTGTGAACCCACAGATGATGAGGAGCCTAGATTTGTTCAGGAAGCTCTTGCGTCATCATCTAGGAAAGAATGGAAAATTACCATACAAGAGGAGATTCTATCAATGTCACAGAATAAAGTCTGGGAGTTAGTGTATCTTCCACCTGAGCATAAGGCGATTGGAAACAAGTGGGTTTTCAAGCTTAAACGCAAGACTGATGGGACTATTGACAAGTATAATGCAAGACTTATGGCGAAAGGCTATACCCAAAAAGAGGGTACAGATTATGATGAGACATTTTCACCAGTGGTGAGATTCTCATCTGTTCGCCTTATTCTAGTCATTGTCGCGCATCTCGACTTGGAATTGTTCCAAATGGATGTAAAGACTGCATTTCTCAATGGAGAACTAGACGAGGAAATATACATGGCTCAACCAGAGGGTTTTGAGACTAAAGGAGAGGAGCAAAAAGTTTGCCGCCTCAAGCGTTCAATCTATGGGTTGAAACAATCGTCTAAACAGTGGTATATGAAATTTCATAAGGCTATTATCTCATATGGTTTTGAGATAATTGAAGAAGACCACTGTGTGTATAAGCGAGTGGGAGATAGTCTCCTCATTTTATCATTATATGTTGATGATATTTTAATGGCTGGAAATGATATGGAGTTAATCGCTGCCACTAAGAGGTGGTTATCTTCCGTTTTTGAGATGAAAGATATGGGAGAAGCGAGCTATGTGCTCAGAGTGAAGATTGTGCGGAATCGCTCGGAAAGGTCACTGAGTTTGTCTCAGGAGACATACATTAATAAGATCCTGAAGCGTTTCCGAATGCACAATTATAAACCCATCGATACTCCACTTGATAAAGGATGTGTCCTAAGTACTTGTCAATGCCCCAAGAGTAAAGAAGAAATAGAAAGTATGTCTAGTGTGCCATATGCCGCTGCGATTGGAAGTCTAATGTATGCTATGTTGTGTACTCGGCCAGACATTAGCTTCGCAGTGGGTTTGGTAAGTCGTTACCAAAGTAACCCTGGTCTCGCTCATTGGAAAGCCGTTAAAAGGATTTTACGGTATTTGCGAGGGACGATAGATTATGCATTACGTTACAAGGGTGGCGAGCTGAAAATCATCGGCTATAGTAATACGGATTGGGCTGGTGACCGAGATGAGCGAAAGTCCACTTCAGGCTTTGTGTTCCTGTTGGCTGGTGGAGCTATCTCGTGGAGTAGCAAGAAGCAGTCTTGCATTGCCCTATCCACGATGGAAGCCGAATATGTTGCTTGTTCTGCCGCTAGCCAAGAGGAAATTTGGTTGCAAAGTTTGTTGCAACATTTGGCGATTACATCTCATCAGAATGAGGGTGTACTGTTATATGTTGACAGTACCTCGGCATTGGCCTTCGTCAAAGATCTCAAATTTCATGGCAGAACAAAACATATTGATATTCGTTACCACTACATTAGGGATTTGGTGGCAAAAGGGTTAGTGGTGCTTCGTCAGATTAGTTCTGTTAGAATGATAGCAGATCCACTAACGAAACCTTTAGCCATAGAGAGTTTTGTGACCCATTGTGGATCTATGGGTCTTTGTAAGTTATAGTAATTTACAATGTTTTGACATCATTAAAGTTTTGTTCATCATAAAGTGTTATTTATGTGAACAAGTTATTGCTTTATACATTGTTAGAGTGTCACCAGGCTAAGAGGATCAGCCCTCTCACACGGGTGATCCGCCTTTGGCGCTTATTGATAGCGAGCAAAGATGAGGCACTTGATATTGTGGAACTCTAGATGACTAGAGGTCGAGCACAATATCCCGAGTCTTGTGAGTATGCCGCCTTGGCTGAGGCCGAGATGAAATCTGAATTAGTTCAGATTGACCATGTGGATTATTGCTATAATCCTGTGTAGCCTGTTGGATCCGGATATGTGAGTCGCAAAAAGGCGCTAAATGAGAGCGACTGGTTTGCGAGACTCTGGTCAATTGTATTTGTTACAATTGGACTTGTATCTGTGCGATGTTATTTGACACGCCCATATGAATGGAGGAACATCACAGCATATGAATCATACCACATGTGTAATAAACAACCGCATATGAGAATGATGAATGGTTCTCTCTTTATCATTGTGTGAGATCATGAATCACGTTTTCAGTGATTCCTCATGTACCCCTAGTGACCTGCAGCGCTGTGCCATGACAAGGAAGCTTGATGTCGCTACTTTAGCATGTTACTTAGGGCGATGGTTGATATCGTCCAGCGGAACATGTCTAGGAAAGCGGTTAAGACAAATTGAATTGACATGAGCAGCATAGGGAAGGCATCTTGTTATTTCACCATGCTTAATTACTCATATCCCGGGAGGCTCAGTTGCCTATGTGGTAATAGAGTCATGAGTGTTATGCTTTTGGATTCGATACTGCCTTCTGAGAGATCCGGAGTATCAGAATCAGGTGAATATTAAGAGCCTGAGGTACATATTGAGATTAAGTGTTTCGTTAGTTAGATGACGACTTAATGGAATACTTATTGGTAATTCGGAAAATCTCACAGAGGTTGCACGCCTTATTTTCGGTATGACCGTTGATGTCAAATGCCATAGAGAACGTTGGGTGCGCCGTCAACCTTTTGTGGGTAAGTGGGCTGTGAACCCTAAATGGGCAAGTGGGAGCTTGTTGGGCGCGGGTGCCCATTTGGTTCCCGCAGGAGGCCCACCCGCCTCCACCGCCACGGCGGGTGGAGGGGGCGACGCCAACGCGCAGGGGCGCGTTGGCGTCTCCCACGCGTGCCAGCGCGCTAGGCGAAATGGGCGGTGGGGGCTTCGCCAGCACGCAAGGTGTGCTAGCGAGGATGGCTGCTGCCACGCGGCAGCAGCTGGGCCACACCTCTGCCGCCTCTCCTAAGGCGGCAGAGGCTGCCACCTCACCTCCCCACTCGTCGCCTCTCTCCGCCTCACCTCCTCTCTTCCTCCTCACTCCACCTCCTCCTCCTATAAATACCCCATGAGGGGGTGAATGGAAGGAGCATCCCAAGCACCACTAGTGCATCCCTTAGGCATCCTTTAAGGATCCCTTGAGCATACAAGTGTATGCTATGTGCAAGTGTGCAGGGATTTCATATGCATGCAAGTGCAAGGGCATAAGCGCAGTGTGTGCAGTGCGCTGAGTGTGTTGTGTGCAAGTGTGTGTGTGAGGTGTGCATGTGCACGTGTGTAGTGTACGTGAGTACATATAAGTGTCTTGTATGTATGTGAGAGAGTGAGCTTGTAAGTGTGTCTTGCAAGTGTAGACTTCTCTGTGTGAGAAGATACTGTCCCAGGTGTGGGACATCAGGTGTTCTCTATCGAGTATCGACTAACGGAGGTACGTCATCCTCAGTCCTCGGATCTAAGGTGTGGTGCTGTATAGGCGACTCTGGTAGCCGTCTATCTACTTCTGTGGGGATACTCTTGTTATTACGTTTCCACTGCGAGGTATGTCCTCTTACTCGTTTTACCGACAAGGTCAAAGACTCAACTTTTATGGGAAGGAGGTTAGGCAGTACAATGGGCCCAAAGGCCATCTAGTCTACTCTGGGCTAATATTGGTATTCCAACAGACAGAGAGAAGGCTGGGGATGGGGTGGGGGGGTGGCGCTGGGTGGGGGGTTCGCAGGGGGGGAGGGGATGGGGGGAGGGCGCTGGGAGGGGGGGATGGGGAGGGCGCAGGGCTGGGAGGGGGGTGGGGGAGGGGATGGGGGGAGGGTGCTGGGTGGGGGGGGGGGGGGGGGGGGGTTCACAGGGGGTGGGGGTGGGGAGGGGATGGGGGTGGGCGCAGGGGTGGGGTGGGGGGGGTGCTGGGTGTGAGGGGGGTTCACAGGGGGTGGGGGTGGGGGTGGGGAGGGGATGGGGGGGGGGGGTGCTGGGTGTGATGGGGAGATGAGAGGAGCGTTGTGTTTTAAAAAAAAAATTGGTCCACACTTATTTTTATTTTGAGAGAAATTTACATAGAATAAATTTTCTTCTTTAAAATAAAAAAATTATTTACCAAATATCTCTATTTATGTTTCCTCTTTTTTTTAAATTTAAGAAAAAAGATTGACAAAAAACTGTAACCAAACACCACATTAACCATCTATACCACAAATAAGATATTATTTAAGTTGATTATCAAACACTTCTGAATGAATATCTTTCGTGTATATATATATATATATCAATTTTTTTAAAATTTCAGATTAAGAAAATAGATGAAAAATAAAATTTTAAATTTAAATATTAAGTGTTATCAAACACCACCTTAATCTTCGACCGAGAATAATTAGTAGCTCACACATCCATGGTTCAACTACTCGGGTCAATGACGACCATGAACCCCCCCCCCCCCCCCCGATTAAAACCGTTGCACTTAATAATATGTACTCACAGAATTTTGATACGTTTTACGCAGTAACTTGGAAGCGTCATCCAAAAACATGTACCACCAAATATCCACGTGATAATTTGTGCATGCCCGTAAACCAATGAAAATTCACGTTGAAGGCTATAAGAAAGATAACAAATAATAAAATATTGACCCATCACCATAACACATATAAAGACTAGAAAATTTTATGAACCTTAAACTTCCAAAAACAAATTAAATACACTTTTCCAAGCTGGATGCAGTAACTATTTTGTTAAAAATGCCAAATGACGGGAACAAATATCAGACGGCAAACAACTCTTGTCAAACTATGTTCCAAATCAGAATTTAAGAAACCTATGCAGCAAATGATTCAAAGAACTAATCTGTAACCATTTTGTCCTTTTCCAAACAAGGAGATCAGTGAAACATGCCCAAGTTACTCAAAAAAAAAAACTGCCTCAATCTTAGAATTGCATGACATAGCCTGTAACGACACAATCTATGCTTTCAAGGAGAAAAAAACCAACCAAAAAGATAAGGGGGTTTTCCCGCTAAAAGTCAATTATTTTGGTGGTAAGTTGCATTTGATGCTTGCACGCAATCAATTCTGTGTGAGAGAATACGTCTTCATTTTTCGTCACCATCTAAGCACCACCTGAGCCATACTTCTTCCCGAACATAATCAGCTGCAACTTGTCATAACCAGCAAGAACACCAGCACCAGCTACTGCACGGAGGATGTTAGCACCCGCACCCTTGAACAAGGACTTGGAGCCCTCATTTTTCAGGATTTGTGAGAACGCATCAAAAGAACTCTTGTACTTCACAGCCTCTCCAGAGGTCATCATCATTCTTCTACGAACAGTGTCAATTGGGTAGGATGCAAGGCCTGCACCGTTGGTAATCAACCATCCAAGAGCAAAGCTAGCAAAGAAACTATCCTGAAAATTATAAAATACAAACATAAAATTTTAGATTCATTAGGAAACAGAAAATAACAGAAACGTGGTTACATGTTTAACCACTAGGCTGAAGAACTTCTTAAGAATGCACTACAACAAATCATAAGTATAGCAATGGATCAAATAGAATACAAAAGCAGGAAATACATTTTTCAATGCATTACATATCAAATATTATCATCTGATGCACAATAGGCCAGACAGTTTTTACATATTTATCTGCATGAAGATGAAGACCAGACCATGGTATTGCTTTTCCATTTTGTATGACTACATTGCACCACACAATGCCAAACATAGAGATGGATCAAAAAGCAAGCAAAAGCAGTATTTTGCTTACCACAAACACAAACATTTCGACAAACTATTACATAGTTTAAGCAGGTCAGACAGCCAGTCCCTCCACCCTGAGAGGCAGCATAGACAACCAAAGAATTGCGAATGATTTTTCTGTTCACACAATTTGCACCTTGGCTTATTTCGATCTAGGGATTACAAAGTTAATAGTTCTAGAACTATTTAAGATGAGAAACAAAGAAGAATAATTTAAAGAGCAAAAGAAATGCAATTGCATACACGCAAGATGTCATTTGGTATTTAGCAAAGAAATGGTAAAAACAATACATTTTCACCCAAGGAAAAAAGAATTGGATGTGCCCAGGGATCGCCCAGGACGAATCCCAAGCTCGACCCAACATAAGTCTGGCCGATGCTAGATGGGCCAGATTAAAAAAATGTTTTTAAGAAAAGGAAAATCGGGAAAAAAAGTCAAGAAAAATATGCATTCAATATTCACATATGTATGTATATTTATGATATATGTAATCATACATATAAACTTGCACATTCATATTATATATATATATATATAATCATATACATATATATCCTTGAGAGGACCCCAAGTGGGTCGAATGGCAAGGTCGCTTACCTGCGGGTGAGAGGTCTTGGGTTCGACTCCCGGAAGGGCTTACCTGGTTTGCACTCAATCCTCGAGGGGTGTAGGCCCGGGGTTTTCCCGGTCAAGTGGGGTGAGGGCGATACGGGTACACGGAAATTAGGGGCTGCCAAGTTCTGACCCTGGGGCCCACGAACACCAATCCCTGAGCCCACTAAGCCACACGGGGCAGGGGTTTCCTCGTTATCAAAAAAAATATGTATATCCTTATAAATGTATACATTATACATATATAGATGTGTGTTAATGTAAACAATCATGTAGTATACATAATCCACATTAGTATATGATACTTACATATGTATTTATGATATATATAATAATATACATAAATTTAAACATTCATATATTTAGACAATATATATGTAATCATATTCATATCTATTAATGTACAGAGATAATTAATATGTGTGTCTTATAGTATATACATCATATGAATGAACACTTTCTACATATATGTGTTGATGTACATACAATCATATATTAACGTAAATATAATAATAATATGCAAATGATAGTCTAATTGATGCGGGACGTGAAGGAAAGGAAAAGGACGGAAGAAGAAGGGGAAAAGAGCTGGGATTTCGTGCTGGGACAGAGGGAGAAGAAGAAACGGGGAAAACGGCGAGGTTTCAAAGAAGTATTTTTTTATTTCTCTCCATCAATACCTCCTCAAGGGGTTAACAAGGGTTTTTATAAGCATTAAACCCTAAAGACTCCAAATGACTCAATGATGACCAAAATAACCCTGGGCCTAAATTAGGCTAAAATCACAACAATAAATAACTGGAAAATGGCAAAGCCCGTGTTGGGCCCCTAACGGGCCAACACTCACAATAAGACTACTCAAATAAATAGAAAATACATCCACATAGTGAACATCAATCCTCAAGCCAAATGGATGTCGTTGTCGAATCTGGGTGTCTCCTCTGACGATATGCGTATGCCGGGTCGAACCGAACACGAGCTCGGGTGTCCTCACCAATTCTCCCTGCCCGGGAGGAACTCGACCCTGTCGAGTAAGGGTCCAGGGCGCTCTGACGTCGCTCCAAGAGATCTAGATTGAACCCCTGCAGCTCCTCGCGTGTGATCCACGTGTCCTTATAGGGTGGCTTGCCTTTCCAACGAACCAGGTAGCGCTGATAGTCGCCGCTCTGGGATGTAATGACCTGCTCGTCCAGTATTTAGTCAATTTGCTCACGTCGTGTTGCGTTGACGGCTGTTGGTGGACACTCGGGAGGTGGCTCGCTCAGAATGGTGGAAGTAGGCTCACTGGGAATCACTGTTGGTTCTCGATAAGCAATCAGATCGGAGACATTAAATGTGGAACTGATGCCATAATCATCTAGAAGTTCAATCACATAGGCGTTGGACCCAACACGTTTAAGCACTTTAAACGGCCCAACTCCCCGAGCTTGTAGCTTTTTGACGACTCCCGAAGGGAACCGCTCGGGTCTAACCCGCACCATGACATAATCACCCTCCTGAAACTCATGGAAGCGACAATGTAAATTTGCTGCATTCTTATATTTTTCATTATTCAGTTCAATTTGCTAACGGATGTGCTCGTACACCGAATGTGCTCGGCCAAGGACTCAGCTGACTCAGAAACTCGGGTGTGTGGGGACAAGGGAACAAGGTCTATGGGGTGCCTAGGTCTATAGCCCGAGACTACTTCAAAGGGACTCATACCTATAGACCTATTGACCGAGTTATTGTACGTAAATTCTGCCAGAGGTAGGATCAGATCCCAGTTTCGCGCATAGTCTCCCATAAGACAATGCAACAAATCCCCCAAACTCCTATTAACAACCTCTGTCTGACCATCGGTTTGGGGATGATAAGCCGTAAAAAACTTGAGTTTGGTCCCCAAAAGATGCCAAAGAGTTTTCCAAAAGTAGCTCACAAAACGGACATTCCTGTCCGAGACAATAGTCTTAGGAAGGCCATGCAGACGGACGACCTCACCCAGGAAGAGACGAGCAATTTTAGACGCATCAGAAGTTTTGGCACAGGCAATAAAGTAGGCCATCTTAGAGAATCTATCCACAACAACCATGATAGAATCATGCCTCTGAGCCATACGTGGCAACCCAAGGACAAAATCCATGCTCAAATCCTGCCACGGACGGTCGGGGACTGGTAGGGGAGTGTACAACCCAGTATTTTGCTTGTGATGCTTAGTTGTGGCACAGATGCGGCACTGGGTCACGATGCGGGCAACATCTCGTTTGAGACTAGGCCAGAAGAAGTGATATTCTACCAGTTCGATGGTTTTGTTCCGGCCGAAGTGACCAGCTAGACCCCCCGCATGCACTTCCCACACCAAGAAATCACGGACAGATGTTCGGGGAATACACAATCCGTCACCCCGGAAAATGAATCCGTCATGAAGGACATAATCCTCATACTCTCGTGAGGGGCCAGACTGAAGGCTAGAATAAATAGAGCCGAAATTTGGGAATTCCGCATAGCTCTCCTGGAGTTTTTCGAACCCAATGACTTCGGTGTGGACAATAGAGAGCAGATTGGACCACTGACTTAGTGCATCGGCCATTTGATTCTCCACGCCGGCTTTATGCTTAAGAACAAAAGTATAGGCCTGGAGATATTCGATCCATTGACTATGCCGAGAATTGAGCTTCTTCTGGGCTTGGAGAAACCGGAGGGCTTCATGATCTGAGTACAACACATTCATGAGGTAACAAATATTGGCACCAGTACCTCAAAGCTTGGACTACCGCATAAAACTCTCTATCATAGGTGGAGTACCTCAGTTTTGCATCATTCAACTTCTCACTGAAGAAGGCTATAGGGTGACCCTCCTGACTCAATACACCCCTTATGCCAACTCCGGATGCATCACAAGAAATTTCGAACACCTTTGAGAAATCAGGGAGTCGTAGCACAGATGCTTGGGTCATTCGCCTCTTGAGTTCCTGAAAAGCTATCTTTGCTGCCTTGGTCCAAATAAAAGTGCCCTTCCGAAGGTAGTCAGTAATGGGAGCGGTGACCGTGCTGAACCCTCGAATGAATCGGCGGTAGAAAGTGGCTAGGCCATGAAAGCTTCTCGCATCGTGGAGAGTCTGAGGTTTTGGCCATTCTATTATCGCCTTAATCTTCTCCGGATCAGCAGAAACTCCTTCACTGAACACAATGAACCCCAAGGTCACTTGATTGGTCGCAAAAGCACATTTCTTGAGGTTACCATATAGACTCTTACGACGAAGGGTAAGGCAGACTTAACGTAAATGCTCCAAATGTTCCACCCGAGTGCAGCTGTAGATGAGGATGTCATCAAAATAGACGACAAGAAATTTTCCAATAAAAGGCTGCAAGTCTTGGTCATAAGCCGCATGAAGATACTAGGGGCGTTGGATAACCCAAAGGGCATAACCAACCATTCTTAGAGCCCATCCCTGGTCTTGAAAGCAGTCTTCCATTCATCACCGGGTCGAACTCTGACCTGATGATAGCCACTCTTTAGATCAATCTTAGAAAATACTGTGGCCCCCACCATCGTGTCTAACATGTCATCCAAACGGGGAATAGGAACACAATACTTAACGGTAATGCGGTTGATGGCGCGACTGTCTACACACATTTGCCAGGTGCCATCCTTTTTGGGAGCAAGAATCGTGGGTACTGCACATGGGCTAGTACTGACCCGAATGTAACCACGCCTTAAAAGGGCTTCGACCTGCCTCTGAGGTTCAACAAGCTCTGCTAGATTTAGATGATAATGAGGCATGTTGGAGAGAGAGGAACCCGAAATGAAATCAATGGCGTGTTGAATGCCACGCATTGGAGGTAAACCATTCGATAAGTCCTCGGGAAACACATCCGCAAATTCTTGGAGTAGAATGGTTACTTCTGCAGATTGTTCATCAGTTGCCTCGTCATCCGACTAAATGATGTTAATACGCAACAGCAGGGCAAATACATCGTCGGTTTCCTGAACCTCTTCCTCAAATTCCCTAGCAGTGATGAGTTGTAAGGTAGTGACAGTAGAGGTTCGCACTTTCTGGGTATGCGAAACAGGCGCCTTACTAGGTTGTGGTGCGGGAAGATGAGTGGGTGTGCTAGACGGAGAGGTAACAGGGTTGGCTTGATTGTTGGGAGATGGGGAAACTCGAGATGGCGAACCTGCGGCTGAGTTGGATGAATGGTGATACGCTGTCCGCCATGCTCGAAAACACATGTGTTGGAGCGACCATAGAGAGTGGCATCAACATCATAAATCCACGGTCGGCCCAGAATGACGCTCCCAACCTCCATAGGTAAGACATCACACCAGATTTGAGCCTCATAAGAATGAAGCTGGATCGGGACGAGGCATCTCAGATGAATGGGGATAGAAGTAGTGTCCACCCAAGACACCTGATAGGAGCGGGGATGGTCCACAGTCGCAAGGCCCAGACGGGTGACTGTGCTGGTGGAGATCGCATTGATACAACTCCCGCTATCAACGATGACTCGACAAACCTTACCACCTAGACGGCAATAGGTCTGAAAAATGGTCGTGCGGCGCCAATCATTACTCTCCTTTGGTCGGGTGAAAATGCACCGAACCACCCCAAGTCGTTCTCCTTCGGGTGCTTCTGTAAAATTTATGGCATGACTGATGCCAATAGCTTCTTCTTCCAGAAAATACTCATCCGCCAATTCAGCCCCGGCCTCATAACTTACATCCACAAGCGGTTGTGAAGAGTCCACTGGATCACTGCTCTCAATAGCTAGGGCTCTGTAAGGGCAAGAGCTAACGACGTGCCCTATCCCCTGGCAACGAAAGCATCGGATGCGAGAGCTACCTTCCTGAGGAGCAGCTTCCTTTATCGGCGCCTTCCCTTGTCCTCACGAGTGACAAGTGGAGGTCCAAGAAGGGAACGAACAGGAGGAGGTGGTAGAGCAGGCGCAACCTCCCTCTGGCATTGCCCTTCAGGAGCCCGAAAGGGGGGTACTCTCTGAGAAGGAGCTGGGGCAACATGCTAATCGGTGTGACGCTGGAAAGTGGGCCTAACTCGAGGGGGTGAATCCCTCTCAAGCTCAAACTGCTCCATCTCTCGCACCACCTGATAGGCATGGTCAAGGTCGGTCACATGCTGGCGGAATAATTCCTGCTGATAAACTCGGCGAAGTCCCCTCCAAAATCGAGAAAGGGTTAGTGCACCCTCCTCGCGGACTCCACACCTCGACAAGAGATCATCAAATTCATCTATATATTATGACACTGTCTGAGATCCTTGGGAGACATTCTGCCACCTATCAATCAATCGATGCCTATACATCGTAGAGACGTACTTCTCTCGGAGCCTAGTTTTCATTTCATTCCAAGTGTCAATGGGCTCCTCATATCTTTGAGCAAGGCGATCCTCCAAATTGGTCCAAAAAGTTAGGGCTCGACCCCTCAACATAGTCTTGGCAAAGAAGGTTCGCCGAGGGTCAGACATACCCATCCACTCAAAGTAGCGGTTCATCTGCGCTTCCCAATCAAGATAATTTTGCGGTTCCAAAGACCCGTCAAAACTGGGAACCTCAATGCGGGCGTTTCGGATATCTTGATCTCGTTCACGATATGCCCACCGCTCATCCTCAAATTCTGGTTCAAGTCTATGACCATATCTCCTATGTCTCAGGACTACAGGAACTCTAGGGGTCTTGCCCACCTCCTCATCAAACGACTCACGATCGTAGTCCCCTAACTGACCCTGACGATCCCCAGCATGGGCGGCTCTAGGACGGGGACCACGGGAGAGTGGGGGCATTGCGGTTGTGGCCGTTCAACAACTTGTTCACGCCTCGGCTCACGGACGACCCCTTCGAGCACCGCAATACGACCAACTATCCCCTGAACCGTGCGACCAGACTCGGTGACCCTCTCCTCTAAGCCGGCCAAACCCTCTCCTAAACGATGGTCCATCCTACGAATGTCCTCCCTACGTTGGTGCACTAACTCGGTCAAGGCCAAGACCTCAGGATTTTCAGTGCGCGAGCCTGGAACTGGTGGGTGTGATCCCGACATGGCTGGATGTGATCCTGACATGGGAGAGGTAATGTGATACACTCTACCGCTACGTGTGGGCATGAAACAAGACTTATCCCAAATAACTAAACAGACACTAAACATGAGAATTGGACACACTAAGAACCCCCTCCCCCCCCCCCAGCTTTTTTTTTATAAATGTTGATTTGACTAATTTCTGATTTTTTTTGCAGCAAATTACATCGCAAGATGAACTTCAGGAAGATGATTACGACTAATGCTTGCAAGCTACACTATCGGAAAACCGTCCGTTGAGCACTACAAAATGCCAAGTCAAACACTAATGCGAACTTCCACGATGTATATGAAATTAATTTCACATGCAATGTCTCTACTAGTGCTGCAAGATGGGAACTCACTACTCACAAATCGACAGTGATAAAATATTTAACTAGCTACGAAACATATCTCACATACGGCGGCAAATTTAACCAAATACTAGAAAAACAAGTGAGAGAGAGATGTGCGACTAAGCACTAACCGACCCGTTGTCAAGCGAGGTACCATCTGACACGAGAGTGGATCTGCTAAGAGCTGCCGACGAATGAGTCTGTTTCCCAGCTAGAGCAAGTGTCAGCACTGCGAAATCTACAGTGAGAACTTCCTGAGGGCGAGTGCGCAGAGGTCGGTTCGGGTGTGAGCGTGGTGGCGTGCGCAGTCGACGCGGTTCGCTAAACTCGTGTGGCAGCGCCGGGAGGTAGATGTGCACGGGGTGCTCTCCGTCGGCGTTCAGTACGCCGTGCAGGTTCATCCGAGCGTGGTGCAGGCAACTGTGGGGGTAGTCCGCTGGTGGCACGGTGCAGGCGCCTGCTGGTGCACCCTGCTTGTGCCGGTGCTGGACGTGGCGTGGCTGGGACGTAGCGTGAACGCAGACGGACTCTGGCGCGAAGTGGGTACACGGCAGGGCGTTATGGGCCTGTGTCCGCTGGGTCCGCAGTCGTCTCGCGGGGCTGGAGCTCGATCTGCAACGGCTGGGATAAAGAAGAAAGCGGCGAACGACGGAGCTCTGGTGCAGGGGGCTGGAGCGGGGCACTCGGGACCGCGCAGTCGCGGAGGGGCCGCGTGCAAGGTCGCGCAGTCGCGGGGGCCCACTGGCGCAGGGTCGCTGGGGCCCAGCGGCCGCTAGCGACCAGGCCTTCGCGCGCGTGGGCAAGGCAGCTTCCAGACGTGCGCGTGGGCGCGGATGGGGCTACTGCATAGCTGCTCGACGACGAAGCCCCTTCCCCAGTCCACTCGAGCGTCGCGGACGGCAGGACGCGGGTGATGCGGGCCGTTGGCTTTGCTCCCTTGTGCGCAGGGGCAACGGTTGCAGAGGTGCTTTGGGACCTTCGGCGCTGCAGCTTCCCCCTACTGGCAACCTTCTGCATGCACGTGGAAGACGACACAGAAGACGACGGGGTCGTGGTTTTCTCTTATACCAGATGGTGCGGGACGTGAAGGAAAAGGACGGGAGAAGAAGGGGAAAAGAGCTGGGATTTCGTGTTGGGACAGAGGGAGAAGAAGAAACGGGGAAAACGGCAGGGTTTCAAAGAAGTCTTTTTTTATTTATCTCCATCAATACCTCCTCAAGGGGTTAACAAGGGTTTTTATAAGTATTAAACCCTAAAGACTCCAAATGACTCAATGATGACCAAAATAACCTTGGGACCTAAATTAGGCTAAAATCGCAACAATAAATAACTAGAAAATGGCAAAGCTCGTGTTGGGCCCTAACGGGCCAACACTCACAATAAGACTGCTCAAATAAATAGAAAATACATCCACATAGTGAACATCAATCCTCAAGCCAAATGGATGCCGTTGTTGAATCTGGGTGTCTCCTCTGACGATATGCGTATGCCGGATCGAACCGAACACGAGCTCGGGTGTCCTCACCACTAATGCATGTATTAATTAATGTGTACATATATATATATATATATATATATATATATATATTGGCAGAATTGGTCAGATTGGCTAGGGATTGGCCGATCCGGACCAATTCGGTCCACTTCCAGACGATCCAACTGGAATTTATATGACCCAAGGGGCTAATCGCCGATCCAAATTGGGATCGGCCGATTCCGCCAACCATGTTTCCACCTTCAGCTTTTTAGCATGCAAATATCATAATAATGCACAAGCTAGAATTACTTGACAATCAGGACACAAGAATCAGTCATCAACGTCTAAAAGAAAAGTAGAGATCTGGACATACCTGCAGACTTCCAGTTAGAACCACTGGCTTCAGAGAGTCATACATTCCAAAGTACAGACCACGGTAAACTATGATGCCAACACATGAGATGTTAAATCCACGGTAAAGTCCAGCAACACCATCAGATTTCAATGTCTTCCGGTAGACGTCAACAAGTCCATTGAACTGCCTCTCTCCTCCTTTCTTCGCAGCTTTTGCATCATTTGCTAACCGAGTTCGAGCATAGTCAAGAGAGTAGACAAATAACAAGGATGAAGCACCAGCAGCACCTCCTGAAGCCAAGTTGCCAGCAAACCATTTCCAGTAACCATCCTTGTCCTTCTTAAAATTAAACATTCTTTTGAAGTAGTCCTTAAATGCAAAGTTCAAGGCCTGTCAAGTTAAAAGTATAAGTGCATAAGACAGAGCACCCGATAATTAGAAGAAATGACATCAGCACAAATTAAAAGCAAACAAATACCTGAGTTGGGAAGTAACGAATAACATTTGCTGTGTTTCCCCTCCACAATGAAGCAAAGCCTTCCTCCTTGATGGTTCGACTGAAACAGTCAGTAATTCCCTTGTATGGTTGAGAGAGCCTACCAGATTTGATCATTTCATCCTGGTTTTGGATTAGCAGTTTGACACGTTCAATAGGAGCAGCAGCAGTTTTGGACACAGCAGCAGAGACTCCACCCATAAGAAAATCAGTGGCAAATGCAGCAAAACCTTTCTCCGATGGGGCATTCACAAAGACAGGTGCTGCAGGTGCCAACATGGAGAGATCATAGCTACCTCTGCATGATTGTATCAGAGGGCTCTGACGCACTCCATTTGTGTACCTCCCACTTGTGAAATGCCTCCCATACAGAGCAGGCCTGCAAAAGCTATGGTTCTGAGCCAGCACATCTTGTGAAAGGTTGGAACTGAGATGAAGTTGTCCAGCCACCTTTTGGATGACAGTTGGGTGGTTAATTTGATCAGCCATTACTTCCAATCAAAACCTGTTAAAATGGTAAAATAACATAAAATAAATGAGAAAAAAGAACTCTTTGTATATGCATCCAAAAGAGTGTAGACGTGAAATCAGCATGTAAATATGCACAATTACATATCTGAAAGCACCAGGCGTTGAACTGTAGATATAAATCGCTATTATCGTTAGTTCTCCCATTTTAAGATAATTGAATGCAACACACCACATATGTTATTTCAACAGCAGCAAAAGGACATTTGAGATCCTGATCATATGAAAACTCACACCAGAGAATAAGATTACAAAAGAATCCAAAGATAGGATCTTTTTTTCAGAATAACTGGTCTATCAAATGTCAACAAAGTGACAAACCCTAAGGTGGTGGAAAGTACTTAAACAAACTTTACACGAGTGGTACCACAAAAGTATTCCATCACCAGCTAATGGGTAATTTAGAAATGCCTTCTCACTACAGTTGAAGCTCAGATAAGTCAAAAACTGATTACATCAAAGCTTCTTCCTAGTGTTTGGAAAAAACTATAGAAAAGGGGAAGATAGAAATTTGAGATAAAACACATTATCTTCTTGATAGAAGTTTGATATAAAATACATTATCGTCTCTGGGACATGCATGGATACAAATCCAAGTGTTAGGTCTTAACCTAATAATCTCAGAAGAAGATGACAGAAATATGCGCAAACACATTGCAGCTGGTCTCAGTCAGACTGTGATAAAAGTGTATCTGTATGGAATCTACAATTTGGTGATGCAATATGCAAGCATTTTGGGGGTCTAATGAAACCATTCCATATAATCATGGACATTATACAAAGAGTACACACATGCACTCCATCATTCTAAATTTCCCAAACTGACACCCTTAAGTTAATAGAAGTCCTGCTTTGAAAGTTAAAAACATGTCCATTTGCTAGAAAGCTGTCTGCTCATACTCCAAAGAAATCTTGATTATTTGGAAATCATCATAACTACTATAACACCAGAAGTATCATCTGAAAAAAGCAATTATTTCTAGTGCTAGGAGTCACACTGACCTGGGTTGAGACCGATTATGGATCCCATACTTCCTCCCATGAACTGAAAATCCATGACCCCAATTGCTACAGGAGTTGGTCAAATACCGAGCAACAAACTCTTCCTACCTGTTTTATTTTATTAGGATAGGAGCATTCCTTGAACACATAACGAATTTTGAAACACAGATCAGAATCATTCTCAATAAATCCAAACAAAGTAATCCCACCCCAGACCAAGCAACCTATACATGGAAGGAATTCCATAATGGGTATAGTTGACAAGGCAGTCGCCTAAGTGCCGCTTAGGCGCAAATCCATGTGCTAAGCGAGAGCCCACCTTCTACAAACCCAAAAAGGTGTTCCAAGGTGCCACCAAGGTGGGGCCTAGGGCCGCTTGGCATGCCTTGGACTGCTAGACCAATTGAGACCCAGCCAAACCCCAAATGGATCCACTACTTAGAACTAAAACCCCACCCCCCAATCGACTCCTCCCTTACAATGGCTCGTCTACGGTTTCTTCCTCCCAGGAGGCTGCTGCTGCATGCCCGTGACCCTTTTTTGACAAGGTACTCTCTCTCTCTATCTCTGTCTCTCCCTCTCTCTTGATCCGGACGTCCTCCCCTCCCAACCCCCCCTCCCATTCTCTTGGTCTTTCTCTTGATAGCCAGCCGATGACCACAGCACTTGCAACCCCTCCCCCAGCCAGCCAATGGTGAAACCCCCCTTTCCCACTCCCCTTTTCCCCCAAGCCCGTCCCCTTCCTGTGCAGCTGACAGATGGGGCTGTGACCCTGTGCAAAGTCAACCCCAGCCAGCCGGCCGGCAGTGACATCCCCATCCCTAGTCCCCCTCTGTGCCTCCCTTCCCCCCAACCTGTGCGGCTGTGCACAGTCTCTGGCCCCTTCCGGCCTTCCCCCATCCACAGACCCCTCCCCTCTCTCTAATCTCTATGAACACAGACTACTGACTGTGTTCAAACTTTCTGAACACAGTCATTAGACAGTGACATAGACTCTGAACACAGTTTTAGACTTGACATTTGATATTCACTCGTATATGATTGTTTCAATGTTCAACTCTTAAAATTTTGTGACATGTTAATGCAATAGTGTCTGCCATACTATAATCTTTTTTATTGAATTTTTATGATGATGATTATATATTTTTAGGGAAATAAATAATATTAGCGGGACACTTGAAAACAGACCATATTTGGTTTGATCCTGAACGCCTAAGCAGCACTTAGCCTAGCACCTAACTGCTTAGGCAAGCTAGGACACCAACAAGTCGCCTTGATGCCTTGATAACTGTGATAATCGAGGACATGAAATACACATGCCAATTCACAATCTAGACTACATCAAGTCAGCCACATCAGATCTTGTGAACCCACATGAGTCTGAACCGAACCAATCCAAAAGCCTCCAATCTGACTGACCCGATTTTCAGGTAGCCAATTTGGAGAGTTGACTAACTGGCAGCCTATCATTGCAATGTATTTATTAGCTTTTCCTTGGCCAATAGAAGGGTACATGCATAAATGTGCAAACTTGCAACCTACAGTTTGCAATCTGCTTGTTGGACTCTTGGAAACATTACAAGGCTGCATATGGTCATACTACACACATATAGACAGTCAAAACAAAAGCAAAAGATTACAGACATTCCCAAACACCAGATGTTTCCCAATATCCAACATACTAATACTTTATAATATTATTTATTTATGTTCAGTAAGTAAACATGAGTAAATAGAAGTCCATAAGCATGCATATGGGGACCAGCAATGTGGTACTGAATAAATTGCATTAACCAAAACAAATGGCCATATGGAAACTAATTCTATGAAATAACAGTGAGAGGTATATGACATTCCAAAATCATAGTAAGAGAAGTCTGCCAATAAAAGCATGACAAGACAGGCCCAATCCCACAGACAAAGATCAAGAATTAGGACCTGAGTCAGAGACATACTAAGCCTTTTGTAAGATTACAGACCATGGAGAAATGAAGATCCTACTACCACTACAGCCATACAGCGCAAGAAAGAAACGCATGTCACATCAAATTTTCTGCCCCAGCGAGAAGGAAAATTGAAATTAACTCAAATTTTCGGGTTGGGGGGGGGGGGGGGGGGAGAGAGAGCAAGAAGAGGTTACAGAGATTGATTTCCAATAAATGCTGACAAACACCAAACTTATGACACCGCAACTATATCAAAGGTGAAAGCTCCAATAAAAAGGCATTTGAGAGGCATTATTATGGCAAAAACTCCCGAAGCATTCGGAAGATTGAAGGTCATGATCGTTCGTAGTGAGGGGAAAATAGTCCACCGGGGAAATCAACAAAAAAAATGGAACGATCAAAAGCCTATAACTTTGGTTATGGTATGAACAGAACAGCATGAAATTACATATAGATGTCAACGAAATGAATGAAAATGATTCCTAATTCATCCATTCACTTACTGGAAATGCTCTATGACGAACCACTAAAGCATTTGATGCAAATGGCAAAAAGTTAATGGGGGTTTTTATGCTCAGAATTAAATAGTCGGCAGTAGTTTCGATATTGCTACTAATAATGAGTTAATGACCGCAGTAGGTGTTTGCTGAGCTTCATCGATTTAGGTACTCATTACTTAGAAGAAAGTTTTCCTCATAATAAATTTAATACAAGGTTTAAAAATGTTACAATTTCAGATTCCTGAGAAATGAAACTACATTTCCTTTCCGCTTCATCAATTGTATATCGACCTCTATCGCCATCAAATCAACGCCGTCTCGAGAGGGCTACTCCAGAAGGAGCATCAGCAATAACTGACTGTCCACTATGGCATTAAACCAAGGAGATCGGAGTCTACAAACTAGATGTGATGCACAGTGAAAAGCTGATCCCGAAATCGACAGGACAAGCACAGATCTGATACACAAATCTTAGGAACTTGAACAAAAATGTCAGATCCAACCATACAAGATAGATCAACGCCAATATTGGAGGAACCACAGGTCTGGATCCCCCCCTCCCCCCCCCCCCGCCACAGAACAAAACCATCCCGTGAACGACGAGACTACGTATACAAGAGTATGTAGAAGAACAACAACGGGCGGCCATGGAGAACGACTTGGACGGAGGAGATGGACGTACCTTTCGACGGCGGAGACGCCTATGAATGCTAGGAGGCCGCCTCCCCCCCCCCCCCCTCCGTTGCTGTCCTTCCGAGACGCTCCCCACTTTGTGTCGCCTTTATACGAGTAAAACGAGTGGACAGCGAGGCCGCAAAAGGAGAGAAGGGCAGACGGATTCTCCTTAAAACGTGGCCTTGTTATTGGGAAGAGCGGGTTGGCCTTTGAGATTCGCCGTGCCGCGGTACTCCCTCCGTATAAACTGATATTTTAAGTTGTTTTGATTCAGATTTGACGTTTAATATAAGTAATAAATATATATGCATCGTATTGAACTAACTACTGAGATGATAAAAATTGTATGTAAATATATGATCTAAATTATATAATAGGGTGTTTGATTGTACTTTTTTATTAATTTTTTCTCTCTCAAAAAAAAAAAGAATGACGAACACATAAACATATTTGGTAAGTAATTTTTTATTTTTATTTTAAGAAAAAAATATTATCTCATGTAAATCTCTCACAAAACAAAAACAAATATGGAGTTTTTTTTTAACACACGCACGACTCTCTCCTCCTCTTTCGACTGTCCCCGATCCAGAACAAATGAAACAAAAAACATCGGGCTAACGGCCTACCAGTAATTCGGCGGCGGACCATTCACTGAGGCAGGCAACAAGAGCGGGAGGAGCTCCAGGGGCCCTGTTCAATCTGCTGCCTATGAGCGATGGAAACGAGGCGCAGCAGATGTTGCACGGCCGACGATGGTAGTTTGGACATGCAGGGGGCTCTGCGATATCCTACTCGAGAGGTCAGTGAGGGGGCTCAATCGCGGCAACGGAGGCAGGGGGTTCGCCGACGCTAATCCTTTCGCAAGAGCGGAGAAGTAGTCAGAGATGGCCTTCTCCTCGACGAGTAGGAGGCCGAGGTGGGGGGCGCATAGCAAACAATATATGCCAAACAAATGTACACAAATTTTAAAAATTATGACATTTCTGCTAAATAAATAATACTAATTTTTCTTAACTTTAAAATTTTAGTCGAAAATAGACAACATATTTTTTAGGTAGAAATAACGTTTCAAAAAAAAAGCTCCCAAACACCCTATAAAAGTATCTCGTTGACGTGAAATGAGCATATAAATATGATGCCATTTGATTGAGGTGATAGAAAATGTAAAAAAAAATTATATGTTCTAAATTATGTAAGTATCACATTGAGATGAAATGAGACACTAAATTGTATAATCATCACATTGAAATGTGATAGGTCACCATCTTTGCCTAGACTCATCAACTGACTAAGCGGAATTGGGAAAGTTTGGTGCAAGTTTGATTCGGGCAGACATTCGACTTGGCACGTTAAGCCAGTTACGATTTTGTGATGCCAATGTGCACGTAACATGCTCTCCCCATCATTGTTGCCAATAAAATTGCTTCAAGTTGTGACCTTTCTCAGAAAGTTGGGCAGAGTAGGGAAGGAGTCCATCCTTCTCACGGCAGGAGGACTCAACAATACGATCTTGGGTCATCTATAAAAGGGGACTCTCTCGCCATAGATAAGGGGAGAGGTTCCAAATCCACACAGAGATCTCAGCTAAACCTCTACATTACTCGTTCTACTTCATCACACTCTTTGCTTTCTCGACTTCTGTATCAATGACTTTACTTGAGTGTCGAAGGGTCGACCCTGAGAACACCACCTCAGGCCCAACTTCCTTGCAGGTCAGGACAACGTCAGCTACGACAGTAGCAGCAAGTAGCATTGGCAGTTCCATTTCCTCTCTTCATTAGCAGAACTGCGGGCACAATCTTGAGTCCTCCAGAGGTCAGCTTGGTATGGCCTTTGTGAGTTGAAAGCGGTCCTCATCATTGGCGTCATCTGTGGGAAATGAGCTAACAGCCATGGCCCCAACAAGAAGCAAAACAGTCGACTGCTCTAATGATCTAGACATTCGAGCTGAAGAAAGAAACTCTATGGGCGAGATCAACAACCTTGTCATCACCATCGAGTAGTTTCAAGCTCTCTCGCGTCAGGTCATTGACCTTGGAGAGGTCATAAAGGGGCTATCGGCACTCCCAGACTTGGTAAGCATCCTAATAAAGCAACACACTCCTTCGGCCTAGGTCGAGGACCCTCTAGCACTTGCACCCCATCCAAGGCGACACATCAGGTACGCCATCCTCCTCCCTTGAAGTTGCAAAGGAACAAGACATCACGAGTAGCACTCCAATGTCGCCTCCGCTACGACCAAATCCTACACCAATGGCCGCTACTGATGGTCAACTTCCAGGCTCAGCCACCCCAACAATTCAACACCTATGCTCGCCCTTCACCAAAGAGGTCCAGGAGGTAACACATCCAGGGCGTCTCGAGATGCCCAATATGAAGCCATACAATGGCACAACATATCCAAATGACCACTTGGATTGCTTCGATACTCTCTTATCTTTTCAGGGAGCCTTCAACAATGTGAAGTGCAGGGCATTCCTAACCCTCCTGGAAGGAGGTGCTGCGACTTAGTTCAAGACCCTCCGGGCGTATTCTATTTTTTATTTTCAAGTTCTCGAAGAAAAGTTCCTAGAACACTTCATCGACTACACATGTCTAACCAAGACATCTACCACCCTCCTCACGATTTTCCAGAGGCTGGGTGAATCCCTTCGAGACTAAGTCACAATATTCCACCCTAAGGCCCTATAGATCTCGAGGCTGGACATCGCCACAGTCGTTTCGGCTCTCATAAGAGGCACAACATACCTTGACCTATGGGGTTCCCTTCCAAAGAAGCCGCCATCAACCTAATGAACAAGGCCAACTGATACTCCAATCGGGAGGCGAATCTCAAAGCCCATGTTCCACTAGAAGAAAAGAGGAAGGTTGTTGAGGTGTATCCTCAGAGCGAGAAGAAGGCAATAAGGGATGACCGACGAGAAGGGTTTCGCAAGGGCCAGCCTCAAACCCCTTGCTTTGTGGTCCCCCCTTCACAGATCCTCATGGATATCAAGCACCAACCATATCTTAAATGGACAGAAAAACTGAGGACCAAGTCTGGCAGTCGCAACATGACGAAGTACCATAAGTTTCATCACGATCACAGGCACACTACTAATCAGCGCCGTCACCTACGGATCGAGATCCAAGCCCTCATAAAAAGAGGAATCCTGGGCAAAAACATCGAGGGACATTGGCACCGAGAAGAGGAGAAGTGCCATCCCAACCCCAAGCCATATGGAGATAACCCTATTAAAAGGGTGGCCATGATGATCGTAGGCAGAGCTGGATCGACCAAGGAGAGATCCAATAAGCGGAAAGCCTGCCTACGCGAAGTCTATCAGGTGGACGAGAAGAAACCTCAGACTAACAAAGCTATCACCTTCATAGTCGAAGATCTCTAGGGCGTGAAAGCCTCGAGTGCTGATGTGCTGGTCATATCATTGAATATAAACCAATACAATGTAAAAAGAGTGATAGTAGACAATAGGAGTGCACCAAATGTATTATTTTATGACTGCTTACAAAAACTAAACATCCCTCCTAGTCGGCTTAAGCCCATAAGAACCTTGATCTATGAGTTTGATGGTGCCTTGGCTGACGTGGAAGGAGTAGTATCTCTGTTTGTCTCCTTCGAGTCCGCACCCAAGAAAGTCACCATGCAGGGCCGACTTCATGACCGCACGGGTTTCCTCAGCCCCCAATGCCATCATCGGCCAAAGGATCTTAGCCCAAATCAGCGGGGTTCCTTCTACGGTGCACCAGAAAATGAAATTCTTGACCCCGGCAAGAGTCGGAGAAGTACAAGGAGATCAGAATGAGTCTAGGAAGTGTTACCACAAAGTGCTCTGGACTCAGAGGCTAGAGACCATGACAGTAGCAGAAAATCAAGAGCCATAAGACTCACCTTGGTCCAAGCCCGTTCTAGAGATGGCTACCATACTATTATAAGGAAAATCACATCGAGGTTTGAAGATCGAGATGGCCCTGAGTGAAGAACCACGGGGCCTTCTCCAAGCCTTCTTGGAAGAACATGCAGACATCTTCACATGGTCGAAAGATTAACTGCCAGAAATCAACCCTGAGGTCATCACCCATTGGCTAAATGTCAACCCAGATGCTCAGCCCGTGAAGTAGAAGAAGAGAGTCCACTCAGCTATTCTGAGAAGCCCAATACCCCACATGGATAGTCAATGTCATCTTGGAAAAGAAATCCTCAGGTAAATGGTGCATGTGTGTTGATTTCACTAACCTCAATAAAGCTTTCCCTAAGGACAACTATCCCTTGCCTCTGGTGGACCCACTTGTTGATGCGACCTCAGGCCACGAATTGCTGAGCTTCCTGAATGTATACTCGAGTTACCACAAAATCAGGATGCACCCAAATGATGAGGAGAGGACCACTTTCATCACCGACTTTGGGGTCCTTTGCTACACAAGGATGCCTTTCAGAATGAAGAATGCTCGGGTGACCTACCAATTGTTGGTCTACAGGATGTCCGAAGTCCAGATCAGGAAGAACATGGAAGTCTATGTCGACGATATACTAGTAAAGAGTCGATGTGCAAAGGATCACTTGGCGGACCTGCGACAGACTTTATAGGCATTGAGAAAGTACAAGATGAAGCTTAACTCCGAGAAGTGCACGTTCGGCATGACATCGAGGAAGTTTTTAGGTTTCCTCATTAGCCAACAAGGAATTGACACAAATCCAAAGAAGGTCAGGGCCATCATCAACATCTACGAGCCCACAAACATCAAGGAGGTGTAGTGCCTAAATGGTCGGCTAGCAGCTCTCAGCCGATTCTTCTCTAAGTTGGCTAATTGCTGCCTTCCTTTCTTCACTGCACTGAAGTCAGGACGAACATTCAGATGGACCAAGGAAGCTCAGAGGGCATTTGAGGAGCTGAAAGCTTACTTGTCCTTGGTACTGACATTCTCAAAACCACAACCCGGTGAGAAGTTATATTTTTATTTATCTGGTACACAACTAACAATATGCACGGTGCTGGTGCGTGAGGATAATCAAGTCTAGAAGCATGTGCACTTTGTTAGAAAGGTTTTGCAGGGGGCAAAACTCAACTACCCTCAAGTAGATAAGGTCGTCTTAGCTCTGGTGACGACAGCCCAGAAGTTGTGGCCATACTTTCAACCTCATGTAGTCGATGTCCTCATTAACCTCCCGCTACGCCAAGTTTTTCAAAAGTCTGATGTCTCGAGTCGGCTTTTGAAGTGGGTGTAAATTCTATTTTTCGCTCCCGTCTTACGGGGAGGACGAAGAACAGTCCACACCAACAACGTGTACAGATACACGTGAAAAAAAAGTGATAAAACAGATAGTGGCCCTTCGGGCGATTAAAAGACAATAAAAGCATAAGACAAACCGTGATCGCCAGGTACTTTTCTTAAAAAGCACCAAAAGTAGGGACGGGTAGGAAAGGAGGTGATATGTACCTTTTTACCCATAGAAAAGAAGCGGGATGTGTGGGCGTGGGTTCTTTCCTCCTCCTTCCACCGGCCGGCCGACAAAGAAGATTCAGCTCGGGGTACCTATCACAAAAAGACAATGAAAGGAGACAACGGGATTAGCCCAGAATGTGCAGTATCAAATACAATAAATGAAATGGACATAAATAAAAGAAGATGAACACACCTTTTTGGTGGCTTTTAAACCCCTATTTATGTAGGTGTGTGGTGTGCATGCATGTAATGTGTAAAAATGTAAAAAGGGCAACGTAGGGCCCAAAAGGAAAATGGAAAAGGACCACGAGGGGTCCGGAGGGAGGAAAAGCGGGGTGCTTCCCCGAGGTGGCCGGACGGCGTAACGGCGTAGCCGGAGAGGACAACGAGAGGAGGAGGACGACGAGCCGCCTCCGAGATGTGCGAGTGACGTGGATGACGGCGATGTCGGGCCGGAGACGAGACGGGGATGACAAGGATGCAGACGGGACGCGAGTAGGGCTCCGCCGTAGGAGGATCCCCTCTCTCTCTCTCTCTAAAACCTCACACACACTCTCTCTCTCTCTCTAAAACCCCGACCAAAACCCCAAAATGAAAGCCCTCTTTTGAAAGAAGGCTGCTGGTTGAGTTTTTTAGGTTCTGGGTCAAAATCGCGTCCAGGATAGCCGCCGCTTTTAAAGAAGGTCGGTTTGATAAACGCGAATTGCTGAACCGCCTTAAAATCGCGTCCAGTACACTGGACGCGTTTTAGACTCGCATGGTTTCGAGGCAACTGACTCGTGAGTACGCTGTCAGCCGACGGGACGTTGATTTGACTTTTCTGAATCGCGTCCACTGAAGTGGACGCCTTTTAATGAAACGCGTCGACTGGAACGGACGCGATTAAAGAGTTAGGTTGGCGACTAGTTTAGCGACGGAACAACGACGGAATAGCGACGGAAAGCGCATGAATCGCGTCCACCCAAACCGACGTCTTTTAATGTTCTTCAAGAAACGCGACGACCGAAGTGGCCGCGAATTTGAAAGGCGGTTCAGCGACAGAATATTTTGGTCATCGCTAATCCGTCGTTGATTGGCGACAGATTAGCGACGAAAATTCATGAATTGCGTCCACCGAAACCGACGCCTTTTAATATTCTTCAAGGAACGCGACAACCGAAGTGGCCGCGAATTTGGAGGCGGTTCAACGACAGAATATTTTGGTCATCGCTAATTCGTCGCTGATTGGCGACAGATTAGCGACGGAAATTTGGCCGTCGCTATTCCCTCGCTGAGTGACCTTTTGCGACCAGACCCCTCCTAGGAGAAGCACCAAGAAAAAATGGGTGAAATTCAGAAATATTAGGAAAACACTCTTTCAGGGCAAAATGAGGGTCATTTGGGCGTTACAACACAACTCGAAAATTTGCCCGCGATGGAAAATTCGCGTGTCTACAGATGCCCAACCTTGACGTCTGCTTTGCAGGGGAGCGAGCAGAGGGACACGAAGTGGAGTGTAATGGAGTGAAAAGAAATGGAGCGTAATGAAAAGAAATGTAGTGTAGCGCAGTGGAGTGAAACGGAGTGGACTGAAAAGTAGACGTCAAGATTAAAAATAGACACGCGCTGAAGTGGCGAATGACTGGAGTTGTTCGTCAATTCATAATAAAGCTGCTCTTCGGAAACTCTTTTGGAGAGGAAACTCATCAATCAAAGACAACTAAGCTAAGGAAAGTAAAAGACAATGCAATGATCAACTTCCATCGTCGGGAAGTTCCTAAGGACGTAATCCGTTAGGTTTCACCTTCGTGTGGGGCTGCCACGGCCGGAGGTGGATCGAAAAGTAAAGTAAAGAAAATGACAAGGATCCATGATTGATGAGTTTCTCTCCGAAAAGAAGATCTTCAAACAACTTTATGATAAACTGAGTACTGGACTCTGAGTGGAATATTCGGGTTGCATTGGAATTTGAGCGCGGATGGCCCTTAAATTGCCTTGGAAGAGCAGATTTCACTATGATTTTAATATGCATGTATGCTGGGCTAAAGGGAAAAAAAGATTAAAAGGGGAGTAAAATATAACCAAGGATAATATTGTTTCGCCGGTGAGTCAGGACCAGGGTTTATGCATGGGTCCGTCGTTCCCACAAGCCAAGCGTAACGACCTATCCGTATGGCTAAGAATCCTCTGGGATTATCATGGTTTTTGATGAAGGGGAACTCTAACCCCAGATTCCTCAAAGCCACAAGGTCCTTGATATGCTCTAGGAGTATAATTATAGTAGATGCAGATAACTGATGGTGAAGGCAGCAACAGCCTGATTGCGCCAAATGAGGTGACTCGAATCCTGCGCTCAAAACTCGTTAGCCAAGAAAAAACAAACATCATGGAAAATAGCATTTAGCATGAAGCATGCAGCATGGATAAAGCGTTTAAACATCAAGCATGGCTCATTCAATTGGTTTATTTTAACCATGAGGATAAGTGGACTTGGCCAAAGATAAAGTGCAAGATAGGAGGGACCCAAGATTGGAAGGATTACTTCGATCTGACGCAGGAAGAAGGCGATTGCCTTGCAATACCATCAAAGATTTTTTTTGGATTATGGAAGATATTTGAATTTTTCTGGATTTTTTTTATAATATTTGAATTTTTTTGGAGTTTGGAAATATTTAATTTTTGTGGATTTTGAAAATATTTAGATTTTTATGATGTTTGAAATATTTTGATTTTTGTGGAATTTTGAAAACATTTGATTTTTTGTGGTTTTGAAGATATTTGAATTTGTTTGGAGTTTTGAAAAATATTTCAATTTTTTTTTTTTGAGGAATATTTGATTTTTTTGGAGAATTTAGAAATATTTGATTTTTTGGTTTTGGAATATTTTGATTTTTTATGATTTTGAAATATTTAATTTTTTTGTGATTTTGGAATATTGTCATGCCGTAGTGGCATTGAAAATTCTGAAAATTGTCCGGCGAAGGGGTCCTTTGCTACCTCCATTGTCATTAAAGAACGCCAAGAGTAGGGCGTGCAGTTTAACGTGGTGCCCACGAGCCGATTGCGCATGGTTAACTGTGTAACCATCAAAGCCACGCCTGAAAAGACAGCTTAAGTCTGATAAAGTGAAAAAGGAAGCTTAGGGATAAGCTAGGCATGGGTATTCGAGGAGTTGGGTTTGACTTCTTTCCTTGGCACAACCGTTAGAAGATTCTGTCTCATTAAGCACTTGGGCTTTTCCAATTATTTTGGAATCTTGAGTGATGACCACTTGATTTTAGGGACATGCGTACGCACGGGTCCATTTGGATCTCCGCGGGGACTTTGCCACTCTTTGTCATGCCCTATTGACTTGGTTTGTCTTTGACTTTTGCATGCATACGACCGGGTCCATTTGGATCTCCGCGGGGACTTTGCCGCTCTTGACATGCATTTTGGACTATAGATTTTTTTGATTGGTCATTTGATTTGCCCATTTGGAGGACGTTTCCTTATGACGGAGGTGTTTTAGGTTGGTTGCCTTGCCCAGACTGCCTCTACTACCCATACTTTGGCCGAATAGGAGGAGAAATAGGCTTTGTGCCATTCAGGCGCGGCTATGACGGTGACGGTGTCTACCGGGAGCAATCGGCTTAGGGCGCCGTGAAGTGTGTGAAGTGTGTGCAGGTGCCCATACCCAGGGCAAACCTTAATGACTCGGGAGAGAGTGCGGGACTCCTGGCGCGGATTTATCATAACGAAAAAATGCTGGGACAGCATGGCAATGCTAAACAAATATTCATCTTTTTAGGGATTTTCTCGACACTTGGTAGATAAAATTTTTCAAAGCAAGAACTTGGAGGATTAAAAGAAGACGAATGCCCATGCCCTGTGATGGGGCGGATGTGCCCTGCGTTGGGGGCAAGACTCGGGAGGTCTAAGGGAATTGACAAAATTCTTTATTCAAAATTAAAAGGACACGTGCGGGGAGGGCCGAAGGACCCGATTGAAAAATGGAGGTGACAATAAAACAAAAGACGAATGCCCTGCTGGGGGCAAGACCCGGGGGGTCTACACGAATTTACATTTTTTTTTTCGAATTTAAAACATAAGTGGGGACTAAAGCCCCTAAAACAGTACGAGAAGGGTCTAAGGACCCGATTAAAATGGAGATACGAAGACTACAAAAAAGACGAATGCCCTGCATTGGGGCGAGACTCGATGGTCTACACGAATTTACATTTTTTTATTCGAATTTAAAAACATAAGTGTGGACTAAAGTCCCTAAAGTAATGCGAGAAGGGTCGAAGGACCCGATTAAAGATGGAGAGAAAAGAAATGCGGAAAGGACGAATGCCCTGCATCGGGGGCGAGACTCGGAGGTCTAGAAGAATGTACATTTTTTATTCGAAATTAAAAACATAAGTGGGGACTAAAGCCCCTAAAGCAGTGCGAGAAGGGTCGAAGAACTCGATTAAAATGGAGAGGCGAAGACTACAAAAAAGACGAATGCCCTGCGTTGGGGAGAGACTCGAGGGTCTACACGAATTTACATTTTTTATTTGGAATTAAAAAGATACATGTGGGCTAAAACCCCGAAAACAGTGCGAGAAGGGTCGAAGGACCCGATTAAAATGGAGATGCGAAGACTATAAAAAAGACGAATGCCCTGCGTTGGGGCGAGACTCGAGGGTCTACACGAATTTACATTTTTTATTCGGAATTAAAAAGAAACATGTGGGCTAAAACCCCGAAAACAGTGCGAGAAGGGTCGAAGGACCCGATTAAAATGGAGATGCGAAGACTATAAAAAAGACGAATGCCCTGCGTTGGGACGAGACTCGAGGGTCTACACGAATTTACATTTTTTATTCGGAATTAAAAATATACATGTGGGCTAAAACCCCGAAAACAGTGCGAGAAGGGTCGAAGGACCCGATTAAAAACACATGGGTCAACACGGGAAAAAGAATTTGGAAACTCCGGAGGGCCCAGAGGGGTTTGGAGGAAAGGTAGGGCGCGATGCCCTGGGTAGGAAACAAAATCCGGATGGCCCGGATAGACGGAAGAAACAAAAAGGCCGCGAGGGGCCGACATGGAAGGTGCACAGCGTAGGGTGCTAAAAGATGTGCCACGTGGGGCACTAGATGAACAAAAATGGGCGCGATGCCCAGTGTACGCTGAAGGATCGTAAAATAAATGAAAATAAAATGCCTCCCGTGGGGAGGGAATGTGGAGAACCCACAGGTCTGTACTAAGCAATATAAAAGAAGATTCAAAAAAAGAGGGGGGTGAAGGTCCCCTGGCCTTTTGCCGTGCCCGGCGATTCGATTTTGACTTGGGGGTCGGCGTTGGGACCCTCAAGTATCCCCTCACAAATCTTACCCAGCGGGCAGATGGACGTGCTCTTCTCTTTGAATTGAACGGCTCTCGAAAATTAAAGGGAAATTGTTGACTTCTGTTAAAGTTTCGATGAAGAGTGATAACTCCCGTGGAATAAAATTCAGTGAAAGGGTGGGGAGTTCCACCGGAAATGTCAGAAGCAACAATAAAGGGACTGTGTCCAAGGAATGCATCGTGTGACATAAGAGGGGGCATGCCCCTTGGGTGGTAGATTGTGCCAATGGTTTGGCTTCGAAGTACGTGTGCACAATCTGCATGGTTGTTGCCCTCACTGGAGCAGAAAGGTGCAACAATGGTAACTCCCTTGAAATATGATTAAATGGACGGGTGGAGAGTTCCACTGGCTGAGTTAAAGGCAACAATGAGGGGTTCGTGCCCAGTGATTGTATGATATGTGATATGGAAAGGGGCACGACCCCTTGGGAAATCGATTGTGCCAATGATTTGGCTTTGGAGTGCGTAAGCACAATCTGGATAGTTGACCCCTTCACTGGAGTGGGAAGGTTCACAACAACGGTGTGAGGGGTCATGAGAGCTTGAAGGGAGAGATTCCCTATGAGTACTTGAAAATGAACCCGACTGGCGACGAGTATGATTGGCATATTCTTAGAAGGCCTTTTGACGGCCATGATTGGAGGAGATCCCCTGGTCTCTTGCCTTGCCCGGCGTTTGGGCTTCCGCTTGGGAATCGACGTTTTGACCCTCAAGAACTTCCTCATAAAATGCGCCCAGCGGGCCGGTGATCTTGCTCTTCTCCGAGGGATCGAGCAGCTCTCAATGATTGGATTGTTGACTTCCGTCGGAGTTTCAAACGGTAGTGGCAACTCCCTTGGAATATAGCTGAATGAAAGGGTGGGGAGTTCCACCGATCGAATTGGAAGCAACAACGAGGGGACTGTGCCCGAAGATTGTAAAACGCTTGATATAGAAGGGGGCACGACCCCTTGAGTAATTGATTGTGCCAATGATTTGGCCTTGGAGTGCGTGAGCACAATCTGGATAGTTGACCCCTTCACTGGCGCGGGAAGGTTCACAACAACTGTGTGAGGGGTCATGAGAGCTTGGAGGGAGAGATTCCCTATGAGTATTTTGAATTGAACCCGGTTGGCAGCGGGTATGATTGACATATTCTTAGAAGGCCTCTTGACGGTCGTGACTGGAGGGGAAGACTTCTGCTCGGGACATGTGCCCGGCGTATGAACAATGATTGGCATGCGGGGAATGTAATCGTGGAATTGAAAAGACATGCCCAGTCCCGGAATAATTGGCTCGGAAAATGTGCCCGGCATATTGACAATGACCGGCATGCGTGGAATCAATTCTGGGATTTTAAAAAGCATGCCCGGTCCCGGGACTTCCTTCTACTGCTGACGCGACTTTTTGCTCCTTGGAAATTTACGCCTGCTCCGCGCGGACGAGAGGGGATATGATGGGTGTAGTGGATGGTTGTATGGCCAGTGGAGGCGTGATGGATATAACATCAAGAGGTTGCTCGGGTGTGGTTGCCAAGGATTTTGGCGGTGTGGGAGGCGTAGTGATCGGTGTGATGGTGGGTGTAATGGGAGTGGGTTTGATGGGTGTAGGTTTGATGATGGTGGGTGGTGTAGGTAAATGGCGTACGGAGATGACCTGGGAAGGTTCATCATCGTAGCGCCAAGTGGTTTCGCGGGGTGGTTGGCGGCTGGCAACTTCGACCCGAGCAATGGGCTGTGATGGTAGTGGAGGAGATGGTTGTGGGGGTGGTGGTGTCGGCATGGGAGCCGGAGCAGGTGCAACATAGGGTGCAGAGCTTCTTCATAAAAGATAGGGGCACCGTAGGGCCCTGTTGGTGGTTGATGGGTTGTCCGAGGAGGACGAATCAGTGGACGCCTGGGTGGCGGCATGTCGTGGTAAATAGGTGGATTATGCGGAGGCGCATATGATGTGGATGGGGTATAGTGGTGAGGTGGATGGTGGATGGCGTCCACTGATTCGTTCTGACTCGGATGAATTTGGCTAAAATGAAAAAGATCTGCGATCGGGGAATCCATTAGATGGCTCTGAATATAATGTCCCCGCTCGTAGAGCTCTTCCATTGTTGTAATGTGATTCATGGCCAATATGTGCTTGAATCTCGGAGTAGAGTTGGAAATAATGATTTTGACTTGCTCTGACTCCGAGAGCTCATACTATAGGCGCATGGCCATCGACCTCCAACGGTCAGCAAACTGTACAAAGGCCTCGTCAGCCTCCATCTTCTCGGATGTTAGATCCGTGATAGAGAGATAAGGGCTGACGCGGTCTTTGTACCTCTGAAGGAATTTCTTATGAAGGGAGCGGAAGTCCCCTGCCTCACTTGGCTCTAGAGAGTAGAACCATTCGAGCGCAGGGCCGTCAAGATATTTTCTAAATAAAAATGCCAACGTGAGGGGATCACGTTGCCAGCGCGATGACTCATAGAGGAATTCTTTGACGTGAATGTAGGGATTACCCGTGCCATTGTACAGTCGGTACGACGGCATCTCCGAAGGAGGAACATAAATTTTTGGGAGAGCCGGCATGGCGGCAACGGGGTTACCCTTGGAATTTGAAAATTCATTGATTTGATTCTCTAGAGTGTTCAATCTTCGGAGAAGAGCATGTTCTGGAGAAGTGAGGGGCTGCTAGGCCTGTGAGGGATGGTCTATACGGACCGGAGCACGGACGTGCGAGTGGTTAGGGTGCCGGGGTGATGAAGGATATACAAGAGCAGGTGGCGGAGTCGCCAGAATATACATAGGCGGCTGCCTAGGAGAAGGAGGAGGAATCGGGGAAGGTGCCCCACCCTCAACTAAAGTCTATATCATATGGATTTGTTGAGGTGTGAGTTGATCCAGTGCATTAAGGACATTCTGCACTGTAGGATCCCTGGTCGAGGTAGGCTCTTGCCAGATTGTGATCGGTGGATGTGAAGGGACATCATGATGATCAGTGCGTGGTGTGCGCACATGACCGTAGGAAGTAGACGGTCGTCCCTCACAGTGGCGAGATGGACGGACATGGGATTGAGATGATAAAAACTGGACGTAATCCTCATAGTCCATATTGTTAGGATCATCATGATTATAATGGTTCATCTTAACAAGCAAGCAGACAAGTTGAATAAAGATTATTTAATCAGATGTAGTTCAAACAAGTTAGCATGATTAGCGCTTGTTTTTAAGAAGTTGACAATTAATTAATATGGATTTGGAATTGTTGTCACTCTAGAGGAGACTCTAGCTGTGTAAATGAAGAGTACTTTGGCATATAACTAGAATCACAGCTCACCACGTGAAATGGATATCTATACCTGGGTCACCGATAAAAGGTACCGCCTGCTCGGTCCGCCGTGAGGGAATCCACGGGGTACGAAGTCTTATGGGGTTCCGGAAGAAGGTTCACTGGTCCAAATGGACGGAATGCCCAATGGAGAGTTTGTCCTCACCGGAAGGGGTGTGTGGAGCCTAGGAATATGAGGGAAGGAGGTCCCCCGACCGATGCAAAATGCCTAATATGCAACAGTTTATAGCAAAAATGGCAGAAGAAGGTGTTTCTGTCAACAGTTAAAATCGCGACGAGCACAGCCGCCGCGACTAAAAAACGCGTCCAGTCACCGCGACGCAGAAATGAGAGCCCGCGTGAGGTCCCTGTGGACGGTTTCTGTAAACAAAAACGCGTCGACTTCTGCCGCCGCGACAATAACAAACACTAAATCGCGTCCAGTCTGGCGGACTCGAATAAAAATAGAAAACCCTCCACACAGAAAATTCAGAAAAATAAAAGACTGGAGTGAAACACGTCTGCTATACCCGACGCGATTCAAGCCAGTAACCCTACCCAACGAAAAAAAATCCAAACGACGCAAAAGGGCGGCAGCTGTCCCCGCTGCGATTCACGCCAGCAACCCAGAAATCAAAAAATTTCACATAATGAATAGAACACACATGCACACACTGATGAAATGAAATGAAATAAAACTCTAAACACAAATAACAAAACTAATCACTAATGACACAACTAAATAACACAACTAAACATGGATTTAAGTAATTAAAAATGATAAAAACACAATAAAATAAACGCCACGTGGGGCGAAAAAAGTGGCACACGTGGGTGCCGAAATGTAACGCCACGTGGGGCGTAAAAGAGGTACCCAGAGCTGAAAAAATGAGCGTCCCATCGTGATGGCCAAGTTGTAGATTCTATTTTTCGCTCCCGTCTTACGGGGAGGACGAAGAACAGTCCACACCAACAACGTGTACGGATACACGTGAAAAAAAGTGATAAAACAGATAGTGGCCCTTCGGGCGATTAAAAGACAATAAAAGCAAAAGACAAATCGTGATCGCCAGGTACTTTTCTTAAAAAGCACTAAAAGTAGGGACGGGTAGGAAAAGATGTGATGTGTACCTTTTTACCCGTAGAAAAGAAGCGGGACGTGTGGGCGTGGGTTCTTTCCTCCTCCTTCCACCGGCCGGCCGGCAAAGAAGATTCAGCTCGGGGTACCTATCACAAAAAGACAATGAAAGGAGACAACAGGATTAGCCCAGAATGCACAGTATCAAATACAATAAATGAAATGGACATAAATAAAAGAAGATGAACACACCTTTTTGGTGGCTTTTAAACCCCTATTTATGTAGGTGTGTGGTGTGCATGCATGTAATGTGTAAAAATGCAAAAATGGCAACGTAGGGCCCAAAAGGAAAATGAAAAAGGACCACGAGGGGTCCGGAGGGAGGAAAAGCGGGGTGCTTCCCCGAGGTGGCCGGACGGCGTAAAGGCGTAGCCGGAGAGGACAACGAGAGGAGGAGGACGACGAGCTACCTCCGAGATGCGCGAGTGACGTGGATGACGGCGACGTCGGGCCGGAGACGAGACGGGGATGACAAGGATGCAAACGGGACGCGAGCAGGGCTCCGCCGTAGGAGGATCCCCTCTCTCTCTCTCTAAAACCTCACACACACACTCTCTCTAAAAACCCTCTCTCTCTCTCTCTCTCTCTCTCTCTCTCTCTCTCTCTCTAAAACCCCGACCAAAACCCCAAAATGAAAGCCCTCTTTTGAAAGAAGGTTGTTGGTTGAGTTTTTAGGTTCTGGGTCAAAATCGCGTCCAAGACAGCCGCCGCTTTTAAAGAAGGTCGGTTTGATAAGCGCGAATTGCTGAATCGCCTTAAAATCGCATCCAGTACACTAGACGCGTTTTAGACTCGCATGGTTTCGAGGCAACTGACCCGTGAGTACGCTGTCAGTCGACGGGACGTTGATTTGACTTTTCTGAATCGCGTCCACTGAAGTGTACGCCTTTTAATGAAACGCGTCAACTGGAACGGACGCGATTAAAGAGTTAGGTCGGCGACTAGTTTAGCGACGGAAAGCGCATGAATCGCGTCCACCCAAACCGACGCCTTTTAATATTCTTCAAGAAACGCGGCGACCGAAGGGGCCGCTAGTTTGGAAGGCGGTTCAGCGACAGAATCGCGGCAACCAAAGTGGCTGCGAATTTGGAGGCGGTTCAGCGACAGAATATTTTGGTCATCGCTAATCCATCGCTGATTGGCGACAGATTAGCGACGGAAATTTAGCCGTCGCTATTCTCTCACTGAGTGATCTTTTGCGACCAGACCCCTCCTAGGAGAAGCACCAAGAAAAAATGGGTGAAAATTCAGAAATATTAAGAAAACACTCTTTCAGGGCAAAATGAGGGTCATTTGGGCGTTACAACGCAACTCGAAAATTTGCCCGCGATGGGAAAATTCGCGTGTCTATAGTGGGCGGTGGAATTGGATGAGTTCGACATCAACTTCGTCCTGAGGACGACAATCAAAGGCCAAGTTTTATTAGACTTCATCATCGATACCTCCTTCCCCATAGGGAATTTGGAGGAGGTTCAAGATTAGGCGAAACAAGCAATAACCTCGTGTTGGAATCTCACCATCGACGGCTCCTCCTGCATAGCTGGGAGTAGAGTCGGCTTCATCCTGGACCCCGGGGGGGAGATGCCACTAGAATATGCCCTCAGGTTCTCATTCCTAACATCGAACAATGTGGCCAAATATGAATCCCTCATCTTGGGATTATCCATGCCCCTCCACCTCGGCGCCAAAGATATAATACCCAAACAAATATAACAATACATAAAGTATATACGCAAATTTTAAAAGTTTAGGGAAGAGCATAACTACAAATCTTTAGGTTTAAGGTTAGAACTATGATTGATTAACTTAGAATAGGTTTTAGCTAAGTGCTCTAGAATTCTGTGGATAGGCGATGCTTAGGGGAAAACCTCCGGAAGAAGACAGAAAAAACAAAGAAGGAAAATAAAGTGTAAGACCCTCGAATTTCCGTAGTATTTCTTTCGTATTTATGTGTGTATATTGTGCTTGTGTATGAATGTACGTACTTACGTAGGTATTAAAATAGTATAATTACGTGTACATGTGTTTATATTAAACGTAAATAAGGTATGTATTGCATGATGATAGTATGAATATAATACCATGTACATATTGCATGTATAGAAGCTTGGTATGCATGGTTTTCTGCATAATTAGGGTTCTGGCCGAAGGCCTTATTGGCGTCAACCCCTGGCCGCTGAGGTGGTGTCAGCGTCCAACCCTGGACGCCAACACTCACTCCGGCGTCCAGCGATCTGGACGTCAACTTCTCTGCCCTGCATGCGCAGCAGAGCTGCTGTCTTCTGAAACAAGGCATGGCAACCATTGGGGGATGTCCCCCAACGGCTCCAAAACTGTCAGATCGGCATGGTGAGTGGGTGAAGGCCTCCCCTACTTCCTGAAACCGAAATGGCCTCTCCCCACTACCCATTTTCACACTTGCAAGAAGAGAGAAGAGGAGAGAAAACCCTAGAGCTTCCTGTGAGAAAACCTGAAGTTTGGAGGCTTTGATCCGGCGATCCAAGGCTTCTTCTGGAGATCTACTTCGACAAGGAGGAAGACAACATAACCGGCTACACATCCCCGGCCCTGGATTTCAGAGGGGAGCATCACAGAAGCCGGAGTGGAGGCATCTTGGAGGCTTCTTGGGACTGCCCAAGGAGAGCTTCTCCAACTAATTTGATCCCTTTAGGAGTTTTCCAAAGGCAAGTACCCCTTTCACATTGTCCATGTATGTGTCTAGGAGGTTTTTATCATTTTTATAGATTTTCCTCGTGTCCTGGATCCCCTACATTCACCATTATTCAGAGCTCGGACTGTGTTTTTACACAGGTCCGAACTTGACGGCAAGACCCATTGACGTTGAGATCTTGAGTCAGCGGCCAACGATGTTGCCGCCAACTCTTGTAAACGTCCGTAGTATGCCGTTTAGTTCTTCTTGACAGAACAGTGAACTGTTCTGCCCTATATCTTAATTTCCGGGTTTCTACGCATGAGGATATAATGTAAATTTTATATGTTATGTAAAATAGGTAATGTGATGTGTGTGGAATTTCCTGTATTTTTCTGTAGATGGCATAATTTATTAGAATTATTGAAAAGCATGTGTAGGAAAGAGGTCATGCTTGGTTAATTTGTTTTTCCATGATTTCTGAGGAGTTAAATGCTGTAGAATTTTATGAACCATGTTTATATGTATCAGTCCATGCCCTGCAAATTTGGGAATTTTCCCATATCCATGTGAATTCTTATAATTCCTACAATGAGAAATAGAAAGCATGTGTAGACCTTGTGAAAATTCTAGTAAATCATATGTTGGGAAATAAATTCGGAAAAAATTTCTGTGCTAATATGTATGTGTGGTTCATGACTGTGCATGATCAAATCTGAAATCCATGTCATGTTCTATGTGGACTTAGTTTAAGAATGGCATGAAACTGAATGTTTTAATTTCTATAAATGCATGTGAATTCAGAAAAATGTGAAAATTTGTATGTGTGTTATTATACCCGAAAACAGCATGTGGTAAAATTTTCGGGAAAATTTGATAACAGTAGCCTACACTATGAGATTTTCATGTGAAAATGAGTATAAACACATGTATCATGATTAAGGTTAGATAAGGTGTGTTCCAATTAATCCATGAGAGCTACTAAATGCTTGAATTCTGTTATTAGTAGCATCATGCTAGGGATGAATAGAACCATGTGCATAAACAAGAAAGTGTGAAAATCATATGTGAAACATGTGTTAAATCGGAATGTGTAATGTGTAAAATGTGCCGTGTGTGACACTGCTTCCATAGAGGGCTGTGGAACTGTATCATGGAAAAGTCCCCATGAGAAGGTTCAATGTGTTAAGATATCCTAAGGGCATTAGGATGAAATCCTGGAGGTGGACAAGTACCACTGGTTAGGGTGGAGACGTGTTCTCCCGGTCTGCGCAGTGCCAAGAGTCATCACTGTATTGCCTAGGTGATGTGCTATGTGTTATGTGTATGTGATGTGTCCTTCTAGTGGTGGTTTGGACTATGTGTCACGGCAAATAAATTGTGAAATGTGTATATGTGAACATGTGTAAATTGTGTATATATATGTGAGCATGCAAATGTGAAATGTGAAATCATGTGAACCATTTATGTTAGAATGTGAACATATGTACATGTGAAATGCTTGAAAAATGAACCATGTGAAATATGGGAATGTGTAACCATGTGAAGTGAATGTGTTAGGATATGTTACGTAAATTCATGCTATGATATTTCTAATCCCATATAAATTGCTATCATGTTATAGTCAAATTGGAAGTGTAGTCTTCATGTGATTAAATGAGTAGAAAGCATGTGATAGGAAGTGTTATTTGAAACATCTTAAACCATGTACCATGTGTTTTGATTTTGTAGAAATACCATGATAGGTTGTCTCTCATAAATGTTCAAGCATGCTATATGTTGCCTTGCAAATTGAAATAGTAGACCCTACTATGATGTATGCATGAATGATGTGTATGGAGCTACTTGCTGAGTCCTTTAGACTCACTCCTTGCTTCGGCGTACAGGTGTAGTTGGTGACACACCTTTGGAGGAGACAGTGGAGAGCGACTCCGAGCGTGGAGATTAGCGGTGGAGTTGACGTAGTGTCCCTTTTTGTTTCATAGTATGTGAATTGTAGCTTGTATTAGAGTTATCATTATGTAATTGTGGACAAACTATGTATTAAATGTAGAACTTTAATTTTGTGGACAATGTAGCTTGGTTTAATTTCAATTATGAAAGTTTAGTCTTTTATTTTGTTATATGGATCATGTATGATAAATGTGGATGATGGAATGTGATGACAGTTAGTCCTTTACTTCCGCGACTCTGTATCTATATTTGTGTATATCTCAATCATGTGATAGTGTTGGGTAAATGTCCCACTGTGATAACCTTTACTATACCGACGTGGGTTGGTATAACCGTACCGGTATAATGAGGGTCGTCACAGAGATTGGTATCAGAGCAACCGATTGAGATCTTACATAAATATACATGAATCATCATCTTCATTGCATGCTAAATCCTTATAGATTGTCCACATGGGTAGAAATGACTAATAATGAATGGAAGATAGATAAGAAAATGGATAGAAAACTTAGTAACCTAACTCTAATGGTGGCTGAAATTTTCTGACAGCCATGGCTTCCCGTGGACGACGTGGAGGTGCGCCAGCTCGCGACGACGAGCAGAGGCGTGATGGTCAGGCGGAGCAACAGGCCCCAGCACCACGAGGCCCTGTGCTTCCCCCACCGCCGCCTGTGGACTATGGAGTGTTCATGCAAGGTCTGGTGCAGGCCATGCAGACCCAGGCACACACTCAGGCAGCACTTCAGGCCCAGTTGGAGGCCCAGGTAAATTAATAGAATAACTAAGTAGTCTGCTATTTGAATTGTATGCTATTGTGTTTATTGTATATCGTTTGTTGTTTAATGTAGCAGGCTCAGGCCCCAGCTCAGGACCATGGTGGACCTTCCATCATGGAAAGATTCAAGAGGATGCAGCCACCCTCTTTTAAGGGGGAGAGCGATCCGTTGCTAGCAGAGAGTTGGATGAGGGAGATCGAGAAAATCTTCCGGGCCATCAGGTGTGTGGATGAGGACAAGGTTACCTTAGCCACCTACATGCTACAGGTATGTGTTAGTTATGTGTTTCCTATTCCCTGTTAAGTTGAAGTTGTTTAGCGGTGCTCATGAAGGTTATGTTGCAGGAGAGAGCTGATGTGTGGTGGGCTTCGTTACTACGTACGCGGTTTGAGGATGGTGCGATTGATGTCGCTTGGGACGAGTTCGTGAGGCTCTTTCGGGCCAAGTTCGTCCCCGAGCACATCCAGGACAGGATGGAGCAGGAGTTCCTCACTTTGACTCAGGGCTCCATGACCGTACTTGAGTATGAGGCCAGGTTTGCAGAACAATCTAAGTATGCACCCCATATTGTGGCGGATGAGCGCAGGAAGGCAAAGAAGTTCGTGATGGGTCTCAAACCATCACTGAGGACGAGGCTCTCAGCGCAGCCTGCAGACAGGAAGGCGAAATGGAGCAACACTTGGAGGAGAAGAAGGCTTCGCAGAAGAGGCCGGCAGCAGCTTTCCAGAGGCAAGATAAGAGGAAGACGGTGTACCAGACACCGCAGAAATCATCGACAACCAGTAGCTATCAGGTACCTTCTGTACGTTCCTCTGGTGACAAGAAGGAGTGCCCTCATTGCGGAAGGGCACATGGTGGTACAGAATGTTGGATGATAGCGGGCAAATGCCTAAAGTGTGGGAGCAGCGACCACAAAATCAAGGACTGCCCTAGGCTTCAGCAGGGAGCTCAGCGAGGAGCGCCAGTACCAGCAGTGGCGGCAGCCGCGCCAGCGACAGGGCGACCAGGAAGGCCTCGAGCCCCGGCTCGAGTGTTTGCGTTAGCTCGTGAGGACGCCGAGCAGGCGGAGCATGTCACCGAAGGTACAGTCTTACTTTTCGGTGTGCACGCTCGGGTTTTGTTTGATACGGGTGCTACTCACTCGTTCATTTCCGAGCGGTTCGCTAGGCAGTTAGCCCTAGAGTCAGGCATAGAGTCTGAGGAGTTAGAGGTTCCTTTGTCTGTGCACACCCCTGCGGGTACGGTATCGACTAGGAAGTGTATTCCGTCGTTACCTGTGTGCATTGAGGATAGATTCCTAGATGGGTGTTTCTTCTTGCTAAAGATGAAGGACTATGATTGCATTCTTGGTCTGGATTGGCTAGAGGAGCATTATGCGCTAGTAGATTGTCGTAAGAAGAAGATTGTTTTCCGCATTCCTGGCGAGGACGAGTTCTCTCATCCCTTGCCAAAGAACTTAGCGGGAAAGTTAGTTATCTCTGCCATGAAGGCGATGCGTATGGTGAACAAGGGATGTGACGCATTTCTTGCCAGCGTTATGCTAGTACCCGATGCTAGTCCGTCACGGACTCTTGCAGAGATCGATGTGGTGCAGGACTTTCCAGATGTCTTTCCCGATGACTTGTCTGGATTGCCACCGGATAGGGAGATAGAGTTCACTATAGAGTTGCTTCCAGGCACCTCTCCTATCTCAAAGGCCCCATATCGGATGGCACCTGCAGAATTAGCCGAGTTGAGGAAGCAATTGCAAGAATTGCTTGATAAGGGATTTATTCGCCCTAGCGTTTCCCCTTGGGGAGCACCTGTATTGTTCGTCAAGAAGAAAGACGGGTCACTTCGGTTGTGCATCGATTATAGGAAGCTAAACCAGGTGACTGTGAAGAACAGGTATCCCTTACCTCGCATTGATGATCTGTTTGACCAGTTGCGAGAGGCATCAGTCTTTTCCAAGATTGACTTGCGATCTGGTTATCATCAGTTGAGGATTAGGAGTGAGGATGTGTCCAAGACGGCGTTTAGAACCCGTTATGGACATTATGAGTTTTTGGTTCTTCCCTTCGGATTGACCAACGCCCCTGCAGCGTTCATGGATCTCATGAACCGGGTGTTTAGTCCGTATTTAGATAGCTTTGTTGTTGTGTTTATTGACGATGTATTGGTCTATTCTCCGGATGAGGCCACGCACCGTCAGCATTTGAGGTTAGTCTTAGAGGTTCTCCGTGAGCACAAGCTGTATGCGAAGTTCAGCAAGTGCGATTTTTGGTTGCGCGAGGTTCATTTCCTCGGGCATGTTATCTCCGGCGCTGGTGTAGCTGTTGACCCAGCGAAGGTCCAGGCAGTTATGGATTGGGAAGTTCCCAGGACCCCTTCGGAGATTCGTAGCTTTATTGGGTTAGCTGGTTATTATCGGCGATTCATTGAGGGTTTCTCATCCATCGCCGCCCCCTTGACAAAGCTGACTCGGAAAGGTGAGAAGTTCGTGTGGT
Source organism: Colocasia esculenta (assembly GCA_014218235.1). Classification (NCBI taxonomy): domain Eukaryota; kingdom Viridiplantae; phylum Streptophyta; class Magnoliopsida; order Alismatales; family Araceae; genus Colocasia; species Colocasia esculenta. The sequence goes on along the minus strand of CM024760.1, from coordinate 53,141,293 downwards.
CTGAGGCATGTGAGCGTAGCTTTCAGCTATTGAAGGCTAAGCTTACTTCTGCTCCGGTATTGGTATTGCCTAGTGGTCTAGAGGGCTTTGCCATTTATACGGATGCATCTCAGATTGGTTTAGGCTGTGTGCTCATGCAACAAGAGAGGGTAGTAGCTTATGCTTCTCGTCAGTTGAAGGAGCATGAGAGGAACTATCCGACTCATGATTTGGAGTTAGCAGCTGTGGTTCATGCACTAAAGATCTGGAGGCACTACCTTTATGGTGTCAGATTTGAGGTGTTTACCGACCACAAGAGCTTGAGGTATCTTTTCTCCCAAAAGGAATTAAACCTGAGGCAGAGAAGATGGATTGAGTTCTTGAAGGACTATGACTTCGACCTTCAGTATCATCCTGGAAAGGCGAACGTCGTAGCGGATGCTCTTAGTAGAAAGAGGTCTTCGCTCCAGCAGGATTGGAAGATGTTGGAGGATGCAGCGTGCTCTATGACCGAGTTAGAGCCATCGTTGTGTCAGGCTTTTGTAGCTCAGCTATCCCTTAGATCCTCAGTCTTGGATGAGGTGATTGAGCAGCAGAAAGCCGATCCTAGATTGTTAGAGTTAGTAGGTAAGGCGGGCATTGCTCGTGATGAGGACGGTGTGATTAGATTTCAGCACCGTGTTTGTGTCCCCGATGTAGTAGATGTCCGTGAGCATGTGTTAGCGGAGGCTCATAGATCGCGATTCTCTATTCATCCGGGTAACACTAAGATGTATCAGGATTTGAAGAGATCATTTTGGTGGTCCGGCATGAAGAAGGATGTTGCGGATTATGTGTCTAGATGTCTAGTATGTCAGCAGGTGAAAGCCGAGCGGCAGCGACCATCCGGCCTTATGCAAAGGATGGATATCCCCGTATGGAAGTGGGAAGCTGTCACTATGGATTTCGTATCGGGTTTGCCTCGATCTAGAAGGGGCAATGACTCGATTTGGGTAGTTGTAGATAGATTCTCGAAGACTGCTCATTTCTTGCCTATGAAGAAGAAGCAGTCAGTAGAGAGCTTAGCTAGATTGTATGTTAGTGGTATCGTTAGGTTGCATGGTGTGCCGAAGTCGATCATTTCGGATCGAGATCCGAGATTTACTTCGAGGTTGTGGAAGGGTCTTCAGGATGCGTTAGGTTCGGAGCTTAAGCTCAGTTCGGCGTTTCATCCCCAGACCGATGGACAGTCCGAGAGGACTATCCAGACGCTCGAGGATATGTTGAGAGCGTGTGTTCTGGATTGGAAGGATGATTGGGAGCGTCATTTACCTCTTGTGGAGTTCGCATACAACAACAGCTTTCATGCTAGCATTGGAATGGCTCCATTCGAGGCGTTGTATGGTAGGCCCTGCAGATCTCCTTTATGTTGGGAGGAGACTGGTGATAGGCAGTTGATCGGACCGGAGTTGGTTCAGGAAACTTCGGATAAGATCCAGCTTATCAGAAAGAGGCTTGTTGCGGCACAGGATAGGCAGAAGAGTTATGCCGACAACAGGAGAAAGGATTTGGAGTTCGAGGTTGGTGATCATGTCTTCTTGAAGATATCGCCTACTCGAGGTGTTGTTAGATTTGGCAGGCATAGCAAGCTAAGCCCCAGATTCATTGGCCCGTATGAGATTCTCAGACGTTTGGGCAACGTGGCGTACGAGCTAGCATTACCCCCAGCTTTGGCTAGCGTTCACCCGGTATTCCACGTATCTATGCTCAGGAAGTATGTCCGAGATCCGTCTCATGTGATTAGTCACGAGCCAGTGGAGATCCAGCCAGATCTTTCGTATGTCGAGCAACCGGTAGCCATTCTTGACCGGAAGGTGCAGCATCTCCGGAACAAGAGTATCGCGTCGGTGAAAGTTCTATGGCGGAACTTCTCACGTGAGGAGGCTACGTGGGAGCTTGAGGATGCGATGAAGAAGAAGTATCCCCTTTTGTTTGAGTAGTGTCGTTCTAACTTCGAGGACGAAGTTTTCTTTAAGGGGGAGAGGGTGTAAGACCCTCGAATTTCCGTAGTATTTCTTTCGTATTTATGTGTGTATATTGTGCTTGTGTATGTATGTACGTACTTACGTAGGTATTAAAATAGTATAATTACGTGTACATGTGTTTATATTAAACGTAAATAAGGTATGTATTGCATGGTGATAGTATGAATATAATACCATGTACATATTGCATGTATAGAAGCTTGGTATGCATGGTTTTCTGCATAATTAGGGTTCTGGCCGAAGGCCTTATTGGCGTCAACCCCTGGCCGCTGAGGTGGTGTCAGCGTCCAACCCTGGACGCCAACACTCACTCCGGCGTCCAGCGATCTGGACGTCAACTTCTCTGCCCTGCATGCGCAGCAGAGCTGCTGTCTTCTGAAACAAGGCATGGCAACCATTGGGGGATGTCCCCCAACGGCTCCAAAACTGTCAGATCGGCATGGTGAGTGGGTGAAGGCCTCCCCTACTTCCTGAAACCGAAATGGCCTCTCCCCACTACCCATTTTCACACTTGCAAGAAGAGAGAAGAGGAGAGAAAACCCTAGAGCTTCCTGTGAGAAAACCTGAAGTTTGGAGGCTTTGATCCGGCGATCCAAGGCTTCTTCTGGAGATCTACTTCGACAAGGAGGAAGACAACATAACCGGCTACACATCCCCGGCCCTGGATTTCAGAGGGGAGCATCACAGAAGCCGGAGTGGAGGCATCTTGGAGGCTTCTTGGGACTGCCCAAGGAGAGCTTCTCCAACTAATTTGATCCCTTTAGGAGTTTTCCAAAGGCAAGTACCCCTTTCACATTGTCCATGTATGTGTCTAGGAGGTTTTTATCATTTTTATAGATTTTCCTCGTGTCCTGGATCCCCTACATTCACCATTATTCAGAGCTCGGACTGTGTTTTTACACAGGTCCGAACTTGACGGCAAGACCCATTGACGTTGAGATCTTGAGTCAGCGGCCAACGATGTTGCCGCCAACTCTTGTAAACGTCCGTAGTATGCCGTTTAGTTCTTCTTGACAGAACAGTGAACTGTTCTGCCCTATATCTTTAATTTCCGGGTTTCTACGCATGAGGATATAATGTAAATTTTATATGTTATGTAAAATAGGTAATGTGATGTGTGTGGAATTTCCTGTATTTTTCTGTAGATGGCATAATTTATTAGAATTATTGAAAAGCATGTGTAGGAAAGAGGTCATGCTTGGTTAATTTGTTTTTCCATGATTTCTGAGGAGTTAAATGCTGTAGAATTTTATGAACCATGTTTATATGTATCAGTCCATGCCCTGCAAATTTGGGAATTTTCCCATATCCATGTGAATTCTTATAATTCCTACAATGAGAAATAGAAAGCATGTGTAGACCTTGTGAAAATTCTAGTAAATCATATGTTGGGAAATAAATTCGGGAAAAATTTCTGTGCTAATATGTATGTGTGGTTCATGACTGTGCATGATCAAATCTGAAATCCATGTCATGTTCTATGTGGACTTAGTTTAAGAATGGCATGAAACTGAATGTTTTAATTTCTATAAATGCATGTGAATTCAGAAAAATGTGAAAATTTGTATGTGTGTTATTATACCCGAAAACAGCATGTGGTAAAATTTTCGGGAAAATTTGATAACAGTAGCCTACACTATGAGATTTTCATGTGAAAATGAGTATAAACACATGTATCATGATTAAGGTTAGATAAGGTGTGTTCCAATTAATCCATGAGAGCTACTAAATGCTTGAATTCTGTTATTAGTAGCATCATGCTAGGGATGAACAGAACCATGTGCATAAACAAGAAAGTGTGAAAATCATATGTGAAACATGTGTTAAATCGGAATGTGTAATGTGTAAAATGTGCCGTGTGTGACACTGCTTCCATAGAGGGCTGTGGAACTGTATCATGGAAAAGTCCCCATGAGAAGGTTCAATGTGTTAAGATATCCTAAGGGCATTAGGATGAAATCCTGGAGGTGGACAAGTACCACTGGTTAGGGTGGAGACGTGTTCTCCCGGTCTGCGCAGTGCCAAGAGTCATCACTGTATTGCCTAGGTGATGTGCTATGTGTTATGTGTATGTGATGTGTCCTTCTAGTGGTGGTTTGGACTATGTGTCACGGCAAATAAATTGTGAAATGTGTATATGTGAACATGTGTAAATTGTGTATATATATGTGAGCATGCAAATGTGAAATGTGAAATCATGTGAACCATTTATGTTAGAATGTGAACATATGTACATGTGAAATGCTTGAAAAATGAACCATGTGAAATATGGGAATGTGTAACCATGTGAAGTGAATGTGTTAGGATATGTTACGTAAATTCATGCTATGATATTTCTAATCCCATATAAATTGCTATCATGTTATAGTCAAATTGGAAGTGTAGTCTTCATGTGATTAAATGAGTAGAAAGCATGTGATAGGAAGTGTTATTTGAAACATCTTAAACCATGTACCATGTGTTTTGATTTTGTAGAAATACCATGATAGGTTGTCTCTCATAAATGTTCAAGCATGCTATATGTTGCCTTGCAAATTGAAATAGTAGACCCTACTATGATGTATGCATGAATGATGTGTATGGAGCTACTTGCTGAGTCCTTTAGACTCACTCCTTGCTTCGGCGTACAGGTGTAGTTGGTGACACACCTTTGGAGGAGACAGTGGAGAGCGACTCCGAGCGTGGAGATTAGCGGTGGAGTTGACGTAGTGTCCCTTTTTGGTTTCATAGTATGTGAATTGTAGCTTGTATTAGAGTTATCATTATGTAATTGTGGACAAACTATGTATTAAATGTAGAACTTTAATTTTGTGGACAATGTAGCTTGGTTTAATTTCAATTATGAAAGTTTAGTCTTTTATTTTGTTATATGGATCATGTATGATAAATGTGGATGATGGAATGTGATGACAGTTAGTCCTTTACTTCCGCGACTCTGTATCTATATTTGTGTATATCTCAATCATGTGATAGTGTTGGGTAAATGTCCCACTGTGATAACCTTTACTATACCGACGTGGGTTGGTATAACCGTACCGGTATAATGAGGTCGTCACATAAAGGCTAAGTCATCATTATTGCCAATGGAGCCCTTCGAAAGATTTAGGAGTCTCGATTTTAGAGACCCTAAGAGGCTTATTAATAAAGAGAACCCCTCTTCTCTTCTTGTTACTTCGGTTAGCCACTAAAAAAGGGAGACAAGAGAAGGAAAGAAGAGGAGGGAGGGTCGAATTTAGAAGAAGAAAGGTAGGCTAGGCATGGAGTTGAGTTGTATGTTCTTGTTTGCACTTGTTCTAGTTCGACCATGAGCTTGTTCTTGCTTCAACTATTTATGATTTAGTCTAACTTGATTGTTGTCGGTCTTCCTCCATTAGCAAGAGACCTTTTCTTAGTCCCATTGAGCTCTATATTCTACATGCACAAGTTATCTTTTGTTAACCTGTAACTTTTTCAAATTCGAAATGATACGTTAAGTTCTCTCTCTCTCTAGGGTGGTTTAGACTACTTATGGTAGGCATCATCCATAGTAGTCAACTGTGACGACGGTTTAACACACTAAAATTGTTGTCGGTGGTTTGCATCCTACATACTTTTGTAGGTGGTTTGCATCCTACTTTGGCGGGTGGTTTGGCTCAGCTTGTCTGGGCACATATTGTTTTGACAGGTGGTTTGTTTATATGCATCCTATTTTAGCAGGTGGTTCACATCCCCATGAGAGATATTTCTACGATGCCATATTGTATGTTCTGAACTTAAGTTTGATATGCACTCAGATACAAGTTATGCTTATGAAATTCATAAGATTCTTCATGCAATCTGATGATAAGAATTCATTTATGAATATCAGTCCATCTATTCGTGTGAGTTGTTTTCTTAATACCAATCTTCTATGTGAGATTTCCTTTGAAATCTGTTTAGTTTTTCATGCTATCTATTCATAATAACTCTTTTTGGATATCGTTCTGGATTAAAAATATATTTTGATTTCTATTCAGAACAACTTTTAGTATCCTTTGTTTAATTTGTCTTGTGTTACAAGTAAGATGATTCAATAACATGTCTATCTACTGAGTTTTAGGACCCATGCCTCATTTTCCCCCATTTTCTTTCAGATTCAGAGTTAGGAGTTTAAGTGAATAAACTTAATAGTTTTGTTGTAGGAAGAAAGGAAAAGCATATGGTTTGGTTTCATTTTTGTGTGCATTTGGGATTGCGGGCTATTTTTGTAAAGAAGTTAGAAGCCCTTTTTGTTATGAGGAAGTCCTTTTGGTTATGTAAAAGAAAAACTTTATAGACTTTCTATTTTGTAAATATTCAGTTATGAGTATAATATGTTGGTTAGTCACAATATTTTAGAAATGAAGTGAGTATAAGAGTAAATGTTTCAATTTTTAGTCTTAAGTATCCCCATATTTTTTTTCCAAGTCCACATCGACTATAGAACAAGACCCACATCAATTGATGATAGAGTAGCCAATCAATTCTTGAAGAGTTGTGTATCGATTGATGAATAAAACCCCTATCGATTGATGGATAAGTTGTTTTCCGATTGGAGAATAAAAGGCTCTTCCAATCATTTAGTGTTAAGTGTCCTTCTGATTGCCAAGTAAGGGCTCCAATTGATTAATGTTTGGCCCTTCCGATTGGTGAACAACTTAAAGAGGACCTATCGATTAGTGATAAGTCTTCCGATTGATGTTATAATCTATCGATTAGTGAACATTTTGTTTCGATTGGTGAAGTTATTACATCAATTGGTTAACAAACATACTAATTGGCATTATAAACGTATAGATTGGTGAATAAGGTTCCGAATGACATTGTGTGTGTCACGTCCCGAGAATTACGCAGCGGATATTATTTCGAATAATTCGAGTCGATAATTCGAGACGTGGACAGTCGGCAAATAAGCCTCTAGCTAGCACGCACTAAATGTGTATCAACACAACATCATAATAGGGCCCATATGTTGAACTCAATATAACTTGTATTCAAATCTCAACTCTTTGTGTTCAAATGGAAACTAGTACAAGACTAAGACTCAATAAAAGCAAAAGTACATAATACCTCACTTCCTACTACATTGTTCTAACACTCAAAGTAAACTAACTATAGATAGACTCATGTTTGGAACGCTCTTCACTCGGACGCATTCCCATCCTCGACTTGCTCTTCCTCTTGAACTTCATAGTCACCTAGATGGGGTAAAAGTAGGGAATGAGCAAACTAGCCCAGTAGGATTTATATCTCAATGTGCGGGCAATGATATAAGTGATTAGCAATTTAGAACTAGGCAAGTACGATGAATGATATGCAAGTACGAATAAAACTCGTTAAAACATGATATATAAAACAAGCTAGAGAGAGAGATCATGATAGAACAAGATTGATGAACAAGATGACAAGAGAGAACTAGAAATAGATCACTTTGTACAAGCACGCAAGATTTCACTTGATGTTAATAGCTTTCAAGAACGCAAGATATCACTAATTGCATTAAATGCAGGATGGCCATATCACGCAAGCAAGCAAGCAAGCACGCACGAGCACGATCAAGTAACACTAATCAGGCACGTAGACACCAATGTACACCAAGAAAAGATCCATCAAGAATGTACACCAGGACACGTGTATGTGGTTATGTATCTATCATTCAACACGCACGCACGATTTTCCCAGTGCAGATGCAACGCCAGTAATCATTATACCCCATGGTTAACAGTATATCTATGACTCGCCGTCATTGGGGCTAGATTGGAGCCCTTGGACACACGCCGTGCCCTGTCAGCATCTCACTTAAATTTTTAAATGTAGATACCCACAGTCATTTATAATGGCCAATGAGAGTTTCAATAAGTAAGCATGTGTAATGTCATGTTCGTGATGATGATGGGAACAAGTAATAGGTAATTGAACATGATTTCATGATAACAATGGTCAAGAGATAAATTCGGCAGCATAACGGTACAATTTATACTTTCGTTCAATCTTTACATTAATGGCTTTAGTCTAGTTTGTAAGTCACACTCACGAGATCAAGAAGAGAAAGGAAGTGCACGCTATCTCCAGGGAACTTCAATGGTACAACCAACTCGTCGGCCATGTGGGAATCCATGGTCAGAGGAGATTTACGAAGGCCTTGGAAAAAGGTCGCTAGTCTACCGATTCGGAATGACCGGTAGAGAGTTTCCAATTTCCCAAGAAGGGCTACCTAATAGTGCTAGTGTGTAGTGCGGTACGCGTGTCTCAATTCTCAAACCATCGGTCTCAAACTCGTATGAAGCACTTAACAATATAACATTGAATAAAATATGCACTTTAACTAATCATGTTTTGCAAGATTTTATGATAACCATTATCATTTAAACATGGAGGAACAGTAGGAAGATTAAATCACAAGTAGAACGAATGGATCATAGCATTTAAGGAGCACTTAGAATAGCATTCATGTAATTAAAGCTTTTAAATGGGTTAATCAATTTTAAGCCATTAAATAACAATCATGTCATGATCAGACTCAAGACAGGTAACTTACACAGTAATTATCATATTTAAACAGACCTTGGGTATATGCAGAAAACTTTGTAAGAAAACAGTGGTTTCAGGTAAAATTCTGAGAAGACGACAGGGCTATATAAGGAAGGCGACATGGTTGTCAGATTGCGACAGGACAAGGGCCGCGAAGGGATGGCTAGAAGGCGACAGGGGGTTGTGAAGAACGCGACTGGGCGGTCAGATTCAGACAGTATGATCGCGACAAAGGACTTGTCGCAATCAGGTCGCGACATGTCGGGCTGTCGCGACGAGACCTCGGAAGGCGACACATCGAGCCGTCGCATTCACAGGGTCCGTGCCTGACCCTGACAGAGCATGGACAGTGCCTCGGATTGCGGACCTGTCTTTCCTTCTTTTGACATAGGGTTGTTCTAAAATAGAGAACAAATTGCACAGTGCGTGAAAAATAACGAAACCAGTTTTAAAATAACCTAGACATACTAGGGTACTTCCAGTAAATCGGAATTGAACAATAAAAATGGTTTCGATAGGTTTTGATCATGGGGAACACAAGGTCAGACCAAGGGTAACTTGAAAACGTAATTTTATGCAGTAACCCTATTACCACGCTTATAACTCTCTAACTAATGAGATTTAGACAAAATGTTCAACATGAAACCTGACGAGGACAACTAGTAGAATAACTTTCATGTTATGAGTTTTCTCTAATTCGATCTGGAAACACATGCAACATATTAAGAACGGGAAAAGCTCTAACAATGCGCGACTTTGGCAAAACGCTTATAAATCAAGATCTACTAAATGAAATTCGATGAAACCAGTGGGAAATGAAAGTTAACTTGATGCTCTACACATTGGTATAGGATATGTTAAGGTTTGGCCCGAGAAAACCTACCTTATGGGTTGAAGAAGTCCCGTTATTCCAGAAAACCCGTGTTCAGACCACTTGGAGGAAAACGCTTACTACTCCGTGTATACTGCATGGAATTTGGGCATTCCACTTCGCTTAGAATGTAGACTTGACTTTCTTTCCAGGGGTATAGGCCTTGCAAGGTTTGGTTTAGGTTTGACTCACCTTTGGTCGACTTCAAGAGAGTGGTTTGTGCAGGTCGCAGCATACGAGAAGGGGAAGAAGAAGAGCTTGGTATGCTTGATCTCCTACTCTCCAGCCACCAAGAGCTCCTCCACACGACCCCAGCAAGTTCTAACTTTGTTCCTAGGGTTTGGGTGAAGAGTATTTAAGTAACCATGGTGTTTAGGAGTCCTATTATAACTAGGAAAAGAGGATTTCGGGATTGGCATGTTTGGTTTCCTATTTTTGATGATTCCCTCCTCCCTTTGAGTGTGTGAGGCATTAGGAAACCTCCCATCATAGTTAGGCACGAATTTGGGTTGCCATGAATGCATGATTGCATCCCAATTCAACTCTAATTGCTTCTTTTTAATTTCAGCTTATTTATGGTTACGAATTTCTATGTATTTTCTAGATTTATTTGATTTTTGGGCCAAATGTTGCCCATTGGCCCAATTATGATAATGGGTCATCAATATATAATGTTGGAAGTCTCCCCAACACTTTTATTTAATTTTTGATTGCGTCGTATTTCCGTGTTAACGATTTTTCGACTTGTTTCCTTATTTAGATAATTAGTCGCAATAACTTTTAAACCTAGCCCAAATAATTTTTTATTGAACCAAATTTCTTGATGGGTCATTAGAGGATATTATTTGAAATCCATTTATGATTTTTATTTAATTTCCTGACTCGTCCAAGTATGTGTGATAATGATATTTCGACTTATTCATGAATTACGATAATAAGTCGTGAAACACTTTAAACTTAGCTAATCCAATTTTTCTTGTCACAAATTTCTTTGTGAAACGTTTAGTAACAATATTTAGGGTTGATTTATAATTTTTACGAAATTTTCTGATGTGTTTTAGCACATGCGATAATGATACGTATGTTTTAAATACTCCGATATTATGGAAATTATTTATTTCCATTTACTTTGGATTAAAATTTCCGGGGTGCTACAGTGTGCATTCTGATTAGTGAACATATTGACCCTTTTACTATTCTAATTAATAAATATTATAACGATTAGTGTTGTTGGCGGTCCGATTAGTGACCAAGGACTTAAATTGCTTTGTTTAGCCTTATGAGTGTTCCGATTAATGACCAGAAAGGCTATATATCATACTCTGAAATGTGAAAAAAACCAAGGAATCAAGTTAGCTCTTCGGTTAGAACTATACCTTCAAGAAACTTGAAGAAGATGAAATCAACCTAAATCTCAATCTAGGAATGGAGGAGATCCACTCTCTCTACCTAATGTAAATAATAATAATAATTAAACAATCCACCAAATGAAAATAGGAAGGGAAGAAGAACAGAGGAAGAAGAAGAAAATGGGGTACCTTTGAAGAGAGGTGGGTTGTTGGTTGGGGGGGAGGGGGGTTGTTCTCGGGTTTTGAGGGACTTCAGAGAAGGGAAAAGGGAAGGAAGGGACATTAAATCATGGTTGGCCGTACCACAGTGGTACGGTGGATCCGGCACGTGCCAAGGCATTTGTGAGCCCTGGCACCGTTGAGTCACCGACGAAGTGACCCCCGGTGGTACGAGTCGGACCGGAACGACTCGGGCGAGTCGATCCAAATCCAAACCCGACCAGACTTGGAGTGGTCCGGTCAGATCCCCCTAAATATCCCCTTTCCTTTTCCCTTCCCTCATTCCCACTCCCACCCGACAGCTCTAGGTAAGGCTTCTTCCACCATTTCTCTTTCTTCTTCCTCTCTTCTATTTTGCTTTCTATTTTCAGATTTTTTTAGTTTGGAGACATTTTTCTTGCAGAATTTTGGGATTCTTCAAGCTTCTTCAAGGTAAGAGATATTATCCTCGATCTAGTATGATTTCTTCTATTTTGGGGGATTTAGAGTAAGGTAGTAAGGTCTTCTCTCCTACATTCATTATAAGTGGTTATAAAGTATTTGCAACAACTAAATCTTTAGATCAATTACATTTTACACTACATTTAAGATTTATGTTGAATAAATTTGAATTTAAATAATTTTTTTATTTATATTTATGATAATCATAAAATTTGTATGATGTTGTAGAAACCTTCTAGGAGTATAATTATATCATTTTCATGCATAAGATTGCATTATTGTTATTTGAGACTATGTAACTATAAAAAAATGTTATTTTATTTATAATAATAATTTGATGATTTAACACAAGTAGATATATAACGAAAGTCCCTACAACGACATTGCCTTGCAAGTTACCATCAATGGTATTGCATGTACATTCATTATTCAAATTCTACATTGAAAAATGATGTGGTTTTGATAATAAATGTGAGTTGGCTACAATGATATGATGTCATTTCAATGATGTGTCATTATAGATGCCTCCTAGAGCTTGTCATAGTGATGATGTTGGGTGGCAATATGGGACGATGCTGGAGGGCAATAGGCATTGGTTCCAATGCAACTACTGTACCATGCAATTTCACAGTAGAGGTGATCCCGATTGAAGAAGCATTTGGCTGAAGGTAAAGGTGTAGGCTACATGTGGATTGTGACTTTCGTCCCATAAAGAAAAGATGAAAAAGAAAAAATAGAAGGTAAAGGGCACAACGCTTGGATAGGAGGGTGATCATCAGAGACGTATGGGTCTCGAAGAAGTAAATAAATGACAAAGATGTGATTGCGAAAAATACCTTTTTAGCGAGGAGATTGCACGAGACGCAAGTTCTCCTTCTTCTACGGATAGGTCGGCTAATGTAGAAGGCTTCTTTGATTACCCTTGTAAGAAAACACAACAAAAGATGAAAGATATGGATTAGAGACAAGTTGTGTAGAATCAAATTCATATAAATAAATGAACAATGAAAATTATAGAGAAGAACACACCTTTTGGTGGTTTATAAACCCCTATGATTAGGTGGGTGTGCATGCATGAAAATTCAAATAAAAGAGTATGTGTCGTGATGATTGAGAGGAAAACAAATGAATAAGAGTGAGAAAGAGGTTGACTTCCCCTTATGGCTAATGGCGCATGGAGCAAACTGAATGGAAGAAGAAGAGCCTGACGGTGCTGCAACTCCTGGAGACTCGACTGTTGTGAAGAGGAGGGCGACTGTTGTGGAGAGGAGGGCTATTGCTTCAAAGCTTGAGGCGAAGATCTGGCAGCATCTCCCCTTGAAAAGAAACCTCTCAACTCACTGGAAGAGGATATCTCGCAGTAGCCAACGTCTAAAACTGATGAACCATAGGTCTATTTATAGGGATTTGGGGCTCAAAGTTCGAGGTGGATTATTACCCTAAATCGTGTTAGCCTTAGTGGACACATTTCAGTTGAATTGCGTTAGACCAACCAGACGAGTTAATGAATTTCTAAAATACTTCATATTCTGATAGAAAATAACAAGTTGAATCTTGTCAGGGAGAGCCGACATGTTTATGAATTTCCAAAAATGATTTATGAAAAGTTGCCAAAAAGAAATTTAGTAAGTCAAATTGTGTTAAGGGTGCATGACGTATTTCAGAAAAGGCAATAAATATTTCCAAAAACCAGAAATAGAAATTGCTCAGAAATATGGAAGTTTAAGTCGCGTCGGCTGATGACGTGTTTCAAAATATTCATTTTGCCAGATATAGAAATAATCGATCTTTTAGAAATCATGTCATGGTTGGCGTGATTCAGAAAAGGACCAGAGACTATTGTATTAAGCCAAGGATAATTAGGGGAAATCTAAAAGAAATTGGGGAAAATGGTAGAGACCCAGAAAGGTGGAGAAAAGTACTCACAAAGTGCAAAATGGAGGGCCACTTGGGGTATTATGGTGTGATACGAGATTTGCTCAATGTGGTATCAATTTTGACATGTCTACAGTTGCTCCACCTTGGCGTCTGCTTTGAAAGGGAGTGACACAAAATAGAAAGAAATGAAGCATAGTGGAATGAAGCGGAGTGAAGTGGAACAAAGTGGAAAGAACTGATAAGCAGGCACCAAGATGTGATGTGACACACACTATGACAAGACATCACCACATGATAGGAATTTTTCGTCAACTCCAAGTGAAATAGCCTTGGAAGGGAAATCCTTAAAAACAATAATGTTTAGGTGAGGAAAAGTGTGTACGCAACACATGAAAGAATTTTGTGCATGTGGGCATACAAGGAAAATAGGTAGATCAACTTCTAGCATAGTGGAAGTATCACAAGACACAATCATGTAGGTTTCACCATTGGGGAGCGGTTAACAGTTTGTGGAGATGCTGCAGCCAATATGGATTTAAGGAAATAAAAGGATGAGTTGGAAGGTGATAAGATCCAAGGGAGTTCAAAGGGAATCAACCCAAAGGAGGCAACAAAGGAAACTGAGTACTCAATTTGGAATATAATATCTCACATTACTTGGAAATAAAGATAGTGGCTCTCAAAATCGCACTAAGGGAGTGGTTTTTCACAGTGAATTCAAAGACCTACATGAATGCATGTTGGGCTAAGGAATGTTGTGTTGAGTGTGTATTGGAAATTCTTAATGATGATCTTTCAATGATGACTAATGAACATTAATCATACTTTGATTTTGATGATGACATATTGGACATATTGTACATATTGAATATATTACAATAATGCTCAAACAACATGTTATTGATATTTTATATCTAATATTTTACTATTAATGACATGTTTTGATGGTCTACTCTTCATTCATACAGGTTTACAAAGTTCTTGTAAAAGTAGGTCAACTCTAGTTGACAAATAGGTCGACTCTAGTTGACAGACAGGTCGACTCTAGTTGACAGACAAGTCGACTCACAAAGTCTTCCCAGCAAGTTTCTGAAGAGCAAATGTCAGTTGTGTCGACTCCATTTGAAGATGAGGTCGACACTAGCATCCATCCAGTGAACCAGTTTTGGAGGAATGCACAACAAGTCGACTCTAACAGTTGAACGGATCGACTCTAACTATTGAGCAGGTCGACACTAGTGGTATATCAGGTCGACACTAGTGTTCTGCCAGTGAGATGCTCTTGGGGATTGGTCTGTAGTGTCGACTCTCTTAAAGACTAGTGTCGACTCACTTATGTATACAACCCAGAATCGCACAGAGCATCATATCCAACGGATGTGATCTCTTTCTGAGAACTTTATGGAAGATGCTAATGTAGCAACCCAATATTTGAAAATAAATAAATAAATAGAAATAAAGAAAAAAATGAATTAAATAAAACTCAATAAACATCAAAAAGTAATGAACTTGATTTGATTAGCTCACTCAAAGGCTATTGTGCCAAATTAGGAGTATGGGTTATGGAGCAAGAAGAAATACCCCTAAATTCGTAATAAAAATGTATATAAAATCAAAAAAGGTAAATTAGGGTTAAGACTAATGAAATTAACCATGAATGGTAAGCCAATTTGTGACCAGCCTTGCTGGGAGCTTACCTAATGGGATTGCTACTCCAATTGGGTGTAGAATCTCCAAATATGGAAGGAAACCAGCCATACCTGCACCCCACCTTTCCTAGTTGTAATAGGACTTGAAATAAACCCTAGACATATAAGTAATCCTCATAGAACTAAAGGGGAAATTTCACCATCGTGTTGGGGTCGTGGGAGGCTAAGCTAGGGCACCATAAGCAGAGGAGAACAGCTGGAGAACAGAGCTTCTTCCTCACCCATGCTCTGCTGAGACCTGTGCAACTGACCGGTGTTAGGTCTTCTCAAAGGTAGGTATTCTCAGGCTAAAGAAGATTTAAACTCATACCATCTTGTAGTACATCTTGTCTAGCTTCGTTCCAAGTGATTTGCCTAATTTTCATTATGTATCCATCGAGTTATAAGCGTTTTCCCATCATCATGCAAGTCTGTGTCGTTTCTTGTTCATACTAGTTTGCATGCCTACCAAGACCAAATTGATTCAGTACAAAGGCATAGTTCTCTTCTACTTGATGTCCTCTACAAGTTTCATGTTCACCACCTTTTCCCAAGAGTCCTAGATTTCGAGTTATAAGCGTTGCATGAAGATCGCTACCTGGTTCCATCGTTCTCGGGTTGAATATTGAATCGTGACAGAGCCATACGTCGCATTTCAATCGACTGGTATCACATCGGACATGACCGTCATGTTCACCTAAAAGGTGACCATCCATGCCGTTGTGTTTTAGCTAGGGTTTCTCTCGTACTGCGCATCAAACTATGTGCCCTTTGACTGTCAGAAGTTCTCTAAAATGCGACCACGAAGGTCATCACGTTTTACCATTGTTTCCCACTTTTGGGGAATCGTGCCCTTTTGAAAAGTTAGGGTTTGCCTGAACGCGTTGGTCCTTGTTGTCGCGTTTCTGTCCAGAGTCGTTGTCTATTAAATGCGACCATCATACCCGTCGTGATTCAACTGTATTATTCCAGCAACTGTTATTGTTCCATTTAAATGATTATTTAGGCTTGGTAAGCATGTTTATACCCTGTAACACTGTTTAACGAACAGTAATTAACCATGTTAACAAACTTTGATGTACGTCACATGTTTTCTTTAATTTAAAAGTTAATGTGCACGATCATTTCATGTTTTATGATTCTCTCACATACACACACTGAACATATATCCTTGCCATGAGACCCTGCAGAAAATATGTGAATAATGTATCTAGTGAATTACTTAAATAATTGCACATTACTAACCCACAGTAATAAGTGACATTGTCTTCGTTTTCTCACATGGATTTGGAATAGCCGCTCTACTATTCTAGAATTCCTCTAGAACGTCGAGCAACTCGTTTTCTCTACACACTACTCTCTTGACAAGTTGGAACCTCTCTGTTGGACATTCTGTTCTGGCAGACAAGGGACATTTTGTTAAGACCTCTATAAGACTCCGTACTCTGTGGATTCCCTCATGGAGACCGAGCTGGTTGTACCCTAACACCTATAACACCCTTAGGAATCAATATGATCCAAACGGCATTAGAAGTTCTATCTTATCTTGAATCACGCCGGACCTCTGGACCTGTGCATCACGTGGCCAGCAGAAGGTTAGTGAATTCCACCTGACTGCCAACACCAATTGCGCGTGTTGTGCAACTGTTACTATCGCCCGTTTAATCGACGTTTTATGTGCAATGACCTTTAGCTCTCATTTATACTCCACTCGCTCATCTATTCACACTCTCTCTACTATCTCATCTATTCATCTAGTACTCTTATCTATTTCTTGGTACTCTCTATTGGCCATGTGACTGATTGTCTAAAGATAAACAATATAACTAATGCCTAGCAATATAAAAGGGCCCGATCTGGTCCTGGAAGGTGCGCCCAAAAGTGCTAGTGCCCGCGGGAGTTAATTGACCAGAGTGTTTGGCATTACACTCAAGTGCTATCTATCTCGACTATCTATATGACAATCAAAGTGCTATACTATACTCGTTGTGCTATTGATATACCTTGTGCTATTTGTGCTATGGTCATTCTACTTTGTGCTATATTTGGAAACTTGTGCTATTTCATTTCACATGCAATCATGTTATCTATTACGTTACTTGACTCTCTCTCTCTATCATATAGTAACTCTACTTTTAATACATTAATCATGTAAAGTTACTCGCACCATGAGATATAAATCTTACTGGGCGTT
Source organism: Colocasia esculenta (assembly GCA_014218235.1). Classification (NCBI taxonomy): domain Eukaryota; kingdom Viridiplantae; phylum Streptophyta; class Magnoliopsida; order Alismatales; family Araceae; genus Colocasia; species Colocasia esculenta. The sequence continues at coordinate 53,124,122 of CM024760.1, read as the reverse complement.
GTCGCTTACCCTACGTTATTTGTCATTGTGTTCTTAGGTGAGGCTGAGGAGAATAAGTACACTCACGAGGATGGGGAAGACCAGGAGTGATCCAAGAGTACCATGATGCCACTATGTTATCCTAGATGTTTAGTTAGTCGTTTACTTTCCTTCTATGTATTAGAGTCAATTGGGCCCTATGTTATGGCTCTGCATTATAGAATGTAATAGAAAGTAGTTGAATTATCAATGAAAGGCATTTGATTTCGTATTATTTAATTGTCCAATGGTTTGACGTTATTCTATGCTCTATACTCGCTCATTTGCAACTGCCTCACATTCTGATATTCTGCGTCGGGGCGTGACATTTTTGTGGTATCAGAGCCTAGGATATCCTTACTAGGATAATTAAGTCTAGGATGTTCTAAGACAGACTGTCATGACACGTGTTTAAGTCAACTATTATGTCTATGTGAGATTTGGGTAGAACCCAGGGTTAAGATCTAAAAGATATTCACACACGCACGAATTAAACTCCATATCAATGTCCTAATGATAAGCTACTTTTGTAGGAAACTTAAGAAAGTTAAGATGACTGCTGAACGTGCTCAAATGAGGGGCATGCAATAAACAATCCAAGAACTCACTCGTGCACTTCTGCAAGCTGCACAAGGAGGAGGAGGAAACCGCGGTGCAGGCGAGCTACATCGTAATTTCGGAAGCTTAAATCCGCCAAAGTTCAGTGGTACAACTGATCTGGATGAGGCTGAGCACTGGCTGAAGGAGACAGAAAGAATTTTCCATGTCATGCATTGTGCAGCTGGGGACAAGCTGCTACTAGCTACATTTCAATTGGAGATGGACGCTCGCTCTTGGTGGGAGTCAGTAGAAGCAACCAGGGTGAATGGTCAATTCACCTGGAATGAATTTAAAGAAGCTTTTAATTCCAAGTACTTCTCCTAGCGTGTCCAAGAGAGGAAGGCTGCGGAATTTGCTGCTCTTAAACAGAGGAACCTATCCGTGGCTGATTACGAAGCACAGTTTTCTAGATTGGCCCGCTATGCTGAACATCTGGTGAATATAGAAAGAATGAAGGCTAAGCACTTCCTCAATGGCCTTAAGCCTCAGTATATTACTCAACTGGCCCCTCTCGACATCCAGACATATGCCGAGATGGTGAAGAAAGCTCAATTGTTAGAAGATGCTACGGACTTCACGGATCGCATCAAGGGGAAGTTCGTGAAGAAGGAACTGACACCTGGTCTGTCATCTACCAAGCAACTATTGGTAAGAAACGTCCTTTCAGCATCATGGAAGGACCCAGTCACGAAAAGAAACTCAAGGTTTTTGTTCCCAATACTCCAGCAAAAAGCAACTGTAAGCACTGTGACAAGCCTGGTCACACCGCTGATGAGTGTTGGAGAAAGGTTGGTGCATGTCTGTGCTATGGAAGCCACGAGCACCGTATCCGCGAGTGCCCGCTATTGAAAGAGCATGAGAGGCACACTAATGTGCCTAAAAAATAGGGAAGACTGCAAGCCCTGTGAGATGAAGAACATGCTAAGGAAGGTGGCGTGGTAGAAGGTACCCTATAAGTTTTCTCTCTATCAGCATTTGTTTTATTTGATATTAGAGCAACTCATTCATTCATAACTCAAAACTTTGCTGATACTCTGAATATTAAACCTGTATCTATGGGATGTGAATTCTTGTCACAACACCACTGGGAGGGAAAGAGAAATTGAACAAATATTTTCCATCTGTCGATGTAATGATCGGAGAACATAACATAAAAGCCGACCTGGTATGTATGCCCATGGAAGGCTATGACGTGATTCTGGGAGCCGACTAGTTGTCTACTTATGGGGCAAGTGTCGACTGTAAGAAAGGGAAAGTTACATTTAGTGAAATCCCTAAGTTGTCATTCACTGGAATTAGACATAAGAGACCGATGTCTCTAGTCTCTGCAATACAGGCCCACAACCTGATAAGGAAAGGTTGCTTTGCTTTCCTTGCGGCCGTAATAGTTGAAAAGAAGGGTTCTAAGATAGAAGACATACACACAGTCCAGGACTACCCAGATGTGTTCCCCGAAGATCTGCCAGGGATTCCCTCTGAACGTGATGTCAACTTTGCTATTGAGTTAATCCCTAGAGCTGCACTGGTGTCGTGTCAACCGTACCGGATGTCACCTGCCGAATTAAAGGAACTAAAGGTACAACTAATGGAGCTGTTAGAGAAGGGGTTCATCAGACCAAGTACTTCCCCAAGGGGAGCACCTGTGCTGTTCATTAAAAAGAAAGATGAATCTATGGGGCTATGTATCGACTATCGACAACCAAATTAGCTAACCATCAAGAATAAGTACCCACTACCTCGAGTCGATAAACTTTTCGACCAGATATCTGGAGCTCAATATTTCTCCAAGATTGACCTCCGGTCTAGCTATCATCAAATGAGGATCAAGGACAACGACATTTTCAAAACGGCATTCAGAAGCAGATATGGACACTATGAATTCATTGTTATGCCTTTTGGTCTAACCAATGCTCCTGCATCCTTTATGCAACTCATGAATAGCATATGCCGACCATATCTTGACAAGTTCGTGGTCGTCTTCATCGATGACATCCTCATATACTCCAAGACCAAAGAAGAATATGAAGAACATCTGAGGATAGCCCTGCAAGTCTTGCGAGACAACAAATTATATGCCGAGTTGAGCAAGTGCGAATTCTGGCTCGAATAAGTGTCCTTCTTGGGCCATGTCATCTCAAAGGATGACATCTATGTTGATCCTTCCAAAGTTGAAGCTATACTTAAATGGGAGAGACCAACTAATGTCACAGAAATCAGAAGCTTCTTAGGACTGGCTGGCTACTACAGGCGGTTCATAAAAGACTTCTCCAAGATCGCCGTTCCTCTCACGCATCTTACATGAAAGGAGAATCCCTACTCCTGGAGTAAAGAGTGTGAGAAGAGTTTCCAGACTCTAAAAGAATGTCTGACCTCAGCCCCTGTTCTCACTCTTCCAATAGAGGGAGAATGTTTCTCTGTCTATACCGATGCCTCAGGAATTGGGCTAGGCTGTGTATTGATGCAGAAGGAGAAAGTCATTGCCTATTCTTCAAGACAACTGAAGACGTATGAAGTCAACTACCCTGTGCATGATCTAGAGTTGGCTATTGTGGTCTTCGCTTTAAAAATCTGGAGACATTATTTGTATGGTGAGCAATTCATAGTCTATTCAAACCATAAAATTCTAAAGTATTTATTCTCCTAGAAAGAACTTAACATGAGGCAGAGGAGATGGCTTGAATACTTGAAGGATTTTGACTTCAACATCTAGTACCATCCAGGCAAGGGAAATGTCGTGGCTAATGCTCTTAGTAGAAAGCCGGTGGCATCTTTATCAAGTCTAATTCTTGGTGAGATGCAACTACTAGAACAATTCGCAAGATTAGATTTGAACATTGAACATAGGGATGATCGAGTCTTGGTTGCCAATATCAAGATTCAGTCCGACATGCTGGCCGAGATCAAAGCACAACATGACAGGGACCCATTCTTGGTTCGTGTCAAGAAAACCTTAGCTGAAAGACCTGATTTTGCTATGACTGAGGATGGAAGGCTGGTATTTCAACGAAGAACATGTGTTCCGGATGATGAACAACTGAAGAGGAGGTTGATGGATGAAGCTCATCAAACTAAATATACTATTCATCCTGGAGGTACCAAAATGTTCAAGATATGAAAAGAACATTTTGGTGGTCGAACATGAAGAGAGAGGTTGCCGAGCATGCTACTCATTGCCTTACTTGCCAACAGGTAAAGGCAGAACACAGGCGCCCTGTGGGCGTACTCAAACCATTAGATATTCCAGAGTGGAAATGGGAAAGTATTGGCATAGACTTCATCATGGGTTTACCCAAGACTCGTGGTGGACTCGATGCCATATGGGTTATTGTCGACCGACTAACCAAGTCCGCACACTTTCTACCTATCAAAAGTAAGTGGTCTTTGGAGGTATTAGCCGCTTTGTATGTCAAAGAGATTATGAGACTGCATGGAGTTCCATCATCCATTGTCTCAGATCGAGATCCTAGATTCACCTCTCATTTCTGGAAGGGACTACAGACTACACTTGGTAGTAAGCTCAATTTTAGTACCTCATTTCACCCGCAGACTGATGGGCAGACTGAGAGAACCTATCAGATTGTAGAAGATATGTTAAGAGCCTGCACCATAGATTTCCAAGGCTACTGGAATGAGCACTTATCCTTGATTGAGTTCACCTATAACAACAGTTACCAGGTGAGTATTAAAATGGCACCATTCGAAGCACTCTATGGTAAAAACTGTAGATCTCCTGCATACTGGAATGAAGTTGGGGAACAACAATGGCTAGGCCCGAACATAGTACAAAATACGACCAAGGATATACAAGTGATTCGAGATCGGCTCAAGATTACTCAGTCCAGACAAAAGAGTTATGCTGACAAGAGGAGGAGAAATATAGAATTCCAAGTGGGAGACCATGTACTCCTAAAGGTATCTCCTACCCGTGGCATTTAAAGGTTTGGTGTTAAAGGAAAGCTCAGTCCTAGATTCATCAGTCCTTTTGAAGTGCTCGAGAGGGTTGGTGAAGTTGCTTACCGGCTGGCGTTGCCACCAAATCTGGCATTTGTATACAATGTGTTTCATGTCTCTATGCTTAGGAAATATGTGTACGATCCTACTCACATCATTCTCCACGATAAGTTGGTGTTGAACAAAGACACGACTTATGAGGAAAAGCCAGTCAAAATACTAGAACAAAAGGTGCAACAACTCAGGAACCGTCCCATTCATGTGGTAAAAGTTCTGTGGAATAATCGGGGATCAGAAGAAGCCACATGGGAACCTGAAGGAATCATCAGGCGAAACTACCCCGACCTTTTCGGTAAGACATTCACTCCTTTAGGGTCATATGAATTTGGGGACCAAATTCTTTTTAAGAGGGGGAGGATGTAGCAATCCGATATTTTAAAATAAATAAATAAATATAAATAATGAAAAAAAATGAATTAAATAAAACTCAATAATCATCAAAAAGTAATGGGCTTGATTTGATTAGCTCACTCAAAGGCTATTGGGCCAAATTAGGAGTATGGGTTATGAAGCAAGAAGAAATACCCCTAAATTCGTAATAAAAATGTATAGAAAATAGGAAAGGGTAAATTAGGGTTAAGACTAATGAAATTAACCATGAATGGTAAGCCAATTTGTGACCAACCTTGCTGGGATCTTACCTAATGGGATTGCTACTTCAATTGGGTGTAGAATCAAAATATGGAAGGAAACCAGCCATACCCACACCCCACCTTTCCTAGTTGTAATAGGACTGGAAATAAACCCTAGACATATAAGTAATCCTCATAGAACTAAAGGGGAAGGTTCACCATCATGTTGGGGTCGTGGGAGGCTAAGCTAGGGCACCATAAGCAGAGGAGAACGGCTGGAGAATGGAGCTTCTTCCTCACCCGTGCTCTGCTGCAACTTGTACAACTGACCGATGTTAGATCTTCTCAACGGTAGGTATTCTCGGGTTAAAGAAGATTTAAACTCATACCATCTTGTAGTACATCTTGTCTAGCTTTGTTGCAAGTGATTTGCCTAATTTTCATCATGTATCCATTGAGTTATAAGCGTTTTCCCATCATCATGCAAGTCTGTGTCGTTTTTTGTTCATACTAGTTTGCACACCTACTGAGATCAAATTGATTCAGTCCAAAGGCATAGTTCCTTTCTACTTGATGTCCTCTACAAGTTTCATGTTCAGCACCTTGTCCCAAGTGTAACGACCCGACCTCCCAGACCCCTGCCAGGGACCCCCGAAGGTCACGCCACCACCCACGGATCCGAAGACCCGGAAGGGGTAGAATTTAGTCTAGTGAGATAAGCAATGAATTCAAATAACTATAACAATAAAGTTTTTACATTAATAAAGAAATTATGTACAACATGTCCCAAATAAAAGTACAGGTACAGAAAGAAAGGTGCAGTCCCTAAGGGGCATACCCCGAGGACTTGCAAAAAGGCCACTCTCAACTCACAGTACAAGAGCTCTCATGCTCACAACTCACACTGTTGGCATCGCACGGCGAACAAGCCACCACCATGACCGTCCGGCAACGAACTCCTGCGACAGCGAGTCCCTACCTGAAGAGAGTAGTGGGGGTGAGCCTCGCGAACAAGGCTCAGTAGGGTAACCAGTCCCTTACCAGCCAGAGCAGCAGGAACTCCAACAAAATGGAAGCAAGACTACTCTACAAAGTAGTAAGCGAGAAACGCCTACCACAGAGTACTACAAAGCAGCGGAACAGAGTAAATACAATGACCCACAACCTGGGTCGGGCCAAACACGACTCCCGTAGAACCAGCGGAGACAAACACATGCGGAAGCAACACCTCGGCACACACCCGCCGAGACAAAGGAGCTCACGGAACACCGGAGCAACCACGTGAGACCAGAGTCTCACGACACAAGCACCAACATCTCGGACCTCCACGAGGTCGGGAAGGAACAACCAGGTGTCACCGCGAGAGACACCGAGCAACCACGTGATAAGCACCATCTCACCATAAGCACGGCCACCTCAGACCTCCACCCAGGTCGAGGGCCCACAAGCAGAACCACCCTGGACCTTGGCCACGCCACGAGGTCAGGGAACAACACCCTCTGGTACCACCATGAACGGCACCGAGGAACGGGTTACTGAACCAGCGGTCGGGTGCCTACACCAGGAACCTCGAGAGAACCTGCAGAGCGGAAACCACTAAACACGGCCCATGAGGCCAAACTAACCAAGCCCACAGAAAGTAGGACACGGCTAGGCTACAACCACCGTGTAAACTAAGGCAACGAGAACATAAACTCGGAAACAGCATGTGAAGCAATGTCACAACAAGAACAACCAAGCCACCGCCACAGGCAGCTAAGAGAGGGACACACAGTCCACCCCTCTCGCTCACCGGCCACCGACTCTCGCCTACAACCTCCCTGGTAGAGTGAGGCTAGCGAGTCACAACCAAGAACACAACCACAAACCACCGCAGCCCGGCCAAGCTGCGGTCCCACGCCTGACCTCCCTACGCGGCTCCGGAGCCAACGCAGAGTGAGGCAATGAGAAGGACTAGCTGGTCCACACCGGAAGAGAACCTCAACCACCTCGGAGACCCAGACTAGCTAAGAGAGCTCTACAAACAACTCACGCCATTGTCCCCACCGTTTTCCCCTTCTGCTCCAAGTCCGTGACTTGAGCACGCCCGCCGCCTGGAGTAACTCCCTCTGACACAGACGTGCAGGGCTGGGGGTCCCAGGTAACGATAACAACCTGTCTCGCAGACAAGCCCTCAAGTGCCGAGCACCAGGCGAAAGAGAACTGGTGTGGCAACCACCAACAGAAACAACACAGCTGGCTTGTATCCGAGACAAGCCCAACAGGTACAGGCACGCACGGCACCCCTTCCGGAAACCCCCAGAAAGGGCCGTCAGCCAACGCCGGCACACACGGCACAGCCCGAGAAATCGGAACACACTAGATAGAACAGAAACCAACGCTCTTCTAATAATCGATTGAACAACAGACAATCGATTATTAGATAGATGCGAGCCTCCTAGCGACACCGCTAGGACACGGCCACGAAGGTGTCACCTTCGGTCACTGAACGCAGTGAGCCAACCTGCCGCGTTCCCTACCAAAAGGTCCTAAGGGCAACCCTGCCCTGGGGCACACACCGACACGCCAACCGCGGCCATGGAAACACCCGAGGTGCGCCAGGTCTTGTCGCGCCCTCCTCACCCATCGCGATACCATCGTGATGGGAAGGGCAACCGTGACAAGCGGGTCGCGCCGAGGAAACATGTCGCAACAACCAGGTTGTCGCAACAAGGCAAAGCGCCGCGACAAGCTTGTCGCGACAGGGCTGCGCGTCACGACAACAGCTTGTCGCGACGGGCAACCGGGTCGCGACACGACCCTTATCACGACGGCCAACCACGCTGCGATAAGGTCACGTCGAACCGGGGAGACGCCTTCTCTGATGTCACGACGTGCTCGGCGGTAATGACATCAACTAGAAGGCCGACCGCCGGGATGCTACATCCTGGGGTCCCCCCACACGCTACAAACACTACAACCATGGGGAGGGGAGCATGGGGAAAGCATTTAAAGCATGCAAACACACAAAGGGACTTCAAATCACTCGGATTGGAAAGGGCACAAGAATCCCTACTGATTAGATGAAACCAAACCCCCAAGGGGCCTTCACGACGAGCTCGCCACCTCCTCCTCGCTCCCACGGCGCCGCTCCCGCTCCGCACGAGCCGCCGGCCGCTCCACCAAGATCCACCGCCGAAGAAAGAGAGGGGGGAAGGCCTCTCCACCTCGGAGAAGAGAGGGAACGGAGGAAGGGAAAGAAAAGGGAAAGGGGAAACCGGCCAAGGCTTTTTAGCCTCCGGCCCCCAGAACGCGACGAGGCGGGGCGTCGCGATACAAACCATATCGCGACGGCCGCCCAGACCACGACTAGAACGTGCCCAACCGGGGCGCCGTGACAACCCGACAGCCGCTCTGACCCGCCTGCCACTCTGACAGGCTAGTGGTCGCGACCTGGATGACTGTCGCGATGGGCAGCTCCGTTCAGACACTAACGCGTCGGCCATTCAGGAAGCGTTACCGGCCAGTCATCTAAAACACACAACAGGGGAAAATCGAAAGCCCGAGATGTTACACCAAGAGTCCTAGATTTCGAGTTATAATCATTGCATGAAGATCGCTACCTGGTTCCATCGTTCTCGGGTTGAATATTGAATCGCAACCGAGCCATACGTCGCATTTCAATCGACTCGCATCGCGTTGGACATGACCGTCGCATTCACCTAAAAGGTGACCATCCATGCCGTCGCATTTTAGCTAGGGTTTCCCTCGTACCGCGCATCAAACTGTGTGCCCTTTGACTGTCATAAGTTCTCTAAAACGGGACCACGAAGGTCGTCGAGTTTTACCATTGTTTCCCATTTTTGGGGAATCGTGCCCTTTTGAAAAGTTAGGATTTGCCTGAACGCGTCGGTCCTTGTTGTCGTGTTTTTGTCCAGAGTTGATGCCTGTTAAACGCGACCATCATACCCGTCGCGATTTAACTGTATTATTTCAGCAACTGTTATTGTTCCATTTAAATGATTATTTAGGCTTGGTAAGCATGTTTATACCCTATAACACTGTTTAACGAATAGTAATTAACCATGTTAACAAACTTTGATGTACGTCACATGTTTTCTTTAATTTAAAAGTCAATGTGCACGATCATTTCATGTTCTATGATTCTCTCACATGCACACACCGAACATATATCCTTGCCATAAGACACTGTAGAAAATATGTGAATAATGTATCTGGTGAATTAGTTAAATAATTACATATTACTAACCCACACTAATAAGTGACATTATCTTCGTTTTCTCATGTGGATTTGGAATACCGTTATCGCCGCTCCACTGTTCTAGAATGTCGAGCAACTCGTTTTCTCTACACACTACTCTCTTGACAAGTTGGAACCTCTCTGTTGGACATTCTGTTCTGGCAGACAAGGGACCTTTTGTTAAGACCTCCGTAAGACTCTGTATTATGTGGATTCCCTCATAGAGACCGAGCTGGTTGTACCCTAACACCTATAACACCCTTAGGAATCAATATGATCCAAACGGCTTTAGAAGTTCTCTCTTATCTTGAATCACGCCGAATCTCTGGACTTGTGCATCACGTGGCCAGTGGAAGGTTCGTGAATTCCACCTGACTGCCAACACCAATTACACGTGTTGTGCAACTGTTACTATCGCGTGTTTAATCGACGTTTTATGTGCAATGACCTTTAGCTCTCATCTATACTCTACTCGCTCATCTATTCACACTCTCTCTACTATCTCGTCTATTCATCTAGTACTCTCATCTATTTCTTGGTACTATCTATTGGCCATGTGGCTGATTGTTTAAAGATAAACAATATAACTAATGCCTGGCAATATAAAAGGGCCCGATCTGGTCCTAAGAGGTGCGCCCAAAAGTGCTAGTGCCCGCGGGAGTTAATTGACTAGAGTGTTTGGCATTACACTGAAGTGTTATCTATCTCGACTATCTATATGACAATCAAAGTGCTATACTATACTCGTTGTGCTATTAATATACCTTGTGCTATTTGTGCTATGGCCACTCTACTTTGTGCTATATTTGGAAACTTGTGCTATTTCATTTCACATGCTATCGTGCTATCTCTTACGTTACTTGACTCTCTCTCTCTATCATATAGTAACTCTACTTTTAATACATTAATCATGTAAAGTTGCCCGCACCATGAGATATAAATCCTAATGGGCGTTGTCGCTCACCCTACGTTATTTGTCATTGTGTTCTCAGGTGAGGCTGAGGAGAATGAGTACACTCACGAGGATGGGGAAGACCAGGAGTGATCTAAGAGTACCATGATGCCACTATGTTATCCTAGATGTTTAGTTAGTCATTTACTTTCCTTCTATGTATTAGAGTCAATTGGGCCCTATGTTATGGCTCTGCATTAGAGAATGTAATAGACAGTAGTTGAATTATCAATGAAAGGCATTTGATTTCGTATTATTTAATTGTCCAATGGTTAGACGTTATTCTATGCTCTATACTCGCTCATTTGCAACTGTCTCACGTTCCGATATTCCGCGTTTGGGTGTGACAGCTAATTACCAAATTGCCCTCTCATCCAAGTGGCAGTATGGTAAGAACATTTTGGACACGTGGCAGCCCAGGGTGTAGTCTAGGTTCTGTACACAACTTCTTCACGTATATGGACTGCGCAGTGGCTATATAAGCCTGGATTTGATCTATAGCAAAGGACAAGAAAGTGGAGAGCAGGAAAAAGGCATCTGCGTCCAAAAGGGAGCAGAGCATCGCCGCAAGGAAGAAGAAGAACGAGAAGAAGAAGGAGAAGAAAAGGAGGAGTTCGTGATTGGAGAAGTTCATGATGAAGACAGATTTGTAAAGCTTGGAAACATCTCAGAGTCTGTAATTCATCTAGTTTTCACTGTAATTAGGTGATCTGTGTATGCATTCTACACAGATCATCAAATTCTATTTGTTCTATTTTTCTTCAACTGTATTGAGATAGATCGCGCTAGAGGATCTACTCTCTAATTGAGCTTGTTCAAGCAGGACTTGGATCCTTCGCGGTCCAAAGGTTTTGATTACAGTGTACTCAGGTTTGGAGCTGTAGCGCTCTGGTTTGGAGCCCTAGTGCTCTGGTGTTTGAGCCGTCATGCTTAATTGCTTGTGAGTTGTTGAACTCACAAGTGGTCTGTGGAGTAGGTCGTCGTGCCTATCTCCTAGGTGTTTCTTTGAGTCGTCGTACTCAAAGGTTTGGAGTTGTTGTGCTCCAGGTTGTTCGAACTAGTACTAGTGTTTCCTCCGTCGTGGGGAGGTGGACGTAGGAGACACAAGTTGTGTTCTCCGAACCACCTTAAAATTCTCTGTGCACTATGGTTTGATTGTGGTTTGTTGTCTCGTTTCACTTTATTCTCACACACCACAATTGTTCTCCGAACCACCTTAAAATTCTCTGTGCACTATGGTTTGATTGTGGTTTGTTGTCTCGTTTCACTTTATTCTCACACACCACAACTTGATCTAATTGACTTGTATGTGTCACTCTTTTTAATTCCGCTGCCATACACACACATTCATAATTAACTTTGATTCAGTCACCTATCCGATCCCAACAACTGGCATCAGAGCAGGTCAGAGTCTATACTCTGAGGTGTTCTATTGAATCATTGGTGTTTCTAGTTTTGATTTACTCAATTACTTGCTTAATTTGTGTTATTAGTTTCATCTAATTGTCTTGATCATGGATTCCAGAGGTTTCATTATAGAAGGTAATTCAATCAATAGACCTCCATTTTTTAATGGTACTGCTTATCCTTACTGAAAGAACAGAATGATGGTGTTTCTACGAGTGCAGAACTATGAAGTCTGGAGGACTATTGAGAAGGGACCAGTAGAAATCACTGGGGAGGAAGATACATGGACAAGGGAGCAGATCAGAAATGCTACCCTGAATTACAGCGCCATGAACATGCTGCAATGTGCCATCCATCTGAAGGAATACTCTAGAATTTCTATGTGTAAGTCTGCTAAGGAGATGTGGGATAAATTAAAACTGTTATATGAGGGCACATCTCAAGTTAGGGAAACTAAAGCAAACATGCTAGTTTCTGATTATGAATTGTTTATCATGAAATCTGATGAAACCATATCTGAGATGTTTGCTAGGTTTATGGTTATCATCAATGGACTTCGAGCTTTGGGTAAGGAATACTCAAATGAAGATTTGGTAAGGAAGATCTTGTGTTCTCTATCTCCTGTGTGGCACACTAAAGCTACAGTCATTGAGGACTCAAAGGATTTATCCAAAATAACATTGGATGAACTCATTGGATCCTTAATGACTTATGAGCTAAATCTTAAGAGATCTGAAGAACACATGTTGAAAACAAAACCCATTGCTCTTAAAGCTTCCTCAAGTAGTAAAGAAAAATCTAAAAAGATTTCTAAATCTGAAAAATCTGACTCTAAGGATGATAATATTGCTTTGATAACTAGACAATTTAGGGCATTTTTTAAATCCAACAAGAAGAACCTTGGTAATAAGTAAAATGTCATGTCTGGTAAAAAGAAACACTCCTTCTCACATGTTGATCACTAGGAAAATGATGAACTTCCTGTGTGTTACATGTAACGTTGCATGCTTTTGGATCCTTATGGATCATGTGTGTAATGGTTGTAGTAGCCCTTGTGAGGCCAGTGTGGTTTGGTCGTGTGGTGTGCACAGGTTTGGGCAGGTTTGGTCCTAAAATAAAATAGGACCTGCTACAGTTGAGTAGGGGTTGACGGCCAGGTGTGGTCGTTGACTGGTTTGACGTCCATCAAAGGTGACGTCAACTTATGAACTTAACGTCAGACTTTGTGGACATTTATGGTGGCGGTTTTCTAAGCGACAATAGGGTTGACGCCAACCTGTGCGACCTGCAGAATATAGGGTCACCCAAGGACAGTTTCCTTACTCAGATTCTCCCTCTTCTTCGCCCTACTTTCACGCCTTTGCTCCCCTACTGCTTCTAAAGGTTGCTAAAGGCTGGTTAGGGGATCGTGGAACGAGTGGCGGTGACCAATTGTGCCAGGAAACGCCGGAGCGAGGTGTAATCTTCGTAGGAGCTCGCGGAGGGTTTGGTGCGGATCGGAAGGATTTAGGGAATCTAAGCGCGTCTTGAGGTAGGGAATGATCCCTTTAGTTCTTTTAAGACGTGATAATGCATCTGGAACGCGTAGATCTGCATGTTAATTATGTTTTTGGGTAAGGGTATCCATGCGGGGTAAATGGGTGGTTTGAGCAATTTGAAGAATGAAACATGTAGTTTCGGTTTGATTGGAATGCATGCATGTTAGAGGAAGTGTTTCCTCGTGTTTTCCCGCAGGTTTTAGGGCCGAGGACACTTGTGGAGTCGGCCTAGGGTTTCTGTAATAACTGGTAGCTGAGGATCTTGGCGTCAATAACGATTGACGCCAGGTTCTTCAGCTGGGAGATTAACGGCCAGATACCTTGCTGTTTACATCTCATCGACGGCAGTCGATGTTGCCGCCAACATGTGTTTATTTAAATATTGCCATGCAAGGTGTTTATCGATAATAAGCGGTGTGTTGGTACTTGCAGTGCACAGGGTGCACATGGTTTCTGATACTAGCGTACTGGGTATGCAGTTAGTCAGTTCTTTACGTGTTTACGTGGTGTTCACGTGTGGTGAACTATCAGTGCACGAGGTTTTGTATGAGACTTCACATGGTTGTGGGTGACGTGCACGTGGTTTTGTGTACGTGGTGAGTAGTGCGACGCCTACCATGGTTACCTCTCCAGTTGGATGCCCTAGGTTCTTTGTGAGCCAGGGTGTTAGCTCGAGGCTTTGTCCCGGTACTTGTGCTGTACCGTCGAGGTCTGTGTTGTCTAACCTGGACACCCTCACTCCTTTGCTTGAGTTGTATGTCTGGCTGAGGGAAAGACGACAGTGGGACAGTGGCTGTTGTACTTGTCTTTTTGTCACTTGTAGCGCGCTCGTAGTTGGGGGTACGGACACCAGTAGTCGACATTGGTCCCCAGCTAGTCCTTCTCCAGTGCCTCACTCTAGCGAGCCCAGGCCAGGGTCTCTAGAGGTGCCAGGCATGGGCCTGCGACCGTGTGGTCTGCAGGTGGTGGTGTTTAGTTGGTCTCCACAGTTGCTTGACCTTTTCACATGGAGCGGCAGTTGGACCTTTCGTCCGTGGCTGCGAGACTGAGAGGTAGACCTGTGTGTGTGTTTGTCCGAGTCAGTCACTGGTGTCGCGAACAGTTCACGTGGCTCGAGTGTGGCGGACTCTACTTTAGCTCGTACACCTGTTTGGGTTTGCCGTTTATTTAATATAGTTGTTTTACGTGGTCGGCAGACGATGAGTATATTTACAGCTTTAATATCCTGCTTAGTTGCTCTATAAACTGTTAGTATAGTTTACTGCTTTCGTACCTGTGTTTTTTGTTTACTCGGTGTTGGGGGAGTTCCCTACTGAGCCAGTGACTAGCGAGGCTCACCCCTACCCCCACAGGTGAGGGCTAGGAGGACGTTTCTCGGCCGTCGTCCAGTTCGGAGCCGCGTCGTAGCGGTGCAGGGTCAGCACCTTCAGCAGTGTAGTGTAGCTAGTTTGTCTACTTCCTTCAGTTGTACCTCAGGGTATGCCCCAGGCTCTTGTACTTTCTTTCAGTTTTGTGGAAATATGGCTATGTAAACTTGTGATATAAATATAAATAAAATGGTGTGTTTCTTTGTGTTTTCACGGACTAGTGTGCGATATCCCTTACAAGGCTTCGGCCCATTCGCGGGAGACGGAATCGGGTCAGGCACGTTATCGGTTTAACGGGCTTGGACGAGGTGTTTCCGTCACATTACAGGTGCAACAAATCTGGACACATGAAGGTTGAATGTCTAGAGAATAAGAAGGATAAGCTCAACAGACACAAGAAGGAGTTTCATTGAAAGAAGAACAAGGCCATGGTAGCTACATGGTTAGATGAGGATCAAAGCTCATATAGCAATGAAGAATCCTCTAGTTCAGAGGAAAATGTAGTCTACTTCATGGCTGGAAGCAGTGAAGAACAGGTAGATATATCTTTTGAACTATTTACCATTGAAGATTGGCAAGAAGCATATGATAATTTAGTTGAAAATTTTTTTGAAATAAGAAAAGAAATTAAAATTTTAAAAATAAAAATTGACAGTATTCTACATGACACATCATCATCTGAAAAATTTTCGGAATTGAAAGCTCAGATTTTAGACCAAATCAAAGAAAATGATGAGTTGTTAATTCTTGTTGATGATCTGAAATTGAGGATTCAAAAATTGAACAAAGAAATTATGAATTCTGTCAAGAAATTTGAAGACAAAGAGAAGGAAAATCAAGAAAATTTGACTCAAATTGAAAAACTCAATCATTGTCTTAAAGAAAAAGAAGAGATCATCAAGAACTTCACACAAGACAAAAAAAATTGAATGCTCTACTGGGAATGAAGATGAATTCAAATAAACATGGTTTAGGTTTTGAACCACAAAATTCAAAGAAAACTGAATCGTCTGAAAAGAAAACAAAATCAGCAAAAATTCCTCTAATAAAATTTGTCAAGGCAGGTCTTTCTGAAAACAAAGGTAAAATGCTAAAACAAAAAGAACCTGTGAGGTCGACACACACACTACCCAGGTCGACCTACCCCATTCATAGGTCGACACACACTGTCCAGGTCGACCTACCCCATTCATAGGTCAACACAAACACTACATAGGTCAACCCACCCCTCTTATAAAAATCAGAAAAACTTCAAAGCAATAAAGAATCATTTTTCTCATGGAAATTTGAATGTTTACACATCTTACAATTCAAGATGGAATAATTCTTGGAACCAAATGTACAATGGTAACCAATGGTTTAATCCTTCTTTTTATCACTCACATTTTCCTGCTCATCAACAGCATTACATGCCAAGATTTTCACAATGGAATAAATCAGCAAAGAGGTATAATTTTCAAATGTTTGAAAAATAAAAAGTTGAATCTTTTGTTCAGAAGAACACTGTGAAGAAAAATACTCAAATATGGGTTAGAAAAGATTTGCTTTCTCTTCTGACTCAGGATGTTGGTGTCAATCACATCTGGGTACCAAAAACTTTTGTTGTCTAATTTGTGGTGTGCAGGAAAGCCATGCATCCAATTCAAACATTTGGATTCTTGACAGTGGATGCTCGTGGCACATGACAGGAGACAGAAATAAATTTTCTTGCTTATTTGAAAAGGAAAGTGGATCAGTCACCTTCAGAGGTAAGAATAAAGGGAAAATAATTGGCAAAGGAAAGATTGATAAGTCTTGCATAACCTTGAGTCATGCTGTTTGGTTAGTTGAATGATTGAATTACAAATTGCTCAGCATTAGTCAATTGTGTGACAATGGTCACAAAATTTTTTTTTGAATCTGATTCATGCAAAATAAATGATTCCCCTTCTGAGAAAATCAAATTGATTGGAAAAAGAGAAAATAATGTTTACATGATAGATTTGAGTGACAATTCTTCTTCACATGTTTATTTGATTGTAAATAAAAATGACATTTCTTGGTTGTGGCACAAAGGTTAGGTCATGTAAGTTTCTCAACCATAAGCAAACTCATAAGAATGATCTTGTAAAAGGTCTTCCTGAATCTTTCCCTATCATTGACAATAGCTTGTGGGATATGTGCTAAGGAAAAACAAGAAATCAAGATAACTTTTAAAGTGTTCAATGATATACTTACATCTAAACCACTTGAGTTACTTCATATGGATATTTTGGTCCACCAGAACTCAAAGTCTCAGTGGTAATAGATATGGATTTGTGATCATTGATGACTTTACAAGATACACTTGGGTTTATTCTTATCCCATAAAAGTGATGCATGTTCAGATTTAAAAAAATTTACAATTCTGCCTTAGTGGGTTGTCTTTTAAATCGAAACATTTTAAAAGATCATGGGGGTGAGTTTGAAAATAAATTTTTTTTTATCTATGTACTGATCTGAACATACTCTATAAGTTTTCTTCCCCTAGAACTCCAGAACAAAATGGGGTTGTAGAAAGGAAAACAAAAACACTTGTGGAAATGGCCAGAAACTATGCTCTTAGAAAGTAGCTTTCTAAATCTTTTGGGCTAAAGCTGTAAATACAGCTAATTTCATTTGAATAGAGCTTGTTAAGACCACAAGATCAGAAAACCCCTCTATGAATGTGAAAGGATAAAAAGCCCAGTGTGTCATACTTCAAATTTTTGGTTGAAAATGTTTTGTTTATAATAACAACAAAGAAAATCTTGATAAATTTGATGCAAAGAGTTTTGAATCAATCTTCTTAGGATATTCTGAAATTTCAAGAGCATACAGAGTTTATATTATGAAAAATAAGACTGTGGAAGAATCTCCACATGTCATTTTTTATGAAAATTCCATAAAGACTGACATTCCTAATTTTTGCAGAGCTCCAATGCGTGATGATGAAGATGATTTTCTTGAACATCCTTCCACAAATCCTGAAAAGCAGGAAGTGTCAAATGTGTATGAGGTTACTGAAATACCAACTTCAAGAGATTCAGGTAATCATGTTCCTGAAGTTCATACAAATAATGAGGTAATTTCTGAACCCAGATTCTTAAGAGATCATCCTCTTGAAAACATTGTTGGTAATTTAGAAGATGGAATTAGAACTAGATTATCTTTTCATTCGGTAATAGATGAGGATTCATTGTCACTACTTTCCCAAATTGAGCCTAAAAATATTGATGAAGTTTTATCTTGTGAAAATTGGATGAATGATATGCACGAGGAGCTTCATTAATTTCAAAGAAATCAAGTTTGAGATTTAGTACCAAAACCCTCAGATCTAACTATAGTCATTGGAATAAAATTGATTTTCAGAAATAAATTGAATGAATCTGGTCAAATTGTTCGAAACAAAGCTAGACTTGTTGCTCAGAGGTACAACCAAGAATTTGGTATTGATTTTGAAGAGTCATATGCCCCTGCAGTAAGATTTGAAGCCGTTGGAATATTTCTTGCATTTGCTGCCTCTTTGAAATTCAAAGTTTTTCAAATGGATGTCAATAGTGCTTTTTTGAATGGTTACATAAAAAAAAATGTTTTTGTCAAACACCCCCTGGGTTTGAAAATAAAAATTTTCTGATCATGTTTTTAAGCTTAATAAGGCTCTTATGTTCTCAAACAAGCTCCAAGAGCTTGGTAGACCGGTTGAGCTCATTTCTTGTAAATAAAGGTTACTCAGAGGAAAATTGATCAAACTTTGTTTACAAAAATAATAAATAACCATTTCATTGCTGTTCAAATTATGTTGATGATCATCTTCAGTTCAATAAATAATAATATGTGCAATGAGTTTGCCAATCTTATGCAATCTGAATTTGAGATGAGTTAATGGGGAACTTACATTTTTTTTAGGTCTGCAAGCGCATCAAACTTCTGAAGGAATCTTCTGAGTCAAACAAAATATGCCAAGGAGTTACTCAAAAGATTGATTTTCAACACATCAAGTCATCCAGCACACCAATGGCTACAAGTGTAAGACTTGAAATTGATGCTTCTAGTAAGTCTGTAAATGTCAAAACTACAGAGGTATGATTGGCTCTCTTCTTTATTTGACTACTTCTAGACCAGACATTCAATTCAGTGTATGCATGTGCGCCAGATTTCAAGCAAATCCTAAAGATAGTCCATGAATGCTGTCAAAAGAATTTTTAAGTATCTCTGTTCATGTGATCTGGGGCTTTGGTATCCTGCTAGTTGTAATTGGATTTGATTGCATATAGTGATGCTGATTATGTCGGGTGCAAACTTGACAGAAAAGCACTTGGGTTGTGTTTATATCTAGGTGGTTGTCTTATTTCTTGGGCTTCCAAAAAGAAACATTCTGTAGCTCTGTCTACTGCAAGAAGCAGAGTATGTTGCCGCTGGTAGCTGTGGTACCCAAGTTCTTTGGGTCAAACATCAACTCCTAGATTATAAAACACATTATGTGTATTTCCATTCTTTGTGATAACACCAGTGCTAAAAATTTGTCCAAAATCCATTCTGCACTCCACACAAAGCACATTGATATCAGACATCATTTCCATCGAGATGAAGTTTTCAAAGAACTCTTTGACTCCACTTCATTCAAACAGGAAAATAAATTGCATATATTTTCACTAAGTCTCTTTCAGAAAACAGATTTTCATCCTTACAAAGAGAGCTTGGTTTATACAAACTTCCACATCTTTGATATCTTTCAGTTCTTTTTGCAAATAACTTTCTCCTTCTCACATTGCATTGGTACGCTTGGTATATCAAATAGTGATTTGAAGAAAGGCAAGTCATGCTTGTCTGGACACTTTCACTATGTGTGAGTATATGTCTCTGCAAGTATCAAGAGTCTTTTATGCAATTGTTGAGGGGAGTCATTGTCTTTCAATAAAACATTCTTGTTAAATTTGCTCTCACTTCATTTCAATTCATATTTCTCCATAATTTCATGTTCATTTATGGGGGAGCTAGTTGTTAGAGAAAGTTATTGTCATTTCTTCATTCACATTTTCTTGACACGGTTGTTAATCTTGAGCCCCAATTATCAGAATTTTTGAGTCTCAGTGTTATTTTCATATGAGAGACTTAATAACATTTAAAAACACACAAATTGGCATTTAGTTTACTTTCAAAGATTCATTTTCCTGTCAAAGTTGTGCTATCTTAATACTGAATGTCTTAAAATGATTTACAAAACAACTTATAGCACATGAGTGGCATTAATATTTACATATGCAAGTTTAAGCTTTACTTTTACCACATGTTCAGAATAATCTCTCTACATTCGTAGCCATGACTTTTCTCGTTTAAGCAACCATAATCCTGCAAAATATCAAAAGAAACTGAACATCTTTATGGAAAAAGATAAATAGAGCAATGCATATTATTGAACCACTAAATAACCGGGCCATTCATGGACAAATGATTTATCTCGCGTCAAAAAGTGGAAAGTGGAATTGGTATCTCTGTATAAGATATGAAAGTTAAAACCACTGAGTAATCAGGAGATCTTGCATCTGGTAAATGTAATCTCTTGCAACTAAACAAGTGAGATTTAACTATTTATCCTTGTAGTTTTTTTCCAGTAAAAAATGAAAGAATATTCTAAAAGACAGAACAAAAAAAGCTCAAGACCAACATAAAGTGCATGTATACTGAGTTTAGACCTATTATTCTACATTGTGTTAAACTTAAAGCTCATAACCTCCTTGTTAAATACTTATGCTACTCATATAGGTCACATTACCTCACATTTGCATTATTATTTTAACCACATTCAGTCCATTATATTCTTGTTATGCTTGTGTTGAGTGGGTCTTTGTGATGTAAACTTTGTTGCACAATACCAAAAACATAATATTTTCTCTCATATGTCAATATCACTTTGCTTCACTTATTTTGATCATTCCTGAATCTTCATTTCCACAACTACAGTTCTTGATCTCCTACCATTTTTGTTTCTTTTTCATATTTATCTTTTTGATGCTGTCAAAAGGGGGAGAAATTGCAGAGAGTTAAGGGGGAGAAAATTGGGTTGTTGGAGAAAATTGGGTTGTTGGGGTAATTGGTTTGTTGAGGGAGAAATTGCAGTCAGGGAGAGATGAGTCTTATGAGATTTTTGAGAGATTCGTATGAAACGACCAAGTTTGTGTATTTATTTTGTCATCATCAAAAAGGGAGGGAATGGGTGTTGAGTGTGTATGGAATTTCTTAATGATGATCATTCAATGATGACTAATGAAA